>JAWNNO010003403.1:0-676246 GCA_035044985.1 Lordiphosa fenestrarum
CTTTGAAAGTTTTCCATAAATGAGAATATATTTATCTTAATTTTAGGGTGAATCGCCTTAGGACGGATTTCATAGGAGAATTTCTAGTTTTCAAGGCGAATGTTTTATGAGTGTATAAAGGCAAGCAGATTTGGCTCCAAATGATAGCGTTTATCCGAAAATCTCTAAAGATTTCACCCGATTAAAGTGTTTCTATACAGTTTACTGGAAAGTTTAAGGATAATTGGATATAGGAGCTGAGCTCTGGGGTGCTGGGAGAACCGCAAATATTGGATCTATAAATACAAAATTGCATATTTCTCTCTTCTTAGTTCCCTACTTTCAACAACCAACCGATCAGTCTACATGTGTTCTAAGCTTGTAGCTCCAGCAAGCTAAATTTTTTCACTTCAAATGGATTTTTTTTCTTGATTTGTAAAGATTACTCTACATTTTCTTGTGAATCCCAAACAAAAGTCTGTAGGTAATATGTTTGATCAATTTCCTTTCTAATAAGAAATGCATTTTGCAAAAAAAAATTGTATTTTTCACGAATTTGAAACGTTTTAGCAGGTTTCTTATAGAACCCCACTAATTTTCGAAATTTCAAAAATTCACGTTTTTTTTCAAACAAAATGAAAAATATTTTTTTAAAAAACCAAAAATGAGCAAAGTTACAGGCATGTTTTAACTAAAATACAAAATTTACAGAACGAAAAAATATTGATTTTTGGCCAAGTTATGCTCTAAAAAGAAAACCCCATTTTACTCTAATTAAAACTGACTTTCGATCAACTTGGATATCGATAAAAGACCCTCTACCAGTTTGACCACACATAGACCGGTTTGATCCATAGTCATGCCGGACTTATGTAGCTGTTAAGGATTATTTGTCAACTATTGTAAAGCATGTCAGCCCGTACATCTCCTGAAATTGTTCACTGACCTTTATATCTAAGACCTAAGACCTCTTCTTCCTGGAGTTCTGAAAACGTTTCTTACTAGAGATAAGAAAAGGTTTTTTCCTGGCGTTAAGAGAAAGTTCTGAATGGAAATTTATATTGTAAACTTTAAATTTATACCCTTGCAAAGGGTATTATAATTTTGCCCAGAAGTTTGCAACGCATAAAAATATTCATTTCCGACCCCATAAACTATATATATTCTTGATCAGGGTGACGAGCTGAGTCGATTGAGCTTTGTCCGTCCGTCTGTCCGTCTGTCTGTCTCTGTTTCTACGCGAACTAGTCTCTCAGTTTTAAAGCTATCGAGCTGAAATTTTGCACAGAGTCTTCTTTTTGCTGCACCCTACTAATATGTCGGAACCGACCGGATCGGATGACTATATCTCATAGCTCCCATAGGAACAGTCGGTCGGAAAACTAGTTTTAGTATGAAAAACTTTTTTCTTTTAAATGGAAACGACTCCAAACTTTGTAATCGTAGGTTTTATATGATTTTTTATAATTCTATCAAGTTTTATCAAAATCGGACAACTATATGGTATAGCTGCCATACAAAAGATAGGTCTAAAAAACAGTCTTAGTTAGAAAAACTTTTTTGTTTTTAATGGTAACATATTGTAATTTTGTAATTGTTTGTTTCTCGGGCTTTTACACAATTCTACAAGTTTTTGTCCAAATCGGATGACTATATCATATAGCTCCCATACGAACGATCAGTCGGAAAATGGGAAAAAAGTATTTTTTTAATATATTTAAGCGAGCACTTGCAAGGGTATAAAAACTTCGGCACAGACGAAGTTAGCTTAGCTTTCTCGTTTTATACTTAATCTGAGATTTGAGCTCGGTACTTTTGGGCTGAACACAAGGGAAAAGCCATCTTATACATATTATGTATACAACAGCTATATTAAATTGAACTTTAAGAACAAGTTCTTGCAAATTGAATAGATTAGACTTGTAATACTCAATTTTTGAATTCCGTAGACCCTCAAATCAAAAAGAGAACCAAATTTCGGGTCTACTTAGTGATTGTTAAGCAATGTATGGCCAATTCAAAGATTGGATATTGAAAAAGTGAGATCAAAATAACACATATTTGAGCAATATTTTGCTAATTTCTCCACATGTAAGATATAAGCAATATCCCAAATGGATTATTTAGCTCAATATACAATACCTTAAGTAATTTGTTTCATCAAGTACTCCCCTCAAACTATTGCCAAACTAAAAATATTAGAAACACCACAAAATGCTTGCTTTCGGATTTGGAACAATAGTTCCCCTCCACCATTACCAAATATTACCAGGCTAATAAAGTTACTGGGCCGGGTCGCCGCCTTAAATGTCAAAATGAAGACACGCATAAAACCCCAGAAAACAAAATTAATGCAAATAACCGGCAGGTATTTTAATCAAGCCCCAGAACGAGCCCTTTCCCCAAAACAAAACCAAAAAAGAACCGTCTAATACGGTGGTTTTTTTGCTCCTTTTTTCAAATGATTTTGATGTGTACAATAAAACGTGAGCGACGTGGTGTTGGCATTGATGATGGCCCAGGGTCTGGGACCAGGGAAATTAAAGAGGGCCAGTCTCTGTGCTGTACAAGTGCGCATAATAACCATCAATCAAGCGGCATAGACAGGTGGACAAGCTGCAGAACAGGACCAGGACCTGGACCTGGACCTGGACCACGACCAGGACCAGTCGCCAACTTGCAGACACAAAAAAACCGACGAAAAAATAAAACGCGAAATTTCGCATTTCACGAGAAATTTTCGCATTAATTTACCAAAAGGCGTTGGGCCAAAACACAACAACAAAAAATGCGCCGCATAAAATGGCAAACAAAAGCAACAAGCCAACAATTTTTAGAACAATTTTTGGTTGTTTTTTTTTTGTTTTATATTTTTATTTTGGTGTGCTTTTTCAAGTGCCAAAGGCATAAACACATATGAGTAGAGAGGGGTGTCAGGGTGAGTTATCGTTTTTTATTTGAGTTTTGGGCATGTGGGGTCTGAATTGGTTGTCCTTTTTAGGCTTTTGTGCGTTTTACGGACGATTTTAAAGCGATTTTCGAATGCAAAAAATGCAAAGCAGAGGAGAGATTTGATCTTAAATGCGAACATAATTCAGCTGCCTAAAATTTTACATTTCTTGCTATCATCTCTAGCTACTGCACACTGGCCACATAATGTTTATTATTCTCTGCCGCCTGACAAAATAATTCAATTGAAGTGTCTTAATTTAAGTTTGAAATGCATTTTATGTTTTTATGCTGTTGCAGCTCGAAGCGTATTTGGTTCGACACACAAAAAAGCCCAAAAACTCTGGCACTCAAAACTAATAACTACTAATTTGACTGCTGTTCACTTTGTCTTTTTCCTTATGGTTTTGGTTTGCCTTCTTAGGAAGAGTTTTCCTTGCCAGCCAAAGCCATGGCAACCGCAACCTTTCAGGCAAACGGGTAGTGGCGGGGGCGTGGGAGGGGTGTTTATAGTTTATTGTTGATTGAACACTAATTAAGTTTCCAGTGAGGAAAACTTTTGGCTGGCCAGCATGATGGACAGTTCGCTTGATTGGTTTTGGTCAGGGGCCCTAAGATGTTTGCCTTATAATGATGAAAGCAGAAGAAGAAGAAGAAGAGCAAAGTAAAAGTTTTGCATACAAAAATACAAAATAAAAATAAAGTAAACTTTAAGGAACTTGCTGTTGCCTTGTGTGCTGTACATTTAATAGCAATAATAATTTGTAGTTTCTGGTTTTATATGTACACAACTTTCTCATATTATTTTTAATGGTAGTTTTGTGCGTGCTTTGATGCAGTTGTTGTGGGTGTGTGTGTGTGTTGCATACTCTTTGGCGTTTGGCCTTTTGTGCAGCTGCATCCATGGCAATTATTTGTTAATTTAAAAATATGTCAATTTAATAGCTTATATAAGACAGAAAGCTTGTGTCATAATCAAGACTGCCTCTGGCGTGTGAACCGCTTTGAAAGTGGTTTAAAAACTAGTTCTGAACTGATGCAGAGGTTGGTATTAGATGAATGTACCGATTTTCAGGAATTTCACAAATTAATGCTGTAAAAAACTCTTGGGCTATATCTCAAGTCAGTGAACCAGTACGAAATTGGTTAAAAACGGTTCAAAGACTTCAAAATTCTTTAAGCTTTTGAATTATACTTGGCTCTGAAGTTAAATATTTTACTGGAACCCCGTTCAAAAGTGATTCAAAGACAAAATTTTGCATTTATGAACTGGAAATTAGTTGAGTAGGCTGTGAATCTGTATTAAGATATTTAAATGGTTCAGAATCGGCTTCGAAACGGTTCAAAAGTGGCTCAGAGCCATGTCTCAGAAGTTTTTTAAACCATTAACTCATCATTTGGTCAATACACAGAGGGAAAAATCATCATACTTTCAAATTTTTGAGAGCAAATGCTCTAGAAATGAGTACAATTCAACTTAACGCGGTTACCTAACACAGAAAAGTATAAGAAGCCATTAAGAAGTGCGTCCACAAATATGTGTGCAATGGTCTAGTGAGCTAACAAGTCGCCGTCGCTGAGTGCAAATTGTTTTGGGTTCAGTCCTCTGATAAAAATTTCAACTTAGTTGAGCTTAAAATATACTCCAAAACTGTACTTTCAGCTCAAATCAAGTTTTTGCTTTCCCAAAATTGTTTTTGAGGCGAGAACATTGTTCGATTAGGAAGAATACCCGCTCATGGTCTGTTTTTGGTAACCAAAAAGTTCATCTCGAGCCCAATGAACTCGGTTTTTGACCTATGTGTATATGCAAGTAGCAATTTGACTGGCTTAGAACCTGTTTCAAACCGTTTTATAAAAGGTTCAGAGCCGTTATACCAACATTAATTAAGCTTTGAGCTTGAAATTTGGTCTTGAGTTCAAAATTTTACTGGTTTGAGAGGTCTCCCTTAAAGATGGTTACTATAAAAGATATGATCAAAAACTTGCTGTGTAGTTTGGCTAGAGTTGGAGCTAGAGACTTAACTGGTTCAGAACTGATATCAAACTGTGGTTCAAAAGTGGTTCAGAATCAATTACTTAGAAATCATTTCAAATATGAACTGGATATTTGCTAAGCAGTTTGGTAAAATGAAGTAGGTTTTTATCACAGTTTCGAACCAGCTAGCTAAACCGGTTTAAAAATGTTATTTAAGTTATTTAAGCTGTGAAATGGAAATTTATTTGGTAGTTTAGTAACTTGGAGATAGTTTGTGAAACGGTTCAAAAATGGTTGAAGAACTTTCATTATAACTTAATAACTTGGTATAAGGAAACATTTTATGGGTTAGTTAACTAAGGTTACTATAGCCTCTTTCCACTGAGCATCATTTCTATCATTTTCATTTCTGGAAAATATTGTCATTTCCATTGACAAAACATCATTTTGTTGACATTCACAACGATACGTGGACAAAAACAGCCAATGCTTTGATTTGAAAATAAATGCTGCAATGCAATAATGAGCAAGCTAGTTAGAAAACCCTTCAATTCAATAAAGATTTTAGCACTTAACTACGCCTTGTCCAAGGTAAGGAGAGTAGTGGAATCTGCTTTTAGATAATCAAAGACCCGCCTTCGCAGAACAAGCAAGTGATTGGACAATCGTAGAGCAGAAAAATGAGGTCCACAGCCCGAGGGCACCAAAATTAACCAGAATTAAAAAGTCGCGCCATATATCGTACCTTCAGACTGAACATCACAATTAAAATATGGCTAAAATAGGTTTATTTCACTTAATTTTTAACAACCCCACATATAATGCACAAAATAAATCTACGGTTTGTCCAAGACTGCGCTAAGGCTCCTCCGACCTCTTCTTTGAAGCTGCCACTACAGCTTCCTTTAAAGGTGGACGCTGTTGGGTAGTTTTTCTGCGCTTAATTCTTGGCTGCAACGATGTCGGTGCCTCATCCAACGAAAGTTGCTCGCTCACCCCATGCTGGATAGTTAAGGGCACGATTAAGCGTCACGCTTACGTGACGAACGTGGAATGCCTCCATAAAAAACCTCGCAGTCAACTGGATCTTCTTCCAGGTTCTTGGGGTTATCCGGGGGCTCATCTGTAAGCTAACAAATTACTTACCTCTCTGATATCTTGGTTTTTCTGATGACACGAATGGCACTGAGAGAATGTCGGGAAAAATACCAAATCCACTCGGGGCGAATTTCATAATTTTTAAGAAATGACACAAAATGAAAATGGAGAAACGTATGAAAGAAATGATATAATTTCCTTCATTTCTTGTCAGTTCAAGAAATGATGTTTCATTTCTTTAGTGGAAATAGGCTATAACATATGCGTGCTAATAAGTAAATTCCAAACTTTTAAGTGGGTTTTTAAGTAGGGCTGCAAAACTATCGATGTTACTATCGATAGTATCGAGGTTTTCAAAATGGTCCTATGTATCGATGTTAAAAATTGAACATCGATATATCGGATGCTTCACTGCATCAGTGCTGCCAGATTTTTTGGGTCCATTTTTACAATTATTATTAGTTGAAATACGACAAAATTTGATTAATAAGCAAAAAAAAAAAAAAAGGTAAATTTGGTTAAACGCAGCATTATCAAACCGAAATTTGTGTTCCAAAGTGCAAATAAACGAAATGGCTAGAGGTGACTAGATCATTTTGAAAAAAAAGCTAACCCGCTCAAAAAGTGGCTAATTCTAGCCACAAAGTGGCTGAGTTGGCAGCCCTCCACTGCATGGTGACGCTTCAAGCTACGCGTAAGTGTTTGTTGAGTTAAAAATGTGTATAATTTTATAAATTCATTTTTTGGTAATAGTTTCTTACAGCAATAATTGGCGGTTCTTCTGTATATATAATGGATAAGTTTTTGTGCACATCAAGTAAGTAAAAACCTTAAAAGCAGCAGTGTATATTATTACAAATCTATTGCGTTTTAGACAAAGTTAACGCTGCTTCTTCTTCTGATTCTGCTTTATTTGAAAAATTTTCGATGTTTTAACGATATATCGATGTTTTTTTGGAAAACATCGAGGTTTTGAAACATCGAAGTTAAAAACTATCGATGTACCCACTATCGATAGTTTTGCAGCCCTATTTTTAAGACAAAACTCTTAAGCTTTTTTAACTTTGAAGTCTAAGTAGTTCACTTTTTTCATTCTAAACTAATTTCAAACCTATCAGAAGTGAATACTGGTTTCAGCCTGCCTTTAAATGTACCAGAAATGGTTTATTATCAGGCATTAACATTACTTACTCGCACCTCTCGCTCACAGCGGAGTAACCCACAGTTATTATACTTAGTTTTCGGCTCGAGGCTAATAAAATTTTGGCTCTCAGCTCAGAATTGAAAAGCATTTTCCAAAATCCAAACAATAAATTTCTCACTTCTGTGGACTTGGTTCAATATAAAGTTTCATTTTAAATACTTTGTGTACCAAGAAAATCTTGTGTAAACCCTCGGGTCAAAAGAGTTTGTCTTAAGTTTACTTTTACACAAGAAAAGTCTTCTCAATTTGCAGCCTTAGAAAAAACCTGAAACTTGCCTTAAATTGATTTACTTTGGCACAACAATAATGAGTGAAAACATGACCCAGCCAGCATGCACACACACACGCACACACACACACACAATATTAGCAAGAAAATTAAAACAGAATTTTCCATAAAATGTACAAAAGTATGTAAAAGTTATTAAGAGCATACAAAGTAGAAAAATACACACACACACACAGCAGCAGCAGCAGCTTTCCCTATAGGAAAACTTTCTAATCACGTGTACCAGGCAACAGTCCAAGTTCTTTTACTTCCCGCCCCCCTCTCTCTCTCTCTCTCTCACTTACTCAACCCATTTACTGTGTATATTTTACAAGTTTTCCATTTAGAATATAAACACATGCTTGATGGGAAATATGGCAGTTTTGCTAGATGTTCGCACTGAAAAGTCAATTTTAATAAATTGTTAAAATATTTGAATGTTTTTCTTTGACCTCTGCCCGGGCTGTGGCAATAAAAATTTATTAAACTGCTAACCAGCCTCCACTCTACCCAGGGCTATAGAAATATGTTTTAGTATCTTAACAATTCATTGAGCCATATTTTAATATATTTTAATTGCTTTCAAATTGAAGTGCTTGGTATGGAGTAATCGGTGATTTGTCTAGAAGAAACGACACAAAAGAAGATCGGTACAATTTAAGGGATTCACTACGCTGAGTAAGCCCTTTTCCATTACTCTTATGCCAAATTAACCAACTTTAAAGAAAACTCATTTACTATATATTTTTTTCGCTGCAGATTTTTGCACATTTTTCTCACTCTTCGTGCATTTTTTTTTGTTTCTAATTCCCAAACCAAAGCTCAGCGCTCATAACTCACAACACCTGTGCCCAAAGTGCCGCAAATGAAAAATGCAAGCAGAATTAAATTATAGTCAGTAACGAAACAGGCAAAAAAAAAATGGAAAAAAAATAGAAAAAAATCAACAAAACACACAGCTAAAAACTAAAAAGTTCAAACAGGCGGTGCATAGCCAGTGCTAGTTGGTTGGTTGCCACTCTTACTTGCTGAAATAAAATCTGAGCGGAAGTAAAGCAAACACAAACACCCACTCACATGCACACACACACACCACACACACACACATCGTTGTCGTAATGATGCTGCAGCAGCTGCGCTTAGATTGCATTAAGTGGGGCGGAGGCAGCTGCTCGGGGGAAAAGGCAAACGCGAGCAAGCACAAATTTTAATTTCCGCGCAACAAAAAAACACACACACACACTCACACACATAAAAACTGGCAAATGGCAGGCGGCGGCAGTACCAAAAGCAAAATAAATCCAACAAAAATTGTAAAAAATGGTGCAAAGAAAATAGTTGAGAACGCTTGTTTGCACCTTAATGAAAAGGCGCTCGGGCAAGTGTACACAAAATAGTGAGCTTAAATTAAATCATTATTCAAGTTGAGTTTTGACTATAACGAAACTTAATCCTGTAATGCAAAGCACACAATACATTTGAAATTAGGTTGGAAAACTTACTTCTTAAATGGAAATTACTTCCTGTTGTGAAATCATTTTGGTATGGGGATTATCTAATACAAATGTAGAGGGTTATTGGCATGCAGAAATATTACTACTGTGAGCAAAAAGTAAGGTACATTTTCAATTTAAACTTCGCGGGCCTAACAATTCGGGCTAGTTCTTTTTTTCTTGAGTTGGCAGGACTGTTGATGACATCTGTGCCAAATTTCATGTGAATGTCATTATCAGTAATATATTTACGCTTGTGTTTTCCAAATCGACCAAGAGTGCATTTTTCGATTTTTACAATGTCTGAGCAGAGAAGTGCCATCAAATTTTGTTTGCGGAATGAAATTTCGGCTGCGGAAACGTTGAGGATGTTGCGGAAGGCCTTTGGTGATTCTACCATGTCACAAAAAAATGTTTATAAGTGGTACAAAGACTTCAAAGAGGGTCGAGAACGTGTGGGATGACTTGGAGCGCTCCTGGACGACCATCGACCGTCAACAGATGACCAACACGTCAATGAAGTGGAGGAATTAGTGCGCAAAAATCGTCGGTTGACTGTTAGAGACCTTACTGATATGATCGGGAATATCAGAAGGATCTGTGAAAACCATTTTGAAAGACCATTTGGGCCTACGAAAAGTCAAATCTCGTTTTGGTACCGAAAGTTCTCAATTTCTTGCAAAAAAGTCATCAAAAATTCGACGCATATCGTTCCGCCACCACCGTATTTGCCTGATTTGGCTCCGTGTGACTTCTGGCTATTCCCAAAACTCAAGAGACCACTTCGGGGGAACGCGTTTCGAGTCGATTGAAGGAGATAAAAGCAAAATCGAAGAAAGCGCTGATGGCTATACCGGAAAGGGACTATTTGGCATGTTTCGAGGATTGGAAAAAACGTTGGCATAAGTGTATTTTATCGGGAGGGGATTACTTTCAAGGGGATGAAATTGATTTAGAAGAATAAATTAAGATTTTTCATTTTTACAAACAAATTCACCTTACTTTTTGCCCACAGTAGTATGTTTAGGTGGAAAAATCTGTAAAAAAAAAAAAAGACTCAAAAACATGTTCAAAATATTTGGCATGGTAAATGTAGATAGAATTATAAATTTCAGGGACCAGTAACTTATTCAAACTGTTTATGAGGATCTTACTTAACCCATTCTTACCTCAGCAATCCTACCCTCTTCTAGTCTCCATCCACTTCTATCTTCCTCTGCTGCTTGCCATCGCTCTGAGTTCAAGTTCTACCCTAATTTTCACAATGCTTTCCAATTCTCTACTCTATCTAGATACTGCCAGTTGTCAGGCCTACTAGCGTCCCCACCGGTATCACTTAAATGCACTCCCTGGCAAAGGTTTTATCATTCTCATTCTCATACGGGCTCTTCTTTGGGCCGTTTTCTTATCTTCCATATGCAGATCTGTCACATGAACAAATAACAGCGCAAAGTTTATAAGTTTATCTGACTGATAGCAACTATTTAGAAGATGAGAAATCGGAGTTCCATACTCTGTCAGGCCAAAACATACGGAATATGTGTAGCAGTCAACGGTTTTAAGATTTTTGGTTATTTGATATTATTAAAAGTTGTAATGTTCCTTGTTATGGAACCGTCTACACAGAAAAAATCCATTCTAAGGGCCCTTTTCTCTTCTTTTCATACACCCGTCTCAATCACATGAACCAAAAAATTACAATATAAACTCCAAGCCTATCGGATATGTGAGATAAGATATACATACAAAGAGTATATTAAGTTTCTGTAACAGGCAGAATGAAACATCTCCAGCCTGTATTCTTGATCAGCCGAGTTGTTAAAGCCAAGTCCGTTCCTTCGTATGAACAAACAGATCTCAGAGTGGGTAAGATATACAGGTATGGCATGTTGACATACTTAGTAATTGTGATTATTTACCGATCCGCTGAAGAATTTGGTGAAGATCGGATGAACAGCAGTCGAGTTATAAGCAAAATAGTGTGGGCTGCAGCGACAGCGCTGCTTTCTTCTGCCGCTACTGCGAAACTAAATACATCCTGAGCATCGAATTTCGTTGCTGCAGAGTATGTTACAATTGGGCTTGACCGACTTTCTATCTTGCTTGCTTTACCTTGTCTGCAACTGTCACTCGGGACCTTTAGAAAACAGAAAACGCGTACGTCTGCATCTTGTAGTGCACACGACCATCAATCAGTCGCGAGAGAAAGCTACCAAATCGTATTAAAGAGTGTAGCCATTAGCACTTAGCTTTCTGAAAACGCATCTAACAAGAAGCCTTTTAGCCTAATTTGAAGAATAAGACCTCTTGGTTTTGAATTACCCCTAGAATCATGGTTATTATTTCTTTATTTAATTATTATACTCTGTACCGTAGGTACATAGAGTATTATAAGTTTGTGCAAATGTATGTAATATCCAGAAGGAAGCATCTCCGACCCTATAAAGTATATATATTCTTGATCAGCATCAACAGCCGAGTCATGTCCGTCATTTCCGTCTGTCCGTCTGTCTGTCCGTATGAACGCACAGATCTCAGAGATGGTAAGAGATAGAGGTTTGACATGTATGGGACATATGCTTCTTATGTCTGCAGGCAGATCAAGTTTATTTTCAATTTTGGCCACGCCCCCGCAATTTACAAAAATCGTCATATCTCCCACAGTTTTGAAGATAGATGGCTTATTCCTTCCTGAACATATTTAGTTAGCAGGATAACTTATCGATCCGCCAAAGGAATTGAGAAGATCGAATGAACTGTTTTCGAGTTATGATCAAAAGACTGTTTCTTGGTACAGAGTATGTTATAGTCGGGCTTGACCGACTTTCTTTCTTGTTTCCAATGCACCAATCAATGTTCTTTTGTTAATGACATCAAAATATAGTGAAGGATTTGCCGATCATGTTTCAATACCCAATTAAGGGTAGAGTTTTCATAAAATGTTCGTTTAAGCCAGGATAGATATGACAAGCATTGATTGTACACTCGGCGACTACGCTTCCTAGGTAGCTGAGATGTTGTCATCCCAAAGCAGAACCTGGAACTATCCGGGTAGGATGCTGTGAGCTTTAGTTTTTGTCTTATTGGTGTTGAGGCCTGCCTAATTATCTAAGGGGTTTAGTGCGGCTTAAAGTATTTGAGGGGTCGGTTAGGCTATTTGCCAGGACGCATACATATATAGTCTGCATTGGGAGCAGATGGCAATTGTAGTATACACATCTGCACTTCATATTCTATCTTGTTGTATGTTATCCCATTCGTCCTTATCATATCCTGTTCTATCCTTACCTAACCATATTATATGCTAACCTATCCTGTTATATCCTAACCTTTTTTAACCTAACCCAACCTATTCTTACCTATTCTAACCTATCATAATCTATCCTAAGGTATTCTAACATACCCTAACCTATTTTAACCTAACCCAACCTATTCTAACCTATTTTAACCTATCATAACCTATCCTAAGGTATCCTAACCTATTCCAACCTATCCTAACCTATCAGAACCTCTCCTAACCTATCGTATTCCATTATGACTTAACCTATTCTATCCGAACTTATTCTTTTCTTTCCATTCTCTTCATATTTTTATCCAAGCCTCTCGTATCCTATACTATACCATTCTATTTATAATCATACATTCTTAAACTGTCCCTTCCTGCTCTATAAAATTGCCTCAAAAGTTCGTTGCAGGCATATAATACTTTAAAAAGTCTTTAGCCTACATTTCTGCAAATTCTTTAAGATTTCTTCATATTGTAAGTTGGCTTTTAGTTGTCACCTTCCCTTACTTTCCCCCAGCACAAACAACTGAAACTACTAGTCCCCTCCATCCTAAAACCAATTACTTGTAGTTATTTAATTATTTTCTGTGCAACCTTTCAACTGAATAAAAAAAATCGCATGTCACTAATTAAAACATCATATGTAATTTCAGTATTTTTCCTCCGTTTTCCCTTTCTCGCCAACTTGTGGCATTAAAATTAATTTTCGTATATTTTTATTCTCCGCGTTTTTTTCCACTCGCTGGTCAAGTCAAAAGCTTAGCGTTTTGCTACAAAAACACATCAGAAACTCAGCCACGGCAGATGTGTGTGTGTGTTTTTTAATAAAAATAATACTTTTACAGCGAGCTCTCCTCGTTACCTTAACAATGTGCCGAGTTCTAACCGAAAGTTGAAGAGTCAGAAGAAAAAAAACATAGCAGCAGGGTAAAAAAGCTCAAATAACCTCGCCAACAAGTTAAAAGTTAATGAGACAACATAACTTTTGTGGTCAGCGAAATGAGGAAAAAAGAATATATATATTTGTGTAACATACGAGGCTTTGATGCACTTGGGACCAGGACCCGGTCCAGAGCATTGTGCTTAATCAATGTTCTCAAGTTGGCTGGTGGGGGTATGAAAATTAAACAATTTTCCGGGGGGGAGCTGGCTAAGAGACACATTTGGGTTGTTCAGCTCGTTTGAACAACCTCTAACATATCCCAGCCATGGCCCTAATTGACTACAACTAAGTATTGTACTCGCTTGCCCCCAAGGATGGGCGAAAAATTGTACAAGTAAAATCGCAAAACTCAATATCTGACGCATATTTGCAACACATGCACGCAGAAGAATCATCCTACTTCCACCTCGAGAGCTCGAGTCTCCGGAAACTTTTGCCTGGCTTCTGGCAAACTCCTTTTGTGGTCGGCGCCTGCATTTTAGGACTCGCGCGTCCGTGCAATTATTTAATGAAGTTATAAAATCAGGTATGGAAATGTGTATGTGGGAAACTTTACACACGCCTCGGCCTGACTTTTGTTGTAATTTGATTTTTGCTGTGTTGGCTTTTTGTTTGAGTTTTTGGTGGCTGGGCCGAACTTGTGTGCAGCGGAATTCAATTAGAAGATGTCAAAATTTTATTGAACAGCCCCCCGGCAGGTTGGGGCATGGCATTAATTTAGACACGCCAATAACCTTTGCGCACTTTTGCAGCATCAATTTTCATTAAAACGAGAGAGCGCGAAAAAAGCGTCGAGTTGGAGCAGAAGTTGGAGCCATTTTAATTCTATGATTCTTTTTTTTTATATATATCCAATTTTTTTTGTTGGTTGCGGGCCGCGCGAAAAGTTAGAAAACCGTAAGCGGAAATGAATCCCATGTGCATAAATACGTATAAATCCAAAAATAAATTGAATTAAAAAAGGCGAGAGACACCAAGAGAGGAGGAATAAAAAGTGGTGGGAAGACACCCAGGCCAAGGCAGCAGCCAGCCAGCAATTGGAGTGAGCATAATAAATTCAAGCATCAGACTTTGTTTGGCTTAGTCAATGGTCCACACCAAAAAAACAAAAAAATCATAATAAAAAAACGAGGAAAAGCGAAACAGTAGAGCAGAAGAAGCCCTCCAAAAAACGAAGGCGGGGGGGAGTGAGAAAATCGCGAATTTATTGTGAAAGCAAATGATTGTTAAATAACTTGGTCTGGCTTTAAAATTTATAGTAAGCCGACAAATTATGGGCAAGCACTATGAAAATAAACGCAGTCTGAGATATATCAAGTATTTTTGGTACTTAAAACAAGTACAGATGGGGTTGATGGTATACAAAATACTTGTTTCAAGTACAATTTTTCTTGGGAAAAAATGATTTTAGTTCTTTTAGCAACATATTTACAATGTCAATGTCGATTTTTCAATCCTGTAAATATTAAATATTTTACACATTTCTCCCACATTTTCGCACATTTTTCGATCACATTTACTATCGATGAACTAGCTTTTCAGTAGAAAACATCTGAAAGCGTCCATATGAATCGCGAAATGTTTGTAACCAGGGATAAACTCCAGCAGATAAGCTTAACTTAAAGAACTTAAAGAACTTCCTCCCTGATCAATCATACTTTTTCCTTATCTTTCTGCTGAACTCCAATGATACGATATAATGATAGAGGAGTTTGTATCGAGAAAACAGTACGCTCCTGTACGCTGTAAGTGTATATCGATAGGTTTTTTCGATACCGGTACGCGTATCTTGGTTCATTTTGTGCACAGAATCTAAAAATGAGTTCCTTTTATGGGCGATAAACATTTCCATGTTGATGACACGAGGCGTCGTCAATGTCGGTGCCGCTTTTAGAAGATTGTCAGCGATTAATCTTTCTGCTGAACACGATGACAATGATCCTCGTTGTTTTGATAACATTAATCGATACCCTAAGTTACGATCTGTCCGACTATCGACTAAATATGGTTTCGAATTAATCCCTAGCAATGCCGGATTGAGTATGACTCCTTGTCATGTGAACCAGTTTCCGGGTGTGGTGCAGCTGGTAGTGTGTGCCTGCAGTGCAGGTGGTAGTAGGCTTAATATCGCCTCGGGACATCTAATCAAAATGTTTTATATAAGCAAAGAAAGAAAGAATATTATAAAAAATACCCATTGGATGATTTCCGATATCCCTTTGGAAGGGATAAGTCTTAAATATGCTTTTAGTCATCCAGCGGAGCTAAAAATCATCCAAAGGATATGAAAAATGATGATAATTTGGATGATTAAAAGAATATTTAAGACATATCCCCTCCAAATATGAATTATAAACTGATTTCATAAAGTGAAGTGAAGAAGGTTATCGATAAATTCATTACATCTTATTTCGATTTTAAAACATTTTCTTTTTGTTTTGATTGATTTCCATATTTTGCATATTATTAAGTACCAAAAATTCTTGATTTAAATATTCTATTTAGTGTTGGTTAAAGGTACTTAAGTTCAGTGAACGTGTTCACTTGTTCTTTGTTTCAAAGTGAGTCAACTTACTCAAATTGCTCAGTTGTACAAAATTTTTAGTTGCTCAATTGTTCAGTTGCTCAGTTTTTTAGTAGTTCAGTTGCTTACTTGCTCCATTGTGCAGTTGTTGACTTGCTTGTCAATTATTCTTATGTCATGGTACTGATTAACGATCATTTCAACTATGTTGAGGAAAAGCAAAAGCGAAGAAAATTACAGCTAAACAGTCACTGAACTAGGCGCTGAACTAGTCACTGAACAAGTCAATAAACAAGTCACAAAAGAACAATTGTAGAAAGACATGCTTACCTGTTCTGTTCAGTGATTCATAATCAACTCATAACTAAGTATTTCAGCATAATTCAAAAAGCCAACAAAAAATACCTGAAAATTTGCGTATTTTTTCCAAGTGCTAAAATTAATATATTTTACAATATTCCAGATATAATCTACAATATAACATCTAAGAGGTTTGAGTGCTGCTTAGAGTACCAGTAACCACCCTTTCCAAAAATGTATTCCCACCAATTTCTCAGAATTGTTTGCTTGCATATAAAAAACCAACCTCATTTTACACATTCATTAAAACAAAACAAAAAAAAAAACCCTTCTCACTTTCAGCCAGTTTGTACCAGTCATTTATCTTATTTTGTCAAAAAATTGTCATCGTGCAAGTAGAAAGAAACTGGAGAGGGAGCGGGGAGAGGGTAGCCCGTAGAGTAGCAAGCGAGAAGCAGCGGAAAAGGTTCTCTGGCTAAGCAGTCCTTGTCTGGCTTCCGGCTACTCCTCTAGTCCCCATGCTTGTGTCTGCGCTTTGTTGACAGCAATTGTCACAATTACAAGTTGATATGTCCTGGCCAGCTGGCCAGCTGGCCATGTCCACGCTAAGTCAACTGATTTAAGTGATATTTATGCCAGACGCCGTGGCGAGCGTTCAATGGAGCAAGTGATAAGCGTCGCTTGAGTGACAAGTGTGAGGATGTGTGTTCCCTGATTAATGGCTGATGCCATGGACTGGCTGCTGGATACCACCGGCTAGGTGGCCAGACAAGCGAATAAATTTTGTGTAATGTTAACATGACATAAGAACATAAGTTTGTTACACAAAACTTAAGTTTGTTCCCCTCAAAAGTAGGCAAATTAAATACAAATTATTAAAATTGGCTGGCCGCGTTGACCACTGATTATGCGACTTCATTAAGGGCATATTGAAAAAGTGCCAACTGCAGTTTTATCATCAATGCAATAATTTACAAATTATCAACAGTGCAACACACAACACACAGGCCGCTGCCCCCGCAGCTCCCCCATTATTCTGCACACTCGCTCGCTCGGCTCGGCTCATTTTCAGTAATTTTCAATAAATGCCCGCCAGCTATCACTTGTCTGCCATCTGTTTTATTTCGGCGGGTGTGCGGAGGTGTGTGGCACATTATTTTAATTTTAATTGGCTTATTTAATATTTCAATTAAGTGCGACTTTTGGGTAAACCCCAAAAACCAAAACCAAACAACAAAATGACAAGGTGTGAAAATGTGAAAACATTTGAAGCGTACAGGGAGAGAGCGAGAGAGAGAGGTGGGGAAGGGAAGTGTTCAATTGCTATGCACACACGTACACGTAGTGTGCGCTTACCACATACAAGTGTTCGCGGTTGCACGCGGCGTATGCGTAATATGTGCAAATATTTCATATTACATATTGGAAACAGATTTTACTCTTGGCTCTAATTGAAATCAATAAAACTGGCCAGTACCTGCACAAATTTTCCTTAGCCGAAACCAAATAGAATACCAAACAAAACAAAAAATAAGCGCTGTCCTTTATGGTCCTATGTAAACATGTTGACAAAACAAACTTCCCCCTTTACAACACCCATAAATGTCACGAATGCCACCAAAGACCAAACAACAATAGCTTAATTTATAATTAAATTAATTGTTGTAATTACTTCATTAGCGTTTGACTACCAGCCTAACTCACCCTCCCTCTTTCTCTCTCTTTCTAGATGTTCATTAGACTCCACCATTCCCCGGACGAAGGTAAGTTCCTTCCTTTGTTATGACATCAAATGGCGACACCAAATTACACAATTAGTGTACATTAACATTTAATGCGTTCTGTTTACCTCTTTGTTTACCCTGTGGCTTCCTTTGCCTTTCGTTCCTTTTCTACTTTTTTGTTGGCCCATTCTGCTGATGGTTAAGTAATATCTACTTACACTTGGGCACGCAGGTCATAAGTATTCAACTCTAATCGATTGTTAGCTAATAGAATTTGCCATTGCATTAAATAGTTATTTGTGGGCATTAATTGTTTTGTTTTATTGGCGCCTGCGGCTTTTTGATGGCTGTTTGCGGTTTATGTTTTGGGGTAAATTAAGTTCCGACACTGTTGAGTTATTTGGTATAAATTTTAAAGCCGTATTATTACATCAGATTAGAAACCTATTAATGAGGATTGGATCAAGCTGCCTTAACACTTGTCGTATGTGCCGGAAGAGTTTCTGTAACGATAGTTAAATAACAATCTAGATATCTCTTAATGTTTAGAAAGTTTTTCGAATAAACAATATTTATAATAATAAATGCCCTTTAAAGTATGCTACGCTTTTGAAAAGATTTAATTAAAAAGGATATTAGTTTTATATTTGGCTTAATGCATAATATTTTACTATCTACAGCTGATTGGACCATCTGATTGAATATTCCATAAAGATTATATGTGAAACAGACTATCAATATCTTTGTTCAGACAGATAGTTGTAAAAGGAAATTAAGTTGGCATACTTTTAGGGGCATTAATCAAGATAAATTTGAAGTTTTCTATGTTTAGCTTTAGAAAAGCTTGAGATATATGACAAGACCGCTTTAGATAGGCATCTGTGTGGAAGTCTTCGGCTTGGGTCGCTTCAAAATCCTCAATATTTGCAAAACAATTGCTTGCAAAATGATGGCTTAAGTTTACTTCGAAGCTTTCGTATTTGCATTGACATTATAAAACGATGTTTGGTATGAAAACGCTTTCTATGACAAATGTTCAATATTATAGTTATAAGCTAGACCTATTAAAGTTGGTCGAAACCAAAACCTACCTCCCAAACCTCAATCTAATAGTAAGTAGCAGTGGTGCACGCACGCTATACGCAACGGCGGCATATGTTGTTGCTTTACGCATAGCCATTGGAATTCGTAAAGCAATATTTTGAAACCAACTCTTCTCATTCTCTAGAATATCCCTTGCTGAATGCAGAATAGCTACACAGAAAAAAAATCTGAAATCAATCCGAAATGAGATTGAAAACAGGTTAATCCCGGTGCAGGCTTGAAGTGATCCTGTTTTTTGGGATTAAAAAAAAAAGTGGGAGAGAAATCAATATTTTCCGGGATCAGATCAAGAACATCTGGAATTAACCTGTTTTCAATCCCATTTCGGATTAATTTCTTTGTTCAGTGTACAAATTATCAAACGGTGGTATATGTCACATTTGTTGTTGTGCGTCAAATGATTGCGTTTGCATCAGGCAGCAGCAAAAGGCAATAACCAGTATTTTCTATCGTTTTTTTTTTGTGGTTGTGGTGTCTTCCCACCCAACATTTGGAAGATCATCTTCATAAAAATCACCTTGATGAGTCTTGTACGACTCTTTTTGATGATCCAAAAGAGATGCCTATCATATGCGATTAATTGTGACTCGGAAATGACTCATAAATATGCTGAAAAACGACTAAAAAAAAGGACTCTCAAATGACTCCAAACTGATTGAAAACTGATCAGAAGAACGGGTTAAAAACGACTCTTCAAGAAGAATCGCGGCTAGGGTACCATTTTCTCCCGACTAAAGTATAATGTTATAATCAGATTGAGGACTTAAAAAAGACTCGAGTGTGATCAAAAATTCCATTAAATGTGTGCTGGGTTAAAGCTAATGAAAGGTTTTAATTCTTAATTCTCGTCCATTTTAAAGACAAACCTTGAACAAATATGTGATTCGGACTGCCTTACCTTCGAAAGTCTGCAAAATCTTAACAAAAACATTACTTTCCGTACAGACTCTTGCTGAATTTGGAAAGTTATCCTTAAGTACAGGGGTTAAAGGTTGAGATTCGACGGAATTAAGGGTGATACTAGAATATAAATGAGTTTTATGGCATTTTTGTGAACTTACTGTAATTTTTAAAGACCGAAGAATAGCTTTCTAAAGCAGATTGAAGAAAAAAATCGGGTCGACGGCCTTTAAAAGCAGGGATTTGATAGAATTTCGGCCCATTCATAAACTTTATTGGCGTTATTGATGGTTTTTGGATTGCCTTATTTTCGAAAGTTCAGAATATGTTCCTTTCCAAGCAGTTTTAGGCATACTTTTGGATATTATTGCTATGAACTGGGTTTAAGGGTTGAAATTCGGAAACAAGGTATGAATCCTAACACTTCTACATATGTATACTTCTACATCTGTCACATAAACTACAAAATGACAGAGCAATGTGTCAGTTTATGTGACACATACAAAGAGCAGCTATGTAGGATATGGCAAACAGAAAACATAAAACACATATTATTATTAGAGCCGATTTCTAATCTTCTACATATAGCTACCTGTTCTATAAACTTACATATAGCAGAGCAAAATTGAAGTTTATCTAACATGAGAAATCGGCCCCAAATGCACGGACACACTGAACCGAACCGAAAACACTCGACAATCCCAAGTTATAGTATGCTTATTTTCCAGCAACAATTTGACAGAAATACTTAAATAAGTAGAGCCTGAATAACTTATTATATATTCTTCGCTCAACTCTTCAAAAATACTTAACCCAAATTTGTATGTAAAGACCAAAATAAAACTGTAATAAAATCCATGGCTCTTATCTCTCATCTTAGTTAGCTATTAATTAATCAATTAAGAAATATATTAACTTGGCTATTAGCTGGATAAAAACTCGTTTGCTTTGCTTGGCCAACCAAACGCAGCTGCTTGTTAGCCCACAACTCTTCCCCGCCCCCCGCCGCCATACAAGCAAAACTCAACGAAGCCCCCAAAGAGCGGAGCTAGCTAAGAGAGCTTTATAAAACGAGAGAGCGAGAGCAACTGTGGTGCTCTTAAGCAGTCCACGTTGCACGTGGCTGTTGTTACTTTTCCGCATTTTCCTGCAACCGAAATGAGCAACAGTGGGTTAGTGAAAGAAAAAAAAACACAAACATTCGGCTCTCTCCAGCGGCCCGGAGAGTCAGATGCTGGGTGTGTGAGTGTGTGTGTGTGTGCGGGAAAAATTCATAAAATGAGCGTAGCCTCGCTCTTTTTATTTCTTTCTGCTTTTTTTTTGCAGGCATTTTCTTTGTGTTGCTTCTGCCATACAATTCGTAAACAAATTCTGTGATTGGCTGCCGGGGCCCAAGTGGAATGGTGGCGTGTACCGGAGCGGGGGGTGGGGCGCTCTCTATGCTCGACGTTTTCCTCTTATTAACGCGTTTTTGTGATTGGGTTTGGGTGCGGTCGGAAAATGCAGAGCAGAAAATTGCCTATGCGCGCCCAGCCCCAAACTAGGCGAAATGAGTGTAATGAGCGCGGCAGAGTGAGAGGAGCGAACTATTCCAAAGTGATTCATCTCGCTCGCACATTACACATACGCCACGTTATCTATGTATGCAGTTTTTTTTTGCATCTTTTTTCTGTGCATTTGTTTTCTAACTGCGTTGCCGTTGGCTGCCAACTGAGGCTGAGGCCGAGGCTGAGGCTGTGTGTTAATGTTTTTGCGTGTTTATGTTAATCGCTGAAGTCGACAGCGAAGCCAGCCGAGCAGTCGGGCTTAGATAACGCCTATGCGCCGCCCCTGCCCCCCCACTGCAGCACCCTTTACATACAAAATGTATGTACGTACGCGTACGTATGCATGTATTGGACATTTTGTGCGTTTGTTTTTATGCCCAGCATTTTGATTGCATTTTTTTTTGCGAATTGGTTTTAGTTGGCGCAAAAAACTTCACCAGAGCGAGAGAGAGAGAGAGAGAGATGGATGCACGTTTTTTTAATTGCAATTTTTCATTAATTAAAATTTGCTTAGTTTGCATTTCGAGCAACGGAAATTTGTATGGATTTATTGTGATTGAAGGTGCCAGCAAATTGAATGTGTGCGTTTGTGTGTGTGTGTGTGTGCTGAGGATGGTTGGGGGAAGGTTAGTTATCAACTAAGCGGCCGAGTGCCATGTAAGTGAAATAGACAGGTTGAGAGAACTCTTTTTCGGGCCCGGTTGATGATGGATGCATCGATTTATGGGATTATGATTTGACCAACTGCAATTACAGTTGGTGGATTGGTAGGTCTTAGCAAGAGAAACAAACCAAAAAAAATACCGGAAATTTGAAATGGAATACATTTATCAGTCAACATCACAAGCTTTATATGTACAGCTTTATTATAAGCTATCGCTAGAGGTCTAGAATCCAGCGACCCAACTTATATTTGAATAATACACATATTTTCCATCTCCAAAGAAGAGCTAGAGCAGGGCTTGAGCAAGGCTGCTCACAGCCTTAGCCCTAGCAGCACATTTGTTTTTGTAAAGCACCCACACATAAGCTTACACACTTCATTCGGTAATTATGGGATTTTCTTTATGGCATTCAGTTTTGAAATATGGTTTTCACAGGTGGAAGAAATGTGTGCTTCGACTCACACTTTCTTTCCTGTAGAATCTCCCAACTTATGGTAGAAAATGGATCATGCAAATGCTTAAAATATGATTTATTGATAAACGACTCGAAAAGGCTCTAAACTGACTTAAAAATTAGTCGAGACTGACTAAAAAGCGGGTTAAATACGACTCGTTAAGAAGAGCCGCGGCTAGGGAGCTTTTTTCCCCAAAATGGTCTTATTTGTGTCAGTTTTTGCAATAAAATGTTATAAAATGCTTGCTTCGAGAGCACTCAACCTTAAGAATTTTGACTCTTGACACCCACCCAACTTTTAAAAGATCATTTAAGCAAAATCACCCTGCTGCGTCTTTTTTGAACCTCTTGGATGAGTAAAAAGAGAAATGCTTATGCTTAATATAGGATTTATTTAAATAAGACTCTAAAAAGACTCTCAAATGACTCGAAAGTAAGTCAAAACTGGTCAGAAGAACGGGTTAGAAATGACTTTTTACAAAGATTGGCGGCTTTGTTACTATTTTCTACCGATAAAGTATTATTTATGATCAAAAATAGGCGCAGTTGTGTTGATTGCAGTTAGGGCTCGAAAAAGACTCAAATGTGATTAAAAATTTCATAAAATGTTTGCTGGGCACCAGCATAACTACTGGATTGTGCTCGTTAATCGATTACTAGAACTTGATACAGACTTTTCGATACCTTTTACTGAAGCCCTTTACATAAATACCACGAAATATGCCATATCTGCGTGACGCGGGACGCTGAAATAGAACTTTACTACTACTAAAGTCTTTCTTACCGAAATTTAAGATGTTTCTGATCAAAAAGAATTATAATAGATAATCCAATAACTTCCTTAAGTTATCAAAATCCAGTTTATTAAAGGGTTGGTGGTGACTTTAGATGGTCCTTTACTTGCAGTTTCTGGAGATTCCTATTTTGATCATTTTTAGGCTTGTTTTATGGAGCACTTTTTCCTTTATCTTGGCTCCCTTTAGCATTATCATAAAGTACTATTTCTTGGCTTTAAAATAAATAATTAAAAATATTTCTAAGACTTTTTTAAGAGAAGAAAAAACTTAAGAAAGGCGCAGAATCGTTTGGAATAGTTTACTTTAAATCTAAGAAATAATACTTCTTGATTTTATCAATGGGAGTTAAGCCAATAGCATCGATATAGCATAAATTTTAAGCATAAATTACCATATATCTAGGATGATGGATCATTTATGGAAAACAGAATTGTGTTCAGCACTCGAAAACCATTTAAAATCTCTAGCAACTTACTCTGTTGCCTTGTGTAAGTTTCATAGTACTTCTATGAACATTGAAAACTGAATTACTGATACCCTCTAGTCCTATTCTCGATTTTCCCGTATTTTTTATTGATGTACCACAGGCTGAACAATAAGAAGCCGCAGAATTTCTGTGTTCCAAGAGGTTTGCATGCCTGCTTTTAGAATATCGATGTTTCGATCCTATATAAGTACGTTTCTTCTTTCTACGCCTTCTCCCTAAAAGGAAAACTACACATAAATGAAAGCCCAGTCAGTTATAAACAAAATACTGTAAGTTCCGGAGAAGAACACTGAAATTGTTTGCCTGTTTCTGTAGTGGCTTTATCGCAAAACTATTGATTGTTATTTGAGAGAAAATTAAAACATCCAGAGTTTAATTCTTTTCATTTCAATAATATTATTAGACAATTTGGTTTCGCCCCCAAAAGTATGCTTTTGTAAATTTATAATTTGCCAATTCATAATATTTATGTAAATTTATTACCACAATTTAAATTTTGGCGCAGCAAAAGCGCAAAAAAAACAAATTTAAATATTGTTGATATTTCATTAACTTTTTACATGCGTAAATTTACATCCGCTTGAGCAAAATTTTCGATAGAGAGACACAAAAAACCTTAACGAAATATGTTAAAAATACAATAAGGCAGCTGTCGCTGTGATGCATCGCAGCATGAAGCAATTAATGTCTAAATAAGTTCCTCCCAAAATCAAACGAAATTCCACCGAAATTGACTTTATGCAAAAATTGCAGGCAGGGCCTAAAAGTATGCAGCCGTTTTCGCCCACCACCCCCACCCCTCCCGCAGTTCCGCTGTGTGTAATTATAATATGGGTTTTTGTCACACAACACACACAATTTTTTGTTGGTTTGCCTCTCTCGCTTTGTCTATCTCTCTATGTACCAGAAACATAACGTGGCTATGTCTATATTTTCTAGTGTCATTTTTTGCAGTTTTTTTCCCCCACACATTTGCATTTTCCACTAATTTGACTTTTGTATTGTTGTGGTCGTGCTCCTGCTCCCAACCATGGCATGTGCAGCAGCCAGTTTTATGTGTTAGAGTTTTTTCTCGTCGTTTTGCTTTCCACCAATCGCATTCCCTCTATGCTCGTTGTGTGTGTATAGGGCGGGTGGGCTACGCACTTTTTGACTTTTCGTTGGGGAAAATGCGTTTTCATGCATTGGTTGGCTGTGGCTGGGCTAGGGTTGGGTTCCGGTTATTTTTTTGTCCAGGAGAATCATACAGAGAGATAGAGCGGAAGAGAGAGAGTGAGAATGAGAATGAGAGAGAGAGCGAGTGCTCTATGTGCTTGTCATTTGATGTGGCTGTGACTCTGTGGCCATATCATTAATTGCCGCTAGGCTGAAACAGGAACTAGGCTGTAAAAACGTATGTGCCACACACAAATTAGTGGGCGAATGAATAAAGGAAAGGGGAGAAGATCAAAAAATGGTGTTCAATGCGAGAGATGTGGCTTAGAAACTGTGCGCATGAAAGGCATTGAATGACTGCAAAGAAAAAATGAAAAATGGACTGACTAACCCCTTTTTTTGTAGCATTTTACTATTAAATATTTGGGTAAAACTGGTTTAAGGAATACTAGAAGAGCGTTCTGAGAAGCTTTCTAGCTTTCCCAATTTTGCAACTCGAGAACTGATTCGCTTTGCTTGGCTTATTGATTATCAAAAGTCCAGGTAGCCTCATACTTTCTCTCTCATGTTCTCAGCATTTACTCTGCAAGTTTCTGGAATACAAACCTTTTTTCCGTTAAATTTGTGCTGCTTTTGCTATGCTCGAGAAGGTTGAACCACTTTAATTATTCAAGCACGCTAGACATTGGCCTATGCTAGGATCGATAAGAGTTCAGAAATTGCTAATTATCATATTTTTTGGGGTTGCCAGATCGTTGAAAATGATTAAAAAATGCTTCTTTACTCTGCTCGAGAATGTTGCATATGTTTTATTTAAGTCTAGACCTGAATAAACGAGTCCATCTACAGCCTTAACTAAGCTAGGGTCGACTAGAGGTCAGAAATGGTATATTGTCATATTTTTAGGGGTTGCCAGAACATAGAAAATTATGAAAATGTTGTTCTTAGCCAGATTTAAGCCTGACTGCAGGCTGTGGCACATAAGTATGGGCTTCCGGGACTCCAAAAATGAAAAGCTATAAATATTTTCAATATTTTCTGCATTTTTTGTGCCGCGTTTGCTCTGCTCGTGAAGAATTATTATCATATTTAGCTACACACCCAAACAAATGCAACCAGCTTGATATTCGCATACATTTTTATACATTTTTCTCATATTTTTGGTGTTGCCAGACCGTTGAAAATCATAAAAAATATGTACTTAGCCGGATTTAAGGTTTAAAACGGTTAGTGGTATTTAGGACTGGACTTCAGGGACTCCAAAAAAACTACAAGCAAACAATTTTTAATATTTTTTGTGCTGCATTTGCTTTGCTCGAGACCATGGGCTGTCATATTTCACCCTAGACTTAAATAAATACGATCAGCTAAATATTTGCCTCTGCTAGGGACAATTAGAGGTCAGAAATAATATTTTTTCATATTTTTAGGGTTGCCAGACCGTTGAAAATTTTGAAAAAGATATTCCTAGCCTTTTTTAAGGCTAAAAGCAGACTGCTGTACTTAAGTCTGGGCTTCAGGAAGTCTATTAAGGGTTCTTCCAGGGTGATTATGTTATGAACCCTACTCTGGTCTGAACACAAACTGCTACCCCTACAAAATCTTGTTTTCCTACCTCTTTTGACTTAATTACACAAGCACAACAATTAAGCCATAATTTTTAATTATTTCACAACAAAACTTCCTCATGTTGTTAAGCTTCTTTTCACACAAAATAACAATTAAACTTCTTAAAACCTAATCTATTTAAGCAGATCAGAGTTTGTTGACGCCGTCTACTTATTATTTATCATTTAATTAGAACTCACTATTGTTTATTTACTTTAGACTATTAGCTTATCTCCCGCACAGCAGGGAAGCTAGGGGTTGTACACTGTTCAACTAATTCCATGACCCACAAATTGTTATATAAAGCTCTGAGGCTTATCCAAACAAGAATTCCGTGCATGTAAATTGAAAAATACCAAGTTCAGCATGAAGGTGATAGTTTTTCCGTTATATTGGCACAAGTGCAATATAATTGGAAAATTTTTGCTACACGACTCGGGTGAGCCAAATATTTTATCAAGTGTTTTTGCGCCTATTACTGTTGGATGGCCTCAACATTCTCGATCAGTTGAGTACGGGCAACGTAGCCGTACACAGGTGTAGAATGTTTTACCTCTACGGTTTAATCTTGCTGCCCGCCGCTGTTTGGGGCTTCTTTGAGGGTTGTGATAAAAACTTTGACCTGGGCGTGGGTGTCTCCTATGTGGAGTCACCGTATTATCCACAGAACTATCCAGTTGGCTCTTCGTGTCGCTATAGATTTAAGGCACCCTTGGATCATTATATACAGGCAGAATGCACGGTTAATATGCCTTCGGTGAGTTGAATGATATTTAGCTTGGATCGAAACTTATCTAGGATGGTCTTTGACTAGTACAATGGTCAATGCACCACGGATAATTTCTGGATGGACACGGAGGGTGACTTATTGATGCGAGGGTCGGAAAATTTCTGTGGCAGAGGCTCATTTTCAAGAGAATCCCTTTTCACGGATCTGGTCATGGCCTATATCTCCCAGGACAGAAACCCTGGAAACTTTAAATGCAAACTGACAGTGGTGAGGCAGGATTGTAATTGTGGCTGGTCGGCCAGTCCACGCATATCGAATGGTCAACAGGCCGCAGCCAATGAATTTCCCAGCATGGTGGCCCTTAGGGATATAACCAGTAATCAGGCAGCCTTCTGTGGTGGAGTGATAGGTGAGTGTTGGATTAGGGCAAACTGTTGAATACAAAAATGATGAGCTTTGATTGACTTTAGTTTCCCATCGACATATTGTGACCGCCGCTCACTGTACTTTCCAAAGGAGAGCCCTCAATATAGTGGCCATAGCAGGCACCAATAATATACAGAATCGTAAGTACAGCTTAGCGTAGAGGGAAAAGCTTTAATTTGACTTGCTCTTCAATTGCTTCCAGCCGCCAGTTCACGTTACTATCAGCAGATTTCCATACAACAATTGCTACCTCATGAACAGTATAGAAATGAACCTTATGTGATTAATGATATAGCAGTTCTGGTTACCGCCACCGTTATACCCTGGTCTCGTGGCATCGGACCCATCTGTCTGCCCCCTGTGGGCACGTAAGTTAAAATTCTAGGAGCTCTACATTTTTCAGTAATTGATTTTAGTTTGTTATGCCAGCTCTAAAGACTTTGCCTACGAAACGGTAGATGTCATCGGCTGGGGCACCATCTTCTTTGCCGGACCCATTGCAGCCACTCTGCAAAAAATCAATCTGATGGTCAGCTCCAATACGGATTGTCAGACTGAGTACAATGGCGTGGCTCCGATCAATGAGGGCCAAATGTGCACCTATGATTATTCGGGCCAGAGGCGAGATTCATGCCAATATGATTCCGGTGGTCCGGTTATTTATCGTCAGCCCAGACAATTCCTGTTGGGTGTGATCAGTTTTGGCAAGAGTTGTGCCGAAAAAGACTACGCCATGGGAGTGAATACAAGAATCACTAGATATATCGGCTGGGTACGTCAAAAGATTGGCAATTCAAACTGTGAGGTCAGAATGTGATATGAAAAAATCATTTGAAAAGATTAAAATTTAAAGAAAGCTTGGCTGAAAAATGTTTTATACTGGTAGGTTGGTAGGTTTATATAGGTAGGTTGTTGTTGTCAAGCCTTTCAGTTAGATTTTTATACCCGTTACTCGTAGAGTAAAAAGGGTATACTAAAGTCGTGCAAATGTATGTAACAGGCAGAAGGAAGCATCTCCGATATCATAAAGTATATATATTCTTCATCAGCATCAACAGCCGAGTCGATATAGCCATGTCCGTCCGTCCGTCCGTCCGTCCGTCTGTATGAACACCTAGATCTCAGAGACTAGAAGAGCTAAAGCAACCAAATCTTATACGTAAGCTAGTATTGTCTGTAGGCAGATCAAGTTTGTTTCAAATTTCGGCCACGCCCCCTCCCTCCCCGCAATAAAAAATTTTGAATAACTCCCACAATTTTTAAGATATCGAGATCAGATTTTGCAGTGTCAATGCAGGTCAATATCTACAATATCAAAAATTTCCAAAAGGATCGGATAATCAATGGCCGAGTTAAAAAAATGTTGCATACTTATCCGAGCTGAGCTGAGTAACGGGTATTTCGAAGTCGGGCAGGGCCGACTTTAACTTACGCTCTCGTTTCACTTGGAATGAACTTTTTGATCAAAATTGAATATCGGAGATATGGAATGAGAAAAAAACTAAGGATAATGGCACTTGAATGACGAATTTTTCGTTTCAAATAGCTAAGAAAGCAGAGAAGTTCTTCCTCGAGGAAGAAGTAAACTCTTAATTATTGATTCAATAACGTTTTAAGCCTGTATATCAACACCAGTTTGAATATGTTAAGCACTTTACGGAACTATTTTAATATAACAACATTTAGAGCACAATCTTATTAAAATGTTGACTAAAAAACGTTCTCTGTGTCCGTAATTTAAGGACGAACAATGTTTGGATGAAGAACTTTGATACTTATTCAAGAAGCAAGCTGAATTAAACTAAATTTAAGCCTATAAAATTCTGAGATTTTTCCTTGTTGATCTAAAACTAAAATCTAAAAATATATCAGTATAATATTTTTTAACCTAACCCTAATCAAACTTCCTACCATCCTGTTGCGTTTTCAGATCAGCACCGTTTTATACTTAAATCATGCACGACTTATTCTTAAATCTGTACCCATTTTAACTTGACTGAACAATCATTTTAAACTCGCAAGCAAGATTAGGTTTGCCGCATATTTAAGAACTATCTATATTGATATTTCTTTCGATCTAGAAAAAGTATCATTTTGATATTGAAAAATATTATTTTGATATTGAAAAAGTTTCATTTTGATATTGAAAAGGTATCGTTACGAAATAGATGTTTAGTGGTACAAAAACACGACATTTTCTATGAATAGCAATTTCCTTAGAATTACAGCGTTGGGCACGCCCTTGGTCTTATTGCTCTGAGAGCTATTAATCGATTTCTGGTGCCACTCAAACGCATAAGAACCACAACTAGTGCAATTGCCTCGTTTTGAAGTGAGTAAAATCAATAAATCCAATGCTTTTTGTGCCCACCGCTGATTTTTAAGATAGGAAATCCGTTCTTAATCCAAATATTTTAGTGATTTTAGCTACAAAATGTAGTTTTTATGTCCTACTTATTCTAAGGAAGTGACTGCTTCTCCGAAATAATTGAAAATATCACTTTACCGATGATTTACAATCAAATGGCTACTTACAAATGATACTTTTTTAATATTCAATGAAATAAGGATATATTTTTTATCTAAATAGCCAGCTAGAGTGTGTTACCTACTCGGTTGTTCTTTTTGTTCAGTTACTTGCTCTGTTTTGTTCAATTGATATTCAGTTCTTACTTGCTTGTACTTTTTGTTTAGTTGCCAACTGCATTTGCGTTTGTTCAGTTGCTTAGGTACTGTCTTAACTGCTCTTTATTGTTCAGTTGCCCATTTATTTGCTTTTTTTGATACAGTTTTTTAGTTGCTTACCTAGTTTAGGCCAATTTATAGTTCTATTTAGAGTAAAAGCTTAGTTTATTAGACATATAGACGATGAGAATTGGGTCCATGATCTGAAATGCTTACTCCTTTGCTCAGTGGCTCTTTCTCAAGCTAACAGTTGCAGCTGTTATATCAGAGTCGCTCTAGATATGTGCAATATCTTAACCATTGCCCAAGCTCTATTCCCTTCAGAAGCAAGTTCTTTCCCAGTTTTTTTTTTGTAATCTCAAAAATATCTCTGCAAAATCCCTAACCATACTCTCTACTGTTTTTCCATGCCACTTCTTCCTTTAAGTGGGTGTCAAGTTTCAGACTTTGCCTCAACACTTCGCATCATCATCAGAATCAACCTAGCGGCCCTTCATCTATCAATCATGCATGGAAATCTTAACGCCTCGCTGCAACTGTATACCATTTGCATCAGGCAATTAAAAGCAAATGTCAACTAATTAACCTCCGTCCATAAAAAAAGAGGTGGAATGCTGTGAGGTTTGTTTATTTGTCGATACGTTGCCGTTTCGTCAGTGTCTGGCTGGCATCTTCTTTTCAAATAAATAATTAAACGTTTGGCATAACATATGAAGCAGGCTTTTAGGCTTAGAGAGGCCATACAAAGATGAAAAAAAGGACCATGTCTGTGTCTGTGCGGTTTGTTTTTGTATTTTCTTTTTATTTTGTACCCAGTGCGCTGCACTTTTTCAATGCCCCAGCCTGCTTGCTGCTGCTGCTGCTGTTGCTGTTGCTGTTGCAACGTATTGACAGTTCTTGGGCTGTTGCTCTGTTTGTTTTAGTTTTCGTGCACCGTGTATGAAAACACGTCTGCGTCAGATTCAGATGTCTGATGCCTTGCAAGCCTCCAGTTCCTATTCCTAGTCCTGTTACTATTCTGTTGTTCAATTTGAGTAAAGCGCGCTCGCCGCTCAACGTCAACTGCAGCATGTTGCATGAATGGGCGTGGCATAGGTGTAGCCTGGTGGCACTAATTGAAAAGCAGCAGCAGCAGCAGCACTAGGGGCCAGTGCATGTATGGAGTACAGTGGATATACGCTAGAATATAGACAAATCTAAGCACAGCCTAAACCGATACAGTGGAAGTTGGTTCAGAAGATGCTCAGGCTGAGATGATTAAAACTATGAAAATACGCCAACCCATCTAATTACATATTTCTATAGCCCTACCCTTTATCGACCATTCACTGTCCCAAGAAATCCCGCTCGCTCGCCAGCCGCCAGCAGCCGCTCTTGCCTACTTCTGGGCTGCATTTGATTACAAAAAAGCCTTCCATTCGCATTGCAGTTTGTAATGTGCGCCTAAACATTTGCGTTTAGTTTTCGTTTTGCTCCGTGTGTGCAACACAACTGCAATCGTTCAGGACTTTGACTATTCATTAGCGTTGTATGCTCCAGCAAAAACAAAAAGAAAACCAAGCGAAAAAAAAAAACAACTCTAACAAGCTCAAAAAGCAATTTGCAAGGGGCCAGCGAAAAAAATTGGTAAAAATATCGACGTGCTCGGCTCATGCAATTGACGTTTTGCGGGAGGTTTTTAGGAGACTAGGGAAATTGGTGGGGGGATGGTTTAGGGTTTAGGGCTGTTACATAAAACCACGCGTTGCACAAAAGCCGCCAAATCGTTGCTTACAAAAGCCCCTCCGCATTTGCCAAAAATATAAAAATGGCGTCCGAAAATATATATGTATATATTTATTTAGATATGTGTAAAGAAGAATTTCAACTAATGTGAACCTTGTAAGCTCGATTGAGAACAGTCAGCTGGGGTAGGGTTGAAACTTATTAGCCTGTACTGTTTCCCAAAAAATTTTAAGAACTCTAGACTCCCAAAGATTTACCTCTAGACTCTCAGTATTTACTCAGTATTGTTGTGTGAGAAAATCGCCCAAGAAGCTATGATTTATTTATTTAAAATGCTCCTCTTTCGCAGAATTTCTCTAGATAAAAGATTACAGAAGTACCTACTGCCGTACCAAGTTGTTTTTTTGGAGCTTAACTCATACATAAAACCAAATCTGAACTATGCGTTTCTTTGAAAGGTGTTTTATATCAAATCTAAGTTGAACTATTCGAGCTATATCAACGAAAAATAAGATTAAAACATTTTTCTAACTAAGACTTCTCTTCGGACCCTAATATATAGATGTACGATTTCGATCAGACTTAGTGGAATCATGGAAAAGCATAGCAAACTAAGAAATACAAAGTTTGGAGGCATTTTCTTTAAAAACAAAAAAGTTCTTCTCACTAAGACTACTTTTCAGAGTCTACTTTTCTATGACAGCTATACTATATAGATGTACGATTTCGATCAGACTTAGTGGAATCATGCACAAGCCTAACAACAGAACAGATAAGAAATTTGGACTCGATTCCATTTAAAACAATAGAACAATAGAACTACTTTTTCGACCGATCCTTTGTACTGCAGCTATATGCTATAGTCATCCGATTTTGACAAAACTTAGTAGAATTGTGCGAAAGTATTTCAAACAAATAACTGCCAGTTTTAAAGATATTTCCATGGAAAACAAAAAAGTTTTTCTCATCAAGACTACTTTTCAGACTCTACTTTTCTATGGGAGCTATGCTTTATGGATGTCCGAGTTCGACCAAACATGGTGGAATGATGGGAAAGCATTGATAACTAAGGAATACAAAGTTTGGAGGCGTTTCCATTGAAAACAAAAAAGTTTTTCTCACTAAAACTAGTTTTCTAACCCTACTTTTCTATGAGAGCTATACAATATAAATGTCCGATTTCGACCAAACTTAGTGGAATGAAGGGAAAGCATAGCAAACTAAGATATACATAGTTTGCAGGCGTTTCCATTAAAAACCAAGAAGGTTTTTTCACTAAAACTAGTTTTCTAACCTTACTTTTCTATGACAGCTATGCTATGTCCGATTGTCCGATTTCGACCAAACTTAATAAAATCATGGAGGAGCATAGCAAACTAAGAAATACAAAGTTTGGAGGCGTTTCTATTGAAAACAAAAAAGTTTTTCTCACTAAGACTACATTGCAGACTCTTGTTTTCTATGACAGCTATACTATATAGATGTCCGATTTCGACCAAACTTAGAAAAATCATGGGAAAGCATAGCAAACTAAGACATACCAAGTTTGGTGGCGTTTCCATTGACAACAAAAAAGTTTTTCCTACTAAAAGTACTTTTCAGACTCTAGTTTTCTATGAGAGCTATACTATATAGATGTCCGATTTCGACCAAACTTAATAAAATCATGGAGGAGCATTGCAAACTAAGAAATACCAAATTTGGAGGCGTTTCCATTGAAAACAAAAAAGTTTTTCTCCCTAAAACTAGTTTTCTAACCCTACTTTTCTATGAGAGCTATACTATATAGATGTCCGATTTCGACTAAACTTAATAAAATCATGGAGGAGCATTGCAAACTAAGAAATACCAAATTTGGAGGCGTTTCCATTGAAAACAAAAAAGTTTTTCTCACTAAAACTAGTTTTCTAACCCTACTTTTCTATGAGAGCTATACTATATAGATGTCCGATTTCGACCAAAATTAATAAAATCATGGAGGAGCATTGCAAACTAAGAAATACCAAATTTGGAGGCGTTTCCATTGAAAACAAAAAAGTTTTTCTCACTAAAACTAGTTTTCTAACCCTACTTTTCTAAGAGAGCTATACTATATAGATGTCCGAGTTCGACCAAACTTAATAAAATCATGGAGGAGCATTGCAAACTAAGAAATACCAAATTTGGAGGCGTTTCCATTGAAAACAAAAAAGTTTTTCTCACTAAAACTAGTTTTCTAACCCTACTTTTCTATGAGAGCTATACTATATAGATGTCCGATTTCGACCAAACTTAATAAAAGCGTGGTAAAACATAGCAAACTAATAAATACAAAGTTTGGAGGCGTTTCCATTGAAAACAAAAAAGTTTTTCTCACTAAAACTAGTTTTTCGACCGATCGTTCCTATGACAGCTATTTGCTATAGTCATCCAATCCGTTAGACTACGACAAATGTGCAGCGTATTTGTACAAAAACACTTCCTACAAAGTTTGGTCAAGATAGCTTTCAAACTGACCGAGGAGAATGCATAGAAACAGACGGACATGGCCGAAACAACGCAGCTCGACGTCCTGATCAAGAATATATAGTATATACTTTATGCAGTCGGAAATGCTTTCTTCTATGCGTTGCAAATATTGATCGCTGAGGATTGAGGGTGGTTCCTCTTGAAACAGCTGTACCATCTACCAGCCTCCTTTGTGGTGTTGCGTCTCTGTTAAAAGTTGTGCGAAAGCATAACATGACCTCTAGCCGGCTAAAAACTGCAGGTTTACATACGGAAATCTTTATAATTTACTCTGCCAGGGTATAAAAAGTCATACGGGGGTTATTTTCCTGAACTGCTGCTGCCTTAAACTAAATTTCTTAGCCAAATTATCAAAATCTCTTCGTTGAGCTTAAGTTAGGTATCTTACGATAAGATAGGATCCTTTAAACTTAGGTATCGCCCCCTGCTTGGCTCAAAGCAGAGCAGCAAAGCTTGTCCAGGCACCTAAGGGCTGATGAGGTTCAATTCTTTCACATTTTGTTTTGTATATTTGCGCTCCGCTCTGAGCACAAATCTTATCATCATCTGCTCTGCTCCACCCCCCCCCCCTGCTATCATCCCACCTCAGCTTAACTTTATTATGATGGCAAAGTGTGCTTAACCCTTTTGGCTGCTTAACACGCAAGTTGGCTCTTCAAAAACTAGCGCAAAACAACAAATGCAAAAGAATGAAATACAACAAAAAACAGAATAAACACTCACAAAATACAAAGCTGCACACAAAATATAAAAAAAGTGGCAAAAAGGAAAGAGAGACGCAGGAGGCGCAGGAGGAGTACAACAAGGGCACTCAAGTAATATGCTTCATAATTTTTATTGTCAAGCCCTTCTTTGGGCTTTGGCTTTGGGTGGCGCGCGGCCACTCGACAACAAAAGCTGAAAAGCGCTTGGGCAAAAATGAAGTGCAGACTGTGTAACAAAAGCAGTGGCAAAAATGTTTTAATATAGAAAAAATCGATGGTAAAAACAGCACGAGTCGAGGGTCCTTGCAGTTCTTAGGCCAAAGCAGTGTCCTACTACTACTGAGTTCACAATTAACTGCCATGGCAGAGTTTTTTCTGCCCATTGTTGGCGGCTAATTTTGATGTACATTTGCAATTCATTTTTGTTTCGCTTTCCCCGTTTGCCCCGTTTTTGTTGCTGTGCCTGCACTTGTGACTCTTGCGAATGTAATTAGGCGCAACGCCAGCTTTGACTTTGATGTGAGCGCAGAGTGGCAAAAAGGATTTTAATTGTTTAATTATGCTCTCTTTATTTTAATTTCAGCCCTAATTCGATGATGTTTTGAAATTTCAGGAGCGATTTGGAAGTTTGTCTGTTAGCAATTACAAAACAGGGGCTGCTGGTCCGGCGATTCAGCATTTCGTTCGTGTGTGTTCTTACGCCTTCTGTTGTTTTCCTCCCTAGACAATGTTGTTTCTGCTGCGTCTCGGAGCTGATATCGCCATACGGTTGAAAATCTGTTTTCTCTACGTTCTCTCTTTTTTTTCTCCATCCTTCTTTTTGTCCCTGCCGAGAGTTGCGGTTCCTGCTAAGATAACCCTTCTATATATCATAAGTGCCATAGATCATGCGTCTGCGAAAGTCCGCCCAGCGATAGCGTGGATTACGCAAGTAAAGCTGCTGCTGCTGATTCGAACCCAGACCACGCTCCTTCAACTGCTCCGACTGGTACTTCATATAGTTCTTCACAAAGCAGCGTGGAGCACGATGATACTCCGGGTTTTGTTCGCCGCGATGACGGTACAGATACTCGTTCAGCTTGCTAAACTCATCGCCGCGATAGCGACCTGTCGAGCTGGCACGGCACCTGGTAAACGATAATGGTTTTCCAACCAGCAGTTGGCCAAGCTTGGGCAGATTGTGACCAGATGGAATCATGCTGAAATGCTGAGATGTTGCAATTGTCTGTCTGGCCATCGCGATTGTCCACTTACCTGATTTTTGTTTCGAATACTCCACGTATGTACTTATGTGTTGAGCGAATGTATATATATTAATCTACGTTCAAATTTGGGTATGCAAATACTCGTCGGTTGATACAGTGACTACATAGAAGTTAACTTGAAGGCCGAAAAACAAAATTTTATTTAGATGTCTTTGCTGTTTAAAGTGTTAGATGGAAAGAAAACTACTGGCTTGATTTGAAACATCAATGAGTTGAATTGAAAGTCATGGCACGAGTTGCTACTGTGAAATCTAAAAGGCAGGGGCAGAAATTGGTTTGCAATCTAAGTGGAGTGGAGTGCTTGCAAAATCAAGAGCTGTCCCTGAAGGTATTAGAGAAATAAGTAGCGCAATACTTATTACTTATCTTGCTCTTTCTTTCGACGAGATATAATGCTGAGATGCTGTTTTCCAAAGCAATTCTTATTCATATGGCGATAATCAGGTCCAATACCCCTTTATAAATGGCACAGTTTTTGTGAAAATGAGAGAAATACAGCAACGCTATTTCAAGGTCCCCAGCAGATTTTCTTTATATTTTATTGGCCTGTTTGAGAACCATTTCCTTTACCTTATTCGACTTGGTGTAACTTAAAATTCCCCGCAACAAAATTAGACTTTTTCACTAAGATTGAAGAATTGGTGGTGATTTTTAAAGATTTTCTTGTGCTGAACACGAATTGGTTTTCAGAAATGATGCTGCAACACGTTTAGTTTTGAGTTTAAAGTTGCTTAAAAAGCAACCTACTTTGAACTATTTTATTATTTTTTTAATTTTTCAACTCTCTTGGATAATATCTTAAAATATTAATTCTTAGCTTTCAAACCGTCTATCCCAAACAATTTTGCGGTTTTTTTAAGCGAAGCTATACCACTTTAAGTACATGTGCTCAAAATTACTACATTTTCTACTGCCCAAAAATATGCTATGAAAAATCACAAAAGTTGAAGTGATTTGTATTCAATTCTTATCAAAGCTTTCCACAAAATATGGTCGTTATGAATATATGAACTCAAAATGGCATATTTTCACTTCAAAAAATCGTAGAAATATATGGAATAGTTCTTTTTAAAGCTAAAAATGGTATTTTACTATAATATCAGAATAAACGAACCTAGCATATTAAAAATATGCCTTTTTAGCCACTTTAGGCTCTAAAATCTAGACGTGATTGTTCATTTCCAAGCAGAAGATTGTTGTTGAGCACACCAAAATCAACTAGAAACATCACCAACCATTCAATATACTGGATATACTCTTGTCTAGTGTCATTAAAGTCACAGAATACGGTCCTTCTTTTATATTACTTCCCACTCGCAGGCACCTACCAAGAATTAGATGTGTTAAAACATGCAAGCAAGGATTTTCCCAAACTTTTGTAGGAAGCTAAACAAAAAGAATAAAGATAAGGGCATCGGTAACGATTTTGCCCCATAGCTATATCAATAAAGTTACATCTCAACCTAATATGTTCAAAACCTAAATATAACTGTCGGTCAATTCAGTTAACGATGCCCTAACCGGAGCGGAGCCCGACTGTAATTTATTCTGTATCTTTTGAACTTTCTTTTGATCATAACTTTGCCATTGTTCAACCCATTTTTACCAATTCTTTGCTAAAAATTGGTTAAATCTAGACTTTTTCTAGTATATTGAGGGTTTGGTGGTGGTTCTAGATGATTTTTTGTAAGATGAACACGAATCTGTTTTGGGAAATGTGCATTAAAGTGGCTTAAAGTGGGGTGTCCCAGAAATCTCTAGAGATTTTCGTATAAACGCTTTCATTTCGAGCTACAACTGATTGCCTTTATATGTGAAATGTCTCCAAAATGCTGGGCTACTAGATTAGATGACAAAAGTTGAGAGATTTGAAACCGACTGTTCAAGGCAAAGTAGGTTTGATGCTTACGGTTTTCTTTCTCAATAGTCTAGTAGCCTGGAGCGTTGTTGTCACCTTACATCTAAAATTCTCCTAGTTTAGTTCAAATTTAAACGTTTGTACGTTAATCTCTAGAGATTTCTGGGACACCCCCGAAAATGCCTTTTTGGGAGCGCCTTGTCCTTGACATCAGCTTTAAGCATTACTTATTAGATTTAAATTTATCTATCACAAATATTTTTTCGATTTTTTAAAGCGAATATATGCCACTAAGAGCTGGACTCACATCTTCTACTTAAAGCTATGTGACACATAAACTAACATCTAACAGGGTAAATTGTAGGTATATCTGACACATAGCAGCTTTCAAGATAAGAACTTGAATTTAAGCATACATGAGCTCAAAAGTAGCTAGTTTTCTGGATTGAATTCTGATCAAAAAATTCAACATCCATTGCATATCTTTGGGCGGCTTGAAAAAATTATATTTTAAGATCAAATGGTATATCTTAGGTTTAAAAAAATCGTAAAATAGTTTGGAATAGTTTATTTTAAGGCTGAGATATAGTTCTTTACGTTAATTACTAAGTTACCCACAAACCGTGCCTAAAAATGGTCAAAATATGCATCTGAAGCAACTTTTTAGACGTCATGAACCATATCTAAAAAATTCATCCAGAATCACCACCAATCCCTTGAAATGTAACACTACTTCTTGTAGCCTAGTGTAATTCCCAGATCAAACAATGCTAAAGACAATGTATCATATGCTTGAACTCATTTTAAAAGTATGCCCAAAGATGGTTTTTTTATTATGGGGTAGCCAATGCAAACCTTGCTCCCCTCGTTGACAAGCCATGTGAAAAATTTAACTGCTGGCTAGCCTTGTTATTAAAATCTTTAAAAATAGACTGCAGATTTAGAACATTGAAGGTGATCTCAATTCTAGTAAGTCGATCGTCCATAGATCATGCCATGCCGAAACTCGGCCCAACGATTGCGATGACTCACATAGGAGAGATATGGCGAGATCACCTTGCTTGAAATACTGGTAGTTTGTGGATCTTTTTTCTGATTGGTGACAAGCTTAAGCAAATCGGCATCGGCCTGACGGCGCTCGAGCTCCTCATCATCATTGTTCTCTTCCGGGCCGAAGACCGTTTCACGTAGGTTGCCCACTTGCATGTCGCTCGTCTCGTCCTGCTTCAGGGATTCCACATTCCTCGAATCTGGCGTATCCAACTCAGCTGCTTCGACTTTCTTCGACACTACCTCGTCCATGCGAGTCGGCTGCACTTGTTGTCTCCGGTTGACTGCAGTCTGCGCTTTCGAAATGTCACTGGGACGTTTCGAATATCCAGACGTACTGACAGAACGGAACATGGTCTCATCGAGCTTGCCCACGTGACTTCTGCTGCGATTTGGGTTCTGGTTCTGGCGCAATAGGCGGGCAGCCGCAAACATTTCTTCCCTACGGGGCCAACTGCGTTCCGGAATGGGACTGGCTTTCATGTACAAGCCGGACAGACCACGCTCCATCAGCGAGTTGCTGCTGAATGGGCGCACCATGCTGCACAGTGTCAACCGGGACAGGCGGTGCATGGAGTGCAAGTTCCTAGACACGGACGACATATTCTCTCTCTCGGTCAAAACAAAATTTGTGCGGGGCAAACGAAAAAGAATAATATAAATTTTTTTGTGTTTATTTTCTGTTTTTTTTTTTTGGTTTTTGAAGCGTTTCAGAGAGACTTTGAATTTGGAGTGTGTTTTGTAGGGAAGAAATTCGAAACTGAGTAAATCTGGCAAATGGGGGGAAGTCTATAAATTTTGTCAGTTGACAGCAAACCAAGCGATTGCTGCAAAGCCACAAAAGTGTATTACTATTTTATTTATTTATACTATTTATATTTGCCAAAGGAATTCAATTAAAACAACAAAGCGAAAACATGTTTTCCACACTCTCCAAACAGTTTGCCATTTATTAATTTTGCAGAAAGTCGAGGACGTCAAGTAGAGGATGGTTGGAGGGGGGTGGGGTGGCAAAAATTTAACGCAATTTTTGAGATAACAACAAGCCGACAAGACAACGGCGACAAGAAATTGAGTTAGCACACAATTACAACAACAATTATGGCACAATGTGCAGAAGTCGGGAGGCTGCATTTTACAATAAATGCAAATACAATCCAGAGAACAGCAACAACAGCAACAGCAACAAGAAATCAGCTTTATTAAATGCTAAGGCAATGGCAAACTCTGGTTACCCTATACCATATAAAGCAGAAAAGTAGCATAAAGTGACACAAGGCAGCAGCAGCTCAGCAGCAATGTGAGACAGTTTTATAATGTTTTATAAGTTCGTATAGAAACACAGCTGATGCTACTTTTTAAGCAACTTATAAGCATATAATTTTTCTGTTTGGGTGATGTGCATTAATAGATTCTAGAATACTTGGGACATAACATAACGATATCAATCACTTTCCTTTTTGGTATTTCCTATTGAATACGATCATTGAAAGTTAGAAAACCTTTGAAACAACACCATAAGACGACTTAGACTAAGAACCATAGACTTTTGGAGCGAACCTACTGCAAAATCTTAGAAGTTTGTTTCAGAAAGTCGTTCAAGCTTCACTCTAACTATATACTCTGCACCTCCTAAAGTTAGTATTTATTACACAAAGTGTGAAAACGACAGCAGAACCTGGGAAACATGGCAAATACAACTGTTACAGAGGATTGACGAAGGAGAAAGAAATGATTTTGAACGGCACGCAAGACAGAGTGGCACCCGGTCAACATACAAGCGCCTCAGTTTCAGCCTATATGAAAGAAACTACTTTAGAGACGATTTGGACACATATGCAATATCGCTTATTTTTCGAGCAAGAACTGAAGTCCTCAGACTCAACTATATGCCACATGGAACGACTGAAAGCCGATGCACTCTATGCAACCTGGATGAAAGAGAAGACGTAGCCCATTTCATTGCGCGATGTCCGATATTAGGTGAGCACCGTGCACTGCACCTCGGAAAATGGACCTTAGAAACAACGGAAATGCTTGACCGACCTACTGAACGGATCCAACTGGCCCGCTCTAATCTCTTATCTAAGGGAGGCGTACAAATATAGACAGGAGTTCATAAGAGATTTTTAAATAGTGTCTTGAGACATAACAACTGCATCCTAGGGGAGAACGGCGTGGTATCTCGTGACGAGCGGGGCAGCTGCGGGTAGTATCTGCTAGAGTGCATTGTTATGAATCAAAGCAACTATCATTGTATTGTATTGTATTGTGATACGTAAGATTGCTAGTCGTCATTATGAAATAGAAATATATAAATGTAAAAATTTTCCAAACAGAAAAAATCAATTGTAAATTTAAGTCTTTAAAAGAAAACAGCTAACGGCTTAGGCCAAGCTATTTATTATTATTATTAATAAAATACTACTACTACTACTACTACTACTACTACTACAAAGTGTCAAGATGTGTAAAATGCTGCCCAACGCTGTTTTAGCCGGTGCTGCCCAGCACTATACTCTGCTTACCTTTAGTGGAAGGGATAAATATTATGATTTTAATGCCAATTTTCAATTTTTATGTATCAAAATTGGATGCCAGAATCGTTGACTCAACGCAATGCTTTTCTGTAGAGTAATTTTAATGCTTTTTGTGGGTTTTCAGTATTAATTGAAACCTCAGGCGAGATTCGTAATATGTGGCAACGACAAAAATGCTCTGTAAGGTTTGCGGCTTTAACTTAAATAGACCAACAAATGAACAGCGCTTGCAAGTCAATAAATTGTACTATCAAAATAGGTTCTTTGTAAGAAATGTAATTTGCATTTTCTGGTCGTCAGGCTATTCAAGCTATTGTGACCAGGTTCAGTTTATTGAACATTTTTTCAACATCCCTTGTGCGGAAAGTGCTTACGGAAATGAATATTGCATTGCTGCTGTATCGCCCAGAGACAATGAAGATAGCGATATGTGAATTCATCAGCGCTCTCAGCCATTGTAAGGGTGTTATTCAACCACCTGGAAGATTTTAAGTAAAGTCCTCGGTATAAAGCCATACAAAATACAGCTGATGCAAGAACTGAAGCTGGGTAAGCTGCCTCAATGTTGATAAACGGAAAAGTTGAATCGAAATCTCCATATTTTAAAAAAAAAAAAGGTCTTTAGTTAGATCGGCTGCATTAGACCTTTCTCTTTCAAAAATAATGAAACCAGCAGAGAACCGTTCAATGATTAACCACATTTTTTTGTCCAAAATTAAAGAACTGAACTTTGTTGACATGTGGTTGCAAGAAGACGGCGCCATACGCCACGGCTAAACTATGTTTCTATGCTTTGTCCTCTGTCAGTTTCAAAGCTATCTTCACAAAACTTTGCACGTAGTCTTGTAGTACAAATACGCTGCACATTTGTCGTAGTCTAACGGATTGGATGACTTTAGCATATAGCTGCCATAAGAACGATCGGTCGAAAAACTAGTTTTAGTGAGAAAAACTTTTTTGTTTTCTATGGCAATGCCTCCAAACTTTGTATGCCTTAGTTTGCTATGCTTTTCCATGATTTTACTAAGTTTGGTTGAAATCGGACATATATATAGTATAGCTGTCCTACAAAAGTGGAGTCTAAAAAGTAGTCTTAGTAAGAAAAACTTTTTTGCTTTTAATGGAAATGTCCTTAAAATCGGCATTTATTTAATTAATATTCTTTTTAACAATTCTACAAAGTTTGGTTGAAATCGGACATATATATAGTATAGCTGTCCTACAAAAGTGGAGTCTAAAAAGTAGTCTTAGTAGGAAAAACTTTTTTGCTTTTAATGGAAATGTCCTTAAAATCGGCATTTATTTAATTAATATTCTTTTTAACAATTCTACAAAGTTTGGTGGAAATCGGACCTCTATATAGTATAGCTGTCATAGAAAAGTAGAGTCTGAAACGAGTCTTCGTGAGAAAAACTTTTTTTATTTTCAAGGGAAATGTCCTGAAAACTTGCATTTATTTTTTTACTATACTTTCACACAATTTTACAAAGTTTTGTCAAAATCGGATGACTATAGCATATAGCTGCAGTACGAATGATCGGTTGAAAAAGCAGTTCTAATAAGAAAAACTTTTTTGTTTTAAAAGTAATCGACTCCAAATTTCGTACATATGCTTTTGTTAGGCTTTTGCACGATTCCTCCAAGTTTGGTTGAAATCGGACATCTATATAGTATAGCTCACATAGAAAATGAAGGCCTCAAAAATAGTCTTAGTTAGAAAAAGGTGCTGCAAGGGTATAAAAACTATACAAAGTTAACTTTTCTTTATTTATTAACATACTTAGATTTTTTCTGTGTACCAATGCTGCTGAGCTACTGCTGCTTCTTTTAAATGTTGGACTATTCTGTATCTTTAGTATTCTAAATTATTTATTTTAGTTCTCTCAAAACTCCACAAACATTCAATCAAATGCGTTCACTCAACTCAAGGCATAGTGTATCCTGCAAAATGCTGGAAAACTTTATTACGCCTGCTGGCGTTTGTTGGCCAGCGGGGGAGGAGCTGGAGCTATGATGATGAATTGAAGAAGAAGTAGATGTCTTCAGTTTTGTGCGTTGTTTAAATGTAGGCAAAACATGTCACAGCTTTTTAATTTAAATGCAAATTAAGGCCTTTGTCAACACACTCGAAGAAGTGCCAAGAACTAAAAACGAAAGATGAACTACAAGCAAAATGCCTGCAGGCAGGCAGAGAAACCCGAGTGCGTATATACATAAAAGGTACTTATTCTGTGTGAAATCAATGCAGTGCATCCGCCCCCACCCTTAACGCATACAAACCGCACCGCCCACATATTGCCAAAGCCAATTCAAATGCGAGGTGATGCGTGTATTGACCCCAATGGCATGACGTTGGCCACAGGCTCGTCCATAGCTGATCACGCCGAGCAGAAACATGCGTTCACGCTGACGCATAATAACAGGACCACCCGAATCATATTGACACGAGTCCTGACCCTGACCCAGGGAATCGTAGGTGCACAACTGATTGGCAGCTATGCTGGAATTGTATTGTTGCTGACAGGCCGAATTGTCCATGGTCAGAAGATTGGCCTTTTGTAAAGTATTCGATTTGGCGGCAGCGAAGCCCAGAGTGCCCCAGCCGGCAATGTTAACGTTTACATAGCTGAAGGGGTCTTGGCTGTGGGCAAATGGTAAGGTTATACCTATAGATTGATTCCTTTTGTGAAGAAATGACTTACGCTTGTCTAAAGGGCAGACAAATGGGCGCCACACCTCTGGACCATTCCATGGGCCTAACAGTCTGCAACAGTGCTATGTCATTGCGATCTCCTGTACTGGATACCGCATAACCCGGATGATTTATAATGCGTCGTATGCCATACTGAGCCGCATAGATCGATTCGCTGGCTGTTTGAATCAATTTTATAGAAATTACCTCTTCTGATTATGCCAAATACTCACCACTACTGAGATCATGTTCACCCACCAGAGCCATCAAGCGACTGGCCAACGGCTGTCTGGCTGTACAGTGTGCGGCTGTGACTATAAACCGATCGCTTACAATATTTCCACCACAAAAAATGGGCAAACTAGAGGTTACATCTCGTAGACCCACCATCGAGGGAAACTCATGCTTGGCCGCCTTCTGACCATTGGCTATGCGTGCGGGATAGGACCAACCGCAATCACAGGTCACGGGACGTGCTATGGCCTGACAGCCAAGTCTGGCCCGCTGCTGACTCTGTCCGCTGTTGGAATAGTAAGCCAAGGCCAGAGATTGAAAGTTGGAGGTACGACTTATGGTGCCCATGCGGCAATAACGTTCAGCGTCACGAAATTGTAAGTCACCATCGCGGGACACAAAAAGATACATCGAATTGCAGACATCGGGATACTGTGAATGTCAAGGAGACTTTAATTCAATGGAAGACAACTTCTGGCTAAATCTTACCAATTCAAAGCGACAATTAAGTTGTATGATATGATTCGCGGGGGCCGTCAATCGATATCGACAATTGCTGCCCGCCGGTATAGCTCCCGGATAGTTCATGCTGGTTATATTGATCAACTGATTGGACTGCATATTATATTGCCTAATGCACTGTTGGCCAAGTGCCATACTGATGCCAAGAAGTAGGAATAGTAAAGCCAACATTTTGGATGCAATTTCAGTTAATGAATGTGCTCAAGAGTGAAACAATTCCAACTTATATGAGAATAAAGCGACTTTTTATTGTTTAAAGAGATTTAAAAGATAAATTCTTTGCTTGCTTAAGCTAGTTTTATAGGTCAAGGTCGCTGGTGTTATGTAATTATTAATATTTATTTAGGTTTGAAATGAAATTAAAATTCTTGAAATATTTATATACACTGAAAGAAACAAGAAAGAAAGTCTGCCACACGCGAGAAACAGACCTACAGTTGAAACGGCAAAGCTTGAGAAGCTTTTTTATGCCTAGTTAAGTCAAAGTTGGCGCCATTAGCTAGCGAAGATGACTAGGTGTGACAGTTTTTAAGCAAACAACTCATTTTATTAGATGTCCCGAGACGGCTTCGAACCCACAACCATTTGCAAAGCAGGCACACACACTACCCGCTGCACCACAGCCTTCCACATTGCCATATTGAAGGTTAAAGTGTCTTTAAATGCCTATTTTGGCACTTTTTACTTAAGTTTCTAGGCGTATCTTTACAATTTTCTTAAATCTCCTAACTATTCTTTGAAACAAACTCCACCAAACATTTTTGAGATTTTTTTAAGCGTAGATACAACATTTTGAATACAAGTAACAAAAAATGTGCCTAACTGTGGCAAAAAAAAATATGAATTTTAAGCAATTTCAAGCTCAAATCTACACCCAAAACAAGAAAGAAAGTCGGTCAAGCCCGACTATAACATACTCTGTACCAAGAATATTTGTCTTTTGATCATAACTCGAAAACCGTTATATCCGATCTTCTTCATTTCTTTGGCGGATCGATAAGTTATCCTGCTAACTAAATATGTCCAGAAGGAACAAGCCATCTATCTTCAAAACTGTGGGAGATATGATGTTTTTTCTAAATTGCGGGGGCGGGAGAGGGCGTGGCCGAAATTGAAAATAAACTTGATCTGCCTGCAGACATAAGAAGCATATGTCCCATACATGTCAATCCTCTATCTCTTACCATCTCTGAGATGTGTGCGTTCATACGGACAGACAGACGGACAGACTGACAGACGGACATGGCTATATATACTCGGCAGTTGATGCTGATCAAGAATATATATACTTTATGGGGTCGGAGATGCCTTCTTCTGCCTGTTACATACTTTTGCACAAACTTATAATACTCTATGTACCTACGGTACAGAGTATAAAAAGCAGCTATTCATTCTTAGACTTTCAAGTATTTCGATCTTGAAATCGAGCTAAGTTCGTGCTAAGAAAAAAAGAAACTAAGAGAGAGGAGAGTTTCGTTTTTTATGGGAATGTGTGGGGAAACTACCAAGCGGAGAGTGTCGTATATTTTTATACCCTTGCAAAGTGTATTATATTTTAGCCCAGAAGTTTGCAGCGCATAGAAATATTCATTTCCGACCCCATAAACTATATATATTCTTGATCAGGGTGACGAGCTGAGTCGATTGAGCTTTGTCCGTCCGTCTGTCTGTCTGTTTCTACGCGAACTAGTCTCTCAGTTCTAAAGCTGAAATTTTGCACAGAGTCTTCTTTTTGCTGCACACTACTAATATGTGGGAACCGACCGGCTCAGATGACTATATCTCATAGCTCCCATAGGAACAATCGGTCGGAAAACTAGGTGTAGTATGAAAATCTTTTTTCTTTTCAATGGAAACGTCTCCACACTTTGTATTCCTAAGTTTTCTAGGCTTTTTCATAGTTCTACCAAGTTTTATCAAAATCGGACAACTATATGGTATAGCTGCCATACAAAAGATAGATCTGAAAAACAGTCTTGGTTAGAAAAACTTTTTTGTTTTTGATGGTAGCATCCTGCAATTTTGTATTTGATTGTTTCTCATGCTTTTACATAATTCTACAAGTTTTTGTCCAGATCGGATGACTATATCATATAGCTTCCATACGAAATGGGAATAAGTATTTTTTGAAAATATTTAAGCGTGCCACTTGCAAGGGTATAAAAACTTCGGCAAAGACGAAGTAAGCTTAGCTTTCCTGTTTTGCACTCATGTTGCCTTGGAATTCCCAAGCTGTTATGGCATTGCTGGCAAGAAGAGACGGCTGCTTGACTGACAGTTGCTGCTTTGTGGTGTTTCGTATTTCTCGAGCTAGCTTAAACTTTCAACTTGGTCTAATTATACTCTGTACCGTAGGTACATAGAGTATTATAAGTTTGTGCAAAAGTATGTAACATCCAGAAGGAACCATCTCCGACCCCATAAAGTATATATATTCTTGATCAGCATCAACAGCCGAGTCGATATAGCCATGTCCGTCTGTCCGTCTGTCCTTCCGTCCATCTGTCTGTCCGTATGAACGCACAGATCTCAGAGATGGTAAGAGATAGAGGTTTGACGTGTATGGGACATATGCTTCTTATGTCTGCAGGCAGATTAAGTTTATTTTCAATTTTGGTCACGCCCCCTCCCGCCCCCGCAATTTAGAAAAAACGTCATATCTCCCACAGTTTTGAAGATAGATGGCTTGTTCCTTCTGGACATATTTAGTTATTAGAATAACTTATCGATCCGCCAAAGGAATGAAGAAGATCGGATGAACGGTTTTCGAGTTATGATCAAAAGACAAAATTTCTTGGTACAGAGTATGTTATAGTCGGGCTTGACCGACTTTCTTTCTTGCTTTTTATTGAATAAATTGAAACAAATAAATAATGATTGGAATCTGTTAAGCTCTTGATCAAAGAGTAAACGATCTAACTCCTGAACCTGTTGGGCTCTTGATACTAGAAAGAACCTACTCGGTGCAAGTATGAACAATCTTGAATTTGAGTATGCTTTGCACTTGATTTAAGAATTTGTATATTTGATTTGCGAAAGTTTAGTATTTGGTTAAAGTGTTCAATAAAAATGGGTTCAAAAATTCATACTTGCATCAGAATTTGGCTGTTGAGACAAGAATGTTTATTCTTATCGGACTACTGACATCATAAACTCTTGATCCAAGTATGAAATTCTCTAGTTTTTCTCCGAGTGTGATTCTGACAATCAAAATCCGACAACAGATTAGTTTTCAACCCACGAAAATCAACATAAATCACCATCAACGCTTCAATATAATGCAACTTGTAGCCCAGTGTAGTTCTTAGTTCAATTTTTCTTGAATAACAACAAAGGTTGCATTCCAGTATCACTGTAAGAGGTGTAAGGTGTAATTTTCCCACTTTCCCCCTTCTTTTATGACAACTAAACCCCCCTACCTTAAACCACTTATCAGTTAACCGCCCTTACCTACCCCAATACTTAATGTTAACTGCCTACCTTTTATTTTCTTTATTTTGGCACTGGCCGCTAATCGGCCGGCTCCATCTGCTGGCACAGTTCCCAAACCAGTTTTGGGATCGACACACTTGCACTTTCTTTCAATTAGCTCCTCATAAACCCAAACACTTTCCGTGTCTCGTGTGTGTTGTTTTTTGTTTTTTTTGTTTCTTCAGCCATTTGAATTGAAACGTCGTTAAGACCCTAATTAACACATTTATTTGAGGCAGGAACCTGGCGTGTGGGTCGCGTGATAGACACAAATCTGATGGTGGCTTTCCCATTCTTAAGAGGCGACTTGTTTGGAACAGCGTTCAGTGCTGGCTGGAACTTGGCCCCGTTCGTAGATCATGTGGCGAGTGTTTCTCTGGTTGTTTCCTGAGTTGGTGTTAGCCCTTTTCGAGCAGTGTAATCATCAAGTCAAGCTAGAGGCGGGTCAGAAAATGTACATAAATTCACCCTACTATCCTGCCCTCTATCCGGTGGGTACATCCTGTCGCTATGCGGTAGAAGCACCCACAGATCAGGTGGTGCACATGAAATGTGAGCTACAAATGCAAACGGTAAGTGAGGAGGTTTCCTTTGAGCGAAGCTTCACTGTTTCAAAGAGCTGTTCACTGTTCGTTGTAGCTTACCACAGACACCGCCTGTCGGGCGGAGGTGTTTCATTTTAATGCCGAGGGCGATGAGGTGTTGACGAGCACGGAATACTTTTGTGGCAGTGGCCAATTCGAGCGCCAAAGTTTTCTTAATCGTGCAGCCATTTCCTACATATCCCAACGAAGGCCGGCCAAGCCGCTGAAAGCCAAGTTGAAGGATAAACTGGCCAGCACAGAGGCGCCCACGCCTGACAAAGAGGAAGAGCAGGAGGAGGAGGAGGAGGAGACCGATGAAGACCTCAGTGATGAAGTGTTGCACGTGCTGCAGGATGTGGGCGTTAGCGATGCCCTGGCTTATGTGGCCTCCCTGCTGTATGATGAACCAGAAACTGCTCGCACCGTTTACCTGGAACAATGGCCACAACGCAGCTCCAAGACTTCCGCAAAACGTGCCAAGATTGTGTCAGGTTATTCAACTGAGTCTGGAAGTGGCACAGCTGGTGGACGTTTCACTTGCCTGGTGGAGGCGGTAAGGCCCTCCTGTCACTGTGGCTGGAGCCTAAGCACTAGCCCACGAATCGTCAGTCCCACCAATGAGGAGGCCCGGCTGCATGAGTTTCCACCAATGGCTGGTGTTTTGACCAAGAATCAAGGCAAAATCTTTTGCGGTGCAGCCATAAGTGAGTTGCCAATTTGCTCCATTTTGGTTCAGTTCTGCAGCATTTCAATATTTCAGTTCATCAGCATTATCTACTCTCGGCCGCCCACTGTTTTGTGAGTTCGGAAACCAACAGCTCCGCTTTGCTGCGAGTTGTGGTGGGTGAGCATGATTTGTCCAGCATCTATGAGACGTTCTTTACGCGTCGCTATGATCTACAAGCCCTCATACTGCACGAGCAATTTAGCCAAACGAATGGTCAACTCCGCAATGATATAGCTCTCCTGCGCACCCGTCTGCCTATTATTTGGAGTCGTCATGTTGGGCCAGCCTGTCTACCCCTGCAACCGGCTGCCAATGGCAAAAAGCTACCTTTGGTGGGTCAACAACTTTTAGCAGCCGGTTGGGGTACCACTTCCTATGGCGGACCACAAACTCATCGTCTGCTGAAGACCACGCTGGATGTTATCGATGGCCAACAATGTCGTGAGTCTCTGGGCAGTGTACCGGCACATAGTTTTTGCACCTATACACCCGGCAGGGATACGTGTCAATATGATTCTGGTGGAGCTTTATATGAGCTGAGTCAGGGACGTCTACGGGCCGTGGGTATTGTTAGCTTTGGACTAGCCTGTGCCACTCAACAGCCTTCGGTTAATACGCGAGTGGCCTCGTTTGTTAAGTGGATACGCAGCAAGAGTCCCGAAGTGGCGTATTGTGTGAGCTAAGGGATGAGAGTATAAAGGAAACAAATGGAATATTTGCAAAATAAAAACGTGTTTTCTGTTTCTTATCTAGAAAAGTATAAACCTTCCTCCAATCCATCGCTTTATATACACAAACAAGAAAGAAAGTCGGTCAAGCCCGACTATAACATATTCTGTTCCAAGAAAATTTGTCTTTTGATCATAACTCGAAAACCGTTCATTCGATCTTCTTCATTTCTTTGGCGGATCGATAAGTTATCCTAATAACTAAATATGTCCAGAAGGAACAAGCCATCTATCTTCAAAACTGTGGGAGATATGACGTTTTTTCTAAATTGCGGGGGCGGGAGGGGGCGTGGCCAAAATTGAAAATAAACTTGATCTGCCTGCAGACATCAGAAGCATATGTCCCATACATGTCAAACCTCTATCTCTTACCATCTCTGAGATCTGTGCGTTCATACGGACAGATAGACAGACGGACAGACGGACAGACGGACGGACGGACGGACGGACAGACGGACAGACGGACATGGCTATATCGACTCGGCTGTTGATGCTGATCAAGAATATATATACTTTATGGGGTCGGAGATGCTTAATTCTGGATGTTACATACTTTTCCACAAACTTATAATACTCTATGTACCTTCGGTACAGAGTATAAAAAGTAGACTTCTCCGACCACATTTCCACTTGGTCGCTTTCTACTCACCTCTCAACTCAGCCCCCTTCCTTAGGCCATGTTCAGGCGCTGCTTAATTGGATGTGCTCCACAAATGTGCGATAAAAAAAAACAGCAAACTTTCCAACTAAGGATGGGCAAATTCATATAAAAAACCCGCCAAGTTTGTCGCCCATTTGGTAAAATAAATATGGCAAAAAAAACTCGGCGAGGCGCAGAGACAAACGCTTAATGCTAATATTATTTTCTTGCTTAACAAGCAGCGATGCTGCTGCTGATGTGGCTCCTACGGACGAGTCCTTGTCCATGTGACTTATTTGCACAAGCCATAAAAAATTTAACTTTATTTCGCCATTTTTAATTTCCTACTCCGCGGCGTGCATTTTGGCGTAAACAGTCAACGTTGGACAATAACTACACAAAACGGACACAGCGGAGTCCCGTCCATGGAACCCGTACACCCGTACAACGTAAGCCTCGAGTACAATGCGGGGGGGGGGAGGTGAAAAAAAAGCGACGACGACGACGACGTCGCGCAAAACAAACAGCAAATAATTCAAAGTGGATACAACTAAAGCAAAGTCAAAGCTAATAAACGAAAATGTAATAAAAATTAAAAAGAAATAAAAACGAATTAAAATGAATTTCGAAGGAAAAGCCCGGCAGGCGGGAATAAAAAAACAACGTACGGATTTATATGTGGCGGTGAATAAAGAGCGACAGTTGTAGGGCGGCTGTGTCGCCTGAACATGTGTGGTTGACTCTTAAAGGAGCAGCATGTGTGGGGTGGGGTGTTTTGTTACCATTTTTTATGGAGAAACAAATTTAGAAGGATTCCTGCAAAGGAAATATTTGTTCATTTTTCATATTTTATGATTTAAATTTGAGCACAAAGTTGTAGGAAAAAAGAAATCTTAGCTCCCAAGCTACCCATGGCACAATTTTGACTTACTTTATGGCAAAAAATATACAAATTTTGTTCTTTTTCGCGTTTTTTTCGAGTAATCGATCGATTTGAACACAAATGATACTTCTATTGGGAGAATATGGTACCATAGCCGCTACTCTTCGTGAAGTATCGTTTTTAACCTCTACTTTTGATCAGCTTTGACTCATTTTCGACTTATTTTCAAACTATTTTCGAATTGTATTTCATTTAAAAACATTTTTGAGGCAATTGGTCACTCTGTCTGCTTGAGCGCCCTCTATTGCCCAGTTGTGGATGTCAGTATTTGATGTCAAATTGAACATTTTTCGTTTATTCTTTTATTGTAACATGATATGAATCACTTATAAGCAGAGATGCAAACCGGTTCTGAACCGAACCGAACCGCTTATTCCAGCTGGTGAACCGAACCGCAAACCGAACCGGCTTCCTTTTAGAATTGCTGAACCAAACCGAAAACCACAAATAAAAACAGTTCGGTTCGGTTCAGTTCTCTGACGAGTTTTAAGGCGGGACTCGCTTTCCTCTAGCCAATGATACTTATTAATTTGGGAATTTGAATCGTTTCCCTAAGATCATTTTTCTACATTTCGTTTGACTCTCTAAAAAATGCTTACCGATGCCGGAACTTTTAAGGATGACTTGACGCAAATGTAAGAACAAGTAATCCTGCAGTCTTCTGTAATTGCCCTCCGATCTCTTAATATTCATACCATCAATCTACATTCTTTCATTTAGTGGACAATATTTGTAATTTTCTGTAATATTTCTTCACCTTAATTCAATCCTTACCAGGAGAGTTTTTATACTTTTCTATTCTAATCTTTTCTAGCCGACATTCTCTGTTTTCGAAGATCGTTCCTCAAGGAACATATAGACGAATACTTTGAATCCAGACACAACATATTTGGGACAATCTTCTAAGGATTTTAAAGATATTCAAATGGATTATAGGAATTCAATTTGAAAGTGTGCAAAAGTCACATGACAATAGAAATCATAATGTACCTTTGTGAACCACTGAACCGAACCGGAACAGCGGTTCAGGCTGCTCAAAAAACCATGTAATGAACCGAACCGGCGGTTCAGAAACTGTCTGAACCACTGAACCGAACTAGTCTTTATATTCGAGTGGTTTGCATCCCTGCTTTTAAGTCAACAAAAGAGCTCGAAAGCGACTCTTCTAGCTGACTTTTGTTAAAATATTCTGCCAAATGTTGGGTGAAAAGCTTAAACAGTCTTAAGAGACGCCTTTTAGACTCCACACCAAAATTTAGCTTTAACATTTTAATAATTACTGAAACTGTACTGAAACTGTACTGAAACTGGAACTGTTCCTGCAAATTCTTCTACTAATTTCCTCTATTTTATGCCCTTGCAAAGGGTATTATAATTTTTCGCATAGAAATATTCATTTCCGACCCCATAAACTATATATATTCTTGATCAGGATGACGAGCTGAGTCGATTGAGCGTTGTCCGTGCGTCTGTCCGTCTGTCTGTCTGTTTCTATGCGAACTAGTCTCTCAGTTTAAAGGCTATCGTGCTGAAACTTTGCACAGAGTCTTCTTTTTGCTGCACACTACTAATATGTCGGAACCGACCGGCTCGGATGACTATATCTCATAGTATGAAAAACTTTTTTCTTTTCCATGGAAACCTATCCAAACTTTCTATTCATAGGTTTTCTTTGCTTCCTTATAATTCTGCCAAGTTGGATGCAAATCGTACAACTATATGGCATAGCTGCCCTACAAAAGATAGGTCTGAAAAACAGTCTTAGTTAGAAAAACTTTTTTGTTTTTAATGGTAGCATCCTGCTATTTTGTATTTGTTTGTTTCACTTGCTTTCGCATAATTTTACAAATTTTTGGCCAAATCGCATGACTATAGCATATAGCTCCCATACGAACAATCGGTCGGAAAATGGGAAAAAGAGTATTTATTTGAGAATATTTAAGCGAGCACTTGCAAGGGTATAAAAACTTCGACACAGACGAAGTTAGCTTAACTTTCTCGTTTTCATTTACTTGAAACAAATTTGAATTTCCCTCCAAATGGAGTATTTGGTTTCAGGGCTGAAAAGTGGCAGCACTATCTGTTTGAGCGCCCTCTATTGCTAAAATGCTGTAAGTAAGGCAGCGTTTGATGTCAAATTTACCTTTTATCTACATATGAAATGTAGAATATGAGTTGAAGCCTTCTACATAAGCCAAAGCATATGGAAATTTGTAACGTAAATTTGAATGGCCAGTTTAGGAATTGCAGGACAACAGATTAAAACAATCAGCACATTAACGTAGGAAACTCTGAGCCGGCGCTGCTTAAAGAAACAAAGGCTGAGCCTTGAACCGAACTTTATACTTCAAGAAGAGTTCAAACTTGCGTTTAGAGTCTCGAATAGAAACCAAATAGTTTGGTATAATTAAAACCATTTGGGTTTAGGTTTGGCCCCCTATTCAGATTAAGCGTGGACTTAAGCAGAGCATCTGTAATAATCTGTTGATTTTGACGCAGTTCTCATTTACTTGCATTTCCGGTTTCTGCCCACAATCCTATCCGTTCACAAAAAATTCACCAAAATCTTGTCTACTTCCTTCCGGTGTGCGGAACAGCCCAGGCCAGAAAAAAAAGGATATTTGTTCTCATCTCGGAAACAATCAAATGGAAATCTAAATTGCAAAATATGGGCCATTCAGAGGCAGAGAGTGAGTGAGCGAGACAGCTGTGGGAACCTTTCGTCAGTCTGGAAAGGCAGTAACCAATTTGATGTGGGCCCACCCTCGCATCGATAGCATCGTTAGCCCTGCATGAGGGCTGAGAAAATCTTGTTTGTTGTGGCAAAAGAGATTCCCTTTTCATATTATTTGTATACCGAAACAGGTTAACAGGTATTTAGCTGAAGGATCAGTCCGGATTAGTTCTCAAGTGGGTGGTCAAAGGATACTTGGGGAATGCACTGCTCTCAACGCCTCCAAAAAAAAAACATGAGAAACGCATTTGCATTTTGCAACAAGAGACCCGCAATTAAGTCAAGGACCTGTCTGAAACATAAAAAAATTCAATGAAATGAAATGAAATGGTAATTTGATACGCGCACACTTCTGGAATGCGTTTCTCAGGCAACTCGCTCAAACAGGTAGTCCTGCGCAAGTCCTTTGTCGGTATGGCGCATCAAATCGCAATGTAAGCAAATCCAACTACCAAACCTTAATGATTGATCGTCGTCCAGTTTTTTTTTGGGATATCCTGCGGCTAAGGAGCGTTAATTGGATTTACGCAGCGGTGCTCTTCAATGGTTCTGGTCAATATTGAGAAAATCTCGTACACCTGTGTGCGCGCCTGAGAAAAGGACCTCACGCAACCAGGACTGACCTTTCGTTTGTGTTTCGTTTCCATTTCCAATTCAATTCCCATTTTCATTGTTATTCGCATTTCCTTTTTATTAATTTGAAGTGGCCTGCACCACTTCATGCAACTGTTGCGCTTCACTTCAGTTCCTTCCTCTTCCTGTCCAGCCTTTGTCCAGGCTTGGGCACTTCCTGTGGGTCAGTTTGGCCAAAACAATCTATTGTTAATTAAATGTATGCCGGTTAAAGGCAAACGGGGGAAGGATGCCTGTGGAGGGAGGGCTGTATGTGTGTATACCTAGGGGAGGGGCCTTTTTAAGTTACCAAACGCCACCTAGCTTTGGGTGTAGACAATTCCCTTAGAAGCCTTATTGATTTAGCATTTTGACAACAGAGGTCGCTTTAAGACCATGTTTTAAGTCAAATCAAACTGAAAACTGAAGAATCAGACGATTCGACTTTAGATAATCGCTTCATAACTCTGAGGGGTCTAGAGTTCCCACTTTATTTCCCAAGGATTTACTTTTTTTCGACGATTGAGGAAAGTTAACTTCGGTTCAGCCGAAGTTTGTATACCCTTGCAGCACTTTTTTCTTACTAACACTACTTTTGGGACCTTACTTTTCTATGGCAGCTATACTATATAGATGTCCGACTTAGACCAAACTTAGTGGAATCATGGGAAAGCATAGCAAACCAGGAAATTCAAAGTTTGAAGGCATTTCCATGGAAAACGGAAAAGTTTTTCTCACTAAGACCACTTTTCAGACTCTACTTTTCTATGACAGCTACTCTATATAATTGTCCGATTTCGACCAAACTTAGTAGAATCATAGAAAAGCATTGTAAACTAAGAAATACAAAGTTTGGAGGCGTTTCCATGGAAAACAAAAAAGTTTTTCTCACTAGGAACACTATTTAGACTACTTTTCTATGGCAGCTATACTATATTGATGTCCCATTTCGACCAATCTTTGTAGAATCATAGAAAAGCATAGCAATCTAAGAAAAACAAAGTTTGGAGGCGTTTCCATGGAAAACAGAAAAGTTTTTCTCACTAAGACCACTTTTCAGACTCTACTTTTCTATGACAGCTATTCTATATAGTTGTCCGATGTCGACCAAACTAAGTAGAATCATAGAAAAGCATAGCAAACTAAGAAATACAAAGCTTGGAGGCGTTTCCATTGAAAACAAAAAAGTTTGTCTTACTAAGACTACTTTTCAGGCTACACTTTTCTATGACAGCTATTCTATATAGTTGTCCGATGTCGACTAAACTTAATAAAATCATGGGAGAGCATAGCCAACTAAGGAATACAAAGCTTGGAGGCGTTTCCATGAAAAACAGAAAAGTTTTTCTCACTAAGACTATACTTTTCTATGGCAGCTATACTATATAGATGTCCGATGTCGACCAAACTAAGTAGAATCATAGAAAAGCATAGCAAACTAAGAAATACAAAGTTTGGAGGCGTTTCCATGGAAAACAGAAAAGTTTTTCTCACTAAGACCACTTTTCAGACTCTACTTTTCTATGATAGCTATTCTATATAGTTGTCCGATGTCGACCAAACTAAGTAGAATCATAGAAAAGCATAGCAAACTAAGGAATACAAAGTTTGGAGGCGTTTCCATTGAAAACAAAATAGTTTTTCCCACTAAAACTAGTTTTTCGGAGATGGTTTCTTCTATGCGTTACAAGCTAACCATATAATTGGCATAATGCCAACCCCAGACTGTTCTACTTAAACACAAGTCATCTAGTTTTCGAACGACCTTGAGCTCGTCTGCACATTAATGAGTGCCATGAGTACTTGGTGCTTACAGCTAAGTCAAAGGTAAACAAATATCCTGGCCTTGATGCTATGTGCTAATGTGTTAATAGTACTCTCTCTCTCTCTCTCTCGGCTGCTGGCACAAGGTTACGTTTTATGATTTAGCCAAATTTCCCCGAGTTCTGTGTAAGCAGCAGATAAAGGCAAACGAAAGGCTCAAAAAGGATGCGCAAAGTTAACAGCAAACAGCGCGCCGAGGGACCTGGGCCCATGCAAGAAGGGATAACTTTATGAGCCGCGTTGTAAACGCATTTTGCATTGAACAATCTGACCAATGGGTGATTATCATTTGTTTTGGTTACAATAAAGGCGACGGGTGGCAAGGATAATGCAAGGATATGCAGACATTAGCGCAGCGATTAGCGGGTTGGGTTGAAGGGATTGCCTCGAGAGATCCAGAGAGGGAGAGAGAGAGTTCCGGGAAGGAAATGAAGGACGTAAACTTAGTTTTGCGTAAAAAACGAAGGGACATACTCAACTACAGAAGTCAATTTGGTTTCTGGGAAGCAGTTTGCTTAAAAAAAGGGGCCATATTATGTAACTAAGGATTATATGGAATTCACAATTCCTGGAAAACCAACCAATTCCATATCATACCAAATTTCTTATCAAAATACCAAACCAGCAAATTTTCCCAGCCACACAAAAACAGCCCAACAAGTGCGTGTGAAAATATACAAAAACGCCAGCAAAAATTCCTTTCACAGCCAGGATTCTCCAGCCTACTAATCGTTTATTATGATCAACGAGCTGAATCAATAAAATAAAAAGAGAAACGAAAACGAAGCGCCTACTCCAGACGTGTCATCCTTCTTGCTCCCTTTAATGACTGAGTAAGGCAACCTGTTTCGAGGGTTGGATGTCCTTTTGTTGTGTGCGTTGGAGTGTTACCGTTTCTCATGAGAACAGCACCAAAGGGGCTTAAATAGAAGCAACCTGTACGGTGTGTGTGTACAGGTATGCAAAAGTCAAATTTTCTATGCTATGGGAATTTTTTCTGTAGGTTTCTGTGCTGAAAGGTGTCTTGGGAAAGTGTTTGGCAAACGAGTGATGGGAATTTTGTGCGGTATTGATGGATAAACGCAAAGATTGTGGGCGGTATTAAGTAGCTGAAATGAAGATGAATGCGAACATGTGTGAGTTGTCTCGGAAGAGTTCTTTCTATGAGGTCGGAAATGACTTGAAGGAAACTTCTTCTTAAAATAAATCAATTGAAAGGTTCTAAATTCTCAGCTTTTTAAGTAGAACAAGAAAGAAAGTCGGTCAAGCCCGACTATAACATACTCTGTACCAAGAAAATTTGTCTTTTGATCATAACTCGAAAACCGTTCATCCGATCTTCTTCATTTCTTTGGTGGATCGATAAGTTATCCTAATAACTAAATATGTCCAGAAGGAACAAGCCATCTATCTTTAAAACTGTGGAAGATATGACGTTTTTTCTAAATTGCGGGAGCGGGAGGGGGCGTGGCCAAAATTGAAAATAAACTTGATCTGCCTGCAGACATAAGAAGCATATGTACCATACATGTCAAACATCTATCTCTTACCATCTCTGAGATCTGTGCGTTCATACGGACTGACAGACGGACTTGACTCGGCTGTTGATGCTGATCAAGAATATATATACTTTATAGGGTCGGAGATGCTGCCTTCTGGATGTTGCACAAACTTATAATACTCTATGTACCTACTGCACAGAGTATACAAAGCAAGTTTTGTGGAAACTTCTCAGACATTCGCTTCAATCAAACCAAAAACTGAAGCCTAGAATTAAGTTGATGCAGTTCCTTAAAGGAAAAATTGCCTTTCGGTCAACATTTTCAACATCAACATTCATTCAGTCAGCTTTTTACCTAATTCAGATCCAGTTTTTGAACTAAAAGACAAATTTTTGTTCAGTTTTTCTTTGAGGAATACCTCACCTTAATATAAGGTCACTTTTCTCAGTCAGCGTCAGCTTAAGCTTTCATCTACAAAGAGGCCGCTTGGCTTAGATGTTACGGCATTGCCTTAGAGCATATTTTCATTTGTTTCAACTTTTGCCACGCCCTCTCCCGCCTGCTTAATGTGCGACAAACGCCATATCTCCCACAGTTTTATAGATAGAAGGTTCTTTCCTTCTGAATATTCAGTAATCAGGATTACTTAACTTACCGCCGAAGGGGACTAGTAAAGATCTGTTGAACTCTAGTCAAGTTATGAGCAAAAGAATGTTCGTAGCTGCAGCGCTGCCTTCAGCTGCTACTGCAGCATCAAAACTCATACTGAGCATACACTTTGGTATTGGTCCTATGTATATAATAGTATTTTTAAGAATAGTTTTAACCGTTTTGGTGACGAAAAGCTCTAATTGTCTTCTAAGTTTTTGTTAGATCCCAGTTATATACAAAATTTCAGTGGCGTAGCTCTAATGGAACTCCAATTCTTTGAGTCTAAATTGTGTTTTGAAGGAGTAAGAACACGGCAAGTCTGTTCTTTACTCTGTCCTCTTCAATAAAGTATTTTGGCAAATCTTTGCGCTGTTCTAAGGGCTGTGAGCTCAGCTTTCGGGCCGAGGGATACCGCATTCAGGTATCCATTATCAAGTCTTGGGTCGCCTAAGACCACGTGTCCTTTAAAAATCTCTACTATTTCACTTTCAAGGACAACTCTCATACATTCCCCAAAAAACCTGAATCGCATTTCTCCATATTACCATCTATGTCTCAGCACACGCTTCTGCCACAATCCGCCTGACTAGTTCCTACTGCGTCTCAGCTTCCCATTCATTTCCATTTTTTGATAGATCTCTAGAAGTCTGCCTTTCTAAACAAAATGGCTGAAGCGTGGCCCGGGGACAAAAACTTTCACACGCGTTGCACACCAAGCCAAAATATCAGCGAGCCAGGGGGTTGGGGTTATTATTTTTTGGGGTGTCTTTAAGAAAATCTTTCTCGCTCAAGTAAAAACAACAGCTGCAAAATCTAAAAACCCAACCGACCCTGTCAGTACCAGAAGAAGAGGTCGTTGCGCCTCAGCGACCTCAGTTACCTCCTCCTTGGGCTCACAAAACCAGAAACAGAAACCAACCCCCACTGATTGTACATTTTGCAAAAAGATTCAAAAAGGGGTGGCTGCTCGAGGAAACTTTGCTCGCTCTTTTTTTTGCGCAGCGATCAGGAAATTTTCTTAGGGGACGAACTGGGTTGGCGCGCACCTGGTCACGATCCAGTCGTGACCTCAGCGATATGTTAAATTAGAGCCTGATTTATGGCAAATGATTTATGTGTAATTAGTTCAAGTTTTTTGTGTTTTTTTTGGTTTCCATATTTTAGTGGAATCATAATCGCTTTATGGGCCAAGGTTCCGGTTTTTGGTTTTACCTGTTTTCGGTCTTCAGTTTTCTATATTCGTTTTGCAGTTTCTGGGAAAACGCGTTATGGTTTTATAGACTTTTTCGCATTCACAAAATAACTTCCACACCCGAACCGCCGCCCCCCGCGAGTGGCAAATGGCATGCATAATGTGTTTATGAGTCGCTCGGCGAGAGAGAGGGTACCCAGGGCCGACTCAAAAACTCAAAAGTCCTGGGAGTGTCTCAACACTTGCTGTGGTCGTGGTTTGCCATCGCGACCAGCATACCATGCTGTGTGCCGGGACAGACACACTCGAACCAAAAACCCCGAAATAGATAATTTGCTGGCAACCATGAAAATGGTTAAGCGCTAAGGATAAGTCGCTAGCTGTTTTCGTCAGAAAATTGTATCCATAAGGTTGTGAGACATTTCACGCCCAAGCAAATGTGAGCCGAAAGAGAGAGAAACTCTCGTTTTTAGGGAGGGAACGCGCTCACCCTGCATGAGTGAGTTTTTTTGAGTGGCAACTGCAGAGAAAGCATTAACTTTGGGAATTGAAGTCAGTTTTTAATTTAATTATGGCTATGTAGTGGCAGTCCTTACCATTATTTGACTCAATCAGAGCTATATCAGGGATGATCTATTCGCAGCTTTCGAAATTGATCACAAAAAAAATACATAAAATTCTGAAAGTTGTATGAAATCCGTTTTTAAGTCGATTGAACGGTCATGTTTCCATTCAACTAGAAATGAGCTTCATTGCTGAACACAATTTTCCGATAAAAAAGTGGATTCTAACCGAGCAATGTATTTTGCCAGTAAAATTCAATAATCTGCGAGCGTTGTTCGTTTGTAAGTCGATTCATGGTTGAATTATACACCAAACTGAACATGTTTGACAGTAGCATATGACCCGAAAACAGCGTTGCCACAAGAAAGTTGCTAAATTTGCCAAGGATGATCCTTTTTCATATCCTTTGGATGATTTTCAGCTCCGTTGGATGATAAAAAAAAGGTTATTTAAGACATATCCTTTCCAAATGATAGTTTTCCAATGGTTAAGATTCGAAAATTACAGGTTTGAGGTTTTTGGGAGAAGGTTTTGGTGCGATACTTGGTTCAGCCCATGCTTGACACAATATTTATATAAAACAAGAAAGAAAGTCGGTCAAGCCCGACTATAACATACTCTGTACCAAGAAATTTTGTCTTTTGATCATAACTCGAAAACCGTTCATCCGATCTTCTTCATTCCTTTGGCGGATCGATAAGTTATTCTAATAACTAAGTATGTCCAGAAGGAACAAGCCATCTATCTTCAAAACTGTGGGAGATATGACGTTTTTTCTACATTGCGGGGGCGGGAGGGGGCGTGGCCAAAATTGAAAATAAACTTGATCTGCCTGCAGACATAAGAAGCATATGTCCTATACACGTCAAACCTCTATCTCTTACCATCTCTGAGATCTGTGCGTTCATACGGACAGACAGACAGACGGACAGACGGACAGACGGACATGGCTATATCGACTCGGCTGTTGATGCTGATCAAGAATATATATACTTTATGGGGTCGGAGATGCTTCCTTCTGGATGTTACATACTTTTGCACAAACTTATAATACTCTATGTACCTACGGTACAGAGTATAAAAAGCAATACATATACTGAATTACTAAATATATCTTAGTTTTAGTACTTAATTTAATCCTATGTATTCTTAAAATCGCTTTCAACCTAAGAACTACACAAATCTTGTGGTAATCGCGTCGATTTTAGGCCGAAAACGGTTTGTGGAACACAAAGAAATATTAAAAATTAAGTTTACTAATGTTAATCTTGCTTTTGTGACTCATTGGAAAAGCTTTCGAGTCGACGATCTTAGAAAACAGTAGCTAATATGGATGGGGATTTTATAAGAAGTCTATTCTAGGTTTTTTTATTCACTTTCTTGTCCATTTTTACTGAACCGAACCTAAATTTGAGGTTCGGAACAGGTTCGGGCTCAGCTTTTATTTATAAAGAGGTTCATTTCAAGGTTCGGTTCGCAATTCCGGGTTCGAAACGGTTCAAAACCCGTAAAATGGCTAGAGGTGTCAATTGAATAGGTCTTCTAGATAGAGTAATCAATGTTAAGAATGTATTATGTTAAGAGGTTAAGAGTAATTGAAAGTTTGTCTGACCCAAAGCTGTCAATTAGAAGCTACGAAATCGTCTCAAAATCTTAAAAATAATTACTTTAAGTTCACAAAAATCCAAGTGTCAGCAGTGGTTGTTAATCTTCCAACTGATGTTCGGTTCCATAATTCCCAAAGATGTCAAAAACAGCTAAACATATGTTTTCAAGTACACTAACCGCACAATTATGTCCGTTTATTGAACATCAAACAAAAGCTTTACCAAAATCCCAGCCAGGTTAATTCATACCATAATTGAGCAACAGTTGGGAACAGATTCTGGTTGGCATATTGTCTGACCCTGAACAGAACAGAACAGCTATAACGATTTGTGCATACAATTTGGGTCACCGCAAGGCAGAGGAGTAGCGGGGGAGGGAGGGAGGGCGGAAGAGGTCTGTTCAAGTGACTTGAATGTAGGTTGTCAGTCTTTTGTGCTGGCTTTGCATCTTCTTTGGCACAAGCCAGTAGCGCCACCCTTTTTATGCTCAATGCATGCCTCCGCAGTGCCGTGATGAGTGGTGCTCATGCGTTCGTTCGGTCCCCCATTCAAAAACGAGATCCATAATTGATGCCGAGGGAAGCACTTGTCACAGATTCTGATGCCATTTGTGACACGTTTATTACTATTATTTATTCTGTTGATTCAATTTAAGTGAATTTAGAGAAGCGGAAGCTGATAGTGAAATACCCCAGAACGCCCTCTCGGGGCACACGTGCCAGGAAATACGTTACATCAACTAATTTCCTGGCTCAAAGCAGAACAATTTTATGTTGAGCCCCGTACAAAAGGCAAATAGAAATTGAGGGTACCTTTAGGCTGAACAATTGAGCCGCTGCTGCTGCTGCTGTTACTCGGGGGTTGCAGTTGCACATTGAGCCGCAACCAGGACTCACAGTGCAACGCTTTGGTAATTATTATCAGTGATCCTGAAATGAACGTTACATTTTGAGCCTGGAGGCCGGGTGTTTTTGTGACTGGCACGCGCCAAAGTCTGTCGTTTCAGACAGATGTGCCAGCTAGACCGAATAGGCAATGGGGCAGAGGAAAGGTTGCTTCTGGCAAGCAATGCAATGATGTAGATTTGGGTGAGACTTCATAAAATACTGCCAATTTTTGTTGGATCATGCTCTTCAATCAGTGATTGAGATCAGAATTGAGATTCCTTTAACTAACTTGTTCGGCAAAAGAGAGAGGGAGAGAAAACAGTTAGACTATACAAAATCTACATCAACAAAGCGCTGAGTTTTTCGGCCTAGGACTTTGAAACATCATTTAACCATTAGTCGGACAAAACGTATCCCGGGGTATCAATAAAAATTCACAAAATATTGAATATTACTTTCTAAAGTTAGGCGTTTTACCCGGTGCTATGGGCTGGTACCAGGTCTGGACTTTGGCCACTAAAAACCATATTTGTACACCCTTGCAAAGGGATTGAAATTTACATTTATATATATTTTCTTGATCAGGTCGACGAGCTGAGGCGTTTTTCCATCTGTGTGTTTTCGACTCAAACTAGTCTCGTTCTGCGGAACGGTAGTAGAGCTAGTTGGTGTGAAAAAAGCTTGTTTTTTCCATGGAGACATCTGAAATCTTTGTATCTATGGGTTTTCTCTGTTGTTTTATAATTCTACCAACTTGTAAGTCAATTGGTAGAGCTGTCATACAAAACACAGGTCTGAAAAACAGTCTTAGTAGGAAAAAATGTTTTCATTTTAGTGTTACCATCTTGAATTTTGGTATTTGTTTATTTTATATGCTTTTACCTAACTCCACAAAGTTTTGGCCAAATCGGTTGACTATAGCCTATAGCTGCCATACGAACGATTCATAGGAAAATGGGTCTTAGTGAGAAAAAATATTTTGTAGCTTGTCTTAGAGCTTCCAAACTTTTGCATTATGAATGTTATATGCTTTCTAAGGTATTTATTAGTAAATTTTGTTCAATATCAGATGACTATATCTTATAAAATGGGGAAAATTAGTGGTGTGTTTCAGACAATTCTTATGTGAAAGCCCAGACAAGTGAGTAAGTAAGAAATTTGTAAAAAATAGCACAAAAAATTCCAAAAAACACTCCAATTAAATCAAATAAATTAGTTTGAACCTTTTTCTGTGCCCTTTCATAAAGAAAAAAAAACCAAAAACCCACCCCCAAAAACTCAAGCCACTTAAAAACCCAGCAATATATTTTTAACACCTACACAAATGAGCTGCGTTGATCAAGTCGCGCACACCTGTTAATAACTTCATTCCCAGGATATGAATGTTTTTTTGCCAGGACAATGGCAAACTCACCAACTGTAAATGTACAACAAAAGGGCCAATGGTGAACGGTAAACCAATTTTTGTTTTTTGTTTTTACCTTTTCCTCGGCTCCCGGATGTTGTGCACACTTCGTGCGCATGCGTAGCGGAAATCAAAGCAGGTCGAAGAAACATTATCAGGGTACCGCTATGAAGACAGACGGAAGTTGGTATTGAAGAAGAGCTAACTCTACCAATTAACAATCTAGCGAATCAATTCCAACAAGTGTGTTTATTTACTTCAAATATAATTTATGATCCCCCAGAGGCGGTTGCTTATCAATTTGAACAAGTTCCCACAAGTGTTACATAAAAACTACATGTCACCCGCAGCAATCTTAATTTCTTTGTGTGTAAATAGAATCCATATCAACAAGAAAAATATGAGAAAAAGATTGATATTAATGCTGGAGAGGGGACAGCGGCCCTTATCTACCGAATGCAAACGAACCAACAAATGAAACTAAAACATGCAAACCAAATAAACAAACAAACAGAAACAGAACAGACAAACAATCAAACCGACAAACCCATAAAAATCAGGGGAAATAATGTCAAATGTCAAGTCGAAGCCAAAGAGGAGACGACATCCACATAGGAAATTGTCAGCGGAAATTTCAAATAAAAACGGCGCAACGTCGCATCTGGTACAATGCACTGAGGCAAAAATCTATCTTCTTACTTATACTTTCAAATTTATGTTTATATACAATCCAATTCGCTGATTGGTTCTTGAAAACCAATTTCGTTCCAACGAATTCAGAAGAGAGAACTGCACTTATTATTTAATTTATGCAACCCATGTTTTTTTTGAGATCAGAAATATATATTTTAAGGTGGCATAGTGCAAAATTTTGCAATATTTTGACTTCGACGCTCCTCTTGAAATGCTTTTCTGCAGATTCCAAGACTCTGTAGCGGCATATCGATTAGACATTGCAAAATCTTAAGGAAGATCTTAGATTGTCTTAAATTTTTGTTGAACCGAACATAAAATTGCAATCGATGTTCGTTTGGCAAACCTTACTGAGCATATTTGGCTTAGCCACATGTTTCTAATCACGCTTGAGGTATATACAAAATGTACACTGAAGAAACATAGAGCTAACTCTTTATTTTGAAGTTTATCTTGAAGGATTTTGGTTTGGTCTTTGCTCTGGAACGATTTGAACCGCTGAATCAATACGCGAGTCCTTGTGAAATTAAACCAATTCTGGTTTCCGAGTGGTTTGTTTATTACAAAATATGGTGACCCCGTTTGGGACTTTACTTTTTCATAGGTATACAGAGAAAAAGAGGATATTAAAAAATATCCATTGGATGATTTCCGGTATCCATTTGGAAGGGATAAGTCTTAAATATGCTTTTAATAATCCAACGGAGCTAAAAATCATGCAAAGGATATGAAAAAGATGATCATTTGAATGATTCGCTGGATGATTAAAAGGATATTTGAGACATATCCTTACCAAATGGATCTTTTTTGGATCTTTTGAGAGCTTTTGGGGCTTATTAATCTATTTATTGTTAAGAAGTTTGAGGAAAGCATGTACAAATCAGTTAAAAGGAATCAAACTGTTCTGCTGAATGCATTTCTGTCTCAAAGCGTATTTCAAATGTTGTTAGTATTAATCCACCCATTTCTCGGTTTTATGCATATTCAAATGAATTTCGTCCAGTGTATGGTTTGTGGTCAATTAGCTGTTCCTCAGAGTCACGTAAATATGTCAGGCCCTGTTAGTGTGGGTGAGTTAGGCTTTGCTCCCTCCTAGTCACTCTCTCTCTCCCGCTCTCTCGCTTAAACTCTGAGACTGGCTGGCTGATTCTTTCAGCACACATGTGTGTGTCGGTTGTTTTGTCGTCTGCCTGCCGCGCTGGTTAGGAGGAGGGAAGAATGGTCAACATTTGTTTTAAACGTGCAAGAATGTAGCTGCCTAGCTACAGGGTGTCGCATTTAAGCACACATGGACAACATGTACAATAACCATATCTGTTGCTCTCATTTCAGGCTGATAAGCGGTGTCTCTCCTTTCCTTGCTCGCTCGCTCGCTCACACTGAGTCATAAGTCCTAAAAACAACACATCACCAAGCCAACCCAACTCCACGCCACACCGCTACACTCCTCTCCCTCTGCCGGTTCGGTTCGGTTCTTCTTTATTGCGTTCATTGATCGCGGCTGAAGCAATTGCTTCGAGTTGAGTTAAGTGCTGCGTCAACGTTGTTGACTTACATACACAAACACACATACACGCATGCCAGAGACTCCACTCAACCCCACCTCCCCCTTGTGCTTACTGCAGACGGCACTCTCGCTCCATGTTTTGTTGTTGTTGTTGCTGCTGTGTTTCACTATTGGATTTCCATTTTACTCTTTATACGGCATTAATTGACATTCAATTGGGTTATGGATTAATTTTTTCTGCATAAATTAAATATCCACATTTAGAAAGCAATTTCAAGTGGTGAACAACAAAAAATATGCAACGAACATATATACAGGGTGTGCCAAACAATTGGAAATTGCACACCGGCTTAAGGGTGCTTGAACTTTGCCACTGAGAAATATGCATATGTATGTTTGTATGTAAGTATGTACACTTTTTGTGAGAATTGCAAATTTTACAGTGGAGCTTAGGATTACATTTTATGATTTGAAATTTAATATTGTTCAATTTCATATATATATATACAGTGGTATTTGTTGTATAAAAAAGTAAAATATATATGAAAAATACACATTAAATTGCTCAAATTTCTAGCACAAAAGTTCTCCTTTTTAACATGAAATAGTCTGCTTTTAGAAATTCACTTTTAAAAAGCCTAGAAAAGTCTTCTTATCTAGACTGAATTTACGGCTGTAAAGAGAACTGGAAGAAGTTCTTTGAAAAAGCTTTCTTTTGTAGGAAAGAGTATAAGCGGGGGCAACCAAATAGAACATTAACATTATGTTAATTTAACAGAGCTGCCAAAAGGAAGACTGTTGATATCAATTGTATGGTTAAGGCCATATCTCTGCTTTTTATTAACCTATTGTACTGAATTTTAGTCAGATTGGTCAATGATCTTTTATACTCTGAGATTTAGAAAAATTAATTAATTGCTTTGAAGAAACTAACACTAAAACTAGCTTCAAATTGAACTGATTTATTGATAAAAACTAAATTTTTTAACTCACAAAGGAAAATTGTTACTTACTTAAGATAAGAATTAAGAAAGACCTTAAAATTTCACTGTACTTCGATCCAAAAAAGTATAAAACAGATTTTTTTTCTATATATCAAGTTAGGTTTTATTTTTCATATTTCACTTCCTTGCTGATTAGATGGGCCTAATGACTCATAAGCTTTGTAAGAAAAGCAGCTTGTTTTATTGGAAAAAAAAATCAAATGTTGCTACTGCATATTTTCAAGTATGTGAGTCAATGCCTGAGCTTAGTAATGCCCCATTAAAACTCATCCCACACACACACACACACACAAATTCCAAGGCTAGCCTCTTCACACATTCCCCACATATTCAATCGGAACGTAATTTCTCAGTGTGGTGTACCTAAGAAATTAGTCAGCAATTGTAACCGAAATGAAGCGTCGAGCTGCTAATTTCCCAGTAGACACGTGCCGCAGACACCCTGTATTAGCTAGTGCTTAATGCAAACAAACATACGGAATCGCATTTGTTGTGGTAGTTAAACTAAAATGAAGACTTTATTTTTGTAAAATGCAAGAGTATATTTTGTGTGTGTGTGTTTGTTTGTTTGTTTAATGACTTTATGCATACATATTAATGTTGTAATATATATATATATATGTAGTAGGTAGTAAATACAATTACAATACAGGGTGTTTATAATTAAGTTCGCATTGGCTTGTAGGTTGTTTTTTTAAGCAATATTTAAGTATTTTTTAAATACAATTTTTTCGATAACGTCAAGTTCTTTGAATATTTTCTTCGACTTTGAGAGAGAGAGACGGGAGGGGGGTTTGTAAAATACTGTAACAAATGCCAAAATGCGAATGCTGTGCGATTGAAGCCCAACTTTATAGTATATTTATATTTTATTTGATCTCGAGATTAGATTAAGTAGGAGTAGCCCAAACACTAGATACTTAGAACAGACCCTTCTTCTTCTTCTCCTTCTTGCCATCCACATTGTCGCTGCTGTTGTTGGCGCCCAGGCTGCGTCTCTTGAGCTCCTCGAGCGTCACATGATTGATATCCTCCCACTCCTTCTTCTCCCGCTCAAACTCTCGACGCTTCTCATCCAGCTCGCGTATCTGCAGCTCCAACGCCTTCTTGCGCTCCTCGTGTCGTCGGGCCAGCTCCAGTTCGGAATCCTTAAGTTTCTGCATCTTCTCCTTGACCTTCATGTCAAAGACCTGCTCCATTTCGGCTTCCATTTTCTTCATTTTCTGTTCGTGTTCACGTTTCTCCTCCTCCATTTGGGTCAGTGGGTTCTTGTTTGAAAGCCTGGCCTTGCCATCGACCAAGCCCAGTTCGGAGAGCTTGCGGCAACGATAGTTCTCATAGTGCACATTGTTCGTCACATCCTTGAGATCCTGCAGATGTGTCCGTATCACCATATTCCGCAAGGCTATGAAGTCGCAGTGTGTCAGATTCTCCACCTCGACCAGACCCCAGGGATAGCGACGACCACGTACCTTCTTGCCGTCCTGCTCGATAATGGTGTTGGCACCCACCACAGCAAATGGCACACGACTCCGCAGATTTTGGGTGGTTTTCGATTCCTCGGCGGCATCTTCTAGGGTGGCGGGGAAATCATAGATTTTAATCTTATGTTGAGCTATTTCGTTAAGGATTTGCTTTTTGAACAGATGCACCTCGTCGGGGGTCATGGTATCGGCCTTGGCTATGACCGGCACCAGATTAACCTTATCCGAGAGGCTTTGCATGCAGGCGATGTCCAGCGGGAGCAGGCCATGTCCCGAGGGAGCTATAAAGTAGAGACAACAATGCACACGATTGTCCGAAATGGTTTTGCGATAAACCCTCGACTCCGCGGTCAAATACTCCTCATATTTGCTGTCCACATACTCCAGTATGGGCACCCAACAGTTGCTGTTATCCACCGCATCGCCAAAGCCGGGCGTGTCGACCACGGTGAGGGTCAGATTGACGCCATTCTCCTTGAGCATCACCTTGGTGGCCTCGACGGCCACGGTTTTCTTTTTCCTTAGCGACGGACCCGGATACTGCTCGGCATTGTAGATGTCCGAGAGAAACATGGAATTGATGAGAGTCGATTTACCCAAGCCGCTGGCACCCACCACCATCAGGGTGAACTCAAAGCCACGTTTTACCGCCTTGCGATAGACCTGGTTGGGCAGATTGGCAAAACCCACATAGCCGGCGATCTCCATGGGTTTCTGGCGCACGGGCAAGGGGGGCTTCTGTGGCTTGGAAAGTCCTTCCTTCTCCTGCAAGTCCTGTGTTAGCTTGTTGGAATCACCATTTGAGGCGGAGGCTGACTCCAATTTAGCTGCTGCTGCTGCTGCTGCGGCCGCTGCTGATGGCACACTGGGTGGCTGTGTGGCTGGTCGGCCCACATTGTTGGAGGATTCACTGCTGCCGTTGCTGGTCACCGAGGCGGCCTGTTTGTCTCTCAGCGCCAACTGGGCCAGTGTGCTGGGCAAGGCAGAAATGGCCCCGCCCCCGCCGCCTCCAGCGACGCTGCCGCCGCCATTTGTGCGAGGACTATTCATTTGGTTTTGGTTGTTGTTGTTGCTAAACACACACACACAAACACGCACAGTAACACACCGCAATTGTTAGTCGTTTTTATTTGTTGTTTTTGCAATTTCTATGTCAACAGTTTTTCCGTTTTTCTCGTTCACCGTTGCGTTTGTCACGCCTACGCTGCTGGCTCTCTTTGCTTTTTTCTGTGTCAAGTATGACCATGCCACAGTTAGCTGAAAAATGCGCTCTCTGCGCTGGAGAAACAACAACAAAACCAGTGGCAAAATCAGTGTGGCCCTTGTTGCTTGGTAGAAAAATAACAAGAAACTCCGCTCTAAGCCGGAGAATACACACGAATGCAGAGTAGATAACATTAGAGGTAAGGCTTTTAAATAATAATTAAGTTTAGTAATCCATCGTAAATATAAATTACAAAAAAAATCAGTCAAAGCTTATGGTGTGTTTTGAAATTTCACATGAAAATTGTGACAGTCAGCTCTACCTTTATAGTTAGTGACTATGCGGCCATGCAAGTTGCCGCTACCCGGGTTTTTAGCATTAGTCACTGCTCTCTGCAGCCGCTTATTTATCAATGCACATGCAGCCATACAGCATTTTCACGTTTCTTATCACATGTGTATTGCATGGTTTATAAATAGCCCCCAAGAAATGCCTTTGTGTCAGTCTTATGGTTGTAGTTTTTTTGGAATTTGATTTTTGCTTTTGCTTTGACTTTGCTTTGTCTGGCTGTTGTTGGTGATTTCTCTTTGATTTTGCCAATGTTGCGCATGAGCATAAGAGTCAGAGAGAGAGATCGAGAGAATGCATGTGTGTATGTTGGTGTATGTGATACAGTGAATCATAAGCAGCATACATTTTGGCCGTTATTTTCAAATTGCGAAATTTGGCACCAATTTTCTTTAATAATTTCCATTATTTTAAGAATAAGCTAGACCAAAAAAACCTGAGGTATTACACCTCTAAAAACTAGACCAAACACTTTATAAGGTTTCTGAACCTAAAGGCCCACTTTATATTTCAATATAAATTATTTCATATATGTATGTAGTTTAGGACTTATAGATTAATGGTTTCACAAACATCCTTTTAAAACTTGTCCATACTGATTTAAGCACATTGCTGAATGTAAGACTTAAGAACGGGCTTAAGGGATGAATATTCGATGGAATTAGGTACATTTCTTATTCAGAAAGATGTTTTTTTTTTCCTTATTTCGGAATTGACGCAACTTTAAAAGTCCGAAAAAATGACTTTCCAAACATATTTTGTGGCAAGTAGCGACTATGTACCAAAGAAAGGGCCTTAAGAGTTGAAATATGCTGAAATTAAAGGGTGTCGCGCAGATTTAACAGTATACCGAGACTTATGAAGGGTTTGAAGGCAAAATAAACTGCGATTTTGTCAATTTTCAAGCAGCCTTACCTTCAAAAGTCCGGAAAAAAAAACTTTCCACACAGATTTAAGTGAAATTCGGGACTTTATCCTCAAGTACAGGCTTTAAGGCTTAAGATTCAGCGGAATTAAGGGAGATGCTGGAAAAGAAATGAGTTTTTGGCAAATTTTAAATTCGCTGTAACTTCAAAAGAACTAAAACTTAATTTAAGAGCAGATTTATGAAAAAATCGGGCCGTTAATACTTAAGAATAGGCTTAAAATGCTAAGATGTGAGAGAATTTTGGAACGATAAATTGCGGTTATGATATATTTCGGACTGCCTTGCCTTCGAAAGTTCGAAAAATATTCCTTTCTGTGCAAGATCTTGATTATCTGCGAAAACGGAAACAGTTCTTTAATATATATATTATAGGCTGGTAATTTATATATACATAAATATTATAAATTTAGAGTAAACCCGACCCGAGACCTCGGTTCAGTTGCCTTCAAAAAGCTTGTTATGTACCGAAACTGCGGTTCAACAACTCTGTGAAGCACTGAACCAAAGCAGTTCTTGTTTCCAATGGACTTACATCCCTGATAAAAACATTATGTACTGGTTTACAAATGAGTTGTAAATTGTACTGAAATGTTGACGAAAAAACCGGAATTATCAATATTATTGTCGTTTTGGTTATGGTTCGGTACGTGAACCATTTCCCTTGCTTAGTGTTTGAAACTGAAAGTTAGCTCTTAAATTAACTATAATACATTTTTAACATAACTTTTCCTTGATTTTCATTCCTGAACACTAAGTGATTCCACAGATAATATCGAACCAACCGGTTTCGCAGGGGTGAATTTGCTCGCAGCCTTCTAAATGCCTATTAAATACCTTTTCTCGTTGTTTTTAGCGCATTTTTTTTCAAAATTGTTCAAATTTGGAATGACTGTTTGACTTTGAACTGTTCTAGTCTGAGAAAGTAGTTCATAACACAATTACTGATACATTTAAAAAGAAAATGTCTGTTAATCAGAACCAAAAATCTTGAGTAAACGATATGTTTTCACTTATTTTGAGTTATGGAATGCTCAAAATTCTCTGCCTCGCGTCATTTGTTGAAATGACAAGCACAATGTGGGAATGTGTGCAGGACATAGATAATTGCCCCCAGCGACCAGATCAGGGCTCGCTTCATGCTCGAGTGTCCTCGCCGAAAAAGTTCCCACACACACAAAACGCTCTGCGTTGGTTGTCCTGCGCCCTGTCCTTCTGCCTGGCATGCCGATACACACACCCGAACAAAGCCCTGCGATTGTGCGCTCTGTTTTATTTGTAATTTAAATTCTCATGCACTTCCCAGCACGGGGAGGAGGGGAGGGGGCCAGCACAGCAGTAACCACCACCGCCAACAACAAGCCGTGTGTGTGTCCTGCGTGCTACGTCCTACTCCGCCTGCTTGTTCAAGGTGGTGGTGGTGTTGGTGGTGGGTTCCTTCCTTCCTTCCTTCCTACAGCGCAACCTTCCCCCTTTTGCACGTGGATTTCTACGCGCGCCGTCTGTCGTTTTGTCCACCAAAGGTGATCGTGAGAAAGTTTTTTTCTCACAACTTTAATTTTAGCTTCTGTCGGAATGATTATTATTCATACTGGAATTGATATGGTTGGACGACTGTACCTTAGTCTTAGTTTATTTTGACACAATATGCTAGCCACAAATCTTTAAGGCAAATAGATTTGGGTACTCTAATCCTATGGGCACAACCCTTCCCTTCAGGCATCCTCCCATAGTCAGCTGCCTTGGCATCAGGCACGCTTCATCATCTTCGTTTGTGTAAGATGTGTAAGAAGCAATTAAGGCTTCCCCTGCAAGAAAGTCAGTTAGCGCCGTGCCAGCGTCATTGTCCATTGTTTGGCCATATATATATATATAGGGATAGATCAGAAATGTGTAATGTGGGAGAGGAGCAGCAGCAGCTGTGACAATGTTTTTTGGCACGAGCAAAAGAGGACAACGTTTGTCTCAGAGGGAGGACAGAGAGAAGAGCAGCTGATCTCAGCGGCAAATGACCGTTACACACATTGATGTTGGTACTGGGTTTCATTTGGAAGTGGCCAATGACTGGAAAATGTTGCCTTTTTCGCTTTTCTTGAGATAGCCAAAGGTATACCTAACAGATATTGAGAAACCCTGCCTCTTTCGATCCAAATTTATTGAGACCAAGCACTTTGTAAACACAAAAGTAGAGTAGTTCCGCTTTTTTTGAACCGTAAATGAAGCTGCCATGTCTTTTGAAACACACGCGTGACTGGGCGACACATCAAAGTTAAAATGTACACAGCAAGCAAATATCACTGTGGTGCAGATGGTAAGAACGTAGCCTTAGAAGTCGTGGGTTCGAGCTAAGATTTTGTTGTTTATCAATAATTGTGGTAATTTAAACAATGTAATAGAATGGTAACCAAAAAAAGGTTACTTATTATGAGAATTCACAAACGAAATGGTTCATAAAGTGCTTCCGCTTGGACTGGGTTATGGACTGACGTTTATTTTTTTAGTCTTTGAGCATAAAACTCTCTGAAAATGGTGGAACTCGTGCTTTTTGAGTCTCCTGAAACGGAACTTCAGTCGAATCGTTTAAGTCTTCTTTTTTAAGAATACGTTTTGGCTCTAAAATATGTTCCAAAATTATTCCTTGAGAGCGAATATAATTTTGTTCACTAGTTTTACCTTTAAAATATAAATATACAATATGGGAACGGCGCTTTATCCTAATAATGGGATATTAAAAAATATCCATTGGACGATTTCCAGTATCCATTTGGACTGGATGTGTCTAAAATATTCATTAAAGCAACCAACGGAGCTGAAAATCTTCCAAAGAGTATGAAAAACTATCATCATTTGCATGATTTTAAGCTCCGTTGGACTATGAAAAGGCTGTGAAAGACATAACCAGTCCACAAGGATATTTTTTGGATCATTTTTTTATGTGTGCAGAGAAGCATCTTCTTTTTTGGCTTCTTCTTGAAGAGCTGTAAGAATTATTTGCAAGTCCTTACATAAAATCAATCCCTCGCCATATAAGATTGAAAAATTTTAACTGAAATACTAAAATATACAACTCTAAACAACTTCTTCTAATGAAAATGAAGAAAGGGAAACTCTAAAAGCTTCCAATAGATGAAAAATCGGTTCCCCCAGAGTTAAATCTACGTTAGAGTAGAAAAACCATCTTTCTTCCCTTTTGTTTCATCAATGCACATGCAAAGCGACGTTTGAAATAGATCTGACAGCCAATTGACTTGATTTTCTGTGCTCACCGTTTCCACGGCCATAGCTCGGAGACATTTGCAAGCTAGATGTTACTATTCTACTAGAATTTAGGCTTTAAATCACAGATGTTCACACAGAAGAAAGTCTTTTTGACCCATGAAATACTATAGGATCAAAGAAGAGGTTAGGATAATAGGTACAGGGTTCCAAAGTTGGAACAATTCGTCTCTTTTTCCTGAGGAACGAACCTTTGCAGAATTTAGAACATTTAAGTGAACTACGTAGGATTTTATCAAGGAGGGGAAGTTTAAAAGAAGAAATGTTCCTTAGTTGCTTCTTGAAAATCTCAAATTTTGCACTTTTTTCTTTAGTTCTTATTTCTGTTTCAATAACCCAACCACAATTTCCAGCCCTGGGAACTATTTTCTTGGGTTTCCCTTACCTAGTGCCACCTTTTGTCACCCCCCTCCACCCCCACTGTCAAGGAAAGTTTCCAGTTATTAGCCCCACCTACACGCTGGCCATTTATCAAATTCATAAAAATAAAATCCTCAAATTCTACCCCCGCCTGTCATGACTTCTAATGCCACACACCGCACACTTCACTCATATTTCCCTCCCACTCACCGCATCCCCTAAGCGCCATAAAAATCAACAAAAAATTCATTTAAATCAACATATATCTTAAGATCTCCGGCTCCAAGCAGCCACTCTCCTTACCTCACACATTTGCTACCGTTTCCATATATTTCATGCTCATTATTTGTTATGTTTTTGGGCGTCTAGCACACACCCCACATCATAACTGCAGAGTTCCCACCATATTCAAGGAACTAAAAATACCCCAAAGGCACTAATTTGAGGTTGGGAAAGGTCTACCTTGGGAAGCAGCCGCAGGAGGAGGGGGAGGCGGAGTTGATTAAAAAAAAGGGAAGCTTCGACCGACCGACCGGCTGGTACAATAAAAATTAAAGTGTTTTAATGCGTAAATCGTGCGTTGGGAACTCAGCTAAAAATAATGCCTGCGACCAGAGAAGGAAGCCCCAGAAGAAAACCGAGACGGCTACCGATCTGCTGCTGCCGATCGTGCCGCCACTAAACGGCATTTACCTTGATCCCGATCCCGAAAAAGGGAAGCCACAGCAAACTGTATGGACTTGGGGCTGGTATTGAACTTTGATTTTTTATTTCGCCTCTTCGCTTTGTTATAGAATTTCATTTTCAGTTTCTCAAGAAGCGAGTTTTGTGGTTGGGGCACGTTTTGATCCACATCCACACATATGTGTGATGAGCTCTGTCCATTTTCGGTTCGCCTTTTTTGCCAGCTCATGAGTTTGATTGAGATTTTTGTTGGCTGTGGGAAAATTTGCCAGCCAAATGAGAGACAGAAAGTGATCATTAGTAACCACAGGTCAGTTGGGTATTGCAGCGCAGCCAACATTTATTCAATTTGGGTGAGGAGGGATTGGATGGATGGGATGGGTGATCTCCTCCCCCTCTCTTGACACACACGGGAATTTCCACTCAAAAACGTCAGCTGAGCAGCGAGTAATGTGGCTTTTGCATAACCAAACAGAGTTGCCAAAGCGTCTCGCAATCTATTTATGAGCTGTGCGGATCATAAAATCTGGCTAACCAAGGACAGTTGTCAGCTGACGCCCCGGCCCCTAATCCAGCCAACATAGTAAACTCATAAAACCGAAGAGAGAGAGGGAAAAATCTGGATCAGGTAAGCTTTGGCAACAACCCCCTAGGGTGGTAGCTGAGGCGGTCAGGCAGCAGCGGCAGGCAGGCAGATGTCTTCAAGGATGCTTGGAGAGGGGGTTGCGTCTTGAGCTGACACAGCTGGACAACTTCCCCCTGGGCCAAAGGTTCGGAAAATTTTTTAATGAATTGTCTATTGATAAAGTTCGCTACACTGTGAACAATTTTAGTATAGATATAGATATAGATATAGATATAGATATAGATATAGATATCGATATAGATATAGATATAGATATAGATATAGACATAGATATAGATATAGATATAGATATAGATATAGATATAGATATAGATATAGATATAGATATAGATATAGATATAGATATAGATATAGATATAGATATAGATATAGATATAGATATAGACATAGATATAGATATAGATATAGATATAGATATAGATATAGATATAGATATAGATATAGATATAGATATAGATATAGATATAGATATAGATATAGATATAGATATAGATATAGATATAGATATAGATATAGATATAGATATAGATATAGATATAGATATAGATATAGATATAGATATAGATATAGATATAGATATAGATATAGATATAGATATAGATATAGATATAGATATAGATATAGATATAGATATAGATATAGATATAGTATGTAGATATAGATATAGATATAGATATAGATATAGATATAGATATAGATATAGATATAGATATAGATATAGATATAGATATAGATATAGATATAGATATAGATATAGATATAGATATAGATATAGATATAGATATAGATATAGATATAGATATAGATATAGATATAGATATAGATATAGATATAGATATAGATATAGATATAGATATAGATATAGATATAGATATAGATATAGATATAGATATAGATATAGATATAGATATAGATATAGATATAGATATAGATATAGATATAGATATAGATATAGATATAGATATAGATATAGATATAGATATAGATATAGATATAGATATAGATATAGATATAGATATAGATATAGATATAGATATAGATATAGATATAGATATAGATATAGATATAGATATAGATATAGATATAGATATAGATATAGATATAGATATAGATATAGATATAGATATAGATATAGATATAGATATAGATATAGATATAGATATAGATATACTAGGCAAAACCTTCGCCCAAAAACCACAAACCTTGGTTCGAACCTGCTAGACGGAGGTCCTATTGTAGCCCTGTTTCTACCCTTTAGGTATTTTCTTCCTAGGTATTCTTCTTCTCTGGGTGACTGTCAATTTTTTGCATTAACTTTAGCTAGTGAATTTCCTAACTAAGAACAGAGGTAAGAGATTTCGCCAGCGCACTCTATTTAAGTATCTATCTCTACCAGTAGTCCTACCCCAGCACTATTTCTGTACTAAAGAAATCCGACATAAATACATATTGATTCTATGCCTATGATTCTGCACTAGCGAAATCGCTAACGCTTTTATAAGAGCCCTTAAAAAATGTTAAATAATTTTTCATATAATTCAAAAAGTACGCAAAGCTTACCTATTTCATAAATTTCCCCATAAAATTGTAAGTTTACTAAATGGAAAGGATTAAGAGACTTGAGTCAGCTGACAGCTGTTTTTGGTTAGCCAGATTTTATGATCAGAGATCATAAATAGATTGCGAGATGCTTTGGCAAATGTGGTTGGGTTATGCAAAAGCCAGATGACGTTTTTGAGTGGAAATATGAGGTATTAAAAAGGGAACTGAAATGGAAAAACTTCTTAAATTATTAAATGCATCCAAAACCGCTAAAAATACTTAAAGACTTCATTTGCCTGCCCACTCAGTTGATTTAACTCCGGCTTAAGTTGCTCAATTTACTCGCCCAAGCTCAGATCTTTGACTAATCTCTCCCACATAACCGCAGACTTTGCTGGCCTCGACAACCCTGTGGTTGGGCCCCTTTTGGGTTAAGTCTCACTCCATTTATAAATTTACTCACTCAATGGCATTTTGAGTGTAAACCGGCCCTGCCTGCCTGCCTGCCTGCCGTCGCCTGCATTGGAATTTCTCAGTCTGCACAACCACCCCAAAGTCGGAGAACGTTTTCGTTTCGGACCCGGCTACCTGCGCCTGCGCTGCTCGCTTTGCCTTTGGCCAGGTAAGCGCAGACGAGGGGACTCTTGCTTTCGCTGAGTATCGTTTTTAGTCAGCGCACTGCTCTGTCGAGGATCAGTATCCTTTTGGCGTTTCGTGTGCGCGGTTCTAGGCCGCTCTCGCTTCGAAAACAAAACTTGAACTCTAGAGAACAAACATCAACTAAATAAATGTGAACAGTTTAATTGAAAAAAAGTACGTGCAATAATTGTTGAGTTTTATTTGCTGTTTTTCATCGTACTTGAACCAAAGTTTTTGTTCTATGTGTTGTGAATATATTTGATATATAAGAACTTTGTGGATTATAATTGCAATATTTTGGATAACAACAAACACACATAAAATGGATTACAAACACGATCTAAATTCGGATGATGATTTCGATTGCTCGAATGGCTATGGCGATAGCTATGGCAGCAATGGACGCATTAACAATCCAAATGGATTGTCCAAGGCGGAGCTGAGAAAGGTAGGTATTTGGAAAGTAAAAATGTTGTTCATAATCTTGGTAGATTAGGAAATGTCTTTACCAACTCTAACGGCTTGTTTGAAAGTGAAATTGTTCGGTTAAGCAAGTTTTTCCACAGTTGTAGTTACTTAGAATCAGTTACTTGTTATTAAAGCCTTCTTAAAGAAAATTGTGGAAGTAATTTAATACCGGATATCAGATTGGACTAGGTCAAATATCATCTGGTTTAGTTACTTGAAAGTTCCTTGCAATGGCTTTACAGATTTCAACTGAGTTGGCCCCGGAAATGATGCTTATAAATGCAGAGAATCAACTGTTTAAGAAACTTGCAAGTCCTTTAAACTGGGTTTACACATTTTAAGAAAGTTGTTGAATCCAAAGCGACCCTTAAATTGCCTCAAATAATCTAGCAAACTAGCCTCGTCCTTGAACCAACCAGGTATACAATTATACAAATTTAGTCTTAGGTAGAAAAAGTTATCTAAAATATGGTTTTATTTTAACAAAAGATTGTGTCTTCTTCATAAAGTTTCTCTAACAGCTAGTTGTAAGAATTGTGCTCAGAAATGCTAGAAATTTCCAAGTAATTGTCCAAAATTTTAAGTGAAATATGCCTTGAAATTCAAATAAATGATCAAGGAATAACTTTGTAGCCCTTTTCTTGCAGTCTAAAATGATATAGGCTATATTTTTATGAGTTCCTTTACTATTTCTGATTTTCAATCATTAATCTTTCGAACTACAAGCCCAAATCTAAGGACTTTTTATTATATAAAAGTAAAGTAGTTTTTAAAATTATATAAAGAAAGTTTGGAAAATGGAATTCGTTTTAATTTCTCATCATCTAAAGGGCATTATCTCTCACATAAACTGAGAAATTACTTTGTTAAACATCTAGATGTTGAGTAAATCGCCCTAAGCATGGATTTCTTCTGTTTCTGATTTGGCAAGTCTAAGGGATCTTAATGCATGAACTTAAAATGAGCATAAAACGAAGCTAAAGCTTTTGAGAATTAACTTCAAATTTCAATAAAATTATTTGAACTACATCAAGATACCGAAAAGGAGTTAGTAAGTTTCTAAAAATGTAGAAATTAATATGATTAAGTCAGCATTTACAGGATGAAGCAAACTTTATAAAGTTTACTTGCTAGAGAGACTTGGAGAAACTTAATAGAACTTATGAAGAAACCTTTCTCTAAACCAGATTCTCTTGAAACTTGACAAAGTTCGCTTCATCGTGCAAATGCGGACTAAAACTTATTTATTTCTACATTTTCGAAAATTTAATATAAATATTTTAAAGAATTCATTGAAATATGAAGTTACTTTTCAAAAGATCTAGCTTTGATCTAGCCTTTCTTAGAAGGTTCTTATTATATATAATAGCCTTGAGACCAATTTAGAAAAAAGATTCCATATAATAAACCAGGTTTCTAGCCCTCAGTAACCACAATCCCCTTACACCCTTATTCTATTCAGCAAATTCCTAAAAACCTACATTTTCCCTTTCTTTCACCTTTCAGACCAATAAGCCCATTATGGAGAAGCGTCGCCGGGCGCGCATTAATCATTGCCTCAACGAGCTTAAATCGCTCATACTGGAGGCCATGAAAAAAGACGTAAGTACCCATACCGTTTTGCTTTGAGATTTAGATACTCTAGTGGCCCTTTTTCGATACCCAACTCTGTTCAACTTTGGTTCCTTATAAATGTCGTCATAAAATCCCATAAATATCCAAAAACTCAAGTGTCTGACGTCGGCAAAAGTACAAAAGGTTTCCCCAAACAACAACTCCTACAATTTAATTGAGTATTAAATTTTATTGATGATCATTACAAGAGAGCGCCGACGAAAAACAGTCCAAAAGTGTTAACAAGTCGAGAAATTACGCAGAAATGGTCAGACAACCGGCAATCCAGAACCAGTTTTTTGATCCTGCTGTGAGAAAAAATAAGAAAAAAAAAAGTAAAAATTGCAGTAGAAGAAGCCGCCGCCGCCGCCGCCGTCGTCGTCGTTGCCTTTGCAACCAAAAATCAAATAAGAAAGACATTGAAGAAAAAGCAAAAGTAAACAAAAGATTCAGAGACGAAGACCTAAAGAGACCTGCGTGGGAAACTTTTGCTAAAATATGCAGTCCCAAGAGCAGAGAGGTGGGGGTAGGGTAGGAGGTAGGGTTCAGGAGCCAGCGATCTACAGAATATGGCAGACACAGAACTTCTCTTCACCAGTTTGTGTGTGTGTGTGTGCGAGTACATGGCACCTAAGCACAGCGACTGGACCTGAAGCTGAAGATTACAAATAGTTGGACGTGCTCCTTAGCTAAAAGAAATTTTCCCAGGCCAGCCACAGTGGCAGGAGATGAAGTGAAAACATTAACAATAAAGGGGGTACAGTTGAAATTTTTATGCAAATTCTTAAGGGATTATTAAGTGTATAAACCTGACCAAATATTGACTTAATTTTTCAGTTCTGTAAGATTTGTGCAGTAGTTTTAACAACATAGCATTGGAAGTTCTAGAAAACAACCCTTTCAGCTTTTTTTGGGTTCCATGTTTTCCCAATTTTTCTGGGTTCCCCAAAACTAGAACCACCCGGAATCGTTTAGGTCTTTCAATCTCTAAATATCATGACATTCGGTTGAATTCTTTCAGCTTAAAAGCTTTGTTTGGGACTTAGAACCTTTCTTTAAAGATCTGTTCACTTCTAAGGTATTAAAAATGGTTCGTTTATTCTCTGAAAATTTAGCGATTTTAATATATGAAATCTCTCGCAATTTGAGGTTAATTGTGCCGGATTTTCCCTGCTTAACTGATGCCTATAAGTCTATATATTTTTTCCGAAAACTTACTTGTGTTTGATTTGACTCTTTCTTTAAATTCCAACCAACTTTTCGCTGCCCCCTGCACCACTGTGCAGTGAACTTGTTATGGGGTCTGGGGTAGAACTCTTCCTTCGTATACCGCCAAAACAATTAGCTAGGCTTCTGCCTTTTTACTCCAAAACCACCAACTTGAACTCATCATTATCTCTTTTGCTTTTGCCTGCTCCTTACAGCCGGCACGCCATACCAAACTGGAAAAGGCCGACATACTCGAGATGACGGTGAAGCATTTGCAATCGGTGCAGCGTCAACAACTTAACATGGCCATACAGACGGATCCCGGTGTGGTGCAGAAATTCAAGACGGGCTTTGTGGAGTGTGCCGAGGAGGTGAATCGCTATGTTGGCCAACTGGAGGGCATTGATGTGGCTGTGCGTCAACGTTTGAGCGCACATCTGAACAATTGTGCCAATAGTCTGGAGCAGATTGGTTCGATGAGTAACTTTAATAGTGGCTATCGCGGCATATTCCCGACAGCCGCACCGTCGGTGGGGGCCACAGCACCACAGCTGTTTCCCGCCCTGCCGCAGGACCTGAACAACAACAGTCGCACCGTGGAACCCAATGCTCCGGCCATTCAAATGGGAGGACTACAGTTAATACCCTCGCGTTTGCCATCGGGCGAGTTTGCGCTGATAATGCCCAATAGTGGGGGAGGGGCAGGCGTTAATGTGCCAGCCTGGCCAGCAGCCAGCGTGGCGGGCACGGCCAGTGCCGCTTTGGCCAGCATTGCCAATCCCACTCACCTGAGTGATTATACCCAAAGTTTTCGCTTGAGTGCGTTTAGCAAGCCACCAAATGTGAGCGCTCCGGTTAACCCGCCGCCGGCCAAATCCAACCAAAGTCCACCCCTGAGTCCCATCTCCTCCATCTCTAGTCAGGGGGGCGAGGAGTCCCGGGCCGCCTCTCCTGCCGCTGAGCTCATGGCCAAGCATAGTTTTGCTGGCGTCTTCTCTACACCGCCGCCCACCAGTGCGGAGACCTCGTTCAATACCAGTGGCTCACTTAATCTCAGCGGCGGCAGTCATGACAGCAGTGGCAGCTCCGCCCACACCCGTTCCCTGGTCCATTTGCAGCAACAGCAAGTGAGCTCCACCAGTGGCGGTCCGCGGAAACGTGAAAGAGAGCCGGATCATGAACAGGAGCGGGATCAGGCGGATTCTAGCGATTGTTCGTTGGACGAACCGTCGTCTAAGAAATACCTGGCGGCTGCTCTGGAAAAGTCCAGCTCTGCCTGGCGACCCTGGTAATGGCAACTGCAGAAAAAGTCTATAAATGTTAAGTTTATCTTTTACTTTGTTAATTTATTTCAACCCACCCCCAACCCCTTTCACTCTGCCACTGCTTTTTAGAGTCCATTAAGTTTTCTCATGTTTCAATTTTAAGTTCAGCTGTGATTTTTGTATATTTTCTGTGTGTATTAATTTCTCATTTAGTCGACTCTTTTTTAATTATATATTTAATGGTTTTTCATTGATTATTCCCCTAAAATGATTTTGAATAGTTACGTAACTCGTATGTTTAAGTTATGTAGTTGGTTTTGTAAAGTTTTTTTTAGCGGCTAAGTCTTTCATGTTTCAATTATGAGTAGTTTAGAGTATGAGCGAAACGAGTGATCATCATAATAAAAGAAAAACACAAAAACCAAACAAAATAAAACAATGCTTGGACAAAAAGCAGAAACTATTTATGAGTTTTTAATACCCTGTACTTGTTGAAAAATGGGTAGAAGGGGGTTCTTAAGGGGTTGCAAAAGTATGCAACAGGGAGATGGAAACATATAGAGGTTATTTTGCAGTCGAAGTATTCGACTACAGCGCCTTTACTTTTATTATATAAGAAAATAGAAAGGAAAATGGCGACCGTGACATTTTCGAAACGAAATAGAAGCATTTCTTATATAACACATATATACCCAAGGGTAGAGATTATTTTGCAGTCGAAGTATTCGACTACAGCGCCTTTACTTATTTTATATAAGAAGATTGGAATGAAAATGGCGACCGTGACATTTTCGAAACGAAATAGATGGATTTCTTATATAACACATATATACCCAAGGGTAAGAGGGATTGATTGCAGTCGAAGTATTCGACTACAGCGCCTTTACTTTTATTATATAAGAAAATAGAAAGGAAAATGGCGACCGTGACATTTTCGAAACGAAATAGAAGCATTTCTTATATAACACATATATACCCAAGGGTAGAGGGTATTTTGCAGTCAATGTATTCGACTACAGCGCCTTTACTTATTTTATATAAGAAAATGGAAAGGAAAATGGCGACCGTGACATTTTCGAAACGAAATAGAAGCATTTCTTATATAACACCTTCAGTTTCTAAGTTTCTAATTCCATTTAAAAGGCAGCAAATTAAATTAAGCAGCATACTTGAGTCAAAAAGAACCATATGTGGCCCGTTTGTGTACAAAAAGATCTTTAACAAGCGAACTATTGTGTCTTTTGAGTGGTTTAGATACATCAGCGCTTCAAAAAAACTTAAAGAATTCCTAAAGTAAACTTTTCTTAGTTACTTGAAAAGAACTTTATTGAAATGACTAAGTAGAATTCAAGTTTTTCTGTGTACTAAGGAATTGAATTTAGTGTGAGCCCTGCAAGGGTGCTATGCTAGAAGAAAATACTATGTAAAATAGTCTAGCTTGCTTAAATCGCCTTTTTTTCGTTATTTTGCAGAGAGATTCTCTCAGAAAAATGATCGCCATGACACAGAAATTCGAGAGACTTCATATTTTAGGGTGATTTTTTAGCAACTTACTTTTGGCAATAGTATTTTTGGCAGCTCAGCTGTTTTCGTCTCACATGTTACTGTCAAACATGCTCAGTTTGGTCTATAATTTAAGCAGAAATACATGATCGATGAAAATCCACATTTTATCGAAAAAAAATGTGTTCATTTCTGGTTAAACGGATAAGTGCATAAACCAATTTGCCATATTTGTGAAGAGCAGCCAGAAGCATTGCAAGAACTGCCTATGCATCGTGGCATCATTGGATCGTACTATTCCTTTAGATAACTAAGACAGAAGCGTTACTGTGAATGAAGAGCGCTACCGTGAGATGATTACAAACTTTTTTTAGGTTCACAATCGAAGAGCTGGACTTGGCTGACATGTGGTTTCAACAAAACGGTGCCACATGACACGCAGCAAGCAAAAGCAATGGCCCAATTGAGATGCGAGTTCGTCGAACAGTTTAATTTTCCAGCTTAGGGCAGGTCAATTGACCGCCTAGATTGTGCGATACAGCGCATTTAGACTATTTTTTGTGGGGCTATGTTAAGGCTCATGTCTATAGCTTTTTTAAGGCAAATCGTGTTCAGGTCCAAAGGCCCCGAGTTCGATTAACCAAAGGCAAGTCCAAGTGTAAATAATAATATATTAGAGCAATTTTTATACCCTTGCAAAGGGTATTATAATTTTGCACAGAAGTTTGCAACGCATAGAAATATTCATTTCCGACCCCATAAGCTATATATATATTCTTGATCAGGGTGACGAGCTGAGTCGATTGAGCTTTGTCCGTCCGTCTGTCCGTCTGTCTGTCTGTTTCTACTCAAGCCAGTCTCTCAGTTTTAAAGCTATCGAGCTGAAATTTTGCACATGCTGCACACTACTACTATGTCCAAACCGACCGGATCGGATGACTATATCTCTTAGCTACCATAGGAACAATTGGGCGGAAAACTAGTTTTAGTATGAAAAACTTTTTATTTTCAATGTAAACGTCTCAAAACATTGTCATTGTAGGTTTTCTATGTTTTTTTTTATAATTCTACCAAGTTTTATTCAAATCGGACAACTATATGTTATAGCTGCCATACAAAAGATAGGTCTGAAAAACAGTCTTAGTTAGAAAAACTTTTTTGTTTTTAATGATAGCATCTTGCAATTTTGTATTTGTTTGTTTCACATGCTTTCGCAAAAATCGGATGACTATATCATATAGCTGCCATACGAACGATCGGTCGGAAAATGGGAAAAAGAGCGAGCACTTGCAAGGGTATAAAAACTTCGGCACAGACGAAGTTAGCTTAGCTTTCTCGTTCCCTAAATGTTTGGTGGTGACTGTTTTACACTGTTTGGATCTCGTTTAGATCCCCAGCCTTAGAGTTAGGCTCTAAAAATGGGAGTCCGAAACCAAATCATTTCCCTCTTACAAAATATAATTTCAGTTTTCCCTTTCGACGCGTGGACACTTCCGTTTGCAGTCCCTGGGAAAATTTTCTTCAAACAAATCTCTTTCCACACACACACACAAACAGCAGCCAATGAAGGACATTGCGCAAAGCTGCTCAATCTCGGCTATCTCACGCAAATAGAAGAAGCATTCAGGTTGAGCCATCGATACACTTGTTACCCATGAGAACTGCAAGCGATTTAAATTTTGTTTGTAGGATAATGCATCATCAGGTAGCACAGATAGATTTCATATCCTTTTGCTTGTGGCCAAAGAAAAAAGGGAACGCTGAGGGCATATTCAAAGCGAGAGGCTGTGTGTGTGTGTGGGAGAATTCTTGCTAAAGTCGGCATGACTTCGTTGTTTGGCCAGGATAACTCCATTGTAGTGTGGGAAAATCTGCTGTTGCAAGTTAATTTGGGTAAGTGACAATTAAATAGGCAAGAAATTGGAAGACAAAGGGATTGGGTTTTTGGCAAAAACTAAGGCTAAACAGTTGTAGAATTGGAATGATAAATTCTATAAGTCTATTAATTCCCACCAAGATGCCAACGAACGAAATCAAAAGTAAACATGAAAGTGATAAAACCGTAGCGAAACAGAACGAACTCGCACTCACAGGATTCCCATTCCCAGCATCAAATCACAGCAAACAAAAGGGAACAAGTGCAATGCAAACACAGCGCAGAGATCCTGCGAACAACCACAAAGCAAACAAGATAAAGGATCTCAAGGAGGTGTGTGTGTGTGTGTGGGAACAAGTGCAACGGTATTTGAAAATGCCAAAGGAAATGGAAATTATGATCATTTTTTTTTTTTCCTTCTCGGTTTCTCACAGCGGATCGGGTAACATCTGACTGAGAGTGTGAGTGCGACTGACTGAAGGGGGGACAAAAAAAAAGGACCCAGGTGAGGGCGTTCGTTCGACAGCCACACGCAAGCCAGACGCCGGAAATTATTACGGAAGTAAAATCCAAATTAAGTCAGAAGAAAATCAATTTGTATTTTATTTTCTCTCCAGCAACTCGTCCGCTTCATCCTGGGCATAGCCAAATAACCGCTTCAGCATATTGTAGATAATCATTTGTCGCGTCACTTCCGCCTCATACTTCATATAGTCCTTGAGACGTTGCTGCTGGTACAGCTGATCGAGCAGATCGAACAATTCCATTTCCAGGCCATGCATCTGCCCCTCCAATTCGGGTGTGTGAGTGCCCGAAAGTAAAGCTTGCATATAAATGGCAGAGATCTGTTGTAGTGCAGCATCCAAGGAGTTCAATATGGCATCCTGAGGATGGTGTAGTAGCTCTACGGGTCCCTTCAATTTAGGCGAAGCACGATAGCTGCTGGTATTACAGCTCACACAGCTGACCAGGGGCCATATGATTAACAAAACCTTTGGAATGTTCTTCATTTTGCTGGCAAAATACTTTGGCACGCCTGAAAATCACTGCGTGCGCTCAACTGGCAATTTTTGTGTGCAATCTTTGGGTTGCCACAGATTTTATAGAGTTTTATTGGAGGTCACTTGGCAGGCAGGCTGGCTTATCTGTCCATTTGAGGGTTATTTCCGTAAAGAAATAACAGCTACATTATCAGTGCAAAGGCTACACAATTTCCGTTTTTGTTTAAACTAAATGTTTGAGGCGTTCAACTTGAGCTATTTTTTAGCTGGCAAATAATTACAATGAAATGTTGACCTTTGTCGTGGAAAAACCATATAATTGGCTTTTACTGACTGCAAACCGATGAAGTTCTCTTAGTAGACGCAAGATTTATAAACTTACCTGATTCTCTCGCCTACTAAGAGAACTCCATGAAGTTTGCTTCACCGTTTAAATCCAGTCTAAGTAATTTTCAGACATTTCTCTTCAGCTTTGATAAGCTCACTGTGCAAGATTACTCCAAGGGAAGGTGTCATCGCACACTTGTACGTATTTATTACTAGGTTCAATCTGGTAGCCCAGTTGTTGAAACTCTTTATACTCTGTACCGTAGAGTATTATAAGTTTGTGCAAAAGTATGCAACATCCAGAAGGAAGCATCACCGACCCTATAAAGTATATATATTCTTGATCAGCATCAACAGCCGAGTCATGTCCGTCTGTCTGTCCGTATGAACGCACAGATCTCAGAGATGGTAAGAGATAGAGGTTTGACATGTATGAGACATATGCTTCTTATGTCTGCCGGCAGATCAAGTTTATTTTCAATTTTGGCCACGCCCCCTCCCGCCCCCGCAATTTAGAAAAATCGTCATATCTCCCACAGTTTTGAAGATTTTGAAGGCTTGTTCCTTCTGGACATATTTAGTTATTAGGATAACTTATCGATCCGCCAAAGGAATGAAGAAGATCGAATGAACGGTTTTCGAGTTATGATCAAAAGACCACATTTTCTTGGTACAGAGTACAGGGTGCGCCATATAAAGTGTCGGTATGGCAACACTGAATAAATATAAAAACAAGAAAGAAAGTCGGTCAAGCCCGACTATAACATACTCTGTACCAAAAAATTTTGTCTTTTGATCATAACTCGAAAACCGTTCATCCGATCTTCTTCATTTCTTTAACGGATCGATAAGTTATTCTAATAACTAAATATGTCCAGAGGGAACAAGCCATCTATCTTCAAAACTGTGGGAGATATGACGTTTTTTTTTAAATTGCGGGGGCGGGAGGGGGCGTGGCCAAAATTGAAAATAAACTTGATCTGCCTGCAGACATAAGAAGCATATGTCCCATACACGTCAAACCTCTATCTCTTACCATCTCTGAGATCTGTGCGTTTATACGGACAGACAGACGGACAGACGGACATGGCTATATCGACTCGGCTGTTGATGCTGATCAAGTATATATATACTTTATGGGGTCGGAGATTCTGCACAAACTTATAATACTCTATGTACCTACGGTACAGAGTATAACAAACAACCGATTGCTATATGTTGATCTTGTTCCTTTAATTTGGTCCTGTACAATTTATTTCGACTACTTTTTGAACACAACATCAATCAATTGGCCGCCTTTATTGGCCACAACAAAATGTGCCCTTTTTGCGGCATTTTCCATCACTTTTTCGAGCGTCTCAGTCGATAAAGTGGCGATTTCGGCACGAATGTTGGCCTTAAGCTCTTCAATGGTCTGTGGATCGCTGGCGTAAACCTTGCTTTTTAAATAGCCCCACAAACAGAAGTCTGGGGCGGTTAAATTTGGAGATCTGGGTGTCCAGTCAATATCGCCTCTTTTTGATACCAGGCGTCCAGGTCTCTTTTTGGTCGTGTAAAGGTATTTCATGGATGCGGTGTGGATTCTCCGTGCCCCATATGCGAAAATTTTGCTTATTAACACCACCAGAAAGCGTGAAATGGGCCTCATCGGTCATCAAAATTTGTTGAGTTGAGTTAGCACAATTGAACGATTATTTTCGATGAACAGTGTCACTATTTCGGCACGTTGTTTTGGTGTGAAGCGTTCCATGGTCAAAATTGTACTAGATTGATGTTTCCAAAACATGTCTAACAAAAGCAATCGGTTGGTAAATGTCAAAGTTATTCAGTGTTGCCATACCGACACTTTATATGGCGCACCCTGTATGTTATAGTCGGGCTTCACCGACTTTCTTTCTTGTTACTGCTTGAGTTCATGTATGGCAGAGTAGCTGCATTTGTTGCATGGGTTTTTCAGGGGACTGCTCCAGCTTCTGGGCATATCGAGGGTTATCAAAACGCTACCCTACGTAGAAGTTGTTTTATTATGAGCCATTTGTAAGTAACAGTTGGTACTTCATCTTCGAAACCAGATCTCCGTATCACACTCAATTGAAGGCCTCTTGAATGTCAAGGTATACTGCAGCCACATACTCTCTCCCGTTCTTCCCTTCCCTTCAGCTCTAAACTAAATTAAATTTTGTAATTGTTTATTTATTTTTTTTACAATTGCTTTTTCTTGTATTAGTTTTGTGCATAGTTTTGGATTGATTGAAACAAATGTTTTCACAACATTCTGCACTTGTTGTTGCTGCTCCTTCCTTACTTATTAATCATTAATTGCTTTTGTTTTGTGTTTTTACATTGTTTATATGTTAAAATTTGGCTTTCGTCTGAGCATTATCATTAGGTTTGTTTTCTCGTTTCTTTACAGGATGTGGGTTTAGTTGTGCAAACTAAAGTTAATATCATACTCGCATCATGTATAGTTTTGTAAATGGTTAAATTAGCTTACTTACTACTAACTCTATATTCTTGATCTGGCTTTTGTTCGTCCTGGCAATGCTTGGATCACTAAAACAGTTAATTTAATTTTTTAAATGCATTTTTTGGTCAATTTAAAAAGACGAATTTCGTTTCTTTTTTTTGTTTTTTGTGCAAATGTTAACTATGCTTTATAAAATATGTACAAATTGTTCGTTCTCAATTCTCAACTAACGCTACCCCAACTACATAAATTTACAAAAAGGCAAATCGTTTGTGTTTAAAAACTTGACAAGAGAAGATGCTAAAAGTATATATCTATATATATATAAAAAAGGAGAACCATTCTTAAGGAAATAACATAAGGAGTAAAGCTGCCTGAGTTAGCGCTCTTTGGATAATAGGAAATCAAAATCAAATTATACAAAAAAAACATAAAAATGGAAACAAAAATCGTAATATGGCTATGCTATCAGTCCATGGTTCGAGTTCATTATTTCTGGTTTGTTCTGTTTGCTGACTGCGCTTAGCACAGTTCCGGATCGGTCAATCATCAGAGTATGTCCGGTGTGTGTGTCTCATCGTGGGTGTGCTGTAGCAGACCCTTGCGCTCATCCGGCGCTGTACTGTGCGTGATTTCGGTGCTAACTGGCTCCGCAATGGCATCGGCATACATGGATTCGTACACGGGATTGGCAAAGTTGCCCTGCGGGAGAGAAAAGGGTAGGAGTTTATATATATAACCTCAAGTTAGCTGCCCCGCCACTACCTACCTTATCATCCTCATGTGCAAATGGCGGCGCCTCATCAGCATCACCTCGATACATTGGATTGGTTAGCATAATTTCCACATTGTCCGTGAGTCGGGCATGCGAGAAGGGCTGTGCTATGCGATGTTTCCTGCAATTAAACCACACTGATAGTATCCAAACCTCCACTCAGGCACCTCTACTCACTTCAAAAAGTAGACCGCTCCACCAAACAGCGCCATTACCAACAGTATCACAGCCAAGATCACCGCCAGCACGGACAATAGATTCGCTGAGTGTGCCTGCTCTTGTTCCTCGCCACTCAAGGCATCTGCACTGTCCGCCAGGCAGGGTACCACCTTGTCCTTATCACACAGACACTCATTGATGGAGCTGCCCGTCCGACAGACACCACACTCACTCACACAATGCGGCGGCAACTCGCAGGCATTGCCCTGCCACTCACCAATGCAACTGCAATGTGGCAGCGTGTACTCATCCAGATGACAGACACCACCATTGGCACAATAACGCACACAAGGATTATCATCGCCCACGGGTAGTGTGCAAAAATCACCATTCCATTGGTCCGTACAATTGCACATGGCCATGCCTTTGATGACATGACAGGTGCCGGCATTTTGGCAAATGATGCCCGTACAGGGATTACGCGAGGGCAGCTGCGAGGCATCGCAGAACCGGGGCGGACTGGAGGTCTTACACAAGTCCGACTCACAACGCTCGCCTATATAGCGCGGCGGACAGGTGCAGCTCAGGCGACGTCCACGATCCGCACAGGTGCCACCATTCTGACAGAAGTCCCGGCAAGAGTTCGCCTCACAGTGTTCGCCATAATAGCCACTGGGACAGCGACACTGTCGTTGACCTTTGGCACCGATGCGGCAGGTTCCGCCATTCTTGCAGAAGTCGGAACATTCATTGAATTCGCATTTCTTGCCCGAATAGCCATCGGGACACTCACATTGCGGCGTGCCGGTGAGCGTCTCCCGGCAAATGCCACCATTCTCACAGGTCAAGTTCCGGCAATGCTCACACTGTTCGCCCACAAACATATCCGGGCAGCTACATTTCATGCCCTCCGTTTCGGAGATCAGGCAAGAGCCACCGTTGTGGCAACGACTCTGGCAAACAGGCATGGAGGTTTCACAGCGCGCCCCCGACCAGCCCGGGCTGCAAGTGCACTTCAAGGGTGGCGGATCCTGACTGCCGGGCAATTGTGGTGCCACCGTACAGAGGCCATAGTTGAGGCAATGTCCCGAGCAACGATAATGCTCACAGAATTCACCCTCAAATTGAGGTTGGCAAACACATTTGGGTACATGGTTCACCAGCTGGCAATTGCCCAGATTACACTGCAATGGACAATAGTCTGGTATATCGGCATGAGCCTTGCAAATGTTGTCCTCGGTCATCACATAGCCATCGGCACATTTGCAGCTATAACCACTGGCCGATTCCGCCGAGAGTATGCACAGCGCCTGGAAGGCCTTGCAGGGTTCCTTCGCACAGGGATTGCTGACTGTAAGAGAGGATAAGATAAATCAACTTCTACCAACTGTTAGAGATCGAAATGCCACTTACTGTTGCGATTCTGTTTCATGGGATGCAGTATGCCTATGTCGGAGGAGCGATAGCCCTTCAGCAAATAGGTGCCATTGTCATTGCCAAACTTGTTCATCTTGATAATGCTCTGATCATACAGCTTGATGTACAAATAGTCCTCGAAGACATCAATTTTCTGTGGCTTCTCACGATTGGCAAATCGTCTGACCACATTGCGATCCTTGCCATTCAGGCGGCAGGTCTCTATGGTGCCCTTGCGGTAATCGGCCCAGTACAAACGACCCGTGGGATAGTCTATGGACAGGCTGATGGGCCAACCCACATCACGTTCCACCAGGCTCTTCTTATTCGCGCCATCCAGGGAGGCCACCAGTATGCCGTTCTCCAGCGTGGACCAAATCATAATGCGAGATTCTGGCTCCAAAACAATATCCGTGGGATGCATGCCCGTAGAGACCAGAGATATATACTTTTTGCCCTCGATATCGGTGGCCAGTATTTGATTGTGTCGCGAGTCCACTATATAGACACGCTGCGTTATCCAGTCCACGGCCAACGATTTGGGATCATCCAGTTCGGGTATCTAGAAAAGAAAGAGGTTTAGTTTCACTTTAGCTGAGATTTCCCCCCCTCCCACTTACATTAAAGGCCGTCAGCTCCTTGAGATCCCGTCTTACTCTCACTCCCTGACCCTCTACATGCGGTGTGGCTATCTTCATGGTATGCACCTTGCCATGATGTGAATCAATCCAAAAGAGCAATGTATCCTTGGGTCTTATCAGTATATCGAACACATCTATTTTCAGGCTATCCGTTTGAAAGAAACCCACCACAGTGGTTCCCTCCTGCTTGGCCGGCAATATGAAACGGAACTCCTGCTCGGAGGCCAGCAATAATATCTGATCTGGTCCCTGGGCCAGACAAGTGGCATTCTTTTGCGGTGCCTTGTGATAACCCTCCGTACATTTGCAGTTGTAGTGCCCCGCCTTCTTCTCGATGCAAATCTGTGAGCAGCTACCAAAGCCACAAACCGGTGGCTGGCAGTTCATCTCATCGGAGCCATCGATACAATTGTATTGTCCATCGCAGCGGAAGATTTTGTTAATGCAATCATCGTTTTCACACTGGAACTGATCGTGTCGACACTTGGGCAAGGCGGCGCACACCTGATCCGATTCATCCTCGTTGTTGCCACAATCGTTGACGCCATCGCAGAGGGCCGACTTGCGTATGCATATCAGATTGGTGCACTTGAAGGCATTGGCATGACAATGGACATGGGCACAGGTGGCATAGCTCTCATCGCTGCCATCGAGGCAATCGTCCCAGCCATCGCACTTCCAACGGGACATAATACATTTGCCATTGCCGCAGGCAAAATGATCGGCGGGACAAGTGCAGTTGACCTCATCGGAGCCATCGGGACAGTCGTCGTCGCCATCGCATTGATATTGCCTGGAGAAACAAGGTAAGTTAGAACAGTTTCGATTAGGGGAAGGTAGGGTAGGTGGACTCACTTGTTAATGCAGGTATTAAATGCCGCACACTTGAACTGATTCGGCTTGCAGGTGATATTACAGTTGATCTCATCGCTGCTATCATCACAATGGATCTCACCATCGCAGCGATAATCATGCTTAATGCATTTGCCGGTGCCGCAACGGAACTCGCTCTCCGAACAGTTGCGCATCTGACAGTTCAGCTCGTCACTGCCATCGCCACAATCGTTCTCGTAGTCACAACGCCAGCGACCGGGTATGCACTTGGAGTTATTGCACTTGAAGTAGGTGGGATCACAGGTGGCCTTGGAGGTGAAACAACTGGCCGGCTCATCCTCGCCATTGGGGCAGTCGTCCTCATCATCGCAGCGCCAGGCCAATGGTATACAACGACCCGAGTTGCATCTATAGAGAGTTGTGGAGTTATAGTTCATCTTTAAAATAGATCTTTTACGGGGTTCCGTTATGAACCTAGAAGACTTATCAGTTTTACGGTGTCTTTTGATGTTTTTGCGCTTAAGCTGCCTTGAAATTCTCAAGCAGTTATGGCAACACAGGCATGACTGTACCAGTCTCCCTTGGATTGGCAGGTTTAACTAAGGATTTACTAGGGGTTCGCTTATATGCCTCTTTTATCACGTTTTTCTAACTAAGACTACTTTTCGGACCTTACTTTCTATGGGAGCTATACTATATAAATGTCCGATTTGGACCAAACTTAGTAGAATCGTGGGAAAGCATACCAAACTAGTAAATACGAAGTTTGGAGACGTTTCCTTTGAAAACAAAAAAGTTTTTCTTACTAAGACTAGTTTTAAGACTCTACTTTTCTATGAGAGCTATACTATATAGATGTCCGACATCGACCAAACTTGGTGGAATCATGGAAAAGCATAGCAAACTAAGAAAAACAAAGTTTGGAGCCGTTTCCAATGCAAACAAAAAAGTTTTTCTTACTAAAACTAGTTTTTAGACCGTTCGTTCCTATGACAGCTATATGCTAAAGTCAACCGATCCGGCGGGTTCCAAAAAAAGTGCAGCGTATTTGTATTAAAAGATTTCCTGTAAAGCTTGGTGAAGCTAGCTTTCAAACTGAGGGAGTAGATAGCATAGAAACAGACGGACAAGGCTAAATCAACTCAGTTCGACGTGCTGATCAAGAATATATATACTTTATGTGCTGAAAGACGCTGCCTTCTATCACTTTGAAGAATTTTGATCTGCTTTCCGAAACTCACCTAAAATCGTTGGGTCCACACGACACATAATCACAGTTCGCCTCATCGGATTTATCCGGACAGTCTATATCGCCGTCACAGACCCAAACATAGGGCATGCAACGATTATTGCCGCACTGGAACTGATCCTTTTTACATATCAGCGGCGTACAGCCCGCCTCATCTTCACCACCCGGACAATCATGCACACCATCACAACGTTTCACACTGTCCACACAGAAGGCAGAAGTATTTGTGGTGGCGCCACACTTCAGATGCGTCTCAAAGCACGTGAACTTGTCACAGTTCAGTTCATCGGAATTATCGCCGCATTGGTTGACACCATCGCAAATGGAGGAAGGATGTATGCACTTTTTATTCGCACACTGATACTGACCCGGTTCGCAGTGGAAGGGTGGACAGGTCTCGGGCTCATCACTGCCATCACCACAATCATCTTGGGTATCACAACGCCAATAGAAGGGTATACACTTGTACGTATTCACACACTCAAAGTGAGCGGCAGTGCAATTGGCCCGACAGGTGCGTCCATCATCCGATAAGATGAAATTATTGGGACAGGCGCATTTGTAGAAGGGAGCCTCAGGTGACAGTAGGCACAGGGTGGAACAATTGGCGGTCAGACAGGGATTACCACTCAAAGGCTGCTGCTGACGATACGGATGGTATACTCGCAAATCCATGGGTCTGTGTATGGTGGTGATCAGCGTAGAGCAATTCTGTCCATTGTATTTGTTGCAATACTCAATGGACTTGGTCTCCCAGTCCGACCAATATATACGATCCTCCCACACGGCTATGGCAAAGATGTGATGCAGATTCAGCTGTGGATTCATGCTACGGGCCAGCAGTAGACGCGTGTGATTGCCATCGAGATCACTGACTGATATGGTATCCTCTCGCGCATCACCCCAGAACAGTTGTTGCGTCTCAAAGCTAATGGTCAAAGCATTGGGCCAGCCCAGATTCTCACGTATGATCATGCGCGGCTGTGACCCGTCCATGCCGGCCTTGCCTATGTGCGGATTATCGCCCCAATCGGACCAGTAAATATGCCGCTGATATGGATCCAGGGCAATGCCACGCGGCTCACGCAAGTTCTCATGGATAAGGACCTTGCGGTACTTGCCATCCAGCTGGGAGACCTCTATGGTATCCAGTCCCTTGTCACACCAGTACAGATTCTTGGCCACCCAGTCCACGGCCAGTCCATCGGGATTCTTCAGCATGGCCTGATGCAGGGTTTGAGTCTTATTCTCCACCTCACAGTGCCGGCGTATGGTGCCCACCGTGCTGGTCACATCCGACCAGTACAGACACTGACTCTCCCAGTCGAAGTCCAGGGCCACCGCATTGGACAGCTGGTTTATGAGTATCGAACCATTCCCGGTGATGTTCACCTGGCGTATGTAGTAGCGATTCGAGAATATCAGCTTCATGGTCACATTCGAGGTGGCCTTGCAGGTGCGATGATCCCTCAGCTCATAGCCCTTGGCGCACAGGCACTTGTACGAGCCGTAGGTGTTGATGCAGGTCTGGGAGCAGGGTTGCTGTTCATCACACTCATCGATATCCGTGCAGAGATGCGAACTCTTGGCCAGCAGCTTGAAGCCATCTCGACAACGACACTCATAGCCCACCACCTTGTCCACACAGTCGTGTTCACACACATCCGGAATCAGACACTCATTCACATTGCACAGTTCCTCGTCCGAGAAGTCGGCACAGTCATTCCGACGATCGCAGAGTAAGTCCGCACTAATGCAGGCTCCGTTCTTACAGCGGAAATCGTCTGCGCCGTTGCAGGTACGGGTGTGGGCACACAAGGAGGCAGCCTCATCCGAGCCATCCGAACAGTGAGGTTTGCCATCGCAGGTTTGATTTTTGTAGACACACATGCTGCCGTCCTGACACTGGTGCATGAGGGCGCCACCCGGACAGGCGTGCGCACTAAACGCCGGCTCACAGCCCTCATACTCATCATCGCCGCCGGGACAGTCCTCGTCGCCATCGCAGACATAGTGGGAGTCGATGCACAGGCCGCTAGAGCACAGAAAAGCTGGAGGTAGGCATTCCGGCAGATGGGCCACACCACCACAGTGAGCGCCCTCATCCTCCAGGCCCTGCTCTCCACTGCCCGGACAATCGGGCTCACCATCACATACCCATTTCTGGGGTATACAACGTCCCGAGCTCTTGCACTGAAACTGGTGAGCCGGACAGGGACGTTCCGGGCACTGCGGGCCCTCGTCTAGGCCATCCTCACAATCACTTTTACCATCACACTGCCAGCTGCTGGGTATGCAACCATTGTCACAGCTGAACTCGTTCACCTGGCAGGAGGGACGACAGCCCAGCTCATCACTGCCATCGGAGCAATCGTGTTCGCCATCACAACGCCAAGCTCCGGCCAAGCATCTGCCATTGGCACAACGAAACTGACCCACTCTGCAGCTGGTGTGGTTAACGTGGGAGCAGTTCAGCTCATCGGTGCCCTCGGGACAGTCGGGCTCGCCGTCGCAACGCCAACTGGCCATGATGCAGAGAGTGCTGTTCTCACAGTGCTGGAAGAAGGCATCACCCTGCTCACAGGTGCGTGGCGGACACATCTTCTCATCACTAAAGTCCCGACAGTCGCGCATGTTGTCACACAAAAAGGTGCGCAGGATGCACTCACCACTGCCACAACGGAAGTGATCCGCAGGACACTTGCACAGCAAGCTGGCCTCATCGCTGCCATCGCCACATTGCTGCAGCCCGTCACAGGTCTGCTCCTGCTTGATGCAACGATGATTCTGGCACATGAAATGCCCCTCCGGACATTGACGGAAAATGCAATAGCTACGCGCCTCATCCGAAGCATCCAGACAATGGGTGACATTGTCACAGGTCAATTCCAGGGGTATACACTCGCCAGAGCGACAATTGAACTGCGATTTGCCACAGCTGGTGTGCACGGGTGCAATGCAGCGACGTCCATCCGGCGCCAGTATACCCTGGGTGCAGTGGCAGGTGGCCAGGCCACTCTTGCTCAAGATGCAAACATCCTCACAGAGTCCATTCAAGATTTTGCATTGGTTTGCATCACAATTGATGCTGCTATTCTGCACGGCTATAATACCCATGGGTCTGGCCACATGCTCCCTGAGGAAGAGCACATCTGTGCCCGTATATTTGTTGGCTCTGACCACCGCATGCAACACCCAATCGGTCCAGAACAGCAAGTCTCCATAGACGGCCATGGCAAAGGCATGCTTGGGTGTGGAGTGTGCCAAGACCACACGATTACTGCCATCATAGTTGGCACGCTCAATCTTATCCAGCCTGGCGTCGGCCCAATACAACTGCTGTTGTTCCACATCCAGTGTCAGGGCATTGGGCATTTTGATATCCGTACGAATGATACGCTCCACACCATACCCACTCAGGTAGGCCCTCTGTATGCTGGGCGATTCCTCATTCCAGTTGGTCCAGTAAATCATACCCAGACAGGGCTCTACGGCTATGCCACGGGGTTTATCCTTCTCGTTGAGACTTAAAATATTCTTCACATATTTCAAATTATCCTCCGCCGGCGGACCCAGCTGCAGTAACTCCATGCTCCTGATGGCCGCATCATTGTTGGAGGTCCAGAAGAGTTGCTCATTGACCATGTCATAGGCCAGACCCTCCACCCGTCCCTGTTGTATGACCAACACACGCTGTCCACTGCCATTGAAGTGCACCTGATTGATGGTGCTCAACTGCACATCCGAGTAGTAAACCAACTGCTCCTCATAGTTGTAACTAATGGCAATGACATTCCTCATCAGCGAAGTGTTTGAGATCAGCTGTACGGGCCAGTTTTTGTTGGCATGTTCGGTCATGTGTATGCTCTCGATATTGCTGCGATAACTGAACAGTAAGAAGTTATCGTAGGGCTCACAGCTGGCCCCATCCGGGGCCAGGCGACTGTGTGCACAGGCACAGACCACAGTGGTGCCATTATACAAGCACAACTGCTCACAGCCGCCATTATTCTGAGCACAAGGATTGCTGCCTCTCTGTATGCGCTTGGAGTAGATTTTCAAATCTCGTATGGCATCTTGCTGGGTGTGCAGCACTTGTCGAGATTGACTTAAATTGGCCAGCGGAGCCACTCGTATGCCACCTTCATTGTACTTATTCTCTGCCCAGTACAAATAGTCACCCATTTTGGCCAAAGCCACGGGACTGTTGAGCGATTCGTTGAGCAACATTTGCCTTAAATTGCCATCATAGTCCACTTTCATTAAAGCATCGGGATAACATTCACACCAATACACTTTGGTGGCCTCCATATCCAAGATCAAACTGCTGACAGCCCAATTGGTGCGTGTCTGATTGACCAACACAAAGGGTTGACTGCCATCCAGTCCCACTCTACCAATATGCTGTTGTGTTGCATAGAAGAGCAGACCCTGCAACGGATCCACGGCCAGAGCAGTGGGTTTCTCCACATTGGAGACCACCACATACCGATGACTGCCATCCAGGCGGGAGACCTCTATCAGATTACGTTTGGTATCACTCCAGTAGATATTATTGGCCACCCAGTCAATGGCAATGCCGCCCAGCCAATCCTGTTGCTTGTACACCGCCAGATTGATGGCCTCTAGTATAGTTTTGCGTTGGGTGCCATCGCGTCGTACACGCGAAATGGTGCCCAGTTCATTGTCACCCCAGTAGAGCATATCGGTGGCCGCATGGTATTCTATAAAGCTGGCCGAACTGATGCGGGAAATGGGTACCAGGGCCTGAGAATGCGGGAAAGTTAGTTAAATCGCATAAATCGAATAACCTGCACTTACCATGGGTGGCTTCTCAAACTCCTCGCTGGGATCAATCATTTCCACACCCTGCAGCACATCTATCGAATAGAATATAAACTCTGCCCTGGGTATACAACGTGTGGGATTATTGGGTTCCACATCATAGCCCAAGGCACAGCGACAGACATGTTCAGTGGCCGAAATGGCCATACACAAATGCTCACAGCCGCCACGTAAAGGTCCCGCACAGGTATTCGTGCCTGTCTGTGCATCTGCATAGAACATTTTCATGCTCTGAATGCTCTCTGTGGAAAGAAAAGCAACAATTAGTTGGGTTCACTTTATCAGCAATCGACAAGCTTACTGGTATTCACTCGCAGAAACGACATGTTCGAACAGGACTCCTTCTCGCAATGCATAATCACACTTTGTATATTCTCCGGAAAGTAGAGGCTACCATTGTAGACAGTCAGCGAACTGATGGAGGTTATCTGACTGGCCACCAACACTTTATGTGTCTCATTTTTGGCTATATCATAATAGGCAATGCCCGACATATCGTAGGCATAGTACAAACGCTGCGAATCAAAGTCCATGGTAACACTTTGTAGTATATTCTCATGTTCATAGATTAAGATACGATTGGAACCATCTAGATTTGATTGTTCCAGCTGGGAGAGTTCACCATGCGCCGAGGAATGTATCCAATATAGTTTTCCACTGAAAAGGAATAGAGGGGGAAATGGTTTATCAGTATATTTGTAGTATTTTGAAACTACAGGCAACTGGAGTACCCTTTGCTGCTCTAGATCACTTTGAATTGAATGAATTAGGCTTCCAAGTCAAGTCAAACCTCAGTCTCTTTGCATCTCTGAGATCTGTGCCTTCATACGGACAGACGGATATGGCTAAATCGACTCAGCCATACTTTAAGGGTTAGGAGATGCTTCCTTCTGGCTGTTACATACTTTTGCAAGCCTAATTGAATACTTTTTGTATAACTATGACAGGATTTACACGTTGAAGCAAGCTTTATGAAGTTCTTGAAAAAGCTTTCCCTCTGAGCCTCTTTCCCACAAGCTGGAGCTTTTTAAAATGCTTCATAAAGTTTGCATGCAACGAAATCCTTTCCAAATGCGTGTCTACATCAGTGTTCCCCAGTCATAGACACTGGGGGCCGAACACATATCTTCTCTTCTCTTCTTGTTAAACCCTGATCTACATTATCAAGTTAATGTCTTGACCCAGTTTCAGTTTAGAAGAATCAACCTGCCTGAGACCGTCAGTCAGTCGGATGTTTTATATATATAACATTCAGCTTGAGATTGAGAGGAGCTCTGGACCCTTCGGGCTGTGTAAAGTTAAGTATTACAGTCTAACTTCTGTTCCACTTCTGCTCCTTGTTCTTTAGGATCTCCGTATTTCCTTTACTTATGGCCTCTTACTTCTTTCCTCAACTCTTCACTCCTTATTTTTATACAAAAAATACCTATTTCCTTTGGATTCCACCTGCTTACTTACTTGGCTGGATCCACGGCTATGCTCTCCACCATCTTCAGATCATCCAGTATGTGCATTACATATTCGCCTTGCAGATTACTGGCCATTATATTACATTTGGTATCACCCGAGGAGAAGTACATATGCTTGGCTATCCAATCGATGGCAAATCCATAAGGTTTCTCAATATTTGTATTAATGATGGGTTCAATGAGTCCATTGGAAATGCCAGCACGGGAGATTTCATGCTGCTGCACATCTGACCAGTAGATCTGGCTATCCTCGGCCAGAAAATCAATGCGCTGAGGGGCCACCAACTGGGGGAAGAGAGGTCAAGCAAGTTTATACAAATTGATTACTTTATAAAGCCAAAGTTACTCACCCGCGGCGACTGTCGTATTGTGGGTATAGTATGATGATTCGGTTGCTGTAAATCAATGCCCCTTATCTCATCTCCCATCACAAAGAGTAGCACCTGCTCGTTGGGCACACAATTGCGTTCATCGGCCGGATCCAGACGCATTACATGCGGACATTCACATTTGTAGGTTCCCTTGCCACTGAGTAAACACAGATGTGAGCAGCCTCCATTGTTATCTCCACAGGGATTCTTCTCCCAGGGCTGTCGGCTGGAGTGCAGCACTTGTATGCCAAATGGCTGTGATTGTGTACGTTGCAAGACCTTGACATCCGTGCCATTCCACTTATTCGCTCGTATCACCGAAGTGGTGCGCCAATCAGTCCAATAAACATAGTTCTCAAACACCGAAATGGCAAAGGGATGGGAGAGTATTTCCTTATTCCTAAGAACCACATGATGTTCCGAGCCATCGTATTTGGTACTGCTTATGGAGTCCGACTTGGCATCCACCCAATACACTCTCTTCTGTGTATAGTCCAGGGTAAGGCCATTGGGCCAACCTGCACTTAGTTGCCAGCTGGTAGAGATCATGCGTCTACCCTCGCCTGCCATGCTGCAGCGTTCAATACGCGGTGAATTATCATCCCAGTCGGTCCAGAACAACAGACCCTCACGCGGATCCAGGGCTATGGCCCGAGGACTCTCCATGCTGCCGGCTATCAAGGTGCGTCGGAAACTGCCATTCAGTTTGGCCACCTCAATTTGATCCAGATTCGAGTCAATCCAGTACAGATTCTTGCCTATCCAATCCACAGCCAATCCTTCGGTGGTTGACAAGCCCGAATGAATCACAGCCTCCACATTGCGTAAGCTTTCACCCACCAGCTGACCGCGATAGATTTTATCATCAATGACATCGGTCCAATAGATTTCCACACTCGACTCGTTGCTATACAAGAAGTCCAGGGCAATGATGTTTCTCAGCGAAGAATAGAAACTGCTGACGGCCAGGTTCTTAAGATTGATGCCCCTGATGTCCTGGCGATTGGTGAATATCACATAGGGCTCGTCGGGTGCGGTGCTCTTGCAGGTGAACTTATCATAGGCCAAGTCATAACCCTCCAGGCAGCGACACTGATAGCCTTTGCCCTTTGTCTCACACACCTGAGCACAGGTCTCCCAATGATCGCAGGCATGTTGCATGCTACAGCGTTTGCCATTCGGCTGCAGATACAAGTGGGGTGGACAGGAACAGATATAACCCTCGGGCGTGTTGTGACAATTATGCGAACACTCGTGTCCATTGTCACAGAGTTTGTCGGCGCAAAGGAAACCCTCATCTGTGGTATCCTCACAATCGTTATGGCCATCACACAACTGATTCACGGTGATACATTTGTTGGTGAAACCACACAAGCGATCCGGATGCTCACAGATGACAGTTTCATTCATATCAAAGTGTGTGGCATGCAATTCGGTGCAGTTATTCTCATCGGTTTTGTCATAGCAATGGGGTATGCCATCACAGCGTAGGAAGGCGGGTATACACTCAAACGGATCCGAGCAGGCGAACTCAAAGGGAGCACACTCGTTCAGGTCCTTGCCAGCATTCACGGGATGATTATCGCTTTTGGTTTCGTTACAGTTGGCCTCATCGCTGAAGTCATTACAATCATGAATGCCATCACAGAGATGCATTTCACCATAACAGCCAATGGGCTGGCAATACTGTTCACCATGTCCACACTCCAGTTCGCAGGTGAGTTCATCCGCATTGTTGCTAAGAGAAGGGAAAGCGAATTATTTGGAAATAATTAGTCTGCTGTGGCACAAAACTTACCCACAACTATCAATGCCATCGCATACATCCGCAAACTGACGACACTTGCCATTGCCACAGTCAAATTCCAAACATCTACTGGCCGTATACACATCCGAGGACTCATCCGAATCATCATCGGGTCCACAGTCCACCACACCATCATTCACCCAGGTCAACTGTATACAACGTCCGCTCTTCTCGCAGGTGAACTCATTACTGTTACACGTATTGTGCTCACAGTTCATCTGATCCGAGCCATCCGAGCAATAGGCTATGGAACTGCACAACAGAGCCCGCTGATAGCAACGTCCATTGCACACAAAATGCAACGACTGATCACAGCTGAGTGGATTGCAGGGACCACTGGTATCCTTGCTCTCATCGCTGCCATCATCACAATCTTCGAAGCCATCACACAAATCCTTGCCATCTATGCATTGTCTGGTGCTGCGACACTGAAAGCCCGACGTGCAGTTGGCACGAGCCGAGGAGGCCACCGTGGAGGGTGCCAACTGTGGTATACAGTGTGTGCCCGTGCCATTGAGTGTATAACCATCGGGACAGCGACAAATTGCACCCTTGGGCGTATTCAAACACATGCCCGGACACTTGGACTGGGCGCAGGGACTAGGCGTCTGCGGCAGCGGCTGAGTGGCCACATCAAATATACGCAAATCTGCCGATCTTCCACTCTGAGCCAAATGCACTGCCGAACTGAAGGTGGAATTCATGCTGCCGTGATGCACATGAAAACGCCAAATGGAGGAGTTGGTATTATCCACCCAGTAGATAAGGCCATTATGCTGCACCATGGAGAATGGATGGAATTGCTCCGACTTGAAGAGTATTTCCCTGCCAGTGCCATCCAATTTGACGCGTTCGATGGTGCCCAGCAGAAAGTCACACCAGTAGAGACGTTTGGTGCGACGATCCACGTCCAAGCTGCGTGGCCATTGTATGGGAAAGTCATGTGTGCCCTTGGTTAACAGCTCCTTGTGTGTGCCATCCATCCAGGCACTGTAAATGCCCGCCTCACACGACTGATGGGGCCATTGCGACCAGTACAGCAGACCTGTGGTGGGATCCAGCTCCAAAGACCTAAACCAAATCAGAATGTCAGCTTCTCATCATCATCTTTCAATAATTCTACTCACATGGCATCACAGTCCAGTCCAAAGCTCAGCACCTTGCTCATATTACTCAACGGTGCCACATGCAACTTCAGATTGCCAGACCAATACAAATGCTCATTAATCCAATCATAGGCCATCGTGTTCACCTTATGCAGCCCGGTGGCCAATGTGCCGGCCACACTGCCATTCAACGATTGGCTCTTTATGCTATAGGTGGGCTCCATTGTGGCCGGGGGTTGGGCCAGCATATCAACCACTTGCACCACATAGAATATCGCCTTGCCGCGCACATTCACATCAATAGCCTGCACTCTGGTCAAATTGGCAATGGGCACCATTACATCCGGCTCCTCGCCCAGCTCCTTCAGCTGCTCCACCTGCTCGGTGCCCAGGGGTATGCCAGTGATGCGAGCCAAGCGCTGGTCGCTGTACACCAGGAATTTATCGTGCGCGGCCAGCAAACAGTTCGTCTGATTGTGCAATTTGTAGCCGGCCGTGCACAGGCACTTGGCGCTGGCGAATCCACGCGTCCACATTGGCACACATATCTGGTTGCAATTGCCATTATTCTCGCGACACGGATGCGCCACCTCCGGCTGCTTCTGACGATGGAAAATGCGAAAATTTGTGCCCCGACTCACATCGCCCAGCAGCACGCGAGACTTGAGCGTAAATTTGTCCAGCGTAACGATGACGCTATCCATCCAGGGTGCCAAATAAATTGTGTTCTCGAATACCTCCACCGCCTGGATGGTCTTGAGGGGCACCGGGGACTGTGTGTAAGCCAGAGATTTAAGGACGAACGTAAGACATGAATGAAATGCACTGCGACTCACATTTGGTGACTTTTTTAAGGTCCAACGCTGCTTTCCCTCGTAGTTGACACGCTCTATCACATCCTTGTAAACATCTATCCAGTATACAAACTCACTGGCCAAATCCAATGTCACACTACTGGGATGATAGATCTGTGTGGTGACCAATGTGGTTTGATTGCTACCATCCAGCAGGGAACGTGACAGACTGGGCGACCAATCTGTATAGAAGAGATAACCCTTGGTAGGGTCCAATACCAGGGAAGAGGGATGCTCCACTTGCTTAAGGATTATGCGACAAAAGGTCATGGTATTGGTGCATAGAAATACCAAGCCATCATCCTCGTTCAGCAGGTACCAATTACCGGTCAGCCAGTCCAAGCGTAGCTCCACAAAGACTACAACAAAACGGGTGAGCAGGGGGGGGGGAGAATTATGACCACACACACACTCACATTGTTGCGGTGAGATGGAGGATGAAACGGGCTGGGTCCAGTTAACCTGTGCATCATCAATACGCTGACATTGCATGTACAGGTCATACCAGTTGTTGTGCAGGGCGCAGAGTGTCCGATTACGATGCCACACCTCAAAGGCCAGAACATGACGCACCGGCTGGGTAGACAGCAGACGTCCAGTGATCTCTGTTTTGTTCTGGTTATTCACCGTGCTAATGCGACGAATTCCACCCAGAGAAAGTAGGGTCAAGGTGGCGGGTTCAGAGGGAGGTACTGAAGAATAGAGTTTGGGTTATGAGTCAGTGAACCATAAAGAGCATAAAGCATGAGTAAACAGTTGTAAACAGTTGAAGTATGAAACATTTGTAGGAGCTAGTGGTTCTGGAGTCATGCATTTGCAGTTCCAACACCTGTTCTTCTTTGGATCATAAAAACAATCAATGTTCATACATCCGGAAATCTCACTTTCTGTTGTTTTACTCCAACCAATCCAACTGAATATGGACAAGTTTTGGAATGAATGTAGACATTTTGGGTCCAATGACACATTACTAACAACTCTCCCAACATCTACCCACCATTAATGGCCGCACAGCCTGCACCGCCATTCGTCTTGGTGTATCCCGAAACGCAGGAACACTCATACGATCCGGGTGTATTGCGGCATAATTGATCACAAGTGCCCGCCACTCCACATTCATCATAATCCATACATCGTGTCGAGTTCATCGACTCTGGTACCTGACCCTGGGGGCAATAGCAGCGTGCCCCATGCGGTGTTAGCTTGCAATTGTAGCTGCAATTCAATGCCGCACAGGCTGCATTTTGTTTATCTAGTTGAGAGGAAGAAGAAAGGCAGATGAGTTGAGATTTGACCATTAGGTGCATGCAGCAAGCATAAGTACTAACCACATTGCAGCTCATCGTTATCACAATCCCAATGGCCATCGCAGAAACGCGACAACTCCAGGCAGGCGCCATTATGGCATTCGCCCTCAAATAGACGACACTTGGGCATGGCATCATCGTGACCTGGAGCAGGGGTTGGGGGGTGGGGGGTGTTATTGTTATGGGTGTTCTGCATATAATTCTTGGTTAGTTTCCTTACAGTTCGTTTCATCAGATGTGTCGCCCTTGCCGCAGTCGTACTCTCCATCGCAGACCCAATTGTTGGGTATGCACTTTAAGCTCTGGCCGCAACGAAATTGCCCTTCGTTGCATTTGGGCGCCTTGGCTGCACAAATAGAACGGGGATGGAGACGAAGAAAAAGCCATAATAACAATAACGTAAATGAAGATTTATGAAGGGTTTGTTGGCGGTCTGTTTCGTTGGGAAGTTTGTTGAGGAGTTTCGTTTGTTAGTTGGTTTTTGTTTGGTCCGTTGCCCTGGTACAAATCGCTGAATTGTTTGGCGTAACAAAATAAAATAAAGGGAAATGTGTTTTAAAGTGTTCTCATTTATTCTCAAATCAGGCATCAAAGCACAGCCTAAACGGTTAGAGCTAAGTATTTGAAAAATACACTCAAAACAGGAAAGAAAGTTGGGCTATAGCGACTATATTATACTCTGCACCATCGAAAGTGTATGCTCAGCTTGAATTTTGATGCTGCAATAGAAGCTAAAGGCAGCAGTGAACACTCTTATGCTCATAACTCGACCACGGTTCTTGAGATGTTTGCCAATACTTTGGCGGTTTGATGAATAATTTTGATTACTGAATATGTGCAGAAGGTACTACCCTTTTATCCATAAAACTGTGGGAGATATAACGTGATTTCCAAATTAAGGGGCGTGGCAAAGTTTGAAAATAAACTTATTCTGCCTGCAGGTATAAAAGCATGTGAAACATATACCTCTGAGATCTGTTTGCTCATACGGACGGACGAATGGACAGACGGACGTGGCTATATCGACTCTGCTGTTGATGCTGATCAAGAATATATATATTTTATATGGTCGGAGATGCTGCCTTTTGCACAAACTTATTATACTCTGTGTACCTCAGTTATGCTTACTTTCAGAATGAAGCCATCTTTGACTTGATTTAACTTTTAGTGCAGCGCTGCAGAGAACTTTACCGACTTTCACTCGCCTTTCAACATCTCCTTTACATAAGTTATATCAGGTAAATGACTTTAGATTTCTTTGAAAATTCTAGAAACTGTTGGCTTATTCATTCTAAGATGATGTACCAAGTTTCTTATTTTTTCGCACCCTTTTAGATTATAGCTAAAAGAATTTGTAAGAATAATTATAAACTTGCAGTTCTAGCCGGCTCAAGGTCATACAACATTTAAGGCAGTTTTCCTCTCTCACCAGCGATCAATGCCTATCAACTGTCAGTCAATCGAGAGTTTCTCCATGCCTGTGTTGCCATAACAGTTTGAGAATTTCAAAGCAGCATGCCCGCAAAACAACGAACGACGGCGTAATACAGACAATCGCCTGTTTGTGTGCGTCCCTAGTTAGTGTAAGAGGTAATCTACCCGATGTTAAGACGGTATCCAACAAGTTTGCTTGCATGATTGTATTTAAATTGGGACTTTTGTGGTTATAAATGAAACCATTTATTATTTAGTTTCGAAAAAACACAAGAATTTTTTATGTATTATTCTTTTAGAGAAATATTTTGAGATATATTCACGATTTACAAGCTTTTTTAACCAATTTTCTAAGGGTTTTAAAGGCTTTTCTGAAGTTTAAGGCGATGATCTTACATATTTTTATGATAGTCAGGAACCGAAAGAAGAGCAGAACCAATAAATCAGATATTTTGAGAGGTAATAAGCTTGAGTTAACATGTTAAGAGGGTATTCTAGTGTTAAATTTTGGATAAATACTTGTTAAAGGTACAAATATTTCAAGTTTTTCAATTTATTTTTTAAAAAAAATCATCAAATTTGCTTTTGCGGACTATAATACCTATATAAATCTTTCTACATATATCTTTCTATATATATCTTTCTATATATATCTTTCGTTTCTCTTCATGCTACATATTCAAACGATCTTTCACTGGACATAGCAGTGGCAGTTCATACTTAAAGTAGTCAAGAGAAAAGAGCAATTCTACACAAAATTAAATGGTTCTTGCCAAACCAAACCTTGTTTTTAAAGGTATAAAAAGATACGGTAAGGGTTCTTTGTTAACACTCCCTTTGGTAGAATAAGGTTAACAACTTTCACTAACAATTCTTACCGTGCCGTTCCTCAATTCAATTACCCCTGCCCTGCCCTGCCCACTTCCTATTTGATAGCTTGGCTTTTTAACCCTCAAATAAAATGAAAACTGTGTGACCAAGTACATTTAGTGGAATGACCGTTTAATTTGGGTTGACATTTAGCCACTCCTGTGTATAACAATTGGCTTCTAACATCATTTGCTGACCAACTTTCGGCAGAACAATGCCAATGCTCCTTTCCCTCTCTCTCTCTCTCACTCTGGGTAACATTTGGCACCCCATCAAATAAAATAAAAAATTTAAAATGTCTCCGCTTTCGCCGGTTTGTCCATTTGTCTGCATGCCCTTGGGCTTATTATACTTCTATGGGCAGGGGAGGGGGTGGAGCCCGCACCACTGGCCATTGACATGCAAATTGCCACGGACACGTCCAATGGTTGTCTCTGGAGTTTAACCTCTTGGCGCAGCAGTAGCAGCCAGCCAGCCAGGCAAAAATAAAAACCGTATATTTTTTGGCCATCCCCATGTGTCGCCAATGTGGCTTTTATGGTTATGCTTGCGCTTCAATGTGTTCTACCATGTTGTTGCCTTTGATTTGAACCAACCCAGGGTAGGCAGCTTGAAATCGCGCTACTTCTTTTGTAACAATTTCCATTCTTTTACTGTTTCCTTGATGAAAACCTGCATATTTATAGACAGATTTAAGCAGAAGGCTGCATGACTCAAGCAACAGCCACTGTCAAGTGGCGGGTCTTTTAATTGAAATTGCCAACTAGCAGAAACTTAGATAATAATCCGGGGAACAATGATGACACTGTGCCTGCCCTGCCCTGCCCTGACACATTTATTATAATCTGTTGCATTAATATTTGCCGACAATTTGTCGTCTGACTTGTCATGACCATAAAATGAAATTAAAAATGCCAGACCAGACTTCCTCCTATGCAGCAGCAGCAGCAGCATCAGTTTGGGTCCAGAAATTGTTGCAATGTTGTGTCGCCAGCTCACTCAGTTCGCAGCTCGTTGTTTTTATTGGCGTGCCGACGACAAGAACCCACCCAGATAGAGACGGAGCGAGGAGGGAATACAATAATGTCTACACATTAATTTAGTGGCACACATTGCCCCTGTGGTTGCAAAAGTTTCGGCAAATTTAAATAGACAACTCAAAAGTGGAGAGCCTGTGGGCTGTTAAAGCTCAATGATGTCATTTCATTTTGCACCTAAATGGTTCGTTCCTAATTGCATTTGGTGTGGGGGGATGGAAAAGCTTTTAGGGGGCACCTGTCATTAGGCTCGTTACAGTCAAACCAATAATATTGCAATCAGAAGCAGGAGTACTCACCACATTCACTGGTCTCATCAGAGCCATCCGTGCAGTCCGGCTTTGAATCACATTTCCAGCGTATTGGTATGCAGAAGCCATCGTTGCATGTGAAATACGTGGGTGGACAAGGACCTGAAACAGGATATACAAAATGTTACTAGAGTGTTTTGTGTGGAATGTGGAATGTTGAATCTTTTAGGTACCCCAAACTAGAATTAGAATGACGGTTCATTGCTCTGATATCTCTAAACAATATCCAACACTTCTCCCACCCCCAACTCCTGGCCATGTTTATGCAGTTGTATGTGTACATCCCTGGTGGTACGTGTCCACAATTAAAAATGAATATTAACATAAAGACCAGAAGCTCGCGCCATTGTCAGACAACTGGCGACACAAACGGGTGAACGTGACTCTGGAACATTGCATCATTAGTTGTTGATGTTGTTGCTGGGAGTGAGAGGCTTTGGTAAACAATACAAAACTAATTTAAATTTGCTCAAGGCACAAATAAAAGGTGTCAAAATGTTGCGGGTTTGTTGTAATAACTTTTCACAACATAAACAGTTCTGTTCCCAACTGTTGATACAGCCGGGGCGGGCGGAGGTTGAAGTGGTTAAAGAATTTTCCATATAAGCTCGCTGGTTGAGCTGGATTAGACACATTACACTATCAACATGTCGCTCAAGTGGCTCTTACTATGTGCCTTGGTGGTACTACTTAGTCTAGAGGTCAACTGCTCACCGAGAGAACGTAGGGAGGAACAGGCTGTAAAGCGTGATGGTAAAGAGCTACGTTTGCCTGAATATCTGGATGATGAAGATGGCAATGATATCTTAGTAAATGAAGAAGACAAGGCGGCTGAAGAGGAGGAGGAGGAGCTAGAGCAGCAGGAGCCGGAGCCGGAGGAGGAACATAACCATGAAGTAATGGAAACCAAGGATCAGCTGGATCAGCATTTGGAGAACAGGGTACGAGAGGCAGACAGCGAAGAACTGGCTCAACTGGCACAGGAGTTTCAAGAAGCAGAAGAGCAGCAACACAAGATCGAACCTAGAGGCAGACGTCGCGGTGGTCGTCGACGCAAGGGTGGACGCAAGGGAGGTCGTGGACGCAAAAATAAGCGTGCCAATCGCAGATGTGGTGGCAAGCGGGCTCGTCGTGGTTCACGCAGAAAGGGTGACCTGAAGAGGCGTCGCGGCAACAAGAGACGTGGCCAAAGGAAACGAAATGGTCAGAGAAAAGGCCTGAAAACTAACAATAAGGACAACAAAGAGGATAAGGTTCCCAAAGAGACCACCTCCAAGGTAGCTTAGGTGAAGGAGGAAGGTATCGTGTACAAAATTTCCACATTTTTTAAATAAAATTCACCAAAATATTTAACTTTATCATTATTTTTTGTAGAAAAAACACAATTTTGTATTATTTATCCTCCCAAAAGTATGCTACAATCTTTTTACAATGCTTTATCATGTAAATTTAACTCAGAACCAGGTCGTTTAAGAGCAAGATATGATAATTAAAAGAAAAAACTAAAGAAATCTCTCTAAAAAGTATGCAACTACATTTTCATTTGATATATTTTGACATATCCAAGCCTAATTTAAGCTGAAAAAGTGTGTGAAATGTCCAAGAACTTTGTAATTTACCGATTTAAATACAAACCTTAAGCGGACCCAAGAGAATTTCAACTAAAGAGTCTGTAAATGATCACCTACGAGTTCAAAAAACACGCTGTTTAACTTTTCTCCAGCCATTTCTTGCATTTGTGGTCAGTAATTCATGGGAAATCTTGGTCTTATCTGTTAAAGTAGGGAAAACTATTGGAAAGTAATAATTATAGAAATAAAACTCATTGGAAAACACTCGATTAAGGTATCGCTGGAAACTTTGTGAAATATAATGAAATATTACAGCATACTTTGAGGACAGTTTGCTTCAAAGATCTAGACTAAAGATCGAATTGTGATGGATAACGTTTACCCTTGTACTTCGTCCCTTTCTTTTCGAACACATCCCTGTTCCTTTCCGTTCAGGTTTCAAATAGAACTTAGTTAAGTCTTACACTGATTTGCCATCTAGCTTGGTTTTGTGTGTGCCTTGTTATGTGCAAAATATCATAGAAAATTCAATGATAAAATAGCTAGTTAATCATAAAAACGTTGATCTAAAGCTTTTACTATGCTTGGATTTATTTAGGGAGAGTTTTAAGATGACAAGAATCACAGTCATGGCCCATCAATGTTCCTAAAGTTGAAGCTTTCGGTGATAAATGTGAGAATCTTTCATCTAAATCAGGGATGCCTGCTGCCTATACGCATCGGCGCCTTTGGTAGTGTCTCAAGCTTAGCCAATGCCAAGCAAATTGCAACAACAACTCCGTCAGTGTGTCTCCTCTCTACCTCTCCTTTGCCTCCTGCAGAAGAGAACACAACTACAAACTATCATGCGTTTGTATATGTAACATTTGTGGTTATGCGTCGAATGAATGCGTTCGCATCAGACAGCCATAAGCACACACTCACAGCAAGAGGAAGTAACCAGATTTCTCTTTCTTTTTCATGTGTTTAGGTGTTACTTTTGAACTATTTTCTTCATTTGTATAGGTGATTACGCGGTTTTCTCTAGCCTAAATCAACTAAACCAAAGCAATTTCGTTTGAATTTCCCGGCCCTGCCACGACGGTCCAAACTAGTTTTCAACTTAATTTCCAGCTTTAAACCTTTTCCAACTGAGTGAGATATATTCAATTAGCAGTTCATCAGTCAGCGACTGACAGCACACACAGATTTTTGCCGCAGAAATTTTTGCTGTAAAATGTGTTGCATACGCCACAGGCGAGTCACGTAGCCTCGCCAACTGTCAACGCGCGTCATTCAGCGCGCTAATTAAGTGAAAAACTATGTTAAAAAGTGCAGCGGGACGACGCACACCACTCACACGCTTACATCTCCTTTCTCCTCTCGTTTTTTTTCCTCATTTCTGACCCAAAAAACGTGCCAAGTTGTTGACAAACAACAGACTCAACCCGGGTTGCTGGCTCCTTCCTTGTGCCCGCATAATTTGCACCCGTGACAGGCAACAGCGACAGATGCAAATTTTCACTTCAAGCCCAAAGGCGCTTAACCCGCTTTCGTTGCGCGCGAGCGTTTGTTGATGGAAAACAAGCGGAGGAAAGTTGAAACTGAACTGAACCGAAACGCAGCAGAAGTAATAGGGTGTCACTTGGCAGCAGGGAAAAACATTCGACCAGAAAGCGTATCAAATTAAAATGGATAGACAGGACTGACACACACACGGACAGGACAAAGCGCTGGCACGTAGCACAGCCAAACAGCATCAATTTCAGCAGCATTCAAGCAAGAGTCAATTAAAATTTCTATTTGATTTGGCAAATGTCAGTGGCAGAGGCGCCAAAGACCACCCACAATGCTGACCAACCAAATGCCAACAGCAGGAGCATCAGCCAGACGACAAGAAGACACGCGATAGGAGAAGCTGAAAATTGGCTACAGGTAGAGGAGTCTGTGCAAATGGAAATGCGATTCCTGAAATGAATTTCACAGAGAGTTCTCTTTTCACTTAACTCGCTGCCACAAGGCAGTCGTGTTTCCTCCGCTGTTTGAACCAGTTTGTTGGTGCTTCCGTTTTCTGGAATCTAAATCTGTACACCCCCACACCCCGCCACACAAAATGACCGGACGCTGTCAGGTAAACGAACCCACTTGCAAAAAGATGAGCTGAAAAAACAAAATAAACTGAAATTGAGTGCATGACCAGAGAGAGAGAGAGAGCGACAGTCAACTTAAACTTCAGTTGGCAGTACATACACAACAACTTTACCAATTATGTAGATGTACTTTTTATATATATCCATATGAAAATGCTTTCCCTACCCATCGACGACACTTATGACGCATAAAAATCTAAATCAAAACGGCGTAAAACTTATTCCGAATTGCAGCACTAAACGAAAGTTGCAGCGTTTATAATTTATGAGGCCGCAAACAACGCACGGGAAGAGCTCTATAACAAAAAGTGGAAGTGCGAGTAGTCGTCGTAGCTAGCTGAATTTATGTTGCTTTTTTTATTTTGATACTGTTTGGTGGCTGCACACACGTACACGCACCCAGAACTAAATTTAGCGATAAAACTTTAATAACAATAGCGATAAAAGGAAAGAGCGCTGCATGGCGAAAGTAGGGTGCCCAAAAAAGTATGCTACGCGAAGTGGAATTAAAGGATTGTGAGGTGGAAATTATGGTCGTGGTTGACCTGTTTTCGAGATATATGCACAATGAACGCACGATACGTGGGTCGTCTAAACAGTCGTTGTAGTAGGAGGTGTAATCTATTAGTTCATAAATATATACAATTTTTAGATAGGTAGAAAGGACCCGGAAAATGTTACTCAATCAACACGAAGTCATCATCAAGGACCTTAAGGTCTACAGCTGGAACAACCTAGCCTAACACGAAAACCAATGGAGAAAAACCGATCGAATTTGGCAAAAATATTTGACATATTCCCATGGGATAGCACAAAATTACATAAATTAGTCGGCACTATTATAATTTTTCATATTTAAGCTAAGGTTTTCTTGTAAACTAAAGCACTAGTTTAACCATCTTGTGCCATCTTCTGATTTTGAATCATACAAAGGTTTAAGTCAGGTTGGCAGTTGCCAGTGAAACTGAGAAAGTTAGTGTATGTTTACATCTTTGACTGACTGATGATCAACTCACAGCCCAAACCGCTTAACCAGGAGGTAAAAGATTTAAAATCGACGTTTGACTTGGGAATTGACTGGGAATTGTTCACTGCTAGTTCGGAATTTGAAAAAGTTTTGAATCCGCTTCACAGGAAGGGTTTCTTTTTGTAGTTGAATCAATAAATTGGAATGTTCCCAGCATCCACTGCATTTACCCCGCCAAACTATATCCTCTCCCAACATTTTATCTATTTTTTATTCATTTTATCAGCTTTGAATTCGAATCGTATATTTCCACGTTTATATACACAAAATATATCATGCTTAATGCCCTTTAAAGTATGCAATGTTCTATGAAAATCATAATTTTAGGCAAGTATATATATTATATTTAACTTAACTCAACATTTCGTGAAATACCTAACAATTTGAGTGAATATGCAGTGTCGATTTTCTATGACTAACTTGCAATGGCTTCTTTCTAATAGATAATAACTAAAGAGAATAAAGTTAGCATACTTTGAGGGTCATTAATCACAAATAATTTGGTGTATATTAACAAAGTTTATGAGAAGATATAAAGTTTATCATTAAACAAATGAGAAAAGCTAACTTTTTCTGTACCAAAGTTTTAATACAATTGAAACCCATGGCAGATATGGGAAGTAGTCATCCGATTCAGACTCTGGCTACAATATATTAGCAGTTTATAGTCCAAATTTATTTCGAAAGCTTCAAAACTGGGAGACTAGTTCCCGTAGAAATCTAAAGAATGACGGATAAAGCTTAATCGACTCAGCTTATTAAGCTGATCAAGAATATATATACTTTAAGTGGTCAGGGAAATTCTATCTTTAATGAATTGGACAAAATTTTAATACACTTTCTACGTGTATAATCAGGTCAGAAAGTCAAGATGAAGCCAACGAAAGTGTATGCACAGTATGAAACTTAATGCTGCAGCTGAATGTAGCAAACATTCTTTTGCTTATAACTTGACTGTTGTTCATCTGAACTATACCATTCCTTTCCGTTCATTCCGGATTGATAAATACTTCTGATAACCAAAAATTACCAGCAGGTTCGAACCTTCTCTGTATTAAATTGTGGAAGATATGGCGTTATTTGATGAAATATGATAAGTTTGATGGATTGAAAGATGGAAAATATCCCAATGGATATTAAAAACTATCCATTTCAATTGTACCCTACTTTTCAGTGTACTTTATGGGACCGGAGATGCTTTCTTCTGGCTTTTACTTGTTTACATACACAAAAATGTGCAAAAGCTTTAATTTTTAAGTTTAATTGATAACACGAGCGCTGTCGAAAAGGCAGACCAACAATTTTAAAGCTCGTTCAACTCTTTTTTAAAATATTTTTAAAAATAACACAATTTCCTCTATCCTTAAATCGCCTTTGGATTATGCCTGCAACTGAAAATGCGTCGTTTAAGCTGCCTTTTAATGACCTTCTGAGGGTAAAAATTTGCACGTAAAACCCCAACAGCAAAACGGCAACAATTTTTACGAGCACCGTTGGTATTCTTTTAATGAGGCAACCGACATTTTGCTACAGTTTGCACACAATTTGAAATCGAAGCGATAAAACCCGTAACAGCGAACAGGAGAACATTTTATGGTCCGAGATTCCACATACACCACGCTTGAAATTCATTTCATAATAGCATTTCCCTGTCAGCGGGAAACAAACAACCGAAAATGAAAAGAAAGGACCCACAACAGCTGCTCCCCCCGATACAAATACGGCGCGGTCGGTTTGCGTTGCCAATTCAACTTCCTTTGCATTTGTGGCAACAATTTTTAAATCTCCATCCCTGCCGGGCGGCCGGGCGGTCTGCCTCCTCCTCCTCCTCCTTGCATAATTTAATGCACTGATGTGCGCATAATGAGCGTGATTGACATAAATGTACTTTAAATGCACCAGGGACTGTCAGACTGAGGGCGAGGGAATGAACGCCTGGACAATGCCCCAAATGAATGCACACAGGCTCAGGCTCAGGACGCAGGCAAAGGCAAGCGGCATAGCCTTGGGGCCACAGTTGTGTCCGGCTTTGCTTGTTTGTTGTCTGGTTGCCGTTTGCCCTTCGCAGTGCGCCCGTTTTTGGATTTCTCGTTGGGTTTGTTCTGTGGCCGTATGTTTTGTGCACTTTAATCGAGTGTATTACGTGTCTGTGTGTGTGTAGGAGAGGGCGGAGTAGCACTTGTGAAAAAAAAACAAAAAAATCACTTTAAACCATTCAAAAAACAAAAAATCATGTGGCCAAAACTTTTGCCTTACTTTGGGTCCTATTTTTTTGTTCACCCACTAGAAAGTTGCTTTACGCTTTTGTTTATTAATTTTAATTGTTTTAATGCTTCTCCAACAACCGGGAAACAAAATGGCCAAAAGCCACAAATGTTGTTAAATGCTTTATGAGCAGCTTATGCAAAATTGATAGTTGAAGTTGAGTTTTGTTACAAAAAAAAAACCCCTTTTTGTGCAGTTTATGCCAATCTTGATGGCAACAGCAATTGAGATATCATTACCAACAAAAAAAAAAAAAAAGCCAGCCAAAAAGTGTTTATGCGTGCCATAAAAAAGTTGCAGCGTCATCAAAGCTTTTGTGGCGTTTCTCTTCTATATTTTATTTCCAGCGAAAAAGTTTTGCATTTCCCAGTGGCAAACAAACCAAGTGAACTCTTTGGCTTTTTATTTTAGTTTAAACTGTAAACTTGCATTAATGACACCTAAGGTTTAAATTGAATCAAACTAATTTTAAAAGGGGAACCGCTTGACACTAGATGATGATAAAATTGGAACGCCAATGCAACTTTAATCTGCATACATGACGCTGCCAGCGGAAGGGAGGGGAGAAAAGTGTAAGGGTAGGGGTTAAAAACTTTTCTTCACAGCATAATTTTGCCGTCTGCAAACTTTTGCCTTTCCTTAAAGTTTTGGTTTGAGTTTGGCCTGTCAATAACTTAAAGCCCCCTCTATCTCGCTCTCGCTCTCGCTCTCTCCTCTTCTCCCTCTCTCTCTCTCTTCGTTGTATGAATATTTAGCTTCATAAATGTTTATAAATACAATTTCCCAGGCAGGGCTAAAAGTTGCTGGTGAACTCGGGCTGGCTCTCATCAATCTTCTTTAACTGACATAGTTTTGCTGTCTGAGTGGAAACTCAAAAACAACTGCCTTTTTGTCTACAAAACAAAACTAGAAAAAGCCTGTAAATACATTGTACTTGTTCGATGATGGGCGTGGCGTGTCCTGCCCTGCCCTGTCCTGCCCTGGCTGTCTGGTTGTCCCGTTGTCATGTACTTTGGTGTGTTTCTTCAACAATAAACAATGCATTTTGTTTGGCTGTGCCAAACAATCAATGGATGTCTTTATTTTCTATTCATTTAACGATTTTATTAAGCGGTATTAGTGGGGCATTTGGGTACTTCAGAAAGGACAGAAAGTATGCGAGATATGATTTAGTGTTTCCTCTACAACGAGTACTTATAGTGGTTTTCCAACACTTGAGTAGACTCTACATCAGATCTGAAGTATTTTATAATAAATAAATAAATTGAGATTTTTTTAAAGCCCTTTTTATAATCATTTTCAACAATAATTCATTTCAAAAGGAATTTTTTCTTTACCTCCTCATATCGAAAATCTAATAAATTCTAGTTAGAAGTTTACTTATAAAAGATTTTAAGGCAAGACGGTTCCAATTCTCCAATCTTTGCAATATGTAACTGGTATAAATCAGCGGTGGGCAGGACAAATATCAATCCCATCGCTGGTTTATACAGAGAAACCCATCAAAAGTCAGTTTAGACACAAGCTTAAAGTCGTTTCGGAGCTTTCACCCGATAGTCCTTTTCTTGGTTTATTTTTACGATTTCTCAGTTTCCTTCTTATAAGGCTTTTGGCGAAAGTATCGATGGTTTTTCTTAGCCAACATCAATGGGGAATCGTAACTATACTTTCAGCCGCTCAACTTTGACAAAACAAGTTACTTTTGGTAAGACGACTTTTAGAATACTAAATCTTAAAATCATTTCCGACCTCACGAACCCTACAAATTTCAAAATTTGGTTGATTTGATATACTGGCATGTTCCGGTTTTCACTTTAGTGAATTCGAATTTAATACATGTGTCATTTTTTGGTGAACAATCAAGGTAATCTGTATCAAACCTTACAATTTATTCTTCCTTTTAATAAAAGAAAACTCAGAATGAAAGGTTTTATGCCGATTTAATTTATAAATTTTATACAACAACTACTTTACCAAATTCGAATTCGACAAATTTTGTCGAAAGTGAAAACTGGAACAGGCCTGATAAAAAGTTTTCATTTTTCATTTAAAATATAGTTTTTTCAGTTTATGGGTAAGGGTTTCATGTACTCAATAAGAAACTGTTTTAGAATGTTTTGTAATTTAAGCTTTAAGTTGCTTAAAATGCAGTCTTTGATCCTTTTTGCTACCCTTTTTGTGGGGAACTTTAACTATTGCTTAACTCTTTTTGAAATTATAGTAAAGTATTACTCCTTAAATATAAAGTAAACTATCTTAAACATTTCTGCGATTTTTCTTAAGCTATTTTGATTACTATTTGGCTAGGCATTTTTCTCAAATACTTATCCATGCCAATCCTATAAGCGGTATATAGTATATCTGTGCTACAAAAAAAACCATACAATTGTTAGGAATAGCTTATTTGAACATTAAGAAATAGTACTTTAAGATAATATCAAAGTGAACCATAACAAACAAAAAGGAAACCCACAAAACGTTTATAAAATGGGTCAAAATATGCCTTTTAAGCAACTACTTAACTACCTAAGACCTAGGCCATTTTCGAAAGCAGATTCGTGTTCAGCACATAAAAATCATCTGGAATTACGTCCTCTGGTGTAATGTTAGGCGCTGGTGTAAGCATTTGTCCAGTCTTTGGATAGTTTATCAAATTTAGTTAAATATTGTATTGGCATTTTAGAATCAGAAACCCCATATGCAATTTCAGGGTCAATTTATTTCAATAGAAGCTGATATTGGGCTTTAGTATTTCAGAATAGGTTAAAAAATATTGCTGGTTTTACTTATTTTTCGTCATAGCAACAAGCTTTAGTTTAAAACCTTTAGACACTCTTGGGTTCAAAGCGAAATAATGGCCCTAAATAATGGTTATTCTAAGATAAATTGTAATATTTGTGGAGTGATTTGAAAAGGCTTTATGATTGATTGATAAACTTTGCTCGATATATATATAACAATCCATTTTGTTGTTTTGTAAAGGGAACACAGCATGGCAACTAGTTGCACATTGAACTTCGTTACAGGTGTAGGTCAGAGGTCCTCGCCTAGTCGTTATTCATCTCTACGGCCCATTTCACTGGTAGTGCCATTCCGACATTGAATTCACACATTTTAAAGGCTCATAATATGTCTGCCTACTTTTAGTTGGATAGGTGGGTGGGTGTCTGTCTGTGACATGACATGGCTGTCAGTTTCCTGGTAGGTACTAGTTTTTCATTATGATGTTCACATTGATTCTGCCTTTCTTGGTTTTGTCACTCAGGTGAGTTGTTGTGTTTTGGTTAACCCATGTTTGAGCAGATGTTGCACATACGCCATGTAGTACATGCTAAGTGAATTAAGCTGAAACATATGTGTGAATATTTAACATGAGGAGGAGTTCAGAGCTTAGCACATCTGTTGCGTACCCTCGGGGGGATGACACCAACCACCCAGCCACCCTCTACCCATTTCACACATCTTTTCTCTATTCATTTGTGTATTTTCTTTTAATCCTATCTTAAGCTTGGCATGCAAATCCTCTTCCACACCTCATAATACCCTCAAATTCCTCAAGTGCCTGTGGCACTCTCTCTGCCTCTCTTTCTGGTGATGACTTTTAAAATGTGTTTGTGTGTGTGGGTGGATTTTTTCCCCTTTGCTTCATTGATATCGACACTGTAGCATACTTGGGGGCGCTACAAAAACGCTTCGAATTATTGCACCAACAAAAAAAAAAAAAAGTTGCTCCAACGCATATTTTAAGTGCCAAGTTGAAAAAGGAAAACAAAAAAATGTAAGGAAATTGTTGCAGCTATTTGCCTTTTCAACCCGCCGCCTGCCTCTCACCCTCCCCAGCAATAAAAAGTGAGTCAAGCCCAGCAGCAGCAGCAGCGGCAGCTCAGGCAAGTAAATAAAAAATTATTGCAAAACTTTGTGCAATAAACGAAAAAGTAAGACATTCTTGCTAGGCGGGTGTAACGACAGGGCAGCGGCAGGGTGACGAAGCATGAAAAACGCCGTAAAATAGTTAGAGCCACTGCAACTACTACAACTTACTTCGATGACTCCCTTGCCCCTACATTGTCGTGGGTGTTGGTGTTGCTGTTGCTGTTGCTATTGCTGGCGGTGGCCACTTTGTGTAATCAACGCAGGTACAGGAAGAAGCATAGTAGGATGGAGGAGGGAGGAGGAAGGATTTAGGCAGAGTTAAACGGCCTTTACTGGGACACTCACACTCGCATACAATTGAGGCACGTGACTAGGCAGTGTCATGGGAACCTTGGGCTAAGCCTAACAGTGAGAAGCTCCTGCGGTTCTAGCGAGAGCTCACAACTTGACCATTGTTCATGTGATCTTTAACAATCTCTTGGCGTATCGAGTCCACTCTGAATCGAGCAGGAATTTTGTTCTCTTTTTTGTTATCTTTCCATCCACTGTTTTTATCTGCTGTCCGGTTATTGCAGCTATCAAATTGCCATAAAAGTGAATGGTTGGACTGAACTCCTTCAAGCGACCTGGTTTTTCCATCTTCTAGGATGCGGATGCGAAATGTCAGTCACCACTCACTTGTCAGTCAGTCAGTGTGCGCCTTGTCTCAATTAGCCTTTAGGGGCGGTAGGGGGCGCAGACACGGCCTGATTAGAGAAGCATTTCCATTACTGCTGCGTTCCCTCCCTCTTGTTTTCATTAGCTAAGTGGCCAACGGGCTGGCACAGTGGCTCGTTTTCTCAAAGCAAGTTGTCAAAATATTAATTTGTAAATTGAGAATAGTTTTTAGGTAAGCTAGAAGCACAAGTGCTCCACTGTGCCGAAGGTTTGTATTACAAATTTCCCTTGTTCTTCACCATGCATTTTGTTTTTAAGTATTTGTTATATGCATTTTGTGGGAAAATGAGGTTGATCATCTGCTGGGGTTGTCTGCTTTATATTTTATTTGCTATATTAAGTGCTTTGTGTGTCTTTCAAGTGGCATAAATCACACAAACTGACACAATAGGATAATTGGCTGGAATTGAGATGAGCTGTTCGAAGGGAGAGAAAATTGTTGACTGGCTGCTGCTGCAGCTGCTGCTGATTGTTGAAATGCTTCAAGCATTTAAGGGGGCGGGGCAGGAATAAACTTAGAATTTAGCCCAGCTTACGCCAAACATTTATCATTTTGGCAAACAAATTGTCAACATTCTTGGCCACATTTCGGCATCATTATAAAAATATTACCAGAAATGGAAAAACGTGACCACAAGGCGTTAAAAAAAAAAGCGAAGCGATAACTTGATACTCAGCCAAGTAAAACAAAAAACTGCTGCTATTTGATGGCTAAGCTCTCAATAGAGAAACATTTGTCAAATGCGGTTAACTGGTAAGCCACAATTCTGACCACCAACAGCTGCACTTGACAGGACAATGCCTCTCTGGGGAACAGAATTCAGTTTGGCAGCAGCAGCAGCAGCAGCCTTAAACCCCACAAACGCTGCTCATTAAAAACAAACAAAGTCTCCAGTCCACCTGCAGCAAAAGCAGTCCACGTAATTGAATTACCCTCGAGAACATATTAAAACCATCCTCAGCAGGCAGAACTCTGAATGGCTGAAGTTACAGAAAAAGGAGTAGGAGGAAAGCATTGTCTGCCTGCGGTATGCCCTTCATACAAACTGACCGATACCAGGACTTAACTTTGTTTTTTCTGCTCCGGCTTGTTGTTGTTGTTGGTGTTGTTGATGATGCTCTGGCTAAGAGTGGGCATATGGGGATTTTCATCAAACATATCAGAGAAGCTAAAAATGCAAACCTAACAATACAAATCCTGTTTGAACCAAAAATTACATAAGATTAATGTTCAAAAATTTTAGTTTAAAGGTTGGTTTTGGTTCAGAGCTGGGTTCTGCCTCACGTATTCTTCAATTTAAATATAAAAAAACGTTTAATTTGTAAAATGCAGTAGCTATTACGAATTTCGTCATTTAATAATAAGCAGAAATCAACAATATAGATGAGAAATTTCTTAATATTTGGATAGACTTGAGTCGATGGTGAGGTTAGATGATTCGAAGTCTTAGATATTTTCACTTTAAGAATTCTTTTACTAATGTGCCACTAGGCACTAGGCATACAAACAGGCAACTTGTGGCTACCGAATTCAGACCTAACTCTTTAGCTCTATCTAGAACTTGTAATCACCAGGAAACAAGCTCAGATTTTGCTGAACCGGAGCGGAATCTTAAGTTCTGAACAGCTTCAGTTTTAGTTTTTCTTACTTCTACAGAGGTTTGGTTCAGAGTAAAGTAAGAGTCGGAGTTTTGGGTCTAAACCGGTTCGGTTCAAGACCGTTTTGCAGCGCTGGAGAAAATATTGAATGATTTATATGGAAACAAAGTATTATATTTCCAACCTTGGCTACTTTAAGTGTGACCATATTCGATTGGACACTCTTTCTACTGTTTTTATCCACTCAGAAAGTGGTGCCTCAAAAACGAGATTGTTGGTAGGTTCACCGAAAAAGAAATACCTTGCACATGTTTTTTTGTTTTGTGGATAAAAATTATCCTCAAATATTATGATGCCTGAAATAATATCGATTTATCGATAGTTTTGTGTAAAAACACGATTTATAAATTATAAAATACTTTTTCCAGGCGATGTATCGGATTTCCAATATTTTTGATAATATTTATTAGCTATATTTATGTTGACTTTGGCTATAAATAGTCAAAGTCCGAAGGACTGAGGAGCACTTACCCCAACATAAGTTTCTCTGTAAAGTTCTGTGGTTTAAGTATGCTGAATCATCATTACAATTGATGATTCTATGAGCTACACCTGCCTAGGGGGGAAAATTAAGTACTTCACAGTTCATTCCATCTTAGCTCTACATTTTAAATACAAGTTTACTTTTCCGCCTTAGACCCTCCTTCAATCTTAATGCATAAACAGGTTCTATAACTACTTTTGGTATAAATGAAATCAAATACATCTACTTTTTCGATATCTAGATTTTATACGCAGTCAGAATTAGGTATTAATATCGAAAAAAATATCGATATAGATATTTTATAAATATCTGGCAACCTTAATCACAATTGAGTCAGATAATCGATTCATTAAAAACAATTAAAATCCAGCATTTAGACTCAACTGATTCAATATATGGTACAATATCTCGTATAATTTATCTAAGATGTACCATCTATTATGAAGATTCAAGCCTCTTGTACGTCCTAGCCCCTATTCTTGAACAAATGTCAGGATTTTGGTGGGTTCTAAGTTACTAACTTTGTTTTTGGGGTGTAAGATATGTTTCATAAAACTACTGAGTCTGCGCCTGGCTAGAGCATTAGGTTAGGCTAGGAAGTTCATACCCCTTAAGATTCTTAATGAGGACGGGAGGGCAGAACTTAATCTTTTCTATATTCGAAAGACCCATCTGGCAACACCATAACTCCGGACAGCGTTGCCAGATGGACTTATTACATATGATTTAAAGCATTAGTCCAAGTGGATTATTACCATGGAACCTGCTCCAGGTCCTGCTCAGCCAAGTCCAGCTTCTTGGGGTTTATCTTCTAGTGAGATACATTTTCTCTCCCATTTCTGACTTAGAACTCAAAAATCGTTTCCTAAATCGATTCACATTTTATTAATATCCGATTGAATTCCCTCCAAAGAGCATTACTAACTTGGTTTCCCTCATTTACAAATTGTTCCTTGTTTTCTTGATTTTTTGTTGTTGTTGTTTCCTTTTTTGTTGTATTTGTTGTGTAGTGATTCAACAACATGTCGTTGTCGTTCACGTCCACGTTCTCGATGTTTGCCTGGTTGCAGCTTGAACAGGTTCAGCAGCAACAAGAACAAAGGCAGCAAGAAATCACGTCTGATAAATATAAGCGTATATAAAACACACATGTGTACAGACATACAATCCAACTTACATAGATAGCACCACTATGTACCCAGTGGCAAGGCCTGGCTTGGCCTGGCCTGGTCTGGTGTGGCCTGGCCTGGCCAGTCCATGCACGTTGTCTTGATTTCTGCACTTGGCGGCGCTTATCATTTGTCTGCCTGGCTGCCTGAAACTTTGGATGCGGTGGACATATGTTGGCTGTTTGGATGGTTGGCCCAAAGGGTTTTGCGATACCGACTGGCTGCCACATTAAGCCAACTAAAGTTGCCTCGCTCCCTCTTCTGTTGGCTTTGTCATTCTTAATGCAGAAATTTGATGCCAGCTGCTTGTTAAGCCTCCTCTTTGCCTTTGCCTGTGATTTTGCCTTTGATTCGTTTTTTCTTTCCCTCATTCTTACAGTTGTTTGCAGTCTTGTAATTTTCTTTTGGGCTTTTGCTTTTCGGTTTTTGTGTAATTTAAAAACGTTTCCCACATTAAGCTTAAGCCCAGCCGCAACAAAAATGCTAAACTCATCATTGGCCGAGTTCAATGAAGTGCAGCATTTGGTAAAGGGATTGCAATGTGTTGATTGGGAACAATCATGACTTAAAGGCGAGACTGGAGGTTAATTATGTTAAAGGGCAACTTGGATTAGTGTCAGAGTTGGAGTTGAACTTTGGGTAAAGGTTGCCCAACATAAATTGTGTGTGGAAATGTCAATGAGTTATCCCCGACCATTTATCCAACATTTTTCATATGCTTCCTCATCAACAACAGCAACTTACCAACACAATCTGTCCAAGGAGAGCGACCCTTTGGCCATTTTCAAGTCGCTTAACACCTGACCCTCTAAATAGAATATGTACGGACAGCTTCTTATGTTATTTATGAACTCTCAACGAGTTTTCCTCTTACCTACACACACAGACAAGTTTCCGCTTACGTTGGCTTTGGTTATTTGAAATGCCCACGCGGGTTAACTCAACACCTGCCAATCCCCTGCTGCCACACTCGCCTCTCCCGCATCACAGGCACTCAGTGTAAACTGAGCAACTAATCTCATTGGAAATCAATCTAAAATCGAAAATAAATCGATCGTTATGGTCCACTGACTGGCCCTCCGCCCGTCACATTATAATGTGATTTTCAGCTGTAAATGTGCAATAATTTATTCAAATTCCCAAATGTGTGCTCTCGCTAGACATTGCTATTAATATTTACATACTCGATTCTGTAGAACTTTTTTTGTAATCTTTTTTGGATTCCCCCTGGGTGCTGCTGCTGCTGTGGCTGCTGCTGCTGCTGTTGCTGCGTGGGTTGTCTCTTTTGAAAGTCGTTAACCGAACCCCAAGTCCGGAGACCGGCAATCAAAGCTGCGAAAACTAGTTTCGACACATTTCCTTGCCTCTCGGCCGCGTGTGTGTGTGTGTGTGTGCTTACCTGCCTCGCTGAGCATCCAAAGTCAAATCGAATGAGAAAAAACACAGAATAAATCCGAAAAATACACAGAAACTGTAAAAGTGTAACACAAATGCTGAGTGACAAGTTTTGGTATGAAACTTCATATTAAATGCATATTCAATTGGGCGCATTGGGTGTGACACTTAATTGGGGCTACTGAAACTAAACAAATCAGCATAAATCTGGCAAAAGAATGCTGTTACACTAAGACATAGAGAGGGGGGGACTCTGGGAGGCCTTTTATATATAATTGTAGCAGAAAGTTGTGTGATTTCCTAAACTGACCATTTCGATGGACTGTTTGGTCGTTGCGATTCTAAAGAAACTTTGTAGAGTTGTATAAAAGCACACACAATCAATAAATGCGAAATATAAAGGCGCTACCATTAAAAACAAAGAGTTTTCCTCATAGAGACTACTTTTCAGACCTATATTTGTATGGCAGCTATACTATATAGTTGTTCGATGTCGACCAAACTTAGTGGAACTATGCAAAAGCATAGCAAACTAGTAAGTTCGGATTTTGGGCACGTTTTCTTGGAAAACAAAAAAGTTTTTCTCACTAGAACTTGTTTTTTGACCAATCGTTCCTACGGCAACTATATGCTATAGTCATCCGATTTTGACAAAACTTTGTAGAATTGAGTAAAACTATATTAAATAAATAAATGCAAGAATGTAAGGCGCTACCATTGAAAACAAAAAAGTTTTCCCTATTAAGACTAATTTTTAGACCTATCTTTTCTATGACAGCTATACTATATAGTTGTCCGATTTCGACCAAACATAGTGGAACTATGCGGAAGCATAGCAAACTAGTAAATACGGATTTTGAAGACGTTTCCATTGAAAACAAAAAAGTTTTTCTCACTAGAACTAGTTTTTCGACCGATCGTTACTATGACAGCTATATGCTAAATTCATCAGATTTTGACAAAATTTTGTAGAACTGTGTGAAAGTACTTACAATTAGTAAATATGAAAATTGAAGACGTTAGCATTGAAAACAAAAAAGTTTTCCTTACTAAGACTACTTTTCAGACTCTACTTTTCCATGACAGCTATACTATATAGTTGTTCGATTACGACCAAACTTAGTGGAATTATGGAAAAGCATAGCAAACTAGTAAACGGAGTTTGAAGACGTTTCCTTTTAAAACAAAAAAGTTTTTCTCACTAGAACTAGTTTTTCGACCGATAGTCTTCCGATCCATTCGGTTTCGATAAATGTGCAATATATTTGCACAAGCAAACTTTGTGCAAAGTTTGTTGAAGATAGCTTTAAAACTGACGAAGAAGATGGCATAGAAACAGACGGATATGGCTATATACAGTGGCGTAGCCAGTATTTTTCCAAGGTTTTAGAAAAATATTCTATAGCAGCTTCTTCCTTGGTATATATACATATATAATATACGTCCTCAGATGCTTCCTTCTATGCTTTACAAACATCTGTAGAATTTGAATTTACCCTCTGCTAGTGTATAAAAACTATATAGGCCTTCCAACTCATGACTGCTCTATTTATACTCTATCTCTCCCACTTTTTCTTACCCCAAACACCCTTTACTTAAGTCGTCTCATGTACAAAACATGAATCCTCCTCTTCTATTTTGATTGCTTTGAGGAATTTCTTCAGTAAATATAAATCTCAAGGCAAACGAATTGAAAACAATGCTGGTGTTTGTTCTAAAAGAAAAACCACTGAAAGATTATTTCCCTTTTTCTGCTGCTGTTTGTGTGTGTATGCTGTCTGCTCGAGTGAGCTTAAATTAACCTTGACAGATTAGATGAGCAGAGACTAGAGGAGTCTGTGGGCAACCAAAGTGCAAAATGTTTATCAGCAAATTTTGTTTCTGACTGGGACATAGGTTAAGTATTTGGCCTCTGCAGAGCTAAATTTACTCGATTCAATGACTTTCTATCAATGTTTGTGTGTGTGTGTTTGTGTGTTAAGGCACGATTCGAGGAAACAAACATAATATTTACTCAATAATCACGTATTTGAAAGCAACCATAAATCACTAAAATTGCGTTTGTAGAAATCTAATTACACATTCAGTGGGCAAAATGTAAAACCATAATAATCCCCCAGCAGAGTAAAATGACTAATTTTTATTATTATTTCAATCTTCTTATCACGCTTGACCAGACGCCAGCCAAGTGATTGATTTTGAGTTTCAATAAATGTCTGATAAATATTTATCTACAACAAATGCAAGGCTCAAGGCAGATTCGCAGATTTCTCACTTTTAAAGATTGGCATGGAATTTTTGTTTGGGGTTTTGGGGGGTGCCACAAAGTGTGCCCATCACTCACTCAACTCCGTTCAATTTTCCGCACTCAAACGGTCTGTGTTTACTTAAGCTTCAAATTACGCTTAAATTGTTTTTACGCTTCTCTTGCTCTAGTCTGCCCTCCACTTCACCAGGAAGTGAGTAAAGATCTATAAAAAGCATTTGACGAAATGAACCCAAGGAATAACAAAGAGTGAGGAAAGAAATGTGCAAAAAAAGAACAGACACACCAACAATTATGGCCTAAAATAAGGCTACATACGAAAACGGTAGAAGCTATTTAAAGAACAGTCCAGGGCCCAGGTCCAGGGAAACTTAAAGGCTGCAGGACTACACTCAGCAGTATAAATTCTGCAAATTTTCCAATTTTAGCACATCATTTTCCGACAAACAAACAGAGTATTTTTTTTGGCTGACACACTCACTGGTCGCGCTGGCCGCATTGTCTAGAATCATCCAGTTCCGTTCTGGTCTCGCCACCAATAATTTATGCATTCAAATTCAACCATCAATCACTTTGAGAGCTGCTTTGCGTTAACTGGGAAAGGGGGCAGGGTACAAGTCCAAGTCCGAGTCCAAAAACTAAGTAAAATCAGTGAACTGTGTGGCGAACGCCAGAGGAGACTACAAGGCGCAAATGGGCTGATGCTGCTGCTGCTGCTGCTGCTGCTGCCGCTGCTACTCGGTTTGGTTTGGGGTTTCATTTCAATTGCCAGGGCAGCAGAGAGACTTGAGCTTATATTTTATGTATTTTTGCCTCATTTTACTTATTTTTACTTATTTTGGTTGTGGAATTTGGCATTCCCTTTGGCTTTTCTTTTCTTTTGCTTACTCAACATAAAGGAAACTTTTCTTCGCCATCTTCTTCATCTGTAAATTTGCAAAATTGCTTCCTTATTTCATTTTGGCAAATAAACTGTAGTCAAATCCTTGGCTTCTGTAAGCAATTTGATGGGCCAATTCGCAGCAGCTGTCATTTGATTTATGCAAGTTGTTGCCCAAATTGATTTGCAATTGTCCAAATGTTTTCTTTTAACAAATATGTTGACAGAAAATGATTTATATTATTAATTAAATTATGGTAGAGGGCACACCAAATTATTTGGCTAACGAGAGGGTAAGTTGGAGTAAGCCCTAGTCAGTGGAATGAATGTTAGGCTATTCCAGACTAATTATTAATAACAGAGCATTAACATTAATGTTTACGTTTTAAAGTAATGGAAGCAGACAGCACACATATGGGAAAACCGAAAAGTATGATTCTTTCTTTTTATTAACATAAATATATGAATAAAAAAGATATTCTTAGAACTCCGCTATTAAGTATCCCATCTATATGACAATTTCAGAGATCAGAGTTGTTCCTTAAATATACATGATTATATATCTTGTTTTGTATGCAGATAATAGAAAAAATTTTGTGGCTCTATCTTATACCCTTTTTATATACAAAAGGAATATCATGATAATTGTCCCTAAAAGTATGCCATCTTTATTTGCTTAGTTAATTATCAATTTAAATGAGTAATTGAGCATTTACTCAGATTGAACGACTAATTAAACGTACTCAAAATGAATTAGTAGTAAGCCAAATATAAGAACATAGCTTCCCTATATTCATATGCATAGCATACTTTAAAGAGCATTTATCATGATACTTTTTTTTGTGTCTAAACAGGGTATCTTATAGTCCCTGGGAACTGGGTGTTCATACTCACGGACGGAAAGTGCTAAATCAACTCTGCTATTGATGCTGATCAAGAATATATATACTTTATGGGGTTGGAGATCCTTAATTCTGCCTGCTACATACATTTGCGCGACATAAGTATACCCTTTTCACTCTTTGAGTAAAAGGAAGAGTAAAGAAAACCCGATTAGGGCAGTGTGTAGGCCTTCTTATAACCCGCTAATGTCTCATTGGTTTACAAAAACAATTGTGGTGAAAGAATCCAAGGCTGTGGGTATAACTACTTAAACTTTTTAATCTCTTAAAAAAAAATTCAAAAATAAAAAAGGCTTCCTTTTCTTTTTTCAGTGCGCACACTTGGTAGTCCAATGGTCTAATGAAGTATGGTACATGGTTTTTTCGCCATGTTTGCCTCGTCTTTGCCTTGTGAGCTGGAGCGGAGTATTGTTAAGAGGTCCACGGCATTTCGTGTTAAATCTTTTCCAAAACGTCGGATTCATACACTTTCGGCAAAGTTGTGACTACTTTTTCACAAAAATGGACCTCTTTATAGGCGACACCACACCAAACCATCACATAAGTCGGATGGTGAACTCTATAAACATTCGGAATGAGTTCGTACGCTTGCTTTGATAACACAACATGCTATCTATCGTTCTGTTTCTTGAAAGATTCCTCTAGGGTGAAAATTGTCTCGTTAGTTAGCAAAATTCTTCTCAATGCTTTCAATTTTCTCTTGCGTTTTTATATCAATACTATGATGAGCAAGTGGCCGGTGTGTTTCTTGTGTGCACTGAGTCCCAAGTCACGTTTTAAGATGCTTGACAAGCTGTTCTTGCTGATATTCTTCTAACGAGATATGATTTTCTGCTTGCGCAGTGGATTTGGACGAATTCTATCTATCATGGCTTGACTTTTGATGCAGTAATATAGCATAACTATCACTCGTAAATGGTTCCTCAAGAACGACTACGTAGATGGTTAAATTGAAGTAATGAGTTAAACAGTTTAAGTAGGTTCAAAAGGTAACTGAAAAACTCATTTGGTTTCGTAGAAGCAAACAATATAAGTATCCTTCAAAGAACCCTGGCAATGTCAGCGATTTACCCAGTATTTGTATAAATGAATAGATATATAAATATTTACCCAACTGTCTTGTTCTTAATCAAATTACAGCACTAATTAATTTCAATTGTTTGAGCCTCAGCAGAAGATGAACTCAAGGGGATTATGGGGGGGTGAAGGGAACATTCCAACTTAATCAACAAAATTTTTACCACTGTGTCTCCCCTTTCTCGCTCTGCGCTGCTGATGGCGGCAAGTTCATTACAAACAATTGATTTGGCAGAACGGCGTAAAACTTGGCACAGGTAAGAACACGGGAGGAGCAGAGAGAGAGAGATGGTTCGCCAGAAGGCAGCGCCAGCTCATCAAGGCAAATGCGGAGGCTGTTGACTGAAGGAGGAAGAGAAGAACCCACACAGAATACCGCCAGCCAGCCAGTCAGTCAACCAACCAGCCAACGATGTCTGCCCATGACCAGCGCAATGTGGTTGCAACTCTAGACAAAAAGCCAAGTCAGCAAATGCGCCGCAGACCAAGGTTGGTGGGGGAGGGGGGGTTTTTTTTCAGGAGGATGTGATGACTGCTGGCGAGCATTAATAATGAATGTATGCAAGCAGCTGCTGCCGTTGATTGAAACTGAAAGCGGGAGAAGCAGCAGCAGCAGCAGGAGCAGACTTGCCAGTGCCAAAGTACGTGGGAAATCTTTTGAAAAAGGATTAACATTAAAATGTTCTTGTGTGTGTGTGTGTGTTTGGATGAAAAGTTGGACTGGAGGTTTGAGTAATGTGCGCACATAATGAGTAACAAAGCGTCCTAATGAAGTACTCAGGCCTCTGCCCAAGCAGAAGCCAACTCGGCTTTAGATTTAGTTATATTAAAAGTTAAAGGAAAGAGGTGGCTTCTACACTTTAAATGGGCCGAGACAAAACAGGCAACAGGCAAAGGACCCTTTATGAGTGTCTATGGAGAAAACCAGTCTAAGATCAGCCTCAAGGTTTACTTCTATCCGAACCCTACCATTTTTAAGGAAACCTTCGAGCGATCTTTTACTAAAATTTGGTACCCAATCTTGAATTTTTGGGAGTTTTTCTACCGAGTTAAATGTAACAAAACTTCTAGAACAACTCATAAGGATGTTCCCTTATATCCAATCATATGTATCTACTTTTGATGACTCAGGCCTACCTCTTGGCTTTTATTTAATTAAGTTTGTAGTATCCATTCATTTATTGCTGTAAATTGTAGTTAAATTTGTTTCTTGACTGACACTTAAACTGATTTAATTTGCGCCTCAGTTGCTGTTGTTGTTACATATATGTATATATATGCATATATATATAGTTTTTTTGGTCCCGCAGTGTCTGCGGCGTATACGTAATTTGTGATATAAAAAGCAACCTTGCGGTTACTTTGTGCTGATGCCTTTTGTCCGCCGTTTTGTCGTTAACTTTGCCAGCCATTAGTTTCTATTGTGTTGAAGTAATAATGATGATGATGATAATAATGACAATGTTGTTGTTGTTGTTGATAACCATAATAACAGCAATGTGTAATGCTTTATAAATTTAATGTGCATAAATTTGGCGCACAATTAAGCACAGGATGGTTGTTCTTTGACCGCAGGCGAGTGAAAATCCATTAATCTCCTGGGGCTTACCTGGAAATAAAATAGAGAAAACAATAAAAAATATATTATATAAAAAACATTTAAAGTGTTTAAATCATTTAATGAGTTGGTGCTGAGAGTAATGGAAATGGGAATAGCTACACAGATGATCACAAATTAGACACGTGGGGATCGGTTTGAAAAACTATTCAAAAATAGGAATGAAAAATTAAATATTACACTCTTAGGGCTCTCTGATTTGAGTCGGATAATGTCACAATTCACTCTGTTATTTGTTAGCTTATGTGACAAAATATAGACCATATAGAAGAAGTTAGTGCTGGCTTATTAATATCAGGGAAGCAAACCTCCGAAGAATTCATTTTGGTTCGGTTCTGTGGTTTACTAACATTCAAAATGGTTTTCATAGCTAGACAATACGTAGTTTTGCTTCCGTTTAGTGGATTACACTTATTACATTATGGTGCCAGTTCCTGTTCTCGAATTTGCAATCCTTTTTTAGAATAAAGATTTAGATTTCTGGAAATTGTAATCCCAGAAAACATTAAAATATACCAGAATATTAATTGAAATGTTGTATTTACAGGCATAAAATGCCAGTTTCGGCCCTGCATTAGAAGAGAAATATGTCACCCATATCTGTTTAATCTTTACAGAGCCAACTCAAAAGTACAACATGATCCTTCGAGCCGGATATACTGAAAACAATGTTTATGGTAGAGGGCAGAGAATCCACCTACAAGTAGAATGTTGTTTCACTTATGATACCTTGTTAAAAGATTACAAAACGCTTTAGAGGTTGTGGTTTCGTGGATCCTTACAAACGCATATAAATAAGTACAAAACATTCCTTACTAAAGTCTAGTAATCTCTAATGTCTTTACTTCACTTTCTAGTACTTCAAAATGGTTTTGGCTTCTCAATTCTAAAGCGAGACCTCTGTATTGAATCAAAGAAGGCTGGAAATATCCAAGGGCTATGAATTAATCAAAGAGCAATAATAGATAATATTGTGGGTCTCAAATTTACCATCACTCTATGACAAAAGTGCTAGAGCCGGTTGGAAATTTCAATTATTGTAGGTAAAAAATGTACCATCAATCTATAACGAAAGTGCTAGAACCGATTGGGTATTTTCCGTTGCATACTTTTTGAATTTAGCATTAGAAGTCTACTTTGTACTCAATCTAACATGTTTTGTAATTCAACTCGCCCCTCTTAAGCTTTTCAACTAACTGTAGGTACAAAATATTCTTGATTCAAGAGTGATTGTTCTCATTTCAATAATATTATGTGTCATTTTCCGGTTCTTAAATGTTTCGTACTTAATTTAAGTACACCCAAAAACAAATCAAACTGGAAATTTTACATACAAAACTGTTTCAAATCTCTCCCGTTTTGCTCCAATCTTCCAAATAATTCTTATTTTTTACTTCCCTTCTACCCCACAAGTTTCTGTACTAACTTCCGGGAAAAAAAACCACCTGCAACTGGAAAAATTTACATAGAATGGCACACACACACACACTTAGACTCACTCAAACACCAGAAGTCGTCACATATTGGCAGTGTCTTTGGCTCACAAATTGCCTTTAAATCTTTTGACATGCTACGTCAAGTTTGTCATATGTCCTGCGTACACGACGACAAGGATGTTATCACCACCCCCTCTCATGCCCATGTCAAACCAAAAGAAATGCCAGAAAATTGTTTTAAAGTGTGTCAGCATTTTCTAGCGCTGGGCGCGCTCTTCTTGGGCAAAGTGAAAATGTTTGGAATTTTAATGAAGGGGCGGCCGAAGCCGGGGACGACATGACAGTCCCAATAGTCGGTAGAGATTTGCCAAACACACACACAGCTCAAGCAGGACTCGGCCTGGTCGCTACCTCAAGTAGCTTACATAGGCCGATGCTTTGCATATTTTTCCATTAAAAGGCCATTTAAATACCTTTTGCTACAGCTTTTTCGCTCGCTCTCGTCTTCGTGGGGAAAAGTTCAGCCAGAGACAGTAGAGGAGAGAGAGAAAAGATTGAATTTTATAATAAATTCTGAACCAGCCTCCTTAAGGTCGTCTTCTGCCTGCGCCACTATCTCGCAATATATTCCTCCAAAAACGTCTGTGGCAGTTGAGAATTTATGTGTGTGAGTGTGCGGGTTAAGTCGTCAGCAGGTCGCATATCTTACATTTTGTGCCAGGATGCAATTGAAATTGAATGGCAAACAGAGAGAGGCAAAAGGATAACGGATAAGAAAAAAGCGGAAACCAACTTTGAGACAGTTTAACTACCCAAGCAAATACGTAAATTGTTGCCAAATTGAGTGAAAGAGAGGTTATTGATTGAACCAGAATTGGTGACGGAATACAAATGAAATAACACTGAGAACAGGAAGCGCTGGTACTGGTATTTCCAGCGTCCACCTGACCACTTCATAATCAGCCTTAACTAACAAACAAACCTAAGCTTTTAATGTCCCCCCCCCACCCGAAAATCCTACAATTCAAATATGCCTGACAATTTATAAATAATTAATTTGCTATGCCTAATTGGTTTGGCAACAACAAATGCAAATACAACATTTTATATAATTTACACACACACACACAAGTGAATACAAAACTGTACAAATATTCGATTATAGAATTTATTGAACTAATTGGAAAACAAATTGATAATCTGCATGTTAATTCTCCACTGATTAAATTAGCTCGACCAAATGTGAAAGTGCTGCCAAACGGAATACTAAGTGAAGTGGCACTGGAAAAGTGTTAGACAAAGTCTTGAGTGGAGTGGCACCGGCACCGGCACCAACTTCAGACTAAGACAACCTACACAGTAGTTTATTTAAGTAAGAGGAAACACAGCGGCAGCAGCACCGGCAGCATCTCGGCATCTCAAAGACTTGGCTTACTATAAAATTAAGATTAAAAGCTGCAACTTGGCAAACGGAAAATGGGTGAGTTGTGTTTGTCTAAGGTGAGCAGCTCCAGCAGTGCACTTGTCTGTCCATGAAGCTGTTTGTTAATGGCTTTCCCTTCCAGACAAAGAGACAACACACAAATAGCGCGCTCCTTTCCCTTCTAGATTAGCTCCCAAGGACCCTTTGTGGCAGCTAGGAAATTAAAAATTTTCCCCAAAGTGAAACAAAGCAGCATTTTAATTTCCTTGCATACAAAAGACACTAAAAAAATGGAAGGAAATGTGGAACAAAAGAGGCATTGAATAGGTTTCCTCTATGGATTTGAAATGCCAAATTTGAGGTCAAAAGTTTATGGTGTCCGCAGTTCCACAAAAAAAGCAAAGAAAAAATCAATTAGATCCATAGAGGTAGAAAAAATTGGAGAAATATATGCGGGCGCCTGCACCAGAACAGCTAAAACCAGTGTAATTTTCACTATTTTCCCGTACCAAACAAATTGCCTTGCTGGTGAGAGTGGAAATAAAACAACAAAAATTGTGCGAGAGAGAGAAAAATTATTATCAAAGATTGATTAACGTGAAGCGAGCGCCCACAGCTTGCGGGGTTTTTGGGGTTGGCCTACATCTTTTTTTTGTTTTTGGTGGTGGATTTAGTGACTTTTCCACACGGTGGTCCAATGGCACAGATAGCGGGGATGGCAGAAACCAGTTGAAATATGTTTCCAACAATATACAACAGACAAATAAAAAAAAAATAGAAGGGTTTTCAACATGGAATTATATACAGAGCCCCCTGGAATGTGTAGTATGTGCGCGATACGCAGAAATGATTCATATTTCGTATGTGGCACTGCGGGCTTAAAGTTTTAGATTGACAAATTTAACTGGCTTGAAGTTTGACACAGGACAGGGAGGATCCTGAAATAGCTATAAAGAAAACATTCATACTCAGTTGGTCTTTCCTTCCTGTGAAGAAAGATAGTGGCTAGCGTTGAAAAATACTTTGACAGATATACTTTTCAGTCCATTTTTGCAATAAAATTTAAATCTTGAACCAAAAATTCTTTATAACTATATCATACCTAGTAAAAAAACCATAGAGAAAAATAAGCTTCGTCTCGGTCGAAGTTTTTTATACCCTGGCAGCACGTTTTTCCAACTAAGAGTACTTTTGGAACCTTACTTTTCTACAGAAGCTATACTATATATATGTACGATTTCTACCAAACTTAGTAAAATCAAGGAAGAGCATAGCAAACTAAGAAATGCAAAGTTTGGAGGCGTTTGCATCGAAAATAAAAAAGTTTTTCTTACTAAGACCAGTTTTTCGACCGATCGTTCCTATGACAGCTATATGCTATAGTCATCCGATTTAGATAAAACTTTGTAGAATTGTGTGAAAGCATATCAAATAAATAAATGCAAATTTTAAGAACATTTCCATGGAAAACAAAAAAGTTTTTCTTACTAAGACTACTTTTCAGACTCTACTTTTCTATGACAGCTATACTATATAGATATCCGATTTCGGCCAAACTTAGTAGAATCATGGGAAAGCATAGCTAACTAAGAAATACAAAGTTTGGAGGCGTTAACGTTGAAAACAAAAAAGTTTTTCTCACTAAAACTAGTTTTTCGACATATCGTTCCTATGGCAGCTATATGTTATAGTCATGTGATCCTGCCGGTTCTGAAAAATGTGCACTGTGTTTGTACTTAAAGACATCGTGCAAAGTTTGGTGAAGATAGCTTTCAAACTCAAGGAGGCGATGGCTTAGAAACTGACGGACGGACAGAATCTAGAATAAAATATGATTAAGATCAAGAATATATATACTTTATGTGGTCGGAGATGCTTCCTTCTATGCGTTACAAACATCCGGACAATTTTATAATACCCTCTGCAAAATTATAAAAGGGTTTTCCAAATAAAACAAGAGCTTCTGTTAAAGTCGGCCCTGCTCGACTTCGATTTACCCTTAATTTAGGAAAATAAATGTTTAAAAGTCTTTCCTTATGTTAATTAACAGGGCATTGACATTATGTGAGCAAGCTTTTAATCTCTTTAACTAAATATAAGCTTAATATGTTTAAAATTTGACACTGACTTGATTAAAGTGTAGACAATAGGAGTTCACACACAAAATATGTGGGTTCTAGCTCTTCTAATCTCTGAGATCTTGGCTATACTGATCATAAATATATATACTTTATCAAGTCGGAGATGCTTCCTTCTGCCTGTTAACCCGATTAACGGGTATAATTTACATTTGTTCAATTGTTAACTTCCTAGGATTTACCTTTCCAACTTCAACAATGATAATTAAAAAATTAATATCTTGTTTTCAGCTAAGCGGATTAAAGTTAATCTGCTATTTCAGTGCTTTCTGTCTGCCTGCGTCCCTTGCTACTTCAACCACCGCCCAACCATCCATCATCATTCATCATCTCAATCAATTTCAATTTAAAATCAATTTCAATTTTTACCAAATCTCTTTGATAAACACCTCCCCTTTTTTTTTGCGGGAAAAAAAGGATTTAAAATAAACAATTTTTCACTACAGTGCAAATTAAACTTGTTGATTGATAAAAATAATAAAAATAAAGCCATAAATTAACAGCACAAAAAAAGGCATAAATAAATGGTATATGTTGTGTGTATATAAATGCAATTCATTTCTCTCCCTTCCCCCGGTGAATACACACTCCTCTTTTCCCTATTCGTTGATTTGTGTAATTTACGCGCGTTGCGCGTCAATTTTTCAATTTAATGAATGAGCACGAAAAGGAGGCAGAGAGGATCAGCATTAATAACAATAACATCATGGTCAGAGCTCGAGAGACAGACAGACAGAGAGAGAGAGACACATTCCCAGATGAAACTGTTGACAGTTGTGGCGCATGAATTTCAATTTATACCGCCAATAAAACCAACAACCAATGCACACCCAGTCATAAATTTACATATGGATTGAACAGAAGTATGTACGAGTAAATATTACATGAGGATGACCTGAGAGATTGCATACAGAAATGCTTCGGTAATTGACAATCGGAAACCAGAAAACAACAAAAAACAAAAAAAAAGCGATATGTATTTGATGAAGTGCCAAATTGACAAATGATTGACAAACATTGGCATTTCCGATATGTGAAAAATGCAACAAAAAACGAATAAAACAACAAACAAATGAAATGAATGCAGCTCGGGGTAATGTTACAGCATTGAAATGCGAACGGAAAAGCAAATAGTTGGTAATATTGGTACTGCGCAAAAATAAATGAATAAATAATTTATACCATTTATATTTCATATTTATCTATTGATATCTTTGGCTAATTTTTAAGATTTTTCCTTCACTCTGAATCTCTGTACTCTGTGGGAAAAACCACCACACAAACGCCCTCCTCCCTTTAAATTTTCCTCAAACTGCAGATAAACAATATTTTAATTAAATTTCTAAGCAAATGCCACCCCCCGACCGACCCCCCAACGTTTTAATTAAGCAGAGCAGCTTCTTTGGCGACATCTACTAAAAACAATTAAGCCTAAACCGGAAGCAGGTAACAACAACCAGCCAGCTCTCAGTGAGACCCCTAAACAAAATTTAAACTAATTAAAATATTTTGGCTTATAAATCAGCAGATATGGCGGCAACAGGCGGGCTGGCAGGCAGGCAGCAGCCACGCCTAGTTTAACTTTTTCTTAGTTATATTAAGGAAGTGCTTGCCTTCCACAACGCGTGATGTGTCTTGAGTCTTGCAAAACTTTTCCTAGTTTTAGCGCCAATTTTAATGCGAAAACTTTTCACCGAAACGAAGAAAAGCGTTTTGCTGCGTTTTGTCAGTTTGCCGGTGGCTACGCACTGGATATATTCTTAAGAGAGATGAAGGAGCGTCGCCTTGGGTTGATAATGATAAGTAAAAGTTTTTAATTCTGTGTCTGACTCACTTAAACAAAAACTAAGTAGGAAATTACACACTCCTTCAGTTTGACAGCAGAAATATTTCCCATTGAGTTTCATTTTTCATGCCTCGCCTGATGCTTCGTTCTATGGCGCGTGTCTCGCTGATAAGCAGCCCAGCCAGCCCGCCAGCCAGCCAGCCTCCTCCTCACCACATTGTCATCTTTTTGTAATGCAACAGTGGACACTGTCATAAATTAGACAGCCAGTGAGAGCAACGCGTCGCCTCAACGATTATGTCAAACATTTCTGACAGCCATAAAAGAGACACATGACATGGTCTTTGATTAACCCAGCAACGGGAATGGGTAGTGTGATACGCTTTAAGCCTTAAAGCAGGACCCACTCTGGAGCAAACAAAAGGCGTTGCGTAAAAAACGAGAAGTGGAAACAATTTGCCAAAGCGTCGAGCGCTTTTTGGTTATAATAACAGTTGCAGCGGACGGGCAAACAAAGGGGACCCAGCACACAACAGAGAACACAGCCAGGCTGAAGTGCATAAAGGTAGACAAATATGCAAAAAGGGAAAATAGAAAGAAGAAAGCAAAAAAAAAAGGAAATGTGCTGCGGTACAACAGCCAAACGGGGCGCAACTTCAGCCCTTCTCCACTTCAAACAAAATGGCGCCCACATGGAAGCGTGCGATTTGCCGCAATTGCGTATCATTAATTTGCGTTTTAGTTCCACCAACTCCCCACCCTCCTTTCCACTTGTGCCCATCCTGTCATCGTTTGGTTAAATTACTTTGTAAAATGTTTGCAGGCGCCTGCAACGCGGCGTATGAGCAATAAATGTTTTATACGCAACTCGAGTGGCTGGCAGAGCAGGCCGAGCAGGCAGAGGCAACTGCTAAACACCAAATGACTGAACGGTTATTAACATAGGTTTATGCATGCCCAGAGTTGGAAAATAATTTAACAAAAGTTTCCAGAGAAAAATAAGTTGTGCACTTGAGGAAAATATTGGACTTGTAATGCGAGCTAAGCATTAAAACTTTTGTAGGCAAAAGAATGCAAAATTCTAGCATATAGAATACAATTAATTATTAATTTTAATTTCCCAACAATCTGCTGATTTATGAGCGATTTCTGGGCTAGATTTGTTCTCAAAATCTCAAAACCTTTGGTTGAGTGAAATGGAAAACAAGGCTGATCAAATCTGGGCTGACTAAGTAGTCCTATTGGGACAGTTTTGACTACACTCTTTTAAAATCCCTTGCGTAGAAAATTTCGAAAAAGCACAACTGATTTTGCCTATGGACTTGTCAGGTCTAGTATTAATTGAGCTGGTCGCTGTTTTTCTCTACAATTCTACAACTATTTCATTAACAACTATAGCGAGATTAAAACGAGAAAGCTAAGCTAACTTCGTCTGTGCCGAAGTTTTTATACCCTTGCAAGTGGCACGCTTAAATATTTTCAGAAAATATTCTTTTTTCCATTTTTCGACCCATCGTTCGTATGGGCGCTATATGATATAGTCATCCGATTTGGACCAAAATTTGTCGAATTGGGTGAAAGCATGTAAGACAAATAAAAACAAGATTGCAGGTTGCTACCATTAAAAACAAGAAAGTTTTTCTAACTTAGACTGTTTTTCAGACCTATCTTCTGTATGACAGCTATACCATATAGTTGTCCGATTTTAATAAAACTTGGTAGAATTATAAAAAAACATAGAAAACCTATGAATACAAAGTTTGGACACGTTTCCATTGAAAAGAAAAAAGTTTTTCATACTAAAACTAGTTTTCCGACCGATTGTTCCTATGGGAGCTATGAGATATAGTCATCCAAACCGGTCGGTTCCGACATATTAGTTTTGTACAGCAAAAAGAAGACTCTGTGCAAAATTTCAGCTCGATAGCTTTAAAACTGAGAGATTTCAGATGAGATATAGTCATCCAAACCGGTCGGTTCCGACATATTAGTAGTGTGAAGCAAAAAGAAAAATCTGTGCAAAATTTCAGCTCGATAGCTTTAAAACTGAGAGACTAGTTCGCGTAGAACAGACAGACAGACCGACATGGCTCAATCGACTCAGCTCGTCACCCTGATCAAGAATATAAATAGTTTATGGGGTCGGAAATGAATATTTCTATGGGTTGCAAACTTCTGGGCACCCTTTGCAAGGGTATAAAAATATAACAAAATACGAGCGAACCAGCGAACCAACACCTCGCTTTAGTTAGATCCAAAAACCATTTAATGGTCCGAACCGGAGGTTTAAATGCTGCTTGAACCGGTTTGCATGCCTGCCTTTTAATGAAAGTTATCCGTAGACATCGAATTTTGCATATTTTTAAACATATTTTTATCCTAGTAGGCTCACTCTTTACGTTTATATTATGCCAAAAAAATCGTGATAAATTTAGGAATGACTTAAGGTATTATTTCATAAGTTAAACTTTCAGCAAAACACAAAATGCAGTGATTAAATTTACAAATATTTGTCAAAAGTCGTTTAAAGAATGTGCAAAATCTGCTGACAATCGACGATTTGAATTGAAAATATCCCACATGCTAACATATGGCTACTGTTAAGTCTAGACACACAGGGTAACCTTATAATAGCATACAACTTCTATGAAATGGACAGCAAGGGATCGTTTTCTACATATTCTGATCATAAGAGAGTATAAAAGTAACTGCAAGATGGCAAAAACAATTATCCTCAACTTTTTATGGTTTGAAAGAGTTTGGAAGAGGCTTAGATAGTTATAAATGTCTGTGTTTATTAAATTAAGTAAAATTGATAAAGTTGTTAGTGACTTCGTGACTTTACCTTGCCATAAACCTCTAAATTGTCTACATATTGGTCAAAACAGTACTATTTGAGAGTCCATTTTGTGCCTGTGTGTGTGTGTGTGGATGATGGCTTGCGGCTTGTCGTTACACGACTAAAACATTTACTGCGACAAGCAACAATGTTGGGGGATACTTAGTCACCGCTGAAATGCCCCCACCCTCAACTCTTTCGTTCCCCCCACAACTGTTGATGCTGCAACCGCAACGCAAACAATGTAAAATGATTTTCAATATTAAAACGAATACCAAAAACTGGCATAAGTGCAACCATATAGGGATTACGTTTGCTGAGTTGATTTATAGCTATAGAATTCTGTGAGTTATCCACTTTGGCCAGAATTCCTCTCTATATATAATTTGTGATGTTCTGTTCAACATTTTCTCAATTGCCCCCACCGCACACACTTGACCATGATAAAATTTCATTTTAAGCGAGTGCAAAATGAAAAAAAACCGAGCAACTCTTGTGGCCCTTAAGCTCAATGGGCAATGCCCAGGCAATTATAAAATATATTTTCATTATGAGAATGAGGCAAATAATTATGCCAAAAGTAACCATGGAGCAGCGGGTGGGTCCACTTGAGCCGCTGCTCGTTGAAATTGTAGCTTTTGGTTTGGTACAATTATTTCATGCTCATTGCTAATTAAAACTAAATTGAGAGCAGGGCGAGGGGACGGGAACGGGGACGGCAGGGAACGGAGGGGGGGGACACACTAAGTGGCAGCCACATATTGTGGGTGGCTCTGGCTGTGGTTAATGGAAAAAGCAAATGCATGTCAACGTTGTTGGAACTAAATTATTTAAAATGTCATAATGTGACGCCGACTTTCGCCGACAGGAGGATTGGTGGTAGAACATGTTCATCTACTAATTTCGCTCAGTGCATAGTCAAAGCTTCTACTGCTGGCACAATGAATTTTTAATTGCCTTCTAATTATTTTCAATTCTTTAATTGAAATTTTTTTGCTGCTAAGTGGAGGGAGGAGCAGAGCATATGGTACGTATTGTTTGGCAAGAGTTGGAAAGGAATGTGGCCAAAGTATTTCTGTTTTAAATATGTTTATTTTATTTTGACTTTTTGAGAACTGAAATGTGATGAAAGCCGTCCTGCTGTCTCTCCTCTAACTGATAGAAATTTGGAAGAAATGAGGCCAATTTAGTTTGGCCATCGATTGCTTGTCCCCATCTGTCACTCACACGCCGTATTTTGCAACAATTTGGCTTTCCTCGGTCAATTTCTCTTTATTGCTGCCCCTTTTAAACAACGTTGACAATTTATGCCCTGTGCAAAAATTATGAGAACCGTGTGAAGTGTGCCGCAGTAGCAGCAGCGTTAAATGTTCCGCCCGCGGGCTCAGCTAACAGCAGAGGGGTAAGGGTAAGGGTAAGGGTTGGCTGTACGCTGCAGCAACCCCTAACAGTTTATTGCCCTGGCCCCAGTGTGTGTGTGTGTGTGTGCGTGAAATATTGCGGAAATCGTTCATCATGTCGCCAATGGCTGTGTTTTCTCATAATTACTCGGCCGAGTTGAGTTCAGGGCACGAAGTGATTTTGAAAAAGGTACAAGAAAATATAAATAATACAAATATGCTGTGTGCACAGTGCAGAAGGCAAGTTTGTTTGTCTGTTTGCTTTACTCTGTCGCTCGCCTCAAGTTCAAGAGCAAACGATAACCTGCGCACAGGCGATTAAGCAACAGCAACAACAGCAGCAGCAGCTAAATGCCTATAACAAACAAGTTTGTGAGGCAACACACACACACACGCACAGGAACCCGGGCTCCACAACTCAATACCAACACACATAAGTCACACCTGCTTACCAACAGGCCCCCAAAATGGGAAAAACAGGCAAAAGAAAACTGGACTAGCCGGCCGGCTTAAAGTTCTGCTGTGTTTTTTTTTTTTGTTTTTCCTGTTGCCTGGGGCCATGAGAGCAACAGCATGAAAAAGGCGTATAGGCCAGAAAAAACCATTGAAAGAATATAGAAAAAAATTTACAAAACTTAAGCTTTAAAAAACCAATCACCCAGACTGTTTCAGCAGGTCGTTAGGTTAAAATTTTACTCATTTTAAAGAGGTTTACTTAACAGTTGCGCTCACTGTGCGCCATATGTGCAAGGGCAAACAGGGAATCCCCCCTGCAGAATCTTTCATTTCCGTACTTTCCAATTAAATGTTGTCTTCTTTCAATATCCATCGATCAGTGTAGGAAATGAATGCACATGAGCAGCAGCATTACGCGCTATTTGTTTTCTTTTCATTTTTTGTATTGTACAATATTTTTCCTTATTTGATTTATTGCACAATTTATTGTTGTTGCTCATTGCAGCGGCTGCTGCTGGAATACATTTATGGTCTGGTTGGGGTTTATGTTTGGCATGACGCACTACCAAGATGGGAGACGGGACCGGTTCGGTTCGGTTCAATACGCAGAACAAAGACGCCAACGTCAGAAGTCTAGACAAAGTGCCCCTATATGGACATGAAAGAAAACACAATGTGTTTAAGTGTGTGTGTGTGAGTGTGGGGCTTTAAAAGCTCTGCCTGGAATCAACATATTTAGAATAGGAAAAGTGCAGAGCAAACTAGCATACTAAACCGTTAAGAAACATTGACTATATTTCAAATTATTAGAGTTTAAAACTGTATATTTTTGAATATTTGAAATGGTGACCCCGACGTCTGTATGTATCTACAAAGAAACATCTGCAGCTACAAAAATAGAAATCAAAAGCGCAGAGCACATTTAAATTAAGTAGAAATTAGAGGGTGGTTTTTTTAAATATTCGACAGGATTCTAGCTATTTGTAGTACTTTCTAAAAAATTTATTCAAAGTTAAACCAAAAAATTCGTATATTAAATGTCACACAGAGAAACAGAAGCATAGTAGTTGCTCAACTCTTGGATGATAGTAAAATATAACAATTTTTTGTACCATAAATGTTGAAACCTCTATCTTTTACCAAAGCACATTGATCAGAAAGCTCAATATGTGGGCGTAAAGTCCGATTTTTCATGGTTTAATAACTTAAAATAACTTGGATATTATCTGTAATCAAAAACATTCCAAGAACAACGTTAATCGAAATCAATGGCACATGTTGCTCAACTTAGGCCCGATTTTTCAATGTGCGGTTAGTCAAGTTGACCTGCAGGTTAGCCGTATTTGAGTGTCTCATGGCAGAACCGGAGGAATATACCTCACCGCAGCCCAGGCTTAGGTCTGGTAAAGAACAGGAATTAATAATGGTTGGTAGGGTAGGGGTAGGCGTGGTTCGATCGGTCAGCACTTTTTTCCGAAATTATGATATAGTCTAAGCATCATCTGCGCCAAATTTCCAACCGATAACTCAATATTTGTACTTTTTTTCGCATTTTCGGGCATTCTGACCTTTGTACATCGCTGAGATCTGTTGGTTTATACAGGCAGACTTTATGGGCTTGAATGCAGAGTATAAACCCCTTAAACTACATTCTTTGACCATTCTGACAGCTGAAACCTTTTTCAATTCTAAGCCGACAAATATAAGCTATGGTCACGCTGAACTTATGTCTTGGGGTCACATTAAACAGGTTTATTAAAAGAAAATAGCTGATGGGATGATTCCTTTGGTGTTTCAAAACATGGGGGTCATAAACTTGCAGGCTAAGGTTACCCTTTTTGTCTCTCCGTATTTGCAGAGTTTTTTCCTGTCGTCTAAATCGGTTTATAGTCGTTTCGTACGTTTTTTCGTATTATCTCACACTTTGGTTCAAGTATTTTCTTTTAACGATTACCTCGAAGAGCACTTTTTTGGGTGAATTCTAATCAAAAACGATTGGTTTTGTCACTCAGTAAGATAAAGGAAGCAAAGGATCTCCATAATGTTGGGTCAATATCCCACCTTTTTATATTCAATTGGTAAACTGTTCAAGGAAAGGGTCTGAAGTCGAATAAAATATATATTAATTTCTCAGCAAAGATGCTGAAATCACTGCATTGCCTTGAACTTTCTGAAGAATTTTGGAAGGTTCGCTGACTTGCCCTAAGCATGGTCTGATAGTCTGATTCCCCCTCATAATCATCACCATCTTCTACTTAGTTTCATTTGGTTTTATTTGACGTCGTTTTCGTCTCGCTGTTGTCAGACAATTTTTTGATTGATTTCTTTCTGTGGGGCTATGCGACATTTTTGTTTTATGTGTATTTTTCACCCCACCCCCTACCCCTACTTAAATTGTGGCAAATGATGTCTGGTCAAGAGTCGAACCTCAAATGAGGAAATGCTTACTTTAATTTTATTTATTTTGTGTGTGTTTTTTTACGATTCTCTCTCGCTGTCTTGTCGCATCTTAACGAGCTACACAGAGCTAGCGAAACCAAAGGCGGCTTTTGTACCACCCCCCACCACCACCTCCAGAAAAGTCATGGATCATGTGCATGCATAATGCTCAGAGGAAGACGCTAGATACACACATAGACATCATTTATATAAATTTATTTGCCTGTTTGAAGTGTGCGGCAGATGAGTAAAAGTATTTGGAAAATTTTAAAACTGTTTGAGACTTAAAATAATATTAAGAGGATCATTGCGGAAAATGAAAAATCCCACAAGTCAAGCGAGTTAGAGAGCTTTTTGGAATTGAGAATTTGTTTACCAAAAACACAAAAACTCCACAAATAAAATACCAGAAATAACAAAAACAAACTGTGTTGTCATTGAATGTACAGGGTAGTCAGTAACTAAAAGGGTATATGGAGATGGGTCAAAGAATGTTTTTACATCTTCAATAATCTAAATAAAGGATATCGTACAGTCGAGCATGTTTGTTTGTTCCAAAAAACGAAAACAAAGAATTTGCATAACAAAGAGCAAAGGCTCGCAGGGGAAGAAACCGTTGTTATTTTTGGCATAAGCAAGTGAGAGGTGAGAGGCAGAGAGGGTATGTGTTTACTCAAGCGAGGCGGCAGGTTAATGCACTGCAGATTCCGATTAATAACAATTAAGAGCCCTAAGAGAGACAGAGAGATAGAGAGAGAGAGAGCGCGCGAGAATACATATAATATGTAATTTATTAAATCTTTACCTTTCTCTGCCAAGGGTCGAAGCGTGGTGGTCTCCTGTTGCTCAGCATCGCTGACGGCGACGAACAACAACAAAAACCACAGCCGAAACGCTGTCGCCGGCATTTTACGGCAGCAGATACTTTGCCGTTTGCTTGCCCTAGCTGTTGTTGTTGCTGTTGATTTTCTATTTATTTTTTTGTTATAAACAAATTCACTTGGCTTTTTTAGGGCGATTTGGCATTTTTGTTTACTTTTATTTTTGCCGCTCACGCACTCACACTCTCGCACTTCCACACACAAACAAACACTTGTAACGGCACTATTTCTCCACGCTCGTCTTATGCTTGGGGGTATGTTTTTTCACATACTTTAACTTAATAACATTTAAACATTTATGTTTTAACAAAAAAAACACCCCACACACACTCACACTTTTTGATTTGTATATTTACTTTCGGTTTATTGAACACAGACGCGAGTGCACAGCAGCGGCATCGACTAGTAATAATAGACTGAACGATTGCGCTGCCACGACGATACTGGCGTTGGCTTCGCCAGCTATCGGGGCGCGCTGGTTTGAATTTTCGAAGTGAGTTCGAATTTTTGGCAGGGCTGGCAGACGCGTGCGTTAGAAGAGTACAGCTGGTGGGGGCTGTAAAGCTGAGCAAAATTTTGTTATTTGAGATTTTTATTGTGATAAAAGGTTGATTTGATGGGATTAAATGATTTTGAGTGATAGAGCTGTGTTGGGTGAGCATAATTGAGTGGTTAGAAATGAATGAAAGGGCTGGTAAATGGTGGAAAACAGCTCACTCGCTGTTAATTTTCGATAACTTTACCCCCGCGCTCCCGATTTGGCCAACGACTGGCTCTGTTAGCGAAAACCTGTCATGTTATTTACAGTAACAGCTGTCTGTTATCCTCTCTGTAAATTTTACCAACCGCGACCCGTAGTGTTGGAAAACGAGGCACTCGCGACCCGCAGTGTTGGAAAACGAGGCACTCGCGACGCGCAGTGTTGGAAAACGAGGCACTCGCGACGCGCTAGGGCTACGGCTGGTCGGTAATCGATAACAACAACGTAACGGCAAAAGTTGAAAGGCGGAGAAGGCTGTCAGAATTTAATAGAAAATTTATACGTGCAGAGACATTACGAAAATGCTGCGCCAATTAAAGGTGAGTGTGGTGAAATTACAATTTTCCTGGCAACTGACTTGCATAACTCGCTGCAATTTTGTCTATTTTTAGCTAACGCAAGAAATTTCGCGCTGGGTTTTCTTGCCCTGGCAGCGTTCTGCCTCCTCGACGCAGGAGCGGATAGTGGATTTTGAGGGTCCCGATTTGCCCTTGCCTGTGTATCCGGTCCGACCTGATGAGCCACTGGACACACGCAAGCAGCGGTGGGCAGGTGTCTGCCTTCCGAACGCCACAATTCTGAGACTTCCCCTTTGTTTTGCAGCTTGCTCTATCAATCCCGCAAGCGTGGCATGCTGGAGAACGACCTACTCCTGAGCACCTTTGCGGCCAAGTATCTGAAGGGATTCAGTGCCCAGCAAACTGCTCTCTATGACCGACTCATCAATGATGTCAGCAACGATTGGGATATCTACTACTGGGCCACCGGGGTCAAGCCCACGCCGGCTGAGTATGATACGGAGATTATGCAACTGCTGAAGCAGCATGTGAAGAATGCCGAAAGGGTGACACGCTTCCGTCAGCCGGATTTGAATTAGTTTGGTCTATGTAATCGTTTGGAACGAGGGGAAAAACAGGGCAACCAGGCAGTGCCCGGTGCAGCTAGCCTGTTACTTGGTTCTCCCCCCGTTTCACAGTTTCCAGTTTTATTTACACAAAGATTTGCCCCTAGATTTGTATACCCCACTTACACTGTACCTCCTCCAACTGCACACTTGCAATATGTAATACTTAGGAAGAGTTTTAAAGCTCCTAGATAAAGAAAGAACAAAAAATGCGATGATGCTCCTTCTATTTTTGAATTTTGCCATTATTTTGAAAAAATCGACTGCTGGCGCCCATTGTAAGTCGATACTATCGGCTGCAGAGTGCCATCACTGACTCGAAAGTGGCAACACTGCCGCATTGTTTACAAACATGTCGGCAAATTTAGAGCCTGGAATAATTCGCAAACTTGATGAAGTGGTGGTCAATCGCATAGCTGCCGGTGAGATCATTCAACGTCCCGCCAATGCACTCAAGGAGCTGTTGGAAAACAGCCTGGACGCCCAAGCCAGTCACATACAGTAAGTGCATCCAGTTCCAAGTTCTCTTAAGCCATGTCCTTCATTTGCAGATTGCTGGTCAAGGCGGGCGGCCTCAAGCTGCTACAGATACAGGACAATGGCACAGGCATACGCAAAGAGGATCTGTCCATTGTGTGTGAACGCTTCACCACCAGCAAGCTGAGCCGCTTCGAGGATCTGACCAAGATAGCCACCTTTGGTTTTCGTGGCGAGGCCCTGGCCAGCATCTCGCATGTGGCCCACTTAACTATACAGACGAAGATACAAAAGGAGAGGTGTGGCTACAAGGCCAGCTATATGGATGGTCTGCTGCAGGGTCAGGCCAAACCCTGTGCGGGTAATCAAGGCACCATCATTACCATAGAAGATTTGTTCTACAATATGCCACAAAGGCGACAGGCCCTCAAGTCACCAGCCGAGGAGTATCAGAAGGTGTACGAGATAATGTCCAAGTATGCGGTACACAATCCCCAAGTCAGTTTTACGCTAAGGAAACAGGGCGAGGCGGGAGGACAGCCCACGCTGAAGACGCCGGTGGCCAGCAGTCGCTTGGAGAATGTGAGGATTGTGTATGGCGCCGCCGTGGCCAAGGAGCTTAAGGAGTTTAGCTTTAAAGATGACATGTTCAAGTTCGAGTTGGAGGCTATGATCAGTCAGGTGAACTATGCGGCCAAGAAGGCTGTCCTGCTGCTGTTTATTAATCACAGGCTGGTGGAGTCAGCGGGTAAGCGGAGGGTAAAGCTAACCCAAGCCACAGTAATATGATTCAAAACCCATTTCCAGCTCTCAAATCCTCCCTGGAAGCGGTATATGCCAGCTATTTGCCACGCGGCCAGTATCCCTTCATCTACATGAGTCTCCAGTTGAGGCCACAAAATGTGGACGTCAATGTGCATCCCACCAAGCATGAGGTGCACTTTCTCTACCAGGATGAGATTATAGAACGTATCAAGGAGCAGGTGGAGGCCCAATTGTTGGGTAGCAATGCCACACGCACATTTTACAAACAACTCAAAATGCCGGGAGCCAACGAATCGCAGCGAGAGGAATCGCATTCTACCAGCGGCAGCATACACCCCAAGGATTTGGTACGCACCGATGCACAGGAACAGAAATTGGACAAGTTTTTGGCTCCACTGAAACAAACCGATTCGGGTTTATCCAGCAGCTCGAGCAGCAGCAGTGGGAATGCCGAGGAGAGCTTCCGCCTGGTGGCCGCACGCAAGTCCAAGGAGGTGCGTCTGACCAGTGTTCTGGAGCTGCAACAGCGGGTGGAGCAGCAGTGTGAGGTGCATTTGCGTAGCCTCGTCAAGCAGTTGGTCTATGTGGGCTGTGTGGATGCCGAGCATGCCCTGTTCCAGCATGAGACACGGCTGTTCATGTGCAATTCGCGGTATTTCCGTGAGGAATTGTTCTACCAAAGATTAATCTATGAATTTCAAAATCTTGCCGAAATTCAGATTAATCCTCCCTTGCCCCTGAAGGATTTACTTTTATTGGCCCTGGAGAGCGAGGCGGCTGGCTGGACAGAGGAGGATGGTGATAAATCGGAATTGGCCGACAGTGCGGTCAGCATTTTGTTAGTGAAGGCGCCCATTATGAAGGAATATTTTGCATTGCGTATTAACCCGGAGGAAGCTCTGTTGGAGTCTCTGCCTGCTTTGGTGGCCAGACATCGGCCCAGTTTGGGACAATTGCCGTTGTATTTGCTGCGTTTGGCCACCGAGGTGGAATGGGAACAGGAGACTCAGTGTTTTGAGAGTTTTTGCCGGGAGACGGCACGCTACTACGCCCAGTGGGAGGGACGGGAGGAGGAGCAGCAGAAATGGCAGCTGGAGCATGTTTTATTTCCAGCTTTTAAAAAGTTTTTGCTGCCACCAGCTCGTCTCAGGCAGCAGTTGTACGAGCTGACCAATCTTTCCACTTTATATAAGGTTTTTGAAAGATGTTAATAAAGCGCTTGAATTTACTTTTTAAATATCTGTTGTGGTTTCAAATAAGGCGCTTGCGGTGGTTATCTGCTGATCTGGCCACCCCATTTCAACAATTGTAGCTGCTGCGGGTATTTTGTCGCCTATCCACCTACGGTCACACTGTACCACATTTATTGTCTTTTTACTCTTCAACGAGGACCAAAATCTACGCAAAAAAGTGCAAAAATAATTATTAAACACACACATTGTAATCATCATCATGTCAACCAGCGGCCAACAATTAATGGCCGATGCGGCGGCTGCTCCTTTGGCCAAAAAACGTAAACTTGAGACGGCCGGCGTAGAGGCATCAGCCAGCGCAGTCAGCGCCAGCAGCGGCGGCGGCGGCGCCAACAACAACTACGAAAATCATGAGAAAGCAGCAGGCGACGTTGACAGTTCGCTTGGGAAAGAGATGGATATAGACAAGCAGCAGCTGGAGTTGTGTGTATCGTCGTCTACTTCCGACACGTGTGCGAATGCGACAAGAAAGAAGACAAAGCGAGCAGCCGAAAGCGAGACCGGCGACAACGTTAGTACCTCGTCAGCAGTGAGTAAGGAAAGTAAGGAAAAATCGGAGAAAAATCAGCAGAGCCTGAAAATTGAAGTAGCCTCATCGTCCGCCGCTCAAAGCTCCAATACCAACGTCAGCTCCAGTTCCAGCAATAACAACAACAACAGCAGCAGCAGCCGTCATACAGCAGGAGGTAGTATGGCTGCCAACAACAACGCCGCCGCCGCCGGTGGAGATATCGATGAGTCTCTCTATTCGCGCCAACTCTATGTGCTGGGACATGATGCCATGCGTCGTATGGCCAATTCGGATATCTTGCTGTCTGGATTGGGTGGCCTGGGCCTGGAGATAGCCAAGAATGTGATCTTGGGCGGTGTGAAGTCGATTACACTGCATGACACAGCAACTTGTGGGGTATGTGAAAAATGGTTGATTCTAGAGCTTGAGGGGGGCAAGCAGGGGGGGGGTGTGAAAAAATCAATAACTGTCCGTTACAGAGCGCGGGAAACGACTGCATCGGGCTTTGAGGAAGTGAATAGTGTTTAATTGCTGCTGTTCCCAGTGGTTTTTATAAATCATTAATTGTTGGCACTTTTGAGTGGGAGTAAGGTTAGGTTACATTTTTTCCGTTTTGTGCTTTATTTTGCAAAGCACAAAAAATTTTTTCTCCTGTGTCTGCGAAAAGTGTGCGAGCGAGACGACTAGCTGTGGCTTAACTGCAATTTGTTTTGATACCCTTACATAGGCTTTGATGATTTCCTAAAGTGTTTTGTGATTCTCCAAGAATACGTATGTTTTCTTGTCTGTTTATATAGCTTATGGCCATATCAAATAATATATATAGGTCTAAAACCAGGACCTAATATTGGAATTTTAGCCTCTCCTACCTCCTACATTTTTAAAAATTTTGTTGATTTGGAGCATAAAAACAGTCAAATATTTCATATTTAAACTATTAAGTCGAAGAATCTTCGCGAAAAATCGTCTGCGTCTCCGTAATATGATAATTCCAAACCCACGAATCAAATTTGGATTAAGAAAGGGCATACAAACTTCGAGTTGCTTACTAAATTGGTTTCTTTTGCGTTATTTTTGTCGTTTCTTTTGTTGCCCATTCGCTTTTGTTTGGAACAGAAAAAATTTCTTGACTTAGTCACCGCCGCCACTGTGTACTCCTCCTCCAGCACCTCCTGTGCCTGGCAATTTCACCATATTAACCAATTTCCTTTTAATCTTTCACACACACACACAGCTCAATGACCTGTCCTCGCAGTTTTATCTCACCCAAGGGGACATTGGTAAAAATCGTGCTGTGGCCTCTTGCGCCCAACTGGCTGAGCTGAACAGCTATGTGAGAACTTTGTCCCACACTGGTCCGCTGACCGAGGACTTGCTGCGTCAGTTCCGCGTCATTGTCCTTACCAACTCGGATGTCGCGGAGCAGCAGAGAATCGGCAAGTTTGCCCATGACAATGGCATTGCCTTGATCATAGCCGAGACGCGCGGATTGTTTGCCAAAATATTTTGCGACTTTGGTGATAGTTTTACCATCTATGACCAGGATGGTGCCCAGCCCATATCCACCATGATAGCCAGCATTACGCATGATGCGCAGGGTGTTGTCACATGCCTGGATGAGACACGTCATGGCTTCAACGATGGCGATTATGTAACCTTCTCGGAGGTCCAGGGCATGCAGGAGCTGAATGGTTGTCAACCGATCAAGATCAATGTGCTGGGACCGTATACCTTCAGCATTGGAGATACCAGTAAATTTGGCAGCTACAAGACCGGTGGTGTGGCCACTCAGGTGAAAATGCCCAAGTCCGTGAGTTTCAAGAGCCTGGAACAGGCCACCGAGGAGCCCGAATTCCTTATGTCAGACTTTGGCAAGCTGGATGCTCCGGCCACTCTGCATGTGGCCTTCCGTGTCCTGTCTTCGTATCAGAAAAGTCATGCCGGCTCGCTGCCACGTCCCTGGAATCAGGAGGATGCCCAAGAATTCCTGCAACTATGTCAGGGACTGAAGGCTGATGTGGATGAGCAGTTGGTGTTGCAGTTTGCCAAGATATGTGCCGGCAATACTTGCCCCCTGGATGCGGCCATTGGCGGCATAGTGGCCCAGGAGGTGCTCAAGGCCTGCAGTGGCAAGTTTACGCCCATCTTTCAGTGGTTCTACTATGATGCAGTGGAATGCCTACCGATTGAGGGCGTGACCGAAGCAGATGCTCAACCCTTGGGCTCACGTTACGATGCTCAGATTGCCATCTTTGGACGCAAATTCCAAGAGAAATTGGCCAATGCCAAATGGTTTATTGTGGGAGCCGGAGCCATCGGCTGTGAGTTGCTCAAGAACTTTGGCATGCTGGGATTGGGCACGGGCAATGGACAAATCTTTGTCACCGATATGGATTTGATAGAGAAATCGAACCTGAATCGTCAGTTCCTGTTCCGGCCGCATGATGTGCAGAAGGCGAAAGCTCTTACCGCTGCGGCAGCCATCAAGCGCATGAATCCCGATGTAAAGGTGACCTCTTATGAGCTACGTGTGGGTCCCGAAACCGAGAAGGTGTTCTCTGAGGACTTCTTTGGCAAATTGGATGGTGTGGCCAATGCTTTGGATAATGTGGATGCTCGCATCTACATGGATCGCAAATGCATTTTCAATCGCATCCCTCTGGTCGAGACCGGCACTCTGGGTACCATGGGCAATGTTCAGGTCATAGTGCCATTTGCCACCGAATCGTATAGCTCGTCGCAGGATCCCCCCGAGAAGAGTATACCCATTTGCACGCTGAAGAATTTCCCTAATGCCATTGAGCATACCTTGCAATGGGCACGCGACTCCTTTGAGGGTGTATTCAAGCAGGCAGCAGAGAATGCATCACAGTATATAGCCGATCCTCAGTTCACTGAGCGCATACTCAAATTGCCTGGAATACAGCCATTGGAGATTCTGGATTCAATCAAGGTGGGAGTGGAATATTTGTGTTGTTTTATGAATTTGCTCATCTTTTTTTCGCCTTGCAGAAAGCTTTGCTTGATGACAAACCCAAGGATTTTGCCCAATGCGTGGAATGGGCACGTCTCCACTGGGAGGATCAGTACGCCAATCAGATCAAACAGCTGCTTTTCAATTTCCCACCCGATCAGGTAACCACAAGTGGTCAACCCTTCTGGTCTGGGCCCAAACGTTGTCCCGAACCCTTGGTGTTTGATGTGAACAATCCCATGCATTTGGATTACATATATGCGGGTGCGAATTTACGTGCCGAGGTATATGGCATACCGCAAGTACGTGATCGTCAGGCTGTTTCCCAGATGGTGCAGCTGGTTAAGGTAAGCAAATCGAAAAGAAAGACTTCACGGGAAAGGAACTTCTTGTTAATCCGCTTCCGTTTCGCAGGTGCCCGAATTCAAGCCCCGCTCTGGCGTCAAAATCGAAACGAACGAGGCAGCCGCTGCCGCCTCGGCCAATAACTTTGATGACGGTGAAGTGGATCAGGACCGTGTGGATAAAATCATTACAGAACTGCTCAAGAATGCCGATAAGAATGCCAAGATCACGCCCTTGGAATTCGAAAAGGATGATGATAACAACTTGCACATGGACTTCATTGTGGCCTGCTCGAATTTGCGTGCCACGAACTACAAAATCCCTCCAGCCGATCGTCACAAGTCCAAGCTGATCGCTGGCAAAATCATACCGGCCATAGCCACCACCACCTCAGTGCTATCGGGACTGGCTGTGCTGGAGGTGATCAAACTGATTGGCGGTCAGCGGGATTTGGGCAAATTCAAGAACGCATTCGCCAATCTGGCCCTGCCATTCTTGGCCTTCTCAGAGCCCATGCCGGCGGCCAAGAACACATACTACGGCAAGGAATGGACCCTGTGGGACCGCTTTGAGGTCTCCGGCGAAATGTCGCTGCAGGAGTTCCTCAATTATTTCGACGAGAAGGAAAAGTTGAAGATCACCATGTTGTCGCAGGGCGTCTCCATGTTGTACTCCTTCTTTATGCCCAAGGCCAAGTGTTCGGAACGCTTGCCGCTGGCCATGTCCGAGGTGGTGCGCCGAGTGTCGAAGCGTCGCATCGAGCCGCACGAGCGCTCGCTGGTGTTCGAGATCTGTTGCAACGATGTGGATGGCGAGGACGTGGAGGTGCCGTACGTGCGCTACACGCTGCCCTAAGATAACAGGCGCCCCCAGCCACATCAACGTCTTACTCTTAATTTAACAGTTAAATTATTTTTATATATCTGGAGTTTTGCGCCCAACAAAAATTCAATGTGTAGCTGAATGTTTGCATTTTGATTTTTCACACGAAACTGAAACGGAGGCAGAAGATCTACAACAACAACAACAAGCTATAGGAATTATATACAATATATATGTATGTGTGTATCCTCTAAGGAACGGCAACAATTGAATACAAAGACTCGACTTAAACGAACTTAAACAAAAAATCAACAACTGAAACTCTCTCTGCTCAGCATATAGGTTATTAAAGGAGGAAAGGAAGAAAGAGGAGGCAAAGAGCGAATTTGGAAATTTGGAAAATTTACATAAATTTCACAGGATTCATATTTTTTTTTATACAATATTTAAAACCCATTACTTGATTGTATTAAACTAAATAACTAAAAAAAGAAACAAAAGGAAATAAATTAAGCTGTATATTTCATATGGTAATCATCAGGATCAGCATAATTTCATTTGTAATCTCATTTCACCTCCCTCGGCTGCAGTTGGCACAAAGTTACGTGACACAATTAAATATTTTATACCCCAAGACGGTTCACTTCGGCTGCTCCTGCTGCTGCCACCAAAGTGCAATTGGCAAGCGCCGTAAAGTTGGGAGGCGGAGGTGGGAGCGGTAGCATCTTTATAATTAAATATTACACGCAATGCAACTGAAGTATACTAAAAAGTTATGCAGCTTCTTCATTCTTTTGCGGCTTGAGCGGAAACTTGCCTTAAATTGCCAAGTGGCAGGAGCGAGTTAAATGCAACAATAACAACAAAAAAGCGGGTAAAGGATATGCAAATTAAGAAGCCCCAAATTAGCTGAGGCAGTAAGTGATCTATTTGATTGGGTTAAGCCTTCCCAAGGATGGGTTAATGCTGCCTTCTACATAGTTAATCTTTGTGGGGGGAAATGATTGTGCTGCGTTTTTTTTTTTATTAAGGTGTCGTTTCTGTTTAATCGCAGCTTTGGAGATGAAAAGCCCTGGCATGCTGGCAGTATCTTTCAACGAAACTTTGCTGTTGACCAGAGAAAGAAAGATAGAGTGACTTAGAGACTAACCAAGTTGCACTTGGCAATATTTGAACCAGGAACGAAAAAGAAGTTCGAACCGTTGGCAGAATTAAGCATATTTCAGGCCAAAATCTGGTCCGTTTTCCCTAAGAACTACCATGATAAACAATTAGCTATCCTCTTGTTAAGCCCAGCAGCTCTTAATGCATCTAGCTGTACGGAGTTTAGCTGAAAGTTGGAGCTGTACTACCAACTTGAAAGCAGTACATGCCGGAACAGAACATTATGAAGTGGTCGATTGCGGAATAGTGTTAAATCTACCTTCTGCCCAAGCACCAGATGGTTAAGACAATTAAAATCAAAAATAGAAAATGACGATCCCAAAAAGATTCAGAAAATAATACCATCAGGGATTAAGAAAGCATTAAGAGTTACACTTTTTTGAAGATAATTGTTCATTAGTTCATTAGGAACTTGGAACCATACTAAACTATGAATGACAATGACTTTAAAAGTGCAGAGAAAAGTTAAAGAAAAGCGCGTTCTTAATTGAAAAACTAACTAACTAACTTGAAGAGAGTACTTTCACTTAGGCCCGATTACTCAAAGGTTCCGGTTAGCCAACGACGAGCGAGAGCGGTTAAGTCATTTGCTTTTCTCAGCAGCAGTTTCGCCTGATATCGGCAAATGCCTATCGCTGCTTCAGTGTGACCATACTGTTTGACTAAACTAACGAGTACACAGCTGACTCGGTTTGGTTTGTTTGTTTTTTAATGCAATTGGTTGTTGCTGATCATTGTTTTGCGTAAAAGTTGACAAAAATTCGATGTTCTGCCTCATCTAAATGCATTTCCATTGCGTGGAGCTAAAAAATTCGTTTATTCATAAACGTTTTGTTGTGCAGCAAATATAACAATAAACAAAGTAAGTGTGCGGCCAGCTGTTTGTAAATCGATAAGAATATCGATAATTTCATCGGGGCTGAGCTCGCCGTTAAAGTTGACCGGTGGATGAGCAGCGCTTAAGTTTGCTCCTCCGGTTACGCCACATACATAATGAGACACTCAAATTCGGTTAAACTGCCTGTCAAGTTGACCAACCGGACTTTGAGAAATTGGGCCTTACTCACCTAGCTAAAACCAACAAGTGTGCAACGGATAACGCGATTAATCTTAAAATTCCCAACTGGTTTAAGCAGTTTTGATATGGATGGCTTGTAGATTTGGTACCTATAGTAGTAATACCATCTTGGTCATTGGTTTGTATATGGAATTTAGCTATTTCCCACTTTCATTCGATTAATAAACGTCTAAGATGCTACTGGATTTCTAAATCAAATGGCACCCAAACAAGCACCCGGCCTCATTAAGGACCTCAAGGTCTAAACTGGGGTCAGCCGGAACTACCTTTCTACCTACCTACCTTTGGTTCAATACAGAGTCCTCATTATAAGCATAAATTGGGAACAGCTTTAGAATTAAAAGGACTTAAACCAAAAACATTGTGTAATACTTATATTCTTAGATTTTTTTTGGTGCAAGCAGGGAAAACATAACCGAACCGCTGATCCCGATGATAAACCAAACCTCAAACTGAAAACGCTGAACCGAACCAAAAACCACTAAACTAAAGGTACGGTTCAGTTGATTGACGAGTTTTAAGACGTAAAACGCTCTCCCTGTAGACAATGATACAAAGTTACACGTCTCTTAACAATTCTAAAGAGCATTTCGATACACCTATACAGTGCTCTTAAAATTGATCACACGTTTAGCATATAGTAAGTCAATCCTTTGTTGTCATTTTTTCTGCGTAATATTATGAACCACCAGCAGCGTGTTAACCCAAACGGATACAGTGATACATATATCTTTTGTGATGAGTCTTTTTTTTGTTTTGATTTTTTTTTTGCTTTAAAGTAGTCTGCGTCAGCATTTGATGATGATGAGGCGACTGCTACCTACCAAGCGCCACTATAAACCCAAAAACCAGTTGAGTCATGGGGAAACTACCTGGGGAAAGCACCCAACCAAAACGCTCTCCAGGTGAGAGAGAGATCAACAAACAAGAAATTGACAAAAAATGAGTATAATTCTTTTGTTTCATTCGATTTTTCAGCTGTTCTTTCTTTGTGACGTTGCCCGAACCTGTTGCCATATTGCACACATTTCACATTTCTTGTTTTCCATACTTTAAATTAATTAATTCCATAAATTCTCAGTTGACCGTGTGACACTTTGTGTGATAATGAGCCCACTGCCGCCCCAATCCCAACTTCGAATGTTTTGATTAATGAACATGTTAAATTTAAATCGCCAAGGCAAGCCACAAGGCACACTGGGCGATGTGATCAAAGAAAGTTAAGTTATGTTAAACCACTTTAATTTACTATACAACAGGCACAAGAATCCCAGATCAAGGACAATTCTTAAAAGAATTTGCCTAGATAAGATTAGATTTTTAGTTTTGGAGAGGTAACTTTATATATTTCACCACAACTTCCGATTTCCGTAGGTAAAGTGTTGTATACAGATAAAAAAAGATCCATTTCGAAGGGATTTGTCTTAAATATACTTTTAATCATCATTATACCCTTGCAAAGGGTATTATAATTTTGCCCAGAAGTTTGCAACGCATAGAAATATTCATTTCCGACCCCATAAACTATATATATTCTTCATCAGGGTGACGAGCTGAGTCGATTGAGCTTTGACCGTCCGTCTGTCCGTCGGTCTGTCTGTCTGTTTCTACGCGAACTAGTCTCTCAGTTTTAAAGCTATCGAGCTGAAATTTTGCACAGAGTCTTCTTTTTGCTGCACACTACTAATATGTCGGAACCGAATGGATCGGATGACTATATCTCATAGCTCCCATAGGAACAATCGGTCGGAAAACTAGTTTTAGTATGAAAAACTTTTTTTTTTTAAATGGAAACGACTCCAAACTTTGTAATCGTAGGTTTTATATGTTTTTTTATAATTCTACCAAGTTTTATCAAAATCGGACAACTATATGGTATAGCTGCCATACAAAAGATAGGTCTAAAAAACAGTCTTAGTTAGAAAAACTTTTTTGTTTTTAATGGTAGCATCCTGTAATTTTGTATTTGTTTGTTTCTCGGGCTTTTACACAATTCTACAAGTTTTTGTCCAAATCGGATGACTATATCATATAGCTCCCATACGAACGATCAGTCGGAAAATGGGAAAAAAGTATTTTTTGAATATATTTAAGCGAGCACTTGCAAGGGTATAAAAACTTCGGCACAGACGAAGTTAGCTTAGCTTTCTCGTTTTTTAAATACTTTGTATGATTTTAAGCTCCGTTGGATGGTTAAAAGGATATATCCCTTCCAAATCGGTACCGGAAATCATCCAATGGATAGTTTTTAATATCCTTTTTTCTCTCTGTGTAGGAAGGCTTCTATTAATAAGTCCTTGGCATCAAGTAGGATGTAGTAAGAGCATTCCATTCAACAGTTTCCAATTTCATTCCTGCAAATTTGGCTAAATTTCAACCACTGTGCAACGGGAAGAGCGGCCTGGCGAGCTTTTGATGGACACGGCAAGGCGAGTGCATTGGCACGATGGCAAAACTGTATGCAGTTCGCAGTTGGGAGCTTGCAGTTGTTATGACAAAATTCAAAATATGCATATTTTTTGTAATTAATTGCTCGGATACAGCAGATAGGCCTGGCCATATGGAGGCCAGTGTCGCCAAACTCACACACACAATTGGGCTGGCATTTCCTGTGTCCCACTGCGGATGATGTTGAAATGCGACAAAACTTACACACATGTACAATTTTTGAGAAAGTTTTAGCTTTTTTTTTGTAATTGCCATTGATTTCCTGCCCCCGTGGGTGGTGGATACTGGATACTGGATGGAACGTGTTCGAATTTGCGCACCTTACAATTGTAATCGCCTGTACTCGTGTTTACTTCCATTTTCATCCGTTCGCTTCGCTTGTAAATATTTAAATTGAGTCATAGGCACAGGAACTGTGTGAAATTAGTTTGCCATATCTGTGCGAGCGCCCACCCACACACGTTAGAGAGACACTGGCACCCGCTCCACCATAATTGATTTATGTCACGAACTTGCTCTCAAGCCATAATCCAGGCAGCTAGCCAGCCGTTCCAGTGCTCATGATATCTTCTATTCCCCCTGACGGTTATTATCAATTTCTATAAATGCGGAGAAAAGCAATGAAACATATTGCACATAAACAAAAGATAATGCCACACACTGAGTCATTGACATCGCATCGAGATAGTAACCTTTGAGACAATTTATAATGCGCTGCATGCAGAAAAGTGGGTAACTCTGCGAGTACTCGCACTATATACAAGGCAGGGTTAGATCAGGAAATCGTTGCTTTGGTCAAATATTTTCAATTGCCGGGAATTTAAGGGTTTCCAATGATTGGAAGATGATTTTCTAACATTTTTGAAACTAAAAACATCTTACCAAAGTCAACCCAAAGGTCGTAAGAGATATTTTCAGCTGAATTCTAAGTGTGGATCCATTTTTTTTCATTTGTGTGCTGTCTGTGTTCTCTTTTTTAAACATTTTTGTAATCGAAAACTTTATACCGGTACAGTTTCTGCAATGACTCTACAAACCCAAAGGTCGTAAGAGAGATTGTCAGCTGAATTGTAAGCGTGGACCCACGATTTATCATTTGTGTGCTGTGTGTGTTCTTTTTTTAAACATTTCTTTACACTAAAACATTATACAGGTACTTACCCAAATGACGTAAGAGATATTGCCAGCTAAATTGTTTGTGTGGACCCACAACTTCTGATTTGTGTGCTGTCTGTGTGCTTTTTTGTTCTACCAACTTTGGTTTCTGGAGTTCGTTCAAGCTTAAAGTTCTTCTGACACTCACTTGTATTGCCCTTACTCATCTTTGTGTTTCCTAAACCTTTGGTTTCAGTTCAAAATATGAAATTAAGTGAGCTTAGCTACAAGATTCAAAAGACTTCAAAATATTATTAAGTACTATCTTGAATACAAAGGTTACTTTAAACACGAGTATCTGTATCTATAAGCCTATATTGAATACAAAGGATTCTTCGATCACAAGAAACTCAACACTTTAAAGATCAGTTCGAAAAAAAGAGGTGATATTTCAGAAAGCAGCGAGTTTTGTGTCTTTAAAACAGACTTATTATCAGAGCTCTTCAAATGTAGTGGATTTTATAGGCAATCAGAAAAAAAAATACACTACAAGCCCTAGGAAACCATAAAAAGGGAACGGAAACGACAAGAAAGTAACATGGACAAGACTTTTCTTCGGCTAACTTCGTTAGAATTTACGCAAAGCGCCTAAGTGACTTAGTAAACTGCAAGTGTGTCAGCGTGCTGGTGTGCTTTTAAAGCAACAACAACAAAATAGCTGACACTGTGATCAGTTGCTTCGGCTCAGCTGCTGAGAGCCAAACGAAATTGTGCTCTTCAAGTTTGAACAGCTGTTCAAGCTGTTAACTCATCAAGAACGAGAGCCATAAAACAGAAAACGCGAGAGAAGCTTAAGCAAGAATTCTATTCAGAGAGTGAGCGAGTCTGTTTCTTGTGTACCTGTCTTTTTGGTGAGCAGATAGCTTAGAAGCTTGGTTGAACATATTTTAAGAGCTCTGCTCTATATATAACTATTTGGATTTCTTTCCGTTTCAAGATCAGTTCTCTGTCTAGTCAAATGCATTCTTTTCGCACAGCCCTCGTTCAAGACAAAGATTTCCTTAACCACATGCATCCATATGCCAACAATACTAATTTGATATCTGAGCGGAAGTGCTTCACTTACACATATCCATGTGTATGTACGCGTGAGCCGTCCGATCTTGACCATGGGTAGTAGTCATCGGGCCCATTCAAAAATCAAACTAAAAATTGGCCTCTGACGTTCACAACCGCTGACTGATTTGGAGTATTCCGCGTAAATACTGATAAGATACTACGGTTAGTGCCGTTCATTCATAATTATTACCTATTGTCATAGGTATATTTAGGTCAGTGCCAAGTCATAGAACCAACCTAGTAAAACCAAATAATATCAAATCCGTTTGCATTCAATTTCCAGTTCAATTAGCGTTTGAACCCAAGACCTCAACGCTTAAGCACAATACTGCCGGCTGGCTGTTGGGAGTGTTTAGTTGTGTGTGTATATCTATTGAATTGGATGTATATTGGTTATGATTAAGCGAACTGAAATTGAATTTAAATGGACATTGATCATGATCAACGAAACTAAGCACTAAACGTTTGGGGAAATGTTCTTTGAGAAAATTAAAAATAAAAGTAATAAAGTGATCCAGAACTGAACTTGAAAAGGTAAGTCCTGAAGTGCGGAAGCCACTGAAAGAGTCATTTCCGGTTCCACCTAGTACTTTATATGTATAGTCGATCAGTTCGATGGGTTGAATGGGTAAGCTTAAATTTGGGCCCAAAGTCTTCTCGCTGTGTTTGACATTATTAACTCTTAGTCGAGTCAAAAAGTATTAATTTTTAGGCTCGTCAATCCCTTTTATGCATTATATACCTTATTGAAATCAAGGGATCAAGGAACCAAAAAATATATCTAAAACGGGGTAGTCCATTCATTAAATTCTCCAAATTTATCCCTGAATGGTTTCTTAACTTAATCTTAATCCGAGATATTTTAATGCTAAGAATTACTTGTAAGGTTTGCCAAAATTAGAAAGCCGCTGCTCGAAATGAATAAAGCCAAAAGCAGATGACAAAAAAAAACATGATTCAAGTGTTTCCTCGAGACTCAAAACCAAATCTTCACTGAAAAAGGAATTGTGTGATTCAATCCATGATTAATACCCTTGCATGTGCATTATTCTGTGACGTATTTCCGATGCCACTTGGTTTATATATTCTTAAACAGCATGTTGCGCTGAAGTGTTATAGTCATGTCTGCTTTAGAAACCGACCTCTAAATCAATGGTCTATATAGTAAGTTTCCAATCTAAGGGACCGTTTGCCCTGAAATGCTTACCGTTATATTGGTTAGACCAGACAGGATGACTTCTTGATATTGAAACAATATTGAAAAATCGGTAGACCAAAGTTGGGTTAGCTAGAAATGTATTTCTAGCATTGGTATGCGTTGGTTCTTCGGCAAGGAGTGGGTCAGAAGGACTCTAGCTGAGTCCAGGTCGACTTTGGGTTAGAAGCATCGTTTTTTATACCCTAGCAGAGGTTATTATAGAATTGTGCGGATGTTTGTAACGCATCGAAGAAAGCATCTCCTTCCAAGTATATATATTCTTGATCAGCACGACGAGCTGAGTTGATTTAGCCATGTCCGTCTGTCCATCCGTCTGTTTCTATGCTATCTTCTCCGTCAGTTTGTAAGCTATCTTCACCAAACTTTGCACAAAGTCTTTTAGTACAAATACGCTGCACATTTATCGGAGCCAGACGCATCGAATAACTATAGCATATAGCTGTCATAGGAACGATCGGTCGAAAAACTAGTTTTAGTAAGAAAACTTTTTTGTTTTCAGTAGAAACGCCTCAAAACTCCGTATTTACTAGTTTTCTATGCTTCTTTATGATTCTGCCAAGTTTGGTCGAAATCGGACATCTGTATTGTTTTTGCTGTCATAGAAAAGTGTGACCAGAAAAGTAGTCCTAGTGAGGAAAACTTTTTTGTTTTCAATGGAAACGCCTCCAAACTTTTTATTTGTTAGCTTGCCATGCTTTCCCATGATTCCACTAAGTTTGGCCGAAATCGGACATCTATATAGTATAGTTGTTATAGAAAAGTAGAGTCTGAAAAGTAGTCTTAGTGAGAAAAACTTTTTTGTTTTCAATGGAAACGCCTACAAACTTTGTATTTGTTGATTTGCTATGCTTTCCCTTGATTCCACTAAGTTTGGCCGAAATCGGACATCTATATGGTATAGCTTCCATAGAAAAGTAAGGTTCGAAACTTAGTCTAAGTTAGAAAATTGTGCTTATTTAGCTTTCCTCTATTTCTTACAGTGCAGTTTAGTTCCTAAATCGATGTTTTACGTCAATAACGACCATCAATACAAAGCGTCCTGAAAACAATTCCTTTTCGGATAGAATCAAGTATGTATGTATTACCATTCTCATTAAAATATAATTCAATATTTGTTTGTATGGTTTCCTTGAAGTTTATAAAAGGCTTTCACCAGAAATGTAATCATTCGAAATTAACTCCGAACTCTTATCACTTAAAACAACTCTCTGAGCACCCGAGAACTCATTTTGTCACAAGAGTTATCAATTTGTATTGCCTTAAATTCGTATAATTCCCACAATTAAGTCATAAATCACGGAGCAGAGATCATTAAACCATTGAAATGTGATGGAACATTAGCATTTCAGTTGAATGGGCCATTGTGTAATCCAAAACAAATGTTGGCGCCAGTTCTAACATAAAAGTGTGAAGACTCACACCAGCGACTACCAAATAGGTAGCCAAACCCAAATAAATGTCACCCACCTAGCTGGATCGGCGTAGCGCAAACTCTTAAACTGCTAGATCAGGAGAGAGCGAGCGAATGAAAGAGAGAGTGAGAGATTGCACAATCAGAAATGAACGGGTGAATGATCACTCCGCTTCTCTCTCTCTCTTTCGTTCGCGCTCTTTCGTATTGAGAAAGAGTCATGTCAGCCGCCCGCTTTGTGCTTGTGCTTTGCCACAAGGCACGGTACAGAACAGAGACAGACTGGAGGCCAAGTAGTCCCCAGTCAACAGTCATTGCTGTTAGTCGTTTGTGCGGAGCGGTACCGCCACCATAACGCGGTGTAACAAGATTTTCGAACAAAAACACACAAAACAAAACATCAAATAAAATATTATTACAAGAAGCGAGGAGAAAGAAGAAAAATATTGCATGAAAACGAAATACGAATAAAGACGCATACGCATACGCATCCGCCCAAGCCCCCTTACCCCGACCGTCCCTCCTGCTAGCGCAAGGCGTGAGGTTTGTGCAACGCCTACTTCTTCTTCTTTTGTGTATCAACAACAATCACAACAACAACAACTGCTGCGTGTTCCTGGCGTCCCCCTGTTCGTGGTCGTGTGTGTGTGTGTGTGAGTGGGATTTGGATTTGGGATCTCGTGCCGTCGCGTGCTAATTAAATGTTGTTGTTGTGCTGTTTGTGCTGCGGCACCTACTTAATGTGTATTTAAGAGTGTCTCCGTGTGTCTTTTACGAAAAATTTAAATTTATTACAACCCACCGCGCGCCGCGCACCCCTCACCAAGCGAAGTGAATGCGTCATATGTAAAAGGGCAAGACGAAGCAGTTGCCACAACAAAACACCAAAGTACCATCCCATGGTCCGCGCTTCTGTTCCGGCCATATTCGCTGTCCACTGCGCATGTGTGTCAACCCTACGAAAACAACAAAAAATAGAAAAGAATTATAAAAAAAACGCGAGTGAAACGAGTTGTTCAGCAGGTCACAATTGTTAATTAATTGAAAATAATTCAATTTTGAATACAATAAAAAGTTCAAGTGCTTCGAGTGTTTTCCGCCGCCCCCCCTCCCCCCGCCTAGCCGTTGCACTTCTTCATTCCTTCCTCATTTTTTGCCGGAGCTAAAAATGTGTTCCACATGTGTTGCCGGCAACGGCTGCGGGGCTCGTGTTCTTCTACTGATGCTCTCGCTGCTAGCCCTGCAGGCTGCAGCTGCCATCCAGGAACTGCAGCCGCAGCACTCACCACAGCATCATCAGCTGCATCAACATCATCATAAAAATCATCATCCACATGACCAGAACACGGATACCAGGCCAAATGGCACTAAAACAGCCATTTCCGAGGATATTATGGTGAGTGAACCCAAACATTTTGTTACCTCATCACTGATAAGATAGCCTCGAGAGATCCCTTATCTCTGTGAACGGATTATACAACTGCAGCGACTTCTGATTACAATTATTTCTTGATATTTGTTTGATCTGTGGGGGGGTTGATGTGTCAAAGCGATTTGAGATTTAAGAAAATATGAATTTGATTGATGATTGAGGAGTTAGGTATCAAAATGTGGCATTAAAATTAACCCATATTTGATGTGAATGAGTCCCAATCACTTAATACTAATCTATGTGAATGGAAAGTATAGATGGGTTGAGTCCGAAGTCGGTAGGGTACAGCAAAGTTTATATAGTTTTGTTCGTTTTCATATCAAATGTTATTAATGACTTAACATTTTGCAAAACATGATCCGATCTTTCTTATTCTCGAATATTAATTAAATAAAATCATATTTAGTAACACAGAGTGAAATAAAGAATGGAAAAGTTTTAATATGATTTTTTGTATATTAAAATATCCATTTTTCATATCCTTTGGATGATTTTCAGCTCCTTTGGATGAATATTTAAGATCCATTAAACATTAAATTGATACTTGGATATTTTAAAATGAATACCAAAGAATATCCAATCCAAGTGGATACCAAAATCATCTAATTTATAATTTGTAGTACCCTTTTTTTCTCTGTGTATTTCATCAGTTCCATTTTCAAGTTTTAAGTTAATTTCTTAGACTCGATATCTGATATTTGAAGAGCTAACTGCTACAAGGGAATACAAAATGATATTAAAAAATATCCATTTGATGATATCCCGTATCCATTTGAAATGGATATGTGATAAATATACTTTTAATCATCCAACGTAGCTGAAATTCATCCAGAGGATATGAAAACGATCATCGTTTGGTTAATTTTCAGCACGGTTGGATGATTTAAAGGATATTAAATAAGATATTTTAAGATATTGGATCTTTTTTTTCTGTGTAGATAAAATTAGGGCGGAATATAGAGATATCTGTTGCAGAAACTAACATTTAAACATAAGACTATCGCCCTTCCATATCCTATGTCCATATCTCTATGTAGAACTTAAGAAATTGGCCTTTAATCTTATAGTTGATGAACTTAGGGTTTGATTCTTAATTGAACTGCCACTTGATAGACAATATTAAACATTAATCCTGGATTTAATGGAATGTATTGCTTAAGCTTGACTGTTTAAAATAGGTTTAAAACACTTTTTAAAACTAGTCCAATCTTTGATCTGGGTCAGGCTTAGGTTCTTAGCTCAAATAATGTCTGAGATTTTACTTCAAGCCAATTTCAAATCGTTTCAAAATTGTTGGGATCTAGTTTCAAGCTACATACGAACCACCTACTCACCACAATGTTAGTTCATAGCTTTAATAACTTAAGAACCAAACCGCTAATAGAAAACCAAACAGCAAACCAAACCCCATTCACCCGTAGACCAACTTGATCCCTCTAAGTTTCCATTATTTCCCAGAAAGTTGAAAACAAAATTCTTGTTTCCAGTTGGTCCTGCTCTGATATCTTTATAGATGACCTAAATAAGAATACGATATTTATAAAAGTTTCTCAAATGATAAAAGCATACAGATATATGAAAAGCTGAATGAGAAGTAGGCTATTTGTGTTGTCATATGAGTTTTTTCACACTCAATTGTGGTATTTTTTTTAGATATTTCATAAGAGATCTCAACAAGTGAAAATACAGCCTTGGGGCTAGCTTGAGCTAGTATGTTGAGGCTCAACTGAGTCCTCATTTAAGTATCTCATAACAGATTTTTGACACTCAGACAAGTTTAATGACAGCTTAAGAGATTCAAAATGCATCCTTGTCACTTGTCTGATGTTGAGAGTGTATGGTATTGGTAGTAGCTTCCTGGAGAGACAAGACTCAATTTATTGACTTCACATATCTAATTTCTTCCCTAAGTTGCGATGATCAGACTTAATTAGATGTTGTTCAAATGGCGTTTCAAGGAATCGTTGCCATAAACACTTCTAATTCGAATACTAATATTCATTTATACATATTTTGTTTTTCGAATCTCACCCAGTTACATAATATAATAAATCAATACCCTGTCAGCTTTCAATTTAAAATAAACAACTAAATTAAACACAACAAGTTGCATGATGCACTATTAACATTAGTTATGAATGTGCATATGGAAAGAAGGAATTGAATTCCCAACTTGGCATGCATAAATAGAGGAGCACGAAATGCGTGCAACGGAGGTCAGTAGCAAACGGCAGCGGGAGCAACAACAAACAGCTGAAAATAAAATCAACATAGAGCAAATGCATCCGAAACCAATACGGGAGCTGGCCGCGTTGCACATTTGCCACCATCAAGATAAGACCCTCGTCTCGCGTCTCCTCTGCAGAGGCTGCCGCTGCTGCTGGTGGTGCTGCTCGTGCCTATGACCCCAAAATCCCAAAACGGTTTACATACACTCATACACACACTTGTGCATTATACATTTGATATGGGGGCCTGGGCCTGGGCCTGCACAATGCTTGCTTATTGTTTTGGCTTTTAATGCATTTGTGTCTGGCTGTGGCCTCGCTAGGATATTTGCTTGGACTGCCGTTTGGTTCTTAATGAGCGCGGGCGCCTTTTTAATCAAAAATATGCGCAATTTATTTGTGCCAAGGAGTTGTACAAGTTAGGCCCTCAGGACATTGAACCTTTGTTCAGACCTCCTCCCGCCCAACGAACGGGTTTAAAAGTGAGTCACGCGACAGCAGAAGGAAACTATTTATATGAACAAGCAGCACATATATATATATATTTGTATTTTATATGGATTGGCCAAACTTAAAGTGAGAGCACGGTATTCTTTCCCTGTTTTTTTGTATATTTTTTCACAATTCAAGGGTCGAAAAGTGAGAAGAGAGGACATAAAAGGCGCAGCCCGCATATTGTTGATTTAGTAAGGATATCGAAAACGTTAAAACGCCTCGCGTTGAGCCACTGAGTGTGCAAACATATGTCACATATATATATATAAAATAAAATGATAGGTATATGCGAGGGCTGTTCGGCAGGTTTTCAGAGACAAAAGTGCGACCTTTGTCAAACTCTTTTGACTGGAGAGTCAGGCTGTACTGGCTAAAGGGCTGACTTTTAGTGCATTGATTTGCCAACTGATTAGGAATTATGACTAGTTTGGTATTGTGATTTTTTGAGTTTTTATACCACGGGTTGGGTTTATAAAATGGTTTTTGAATGAAGCCCATCCGCCGTTTCGGTTCGGTTCAGTGGTTCACTCTCAATATTCGGGCATTATGCATTCCGACTAGAAATGTTTGATACTTAAGCTATTATTCGAAACACTAAAGTCATAAAATATATTTATTTTTAGCAAAAGGTGTACCAAATCAACCGGAACACTGGCTCCCAAATGTAAGCCAACAGTATGTTGTCTTTAAGACGCCGCCAGAAAAACTCAACAACACTAGAACGATTGAAGTATGCTTAAGTTTTCGTATTGAATTTCCTAAATCCAACGGACTTTTTAACATGAACCGAACCGAACCGGTTTATTTTACGGTTTTAGGTTCGGTTCGGCATTCGCAGCTCGGTTTGTGAGCATGAAAAAGCGGTTCGGTGCGGTTTGGTTCGGTTTAGAACCGGAAATATCTCATATTTTAGAATATTTAAGAATTCAGCATTCTTGAATCAAGTACACAAACATACCTCTATTGCTTATAAAGAGTACTGTGAGTGTCAAAAGTTCAATAAGCCGGATAATTCTTGGCAAAAGTATGAAATTCTTAATTCAAACTCGTTTTTTAGAACCGAAACTTTAGATTTCTAAATGTCCTGCTAAGAAATTAAGCCTCTTTGATCAGAAATGTATTTGAAAGGCCTTTTCTTAGCTAACTTAATACTATAGTCATAACAAATTCTTATTTTTTATGGCAACTAACTCCGTTTGTACTTAGAACAAGTAGTACAAGATAAAGAGAAAGAATACTGTCTTTTCTCTCTTATTTTGTCGCTCATCTTTGTGCAATCTACTAAAAGTAAGAGCCTGATAGTCCTTTAAGAACGAATAGTTCTTATAGAACTTAGAATTTTCTTCTTGTTTTTCAACTTTTCGAAAGAGAAAGGGGTAACTTTTCGTAGAGAAAAGTATAAGAATACTTCTTAATACAAGAATTTTCTTCTTTATTTTTAAGTTTTCATAGAGAAAAGCAAAGCAAATTGTACAAAACCGAGAAACCGTTTTGTATATTGAGCTCCCCCAACCCCCTCCCCCCGCCCACCCCTTTTTAAAGCAAGAAGCAGCCCTCGCACATACAACTACGGGTATAAGTAGTAGATATGTGCCATGACGGACGCAGAAACTGAAAGACACAGCGACGATGACGATGTCGTCTGGGCTGTAGACGCCAGCTAGTCGCTGCCGCAGCTCCCGGTTCAATAAACGCACTCACTTACACACGCACACACACACACACACACACACACACACTTAGAATTAAAACACATACACTCACGCACTCGCGCTTATGAGTGGCATACAATCAAATAAGACGAAGAACAAGACGCTCAAAAGGGCAGAAGGGAGTGCTGCATGCCGAAACGGAAGTTGTCCGGAAAATGTACATAGAAAGTGAAGTTATCTACACATTTACATACATATGTACATGCAAGCAGTTGCCGTTGTTGTTGTTGTTGTTGTCGTCTGCTGGTTTTGTTTATAAAGTTGCCAGTGACACTGAGAGACAACCGAACTGTTGCAATTTACTGCAAGTTTTCGAAATTTCTAATTGGCAAAACTACAAAATATACAAAGGAGAGCAGAAAATGTCATCAACAGACTTGAGTCCAAGTCTTTGGTATTTGTTTTTGGGGGTAGTTTTTAATGAATTCGAAGAAAAGGAAACCATAAAATGATATAAAATGATTGGCAAATGTTTTCAGAACAGGTGTGAAATTTCTTACCAAATGCCGAGATGATTCATAAGGCAGCATAAATTTAGCATTCTTTGTGGTTCAGTTTATTTACTGGCAATTGTTAGTCAGCAAATTCTCTAAGTAATTTGGTTGGATAGATTCTGAAATCCGGACTATCATGTTTAAGGCCAAGTCAAACTATGGATCTAGTTTCTAGTAGTCTTTCCAAAACAAGTCAATCAATCCTTTTTGTATATCAGTTTCGGCTCTAGCATGCACTGATCGAGTATACATATATGAACTCCAAAGGGTTGGTTGCTTCCTCACCAACTCCATGAATAATTGGAACTAATTAATCCACCAAATTGCAAACCAAAACGGGACCAACAAATTTGTCAACATTCTTAATGAAATAAAATTGTATTCTGCCGAAAAAAGTACACGAAAAAACAAACTCAAAGTGCATTCTGCTGTCTGGCCTCTTTAATTAGTTGATGGTTTTTTATTACTTCCTGGTAGGACCAACCCTCGGTCACTGTTTACTTTTATGACATACTTAAGGCCTTTCAAGATTTTCCATTTGAAGGCATCTCGCCGCCTTAATAGGCTTATGACAATTCTTAAACGCCAGTTGAATGCACTAAGCGCTGCGCGCGTACAGTCATAAAGACACACAACGGCTTTCCGGCTTGAGATCGTATCGAAACTCCCAACTTGAAACAGATTAAATATGCTGCTATTAATTAAGCGAAGCTGCTGCTGATTCAGAGCAGGCGGAGAGGGTGTACGTAGGGGGGGACTTTAATAAATTGAGTATCGCTTAAGTGTAATGATTAATTTGCAATAAAAATATTTCCGTTCCAAGCGTTGACACAGCGAGGCGAACATTTCGGAATAAATTAACATTTTTAAGGTGAAAAATCATTTGTCAATGCGATGGTAATTGCCAAATGACACTGATTAAGATCAAAGTTAATGAGACATACCTGTTTATTAAGTAGGGAAAAGGGTTATTCCATATGAAGTAGGGGTAGAAAAATGTCAACATGTAAGTGCTTTTTAAGGGATTCGTGTATGACAAACGGAATGGAAAAGTTCTCACCTAAAATTTGGATTATCACCCAAGAACCCTAAGTATATCAAAGGATCCTATCAACTTAAATAAACAAGCTGCTTAATTTACCTTTAACGAAGTTCCTAAGACTATTTTCTTATAAATCTACAACATATTAAAAGAAAAGTCTTGTATTACTGACTTAAAATTGAAGAAAATAGTGTATATCTAAGTATAATTTATTGCTATGTTAATACACATCAAATTATTCCTGATTAATGCCCTACAAAGTATGCAAACTTTATATCCTTAAGTTATTATGTATTAAAACGAGAAAGCTAAGCTAACTTCGTCTGTGCCGAAGTTTTTATACCCTTGCAAGTGCTCGCTTAATTCAAAAAATACTTTTTCCCATTTTCCGACCGATTGTTAGTATGGGAGCTATGAGATATAGTCATCCGATTTGAACAAAAACTTGTAGAATTATGAAAAAGCATGAGAAACAAACAAATACAAAACTGCAGGATGCTACCATTAAAAACAAAAAAGTTTTTCTAACTAAGTCTGTTTTTCAGACCTATCTTTTGTATGACAGCTATACCATATTGTAGTCCGATTTTTATCAAACTTGGTAGAATTATAAAGAAACATAGAAAACCTACGATTACAAAGTTTGTAGACGTTTCCATTGAAAAGAAAAAAGTTTTTCATCCTAAAACTAGTTTTCCGACCGATTGTTCCTATGGTAGCTATGAGATATAGTCATCCAATCCGGTCGGTTCCGACATATTAGTAGTGTGCAGCAAAAAGAAGACTCTGTGCAAAATTTCAGCTCGATAGCATTAAAACTGAGAGACTAGTTCGCGTAGAAACAGACAGACGGACGGACAAAGCACAATCGACTCAGCTCGTCACCCTGATCAAGAATATATATAGTTTATGGGGTCGGAAATGAATGTTTCTATGCGTTGCAAACTTCTGTGCAAAATTATAATACCCTTTGCAAGGGTATAATGATGCCATTGCAAGTCTGTCATAGATATTCGTCTTGGCATATTCACTTAGATTGTTGGGTATTCAAAAAAATGATGTCTTAAGACAAATATAAAATATTATGATTTCCATATAACTTAGCATACTTTAAAGGGCATTAAGCAGGATATATAATATATATATAAACTACGTTTATGTTCAAATCATAGCACAGAAATGTTCTACCTAAGCCCGAGAATCATTTGAATCATTTTCCATACACCTAGCTAACAGAATTTGTGAAAATTTCGAGCAGGCCTCAAAATTTTAGTAGAATAGTTCAAGTTGAGTACCTTACCTAGGTAATTAAAGGTAGGTAACCCTGAGGCAACTGCTGTGATTAGACAAATAGCTAAGCTGTTGGTGCAATTTTCTCTCACCTGAACCATTTCATTTCCCATTAAGAATTGTAATTTAACAGCCCAGCTCAGTCACAAATTGAATTCTCTTGCCATTTTTGTTTTCCATTAGCCTTAACAATCTTAATATTCCCCCCTGCCCCTGCCACCAACTGGAATTAGTTTATATAAATTTTATTTTACTTTTATTAAATTTCGCTTTCAATACAAAATGGCAACGCATTTTATTTTCCATTTACGTTTTTATTTATTTTTTTAATTGTGTCACGTAGAAAACTGCATTGGGCCATAGAAAATCCCAACCGGTGCGGGCGGCGGCGGCTGCCTTTTTAGCTTTTTACCTCGCGAGCCTTTTGCCACGTGTTGGCAGAAAACGGCACGCATTGAAATGCAAAGAGCGGAAAATTTTTTGCGCCGAGCACAAGAACAAATAATGCCCAATTTGCATGGGGCAAAAGAAGCGAATGCAGAACACGTGAATTGCACAAGCGCAAAAATTTATGCACTAAAAAATAAAAAAAAAACAACCGAAAACAAACAAAAACACACACCAAAGCTAATACGAAAAGCAAAGCACAAGTAAATAGGAAGCTTAAAAGGCGTATATAAATATTTTCTTAATTAAAAGCTGATAAGGGAAAAGCGGGAGGAAAATGAAAATAATACCAGCAGGCAGGCAGCCAGCGGCCAAGATAAGCTCCATCTTTCATTAATTTTATGTGCCATTGATTGATTTTTAATGGTGGCATTAGCGAGGCAACGGCCAGTCCACGTGGCGTATGATTGATGTGCATTGTTTGGCTGTTGCATTTATGCATTCTGCGTCTCATACTTAAATATGAGACATTTGTTGTGCATACAAATTTTGACAGTCCGCCCAGGAGGGGAGGGAAAGCGGTTACATTAGCTGCAGCACATCCCACATGCACTTCCACAACCATTTCGGTGCACAATTTTGGTCTAGCAATGACAATGATTCATGCAGGCAAGAAGAAGTTGCCGTTGCCGCTGCTCTTAGGTGAGAGCCTGGCAAATTGTGGGAAGGAAGTATGCTAAGTATGCGGTGCTGTCCCCCATCAGTTTTGTCGCTAGCATATGTAAGTATGGACTTATCCTGGCAATGGCTATGCCCTACCAGTTGGCAAACCAGTTCAAGTTGAAACGGAAATTGAAGTAGATAAGACAGATAAGTCTCAAATTGTAATCAAATGAAGTATTTCAAGTCTTCAGTTGAAGTCAACTAGCCGATTATGTAGGGCAGCCAAGAAACCCACCAGCAACTTGAGATTCCTGCACAGGCAGACACATATCCCATAACGTTAAGGCGACGAAAAAGAAAAATGCATTATCGAAATTGCACAATCGTTATTGTTATTGTGTGTGCGAGTGTGTGTGTGTGGAAAGTTTCAACTTTATCTGCTTCATTTTTACTAAGGAGAGTCGGACAAGCGGGGACGGGCTTGGCCATTAGCAAAACGGTGTATGCAGATTTTCTTTTGCTTGGCTATTCCAACGGTTTATAATGCTTTCGTGTGTGTGTGTGTGTGTGTGGAGCGAGAGAGGGTTACAGGATGCATAAAAGTGCAATAAATCCAAGAGGTTTTCCCACAAATTTGTTATAGAAATCGTACGATTTGTTGTTGCGGTGGCCGCTGCTAAAGAATTATAAACAAAAACATGTAAAGCAATTGGATGTGACCCAGTTTCCGTTTTCTTTTGCTTTTATTTTTGTATTAATTATCACATTTTGGAGCTTGAGCGCCCCCAGGCCACATCCAACGCAACATATATTTTTTTCGGTTGGGGCACGCGAGCTAACGGCAATTGTTGCTTACATATTTGACATTTTGGCAAAGAACAATATCTCCACCGCCCCCCCGCCCGTGTCAGTTGACTTGATTTTAATGATGCTGCAGCCTGGACTTGGACTTCCAATGAAATGCCGCTGCATTCCTGCAATCTGTTGCCACAACGATGACAACGCCTTTTTTGGGGTACCACAGCAAGTTTCCTTTTAAGTGCAGCTGCTGCTGCTGCTGCCATCAATTATGCGGCATGTTCCTTAACCCCATCTCATCTCCCCAAAGAAGGTTCGCCAAACCAAACATGTACATATTTATTGTAGTATGTATGTCTGTAGGTGTAGCCGCTCAGTCACTTGGCAGTTGCAACGCCTGCTCATACTTGCCCGATTTGCCTGAGTCACACACTTCTCTTGCGGTTTTCGCATCTCTCTCTCGCCCTCTCCCCCTGGGTCAATATTTAGCCATTAATTCATAAACGGTTGCTGGGTTTTACCATCCTCACTCATCAATGAATTCAGTTAATTTCATCAAACGGAGACAGTAGACAGTAGTCATCGCTATTAGTAAACGAGTTTCGTTTTTTTCATCTTTCTTTTTTTTAACAATCTTGTCAGGTGGATTGAGTTGACTCCAACTCACCTGTCCGGTAATCCAGCTCTATTAAGCCTGCCACTCACAAACTAACAGCAGCAGGTTTCTTTCCTTTCTTTTCTAGTTATTTTTATGTAAAACCGCAGAAATCGAGTAGCGAATTGTGCCTGTTCACCGATATGGAAGCGGGGCATATGACTTAAGAGTCTAAGCCAAACAACCCTTATAAAAGGGACACATTTGCTGGCAATAATAGTTACATAACAATATATGTAATATGTTATGTGGGTTGGCAAAACCAAATTGTTTAAAAAGGAAATCTTATAAAGAATCATTGAGCTCCCAGCAGTTAAGCTGGCCACTCACAATTCAGCGTGTTTCGTGCAGTGCCTGATATTTTGACTTCTAAGGCCCGATTTCTCAAAGGTTCCGGTTAGCCAACCACTGGTCAGATTTGTTCGTCAAGATGACGAGCGGTTAAATCATTTGCTTTTCTCAGCAGCAGTTTCGCCTGATATGGATAAATGCCTATCGCTGCTTCAGTGTGACCATACTGTTTGACTCAACGAACGAGTAAACAGCTGACTCGGTTTGGTTTGTTTGTTATACTCTGTACCGTAGGTACATAGAGTATTATAAGTTTGTGCAAAAGTATGTAACATCCAGAAGGAAGCATCTCCGACCCCATAAAGTATATATATTCTTGATCAGCATCAACAGCCGAGTCGATATAGCCATGTCCGTCTGTCCGTCTGTCTGTCCGTATGAACGCACAGATCTCAGAGATGGTAAGAGATAGAGGTTTGACGTGTATGGGACATATGCTTCTCTTATGTCTGCAGGCAGATCAAGTTTATTTTCAATTTTGGCCACGCCCCCTCCCGCCCCCGCAATTTAGAAAAAACGTCATATCTCCCACAGTTCTGGACATATTTAGTTATTAGGATAACTTATCGATCCGCCAAAGGAATGAAGAAGATCGGATGAACGGTTTTCGAGTTATGATCAAAAGACAAATTTTCTTGGTACAGAGTATGTTATAGTCGGGCTTGACCGACTTTCTTTCTTGTTTTTTAATGCGATTGGTTGTTGCTGGTCATTGTTTTGCGTAAAAGTTGACTAAAATTCGATGTTCTGCTTCATCGAATTGCATTTCCATTGCGTGGAGTTGAAACATTCGTTTATTCATTAACATTTTGTGTTGCAGCAAATGTTGCAGTAAGCAAAGCTAGTGTGCGGCCAGCTGCGTGTATATCGATAAAACTATCGACTATTTCATCGGGGCTGAGCTCGCGGTTTAAGTTGACCGGTGGATGAGCAGCGTTTAAGTTTGTTCCTCCGGTTACGCCGCATACATCATGAGACACTCAAATTCGGTTAAACTGCCTGCCAAGTTGACCAACCGGACTTTGAGAAATCGGGCCTTAAAGTCTTAAAAGAAGTTTTATTTGCAAAGACATTTCAGCAAATAATGTTATTTATTTTTGGAAATTATTGTTGCCTTTAAGGAGAGTGTACCAGTACCATGGAATTCCTACTTCATCACTTCGAACAGCTCATGACCATCAAAGCAAAGCCAAAGTGTTTCTATTTCTATAAAAGATTGCAACGAAGTGAACATTCCGGAGTACTGCATACAGACCTTTAAGTAAAGTTCCATTTCGAAGTCTATGTATGAAAAATATTGCCATTGCAATGTAAAGCTCTTATTTTGTAAATCATTTAATAAGTTTTAGAGTACAGGAACTTAAAAAACAGACTTGGCTGGGGATTTTAAAGATAATTCTGAAGGTTTTGTTATTATACTTTTTAGATTAACAGCAGAAGTCGCTATATTCGCTAAGGTTAATCATGTTTTTTCTTTATTCTTCGGAACAGTTTCATCTTTAATGCCTTAAGAGGTTCGCTTTGTTACACTCAGGTACAAGTTTTGTGTCCTTTTGCGTCTTTCGGCTTCAGAAATATTGGCTATTCTTGGTTGGCTGATTGGCGATTAATAGAGTATTTTATTGGTTCAGGACCGGTTTCGACTGGTTCTAAAGTGGTTCAGAGCCGTAATCAAAAACTATTTAAGCTTTGAACAAAAAATTTGGTTTGTAGATTGGTAATATGAAGTGAAATGATTTACTGGTTTCAAACAGGTGAAAAAGTGCTCCAGCACAATTGAACAGAAACTATTCAAGCTGTGTTTTTGTTTTGCAGTTCAAAAATGGTTTAATGCTAGGTCTTAGGAAATTATTTAAGCTATGTGTGGTTGCTGGTATGAAGTTGTTAATATTACTGGTTGAGAACCAGTTTCAAATCGGTTCAAAAGTGGTTTAAAGACACAGCAGAGAAACTGTTTAAGCTGGCTGAGCTGGTGAGGAAATGTTTTAAAGCTAGATCTACGATATTATATAAGCCTTGAAGTTGGAGACTTATGTTTTACTCGGTCAGAACCGTTTTCGAACCGGTTCAAAAGTGATTCAGAGACAATTTATCCTTTGAACTTGATCTTGGACATTTTCTCTGTTTTAAAACCGGTTCGAAAATGGTGCAAAACCAAATCTCGAAAATATATTTAAGGCAGTCTAAAAATCAGAGTTGCTTACCTCAAAAGTGAATCAAAGCTAAGTCTCAGAAAGAGTTTAAACTAATATGTCAAAATATGAGGGTTATGTGGGAAATAATCAAATTTCTTGAGACGTTGCCAAGTAAAAAAAAAGACGATTACTTTGAGCAATACCCGAGTGTCGCCGCTTGTACAGCCACTATTTAAGTATTTGATATATTTTAATAATTTTCCCAACAATTAAAACCTTCTTTGAATTTCTCTTTTGTCCCCTTCGACTTGGTCGTACTTCATTTGATTTTATTTCATGTTCTGGCCATAAACCTGCTGAAAATATGGCACCCTCAATTGAATTATTAAGTGAATTTATGTCTGTTCTAAGCGCTAAATTCTCAAGCCTGCCCCGCCCTCTCCTGCCCAACTGGCCATAACCACAACGGACAATATATCAATGACCATATCGAGTTGCTGCCGACGCTTAATGTTCGTCTGCAAATGGTCTTAATGTCATAAGTTAAAACGAAACCTTTTACCCGCTGTCTTAGTCGTTGTCGTTGGCTTCTACTCCGATTTCTGCAGTTGTAGAATTTGCATATAATTGGGACCAGAACGGCACAAGGAGAGCCGGACCAGCAGGCCATATGGTGCATTTCACAAGAGGTCGCCGTCGCCGTCGCCGTCGTCGTCGTCGTCGTTGCCCATGTCCACACACTGTGACTTCTGATTTCTGATTTCTGTTTATTTAACTGTCATGCCAAGTCATTGAACGCAAACTTGGATGCTTTGTTTTAAGGCGCTCTCGGACCAGATCGTTAATATAAATAATGATTTATTTGTTTATTGCAAAATGCACCAAGCACAAAGCATAGTTAATCAAGTGCAGCAGGAAAACGTGAAAACCTTGGGACTGGCCGGGCCATTAAAATGGTATTTTTCGAAATTTTATTTACTGTGGGAAACTTACCCTGGGTTTGAAGTGCAAATCGTAAAGCATAGGTTATAGATCACTTTTCAATCATTCAATTTCCCCCAATGTGCTGCAATTTTCCAATTTTCGCACATTTTTTTGCTAAAGCTACTTGGAGACCAACTTGATGACTTGTTGCTGGTGTTCGAACTTGGCTGGCGGTGGCGAGGGCAGCCAGGCAGGCGGGGACTATCTCATCACTTTCCCATAAACATCGATCCAGACGGCTGAGCAAAGAGTTGGGACTGGGACTGGCGCTGGCGCTGGGTCTGGGCGTTTGTGGCGATATTGCAATTTACGTTCTGTGGTCTAATTAAAGTGCAAGTACAACTAAACTTGTGGCAGGTTGGCTGGGAGTATCGGAAGAGGCGGAGGCGAAGGCGGGGGCGGACTCATTGCGTGTTTGCAGCTTGTGGCCAGGCCATTTGCTGGGCGACTTTCAATATAATATATTCCCTGCCCCACACCATCCTTGGGCACTTCACCGTTTGTCTTGGCTCCTATCCCACATTAATCAATGTTGATTTCAATTAATTGTAACCCAACCCATCACTGGGCCCCGTCATTGTGGCCATGTGTCTGTCCATTCAACAGCTTGCCTTTTTATTAAAAAAGCCAACTATAGCACAAGTAACTATACTCAATTGTGGTCGCATCCTTTTTATTAAAAATGTTGCAGTCTATAAATTTAGCTGGAGAGGTGTAACTGCAAGTGGCAAAGGCAAAGGCAAAGGCAAAGAAGAGCCACCATCACCACCAGTACCAGCTAATGGTGAATGAAGTGGGCGGTGACCGGAGGGCGGGCGGGCGTTGCTGAAGTCGCATATGTTTCAAATGTTGTGTGTGTATATTATAGACTTTTATGGGACAGCAGCAGGAAATGCGTGGCCAGTGATGGTTGGGCGGGGGTTGGGGGTCGGCGGCATGCCTTGGAATTGGAGTATAGTAGATGCAGAGGCATACATTTGTGTATACACATTGAGATGTACCTCTAACTGGAGCAGGTTAAAGAATTTCCATAAAAATGAGGAAATATACAAAATACTTGCCAAAGTTGGAGAGCACAAAGAATTTGTAAAGAAATGGCAGGAAATTGTTAAAGATTTCGGTAAATCTATCTTTTCACGAAGCTGATTACAGAAATTGGAAGAGCTAGAGGCTGATATATAGATAAATATATATATACAATTTATCTACCCTGCCTGTCACACATGCAATTTGAGTAGAAATTCATTTCTCTCACTGATTTGTAGCTAAAAGGTTCGCATCTTTTAGATCTATTTGGTAATCAGTAATACTTATCATCGGATTAAACCAAAAGATCTGAATGAATAAGGGCCTCAACGCTGTTTTCTGCTTTTATTGAAAATTGTATTATCACCTTATTACATTCTTTCTAAAGTCAACTGAACCTCCACTGTTTCGGTTCGGTTTCGTCGTACTCTTTCAATTTATTATAGATTTGTTGAACGACTGTGTCTTTGCTCATTATACTCTCTACCGGAGGTACACAGAGTATATTAAGTTTGTGCAAGAGTATGAAACAGCCAGATAGAAGCAACTTCGACCCCATAAAGTATATATATTCTTGATCAGCACTAACAGCCGTGTCGATATAGGTCTGTCTGTCCGTATGAAAGCACAGATCTCAGAGATGGTAAGAGATAGAGGTTTGACATGTACGGGACATATGCTTCTTATGACTGCAGGCAGATTAAGTATATTTTCAATTTTGGCCACGCCTCCACCCGCCCTTGCAGTTGGGAATAAACGTCATATCTCCCACAGTTTTAAAGATAGATGGTTCGTACCTTCTAGACACCATAACTAATCAACATTATTTATCGATCTGCCAAAGGTATGTTAAAGATCGGATAAACGGTTGTCGAGTTATGCTCTAATGACTGTTCGCTGCAGCAGCGCAGTAGCAGCGCTGCTTTCAACGGCTACTGCAGCATCAATATCTATGCTGTGCGTATAATTTCGTTGGTACCGAGTATATTATAATCGGGCTTGACCTACTTTCTTTCTTGTTATGACTTGCAATGCGAGAAAAGCTATTTTTTTGTACCTTTAAAGTCCCAAATTTCATTTTAGTCTGCTTGAAAAGTTTATTTTTGCAGGCTTTCGAAGGTAAGGTTTTCCAAAAAACTGAAAAAACTGCATTTCGGCTTAAGATCGTTCAAGGTTTTGCCCTTGAGACCCTTCTTAAGTAGAAACTGTTGGTTTGCTTCTCAATCTGAGCTGAAAGATATTTTTCCAAATTTTCAAAGAATAGGCAGTCTAAAATCGTTTCAAAAACTCATTGTTGGTCTTGTGTCGCCCTTTATATCAGCCTATCTCCACTCTTAAAGACCTTTCTTGAGTATATATTCGCCACTTACCTTTTAATCTGATCGGAAAGTCGAATTTTTGGACTTTTGAAGGTGCGGCACATTCAATTTGATGTCAAAAACTTTTTTCTGTTCAAGTATCTCCCTGAATTCTAACGGATCTTGATCCATTAAGCCCGTTCTTAAGGCCTACCTTCAGAAAAGTTCCTAAATCTGTTCGGAAAGTCTGAATGAAGGTGCGAAAGTTTGAAATGTCTTACATCTAGTTGTCCGTTACTATTAGATGAAATATAAAGTTGGGTCCTTTGGGTTCGAACACATTATTAAGTATTTGTGCTAGATTTAAGAATTATCTTATTTGGTCTAGCAAATCCTTTAAATATTGAACATCTTGTCATAGAAAGCACTCAATTTGTCGAAGCAGTAGTAAGTGATACAGCTTCTATAAAACACATAGCATACTTTGAAGGGCATTTATCATGATTTTTTTTGTTTGCATAGAATCAAATCTTACCTGTTGGTGTTTTAACTAAGCAGCATTACCTAACGGAGAGTAAAATACAATAACTTTTAGTTAAAGTAGAAAAAACTAAATTTTCCTTAATATTATTCCATATAATCAGCATATTTTTTTAAATTCTAAAGAAAATCTCAACCGAATGACAAAAACAGCTTCTCTTTCTGGCACAGTGTAATTATGATTCGTATACTTATATAAATGACATAAGCAGTATCCATATTATGACAATTTCCTAGAATAATCTTCATCCTTGAATTTGCTATCACTTTCCATTTGCCATGACGCATCCTTCGTTGCTTTGTTGCTTAGTAGGAGTAAGTAGAAGGAATGTGACCATTATATGATTGAGTTATGTACACATACACACACACTTGCACACACACACACACACACACACACACATGTTTCAGCCATAAATTTTTGGTTGGGAAAACCTGTTGTTGTGGCAAGCAAGTAAGCATATCATGGTCCATATCCTGTCAATTTGGCCCCAATTCCTACTGCTGCTCCAGCTCCTGCTGCACAGCTAACAGCTCCTTGTGGCATTCTGTTCGTTTTTTGCGCATTTCTCACAATTTTGCCTGGGCGCAGACATTGGAACTCTTCTCTGCCATATGTGGTTTTTAGATAGATAGATAGGTATTGGTATAGGTATAGATGTATGTAGATGGATGCGCTCGTTTGTTGCAGTTGCTTTGGCATTTTTATAGGTTTGTTTGCCTGCTCGTAGATAGACAGGGAGAGAGACAGAGAGAGAGAGAGACATTTGTAGGTGGTTTTGGACGCAATTTGATTTGTTTGTGTTGGCAAGTAATTGAGTTAAGTGACCCGCAACGACCCTTTTGGATAATTATAATCCCATAAAATAATAAATACAATTTGCTTTCACACTTTCACACAACTTTTTCCAAACTAAATTAAGGCAAACAATTTTCTTCATTGTTTTTCTGTTATTGGTTTCTATTATTTTTCCCCCCAACCTATTTCTATTGTATACACTGGTGAAAAAACGGTTGAAGATTATATTAAATTAAAGTCAAGATGCAAACTTTCACTTATAACCAAAATGTACGAAAGCTTAATTAGGTATGATTTAGTGAGTTCTCAAACTGTCCAATAGATGGCGTCTCTTTTGTGACCATTTGGCTGGCCGGCTATTCCATCCAAGTCGGCGAAATTGTGCGGAAGCACATAATATTAACAATTGAAGAGTTTAAAACTGAAAACCATTTTCCTAGTTTATTCTCCGATAATGTCTACGGCAGCCATATGCTATAGTAATCCGATTTTGACAAAACCTTGTAGAATTGTGTGAAAGCATTTAAAATAAATATACAACAATTTTAAAAACGTTGCCTTTGGCAACGAAAAAGTTTGTCAAACTAAGACTACCTCTAAAACCCTACTTTTCTATGGCCGCTGTACTATATAGATGTCCGATATGGACCAAACTTTGAGGAATTATGGAAACGCATACCAAAACTTATAATTACGAAGTTTGGAGACTTTTCCATTGAAAACATTGGAGAATTTCTTACTTAAACTAGTGTTTCGATCGATCTTTCCTTTGACAGCTATATGCTATAGTCAACCGATCCGAACTGTTCCGAGATATGTCCAGCGTATTTATACTAAAGATTTAATGCAACTTTTCCTTAACATAGGTTTTCAATTGACGAAGGAGATAGCAATAAAACAGACAGACGAAATCGACTTAGTTCCTCATGCTGATCAGGAATATATATACTTTATTTGTTGGGAGTTGTATGCTTAGTAGTTAGAAACAGAATGATCTGAGCTGTTTTGTTCAACTTTAAGACAAGGTTTCAACATTTTTATAAGTCTTACCTACAGAGATGGCAAAAACCTAGATCCTTGGACTCAATCTAAGCACTATCTTATAAAAGTTCGATTTGAGTTGAAAAGTTCCATTTTAAGCTATGTTTTTTTTCACTTTGGGGGATCTTATTCGCTCAGATCGGCAGACTATACAGCTTTTGCTGTATAACTTCAGCGATAAGCCAACCATCCCATCTGCCTTGGTTTAACTTGGCAAAACGGATACATTTTTGTTGTGCGGCGACGTGTTAGCTCACTACACCATTGCACACATTTGTAATCAGACAACTTATACATTTCTGTGCAGTGGTTGACTTAAGGCAAATTGTGTTCTCCAAAAATATTCGAAAGTTTAGTAAATCCATCATTTTTTCCAAGTGTATATATGTCTGATAACATGATTCTGTTTACACGACAAATGCTCACGTAGCTGGCATCACACTTTTTACTATTATTATTTTTCCATTTCCTCTGCCTCACTTTTCTATTAGCCCGTTACCCGCTTTGACCACGTACCAGCGCCGGTGGTGGCCTTCTCAACCCCCTGATTTTCCAACACGTAGCTTCAGTCACAAATTTCACCATTAAAAACGCAAAAGGCCAATGCATAAATGATTGATAAATCGCCTGTTGCAATTCATTCAACCATCCTCTTACGCACTATTGCAGTTTATGACATACTCGTAAAAAAAGTGACGCACCTCGATTAGGTAAATTGAGTTGCCCCCCTCCCGCGTCATAACTTTCGTATTCATTAAGAATCTTCAGGCGTTGTCAGCTTTTGCAGACATTCCGTTTCCGTTGTCTACCACTTGAAGCTCATTTATTTTTGTACATAATTTAATTGATATTGTTTTGGTGTAGGTACCAAGTCGTTTTGCCTGAGGCACGACGACATTATGTGAATGCCAATTGTGTGGTGTGTTGTGTGTGTGTGGGCTTTCGTACGTTACGTGGACGCAACGTGACGCAGATATGCTGGACTGGTCCTGGTGTTTGTTTTATTCTTCTGTTTTTTTGTTACCCCAACTAGCCGCAACTTGCACTTGCATTGCTGCAAGAAGGGTTATATAAAACAACAACTGCTTTCGCAAGGCAAATCTAGAAAAGTGGAAAATGTTGCCGCTGGCAACTTAAAAACGAACGAAGGTCGCAGCAGCAGAAGCCAAAGTGGGGAAACCCTTAAAAATCTTCAAAAGTTTTAGAGCAAGTTTTATTAGCATAAGGAAAATTGGCATTTCTGGTAGATTCTTTGATAGGGAAAACAGATGGACAATGCTGAAAGTATTTTATAAAGACTAAACACAACTAATATACTCGACCCACTTCTCGTCCATATGCCATGGCTATAACTTCTCTTTCTAGGCCAAATCTTTGACCCCGCTCGTCGGCTACTTACTTGCTGATGCTTGTCACGTGCCAAGTTTTCACCACTTGGCTTTATAACCATTCATCAATCGATTCCCTTCAATAAATTTAACTAATCGATCTGGGAATGTGCTCAACTTGTTTCTTCAACTAGCAAACGATACTCATAACTTTCCCCCCCCCCAAATTTTTAGAAAGTTCTTTATATTTTTTTGCATATTTTCCAGTCCGTCCAAAAAAAGTATTTTCAACTTGTTTACGCGGTTTTTAACCAAATAGAAAAACATGTCGCTTCGGTCGTTTCGGGGCATACAACTGAGTGTGACAATTTTCTCATGTGTTTGGGAAGGAAAATTTGATTTGCAGGTCACGTAATTTGCGGGTGTGTGTTTCGTGTGTGAATGGAAAAATATGTAAATCCACAGGCTACACATATGGCCAGAGACTCGAAACGAAACGCATCGAATCGAATGGAGTTGAATTCTGTTTTTGTGTATTTGATTGTGGCACACTTTACAGTTATGAGATTGTTTATTTGGTTGGGCCAACGAAAAAGCGAAATATTTTTACATATAATGGAGGAGGGCTGGTCATTAGTTGGGAAACGAGAACTGAATGGACTTAAAGGAAATACTAGTTTTTTACTTTTCGAGCTAGGTTTTATCAAATTTTTATAAGGATACCTAAAACTGCAGTTTAAAAAGGCTCAAGGACATGTTTGTTGTAGGCATAACTTTATACACAGAGGCACAACATCCGAAAAGAGGCTGTTGGATCGTATATAACCGGTGGTCTTAACCGGTGGACTGTCAGTCCAATAATCGAGTCTCCCTGCCTGCCATGTCATAACCGTTTGGGAATTTCAAGGCAGTCTGCTTGCAAAAATAGAAATAGAAACTAGCCTCCTTTGTGTGCTGTTGTGTGTCTCTGTTTAAAGTTATGACATGACCTCCAGCCATCTACAACTTTAGGTTTAATTAACATAAAGGACATAACAACACTCACATATGATTTTGGAAACTACTTTAAGAGGTTTTGAACCGTATTTCTAAAACACTCAACAAATTTGGAATCTGCACTAGGTTTTGTTTAGAACTCTTGTTGAACTCTTCATCTAAACTAAACTTCAGTTCTCGAACAGGTTCCAAATCTTTACCAAACTGAGGTTATGGTATAAAAATCTATGTTCAACAATATGTGGTCTGAGTTTAACTTACGTTTACTTCTGTAACTCTTCTTAAGTGTACTCCGAGTCAGTTCCAAACATAGTTTCGGGGTTATTAGTTTAAAAGGTTCAGTTCAGTTCAGTAAGCCGGTTAAAACTGAACTGAATACTAAGACTTAAAACCAAAATCATTTATGAACCATTTCAAGGAAAAGGTTTGAATTGATTTGGAAACATGAAAAATATATTCAAACCCAAACCAATAAACCAAATTCCAAGTTCAGAGCATTAAAACATTAATCTTAGAATCTCCTGAAGACATTTCAAACAGTTTTTTGCTAGATTTTGCCAACTAATTCAGAAAAACCAACTAAGAGCCTTGAAAGACTTTCAGTGGAAACTTAATAAAAACTTGAACGGCAATGCTATTAAGCCACCCTCGTTGTCCCGTATTGATTGTAACCAAAGATAGCACCTGATTCCCCCTCACATCTTGCGCTCACTTCTCGGCTTATCCTTTTTTTTTCGTCCATGCATTTATTGTTGTTCTTACCTCTGTGTGGCATACTTTTAGGGTTATTAATGTAACATTAAAGTTTGTTGTCCTCTAAGTTGGCGTTGGTCGGAGCTTTTATCATTAACTTTATATGCAAACAAACAAAACTAAAATATATAAACCTGATGCTGGCATCATTTTGCCAACAAAAAAAAAAGAAAAAAAGACTGAAAATAAACGACAAATAGTTTGTTGGCTCACCCACCAACTGGCCATATGGCAGACATGATTTCTTTTTGGCATACTTCCCTAATGTATCCGTCCGTCTTTTTCATCTTCTTTCACTTGCAGTACAATTACCTCATGCAGTTTGATTATCTACCCAAGTCAGACCTGGAAACGGGCGCTTTGCGCTCTGAGGAGCAGCTGATAGATGCAATACGTAATCTCCAGGTGGGTACGAGTGTTTGCTGTTGTGTGCCAGCAGCGGCAGCGGCACCGGCACCAGATGCATCTCTATTATGCACAATTTCACAACTTGGTTTTCTCCACTGTTCTGCAGGCTTTTGGCAACATTCCAGTTACTGGCAAAATCGACGCGGCAACAGCCAAGCTAACACAAAAGCCACGCTGCGGTGTGGGTGACAAAAAGTATGCGTATAATTTCTCACCGGATAATCTGGATCATGGCAATAGTTATAGTTTACGTGTGCGCCGTTATGTACTACAAGGACCCAAATGGGATAAAACGGATCTAACATGGAGGTATGTGATATTTAAGCTTAATGCGATTACATAAATTGAGCAATAACTAACCAAAAAGTTGAAATTTTTTTGTATAAAATTGGGGAAGGTTTTTTTGAAAAATATAAGTGAAACTGATTTTTGTTTAAAATTGACAAAGCTGGCAGAAAGTATCAACAGTAGACGCCCTAATAGGAGTATATATCCGTTAAACTAGAAAACACTTTACACAAGATTTTAGACGACTCTTACACAATGCAGCAAACTTCATTTATTTTTTCGAAAAAGCTTTCGTTTGCAGGCGACACCACCATAATTCTTTCCAGCAAACGAAAGCTTTTGTTAAGAACGAAAGAAAGCTTTTTAAAAACTTCATAAAGCTTGCTTCATCATGTAAATCTCGTCTTAGCAAGTTCAGTTAGGAAAAACACAGCTTGAAAGCTTTTCTTTTGTATGTTTCTAAAATATTAACCATTTTTCTATGCTGACCCACAAATAATATTGCTTCAACTGAAACTCTGCCGACTTCTCTGTTGCTGCACAAGTGGTTTATATGTCTAAGGGATGAGGAAAGTGTGGGACATGTTCTAGAAAAGCAGTAAAAAGGCTTCTATGTGTAGCAAAAAACCTTTAGTTGGGCTCATTTTACTTCTGAACAGATTTGAATCTGTAAACAAAACTATACAAGACCCAGAATTACCCGAAAACAAGATTTGGGTCTCCCTTTTCCTAGACTAAATAGTATTTGGGTGAGCAAATAGAAGGATGAAACACCGTCTTTATATAAAAACCTAGCAGTACTTCTACTTCTTTATATTATCTCGAAACAAGTCTTCTGGGCTACTGGTAGCATTAGGATATTACCAAAGTTAAATAAACTTCATGTTTTTGAAGCATTTTAGACTGCATTTACACGGTGAAGTAAACCTCATGAAGTGCTCTTAGTAGGCGAGAGAATCAGTTGAGATTCTAAGCCTTTCCTTTATAAAACGTTTTTACTTTGCCTTGAATATTTCGTCTACTAAGAGAGCTTTATAAAGTTTGCTTCACCGTGTAAGGCCAGTCTAACCCTTTTTTTATTTGATGCTTCAACTTTATTCCGCAACTAGCTTTTTAGTTTTCATAATCCAAGTGTTTATATGAGAATTTTACCCAGATTTTTTTATGGTGCCATATGGCCAAAAAACCTTGGGATCTTTGGTATTCTTGTTTCAATAGTCGCATTACTTTTTATTTCTAGTTTAATGGCCCACTAAGAGTGTAATGAGGTGACGTGTGTAATGATGGCAATTAGAATTATATTTAAACACTATAATTATAATTGCACATGCACAGAAAAGGCAAGTAAGAAAGTTGGTTAAGCTCGAATTTAGTATACTCTGTACCAATGCAAGTTTAAGCTTAGCTGGGCTGCAAACCTCCTAAAAGTAGGAAGCGGTTCACTGCGGGGCTCGAACCGGCAAAACCTGTTGTGTTCGGGTTCAGAAAATCACAGGTTCGAATCGAGGAACTTAATAAGAATATAAAACTTACATTTTATTCTTTAAAGGAAGCTTGGAGTCTTGATATTTTCTATATAATAATAGTTTGCTTGGTTTAAGTTTATCTTTAGAAAACATTGCAGTAAACTTTGATCAAAACTGGCTCTTTGGCTGCATAAAATCAGATTTAGAGTATAAAAGGTTGCTCAACTAGGTAACAGTTTCAGATAAAAATGCAATTCTTCTACACAGAGTAGATTAAGTTTGTGTAGCAGCCAAAAGGAGGCATCTCCGACCTAATAAAAGTCAGTACCAGAAAACATTTTGTTTGGGGGAAGATAAGAAGGCGATTCTTTTAGTAGATATTGGCATTCTTATCTTTCTTTGGAAGGAAGCAATAAGAAAGCGATACTTCTGCGAGATGAGAAAATGTCTATTCTGAGAGATAAACAAAGCCATTCTTCTTGGGGAAAAGTAATAGTATGGAGTATGGAATACTTCTCATTCAACAAAATATATTTCTTGCACAACGCTTTAATTTTGACATCTTGTAATTCTCAAGTTTGAATCCAGTGCACTCACAATATATAAGGATGAACAAGAGTTCGGATCTTCTTAATGTTTGTTAAGCTCGGTATTGCCAATTCCAATTTAATAAAAGGTGATTTTTGAGTAATATTTTCCCTACTTTCTTACCTAATTCTAAGCTGTTTTTGTTCTAATTTGACAAGTATTAAGTTCGTAGAACCGCAATTCTTACAGTGTAACAGTTTTGTTTTATAATTTAATTGTGCATATTTAGCAGAATTTCCTTGAGTTTGATGACTGGCCTTATGCAACCTACTTCGAGTCAAAGTTCATTATAAAAATTTGTGCCCTTCCATCTTATTGTTTTTGTTTTTTTTCTGTTTTGGTTGAAGTAAGCGTCTCCCCCCCGTTTTTGTAGATGCTCATTTCAATTAAACTGCATGCAGTTCATTAATTTTGCAGCGTTCATTTAGATGCGAATTTATAATTTTATAAGGAGGGCACCGCCTGGCGGGGGGGCGGGGGGAAGGTTCATGTCCTGTGCATACGCGCTTTCAATTAATTCAAAACTCAAACGTAGCGTAGCTTGTTAATTTTTATTATGGCCATTGCATTTTGTCAGTAAGCAAAAAGCAAGGAAAAAATAAGGAAACTACAAAAAAGAAAACCGTGCAAGATGCAGGAGGAGGACGACTCTATTGCATAATTTGATGTCTAAAGTGTGTTTTTATGTAAAGCAAGTTGCTCGGCTGTTGTTGTTGTTGAATTGTTAATGGCCAAGTGGCTGCCCCCCCAGTGCTGTGTGAGCCAAGTTGACGCTACTTTCATTAAACACTTTGCGCCAAATTGAATTTTATGATGAGCCAAAAAGCAAAACTTGAAGCTCCTTCTGATTGCAGCTGTCACTTTTCGTGTTGTATTTGATTTTTAATGCTTCAGCTGCATAATTGCGCTTGAAATATTTACACGGAGAGTTAGCCAGCAGGGCGAATGGCAGCCAAGAGATCATTAAAACAGGAACAGAACAAAAAAAAGAAACGAAATTTTCCAATTAAATTTGCATAGCTTGCCAAACAAAATGGTGTAGCATACTTTTGGGGATGGCGGGCAAATATAATGATTCTTCTAAGACAAAAGAAGAGAGCGAAAGGGAGAGCAAAAAAGTGTATTAAAATTAATGAGCAAATATGGGGGGGAGTTGTATTTATGGGATTTAAGTTACCCTGCATATTGGTCACTTCTGGCAAAGGTCAACCTAATGCTAGCAAAACTGCCAACTCTTAAACCTCTCTCTTTCTCTTCCTTTGGGCAAACAAATCACGACTTTTTCACACCAAATAAAACTAAGACTTAATTAAAAGCATCATTTTGAGTCATCAACGGAGCAACAGTTTGCCATCTGCCAATCTTCTGCAAAACTTCAGTTGGCCTTTCTCCTTGCCCCCCTTTTGCATTTGCCAATTTAGTTGAAACATTTGCGCAAAGTGCAAGTTTTTTGGTCACTTCCGTTGATTTGTGTTCGCGGTGGTTTTGTGTCTTTGTCTACAAGCAATTTCAACAGTTTATATCTAAAGGAATTTTGCGTTGCAAACTTTTGGTGCCAGGATGCTGTCGTTGTCGTTGTCGTTGTTGTTGTTGCTGTTTGAGTGGGAAAACAAAATGAGTACAAAATGCTAAAAACGACTTCCGCTTGACAATTTGCATGCTGTGCTGCGTGTTCCAGCGGAAATGGAAAAACACTTGGTTACTTATTTTTCTGCTGTTGTTGTTGTACGCCGCTTTGGCCTTTCGGTTCAATTGCAATTAAGCAGCAGGAACACATGCAGCTAGGCAAAAAGCAGGTCAATATGTATGCACAAACATTCGATATGTATTTGTGTGTGTGTGTATATATATTTCATGTAAAGTCAATTTGATGTGACCCACCGCTGCGATGCGTTTGCTTGGGCGTAATGCTTTAATTTAGTCGTAATGCCGCTGTTGTTGTTGCTGTAGCGAGTCCCCTTAATGGCCAATTAAGGGTGAGAGGACACAAGAAATAATTAAATCGCCATCGCTGCATGAACTGGGAGTAACCTGCATGTGGCTTTTATGGTGTAACAAAAACCTACCAAGTTTACGAACATATTAAATGGCACTTTTTCAGCTTTTGTTTCATCGATGAGTCAGGGTAAATCAAACATACAAATTGGTTGATTAAAGTCCATTTAATTTAGTGGCGGACTGGCTTAAAGCCGTTTTTATAACTACTTTGCCGATTAGTTGTGGAAAACTTGTCTTAATATCCTGTTTACATACATGTCCTGATTTTGTTAATGTACTTTTAGGCAGAAACTGCAAGTGATTTTGCCGCCTAAAAGTATGCCATTCGAAATTTGATAAAGACAGGCTGCGAATATTTCAATCCTTTATTGGTCCATTTCAAATTTGCGTATGAGGGAAGCTCTTATACTCTGCTCTTTTGGGGGCCAAGTGTCTTCCTTCATCAGCCTATTACTGCTAGCAACACCATTTAAGCAGTGAGAACATTCGCCCCAGGTCCGCCTGTTCTTTGGTCTGTCAATCTACTTCCTTAGCCCAAATCGAGACGAGAAACATGTGCACCTTTCTATATCAGCCGAGCACTCGAACGCTTATATATGCACACTTGAGTAGTCAGAGCTGTAATGTAATCATTACTTCAAGTATTTAATTACTTTTCATTACAATAATCTCAATTATTCAGATAATGAAAAAACAATTACTGACTACAATTTTTCGATAATCGCAATTGAAAACTCCAACGTTTAGTCAGAGATATATTATGTATACATAGGTAATTATTACTACTCTTATTTAATTACTTTTCATTACAATAATCTCAATTATTCAGATAATGAAAAAACTACTCCTGACTATGACTTTTTTAGTAATCGCAACTGAAACTTTCAACGTTTAGTCAGTGATATATTATGTATACGTAGGTATCAGAGCTGTATTGTAATCATTACTTCAACTATTTAATTACTTTTCATTACAATAATCTTAATTATTCAGATAATGAAAAAACAATTCCTAGCTATAATTGAAACAATCGCAATTGAAACTTGGAAGTACGATTATTTAATGATTGTATAAAATTTTAATTACTTTTACAATTACTTAAAAAATTAAACTTGTAAAGAGGGATTATAGAGTAATTGTGCTTGTTTCTATGCTATCTCCGGCGTCAGTTTTAAAGGTATCGAGACCAAACTTTGCACACAGTCTTCTGGCTGAATCGAATGACTATAAAATATAGCTGCCATAGAAACGATCGGTCAAAAAACTAGTTCTAGTGAGAAAAACTTTTTTGTTTCCAATCCAAACGTCTCCAAACTACGTATCTACTAGTTTTCTATGCTTCTACATGATTCTGTCAAGTTTGGTCGAAATCGGACATCTATATGGTATAGCTGCCATAGCAAAGTAAGGTTAAAAAAATAGTCTTAGTATGAAAAACTTTTTTGTTTTCAATCTAAACCCCTTTAAAATTGGCATATATTTATTTTATAAGCTTTCACTTAGTTCTTCAAAGTTTTGTCAAGATCGGTTGACCATAGGTTATAGCTGCCATAGAAATGTTTGTTCGAGAAACTAGTTTTAGTGAGAAAAACCTTTTTGTTTTCCAAGAAAACGCCTCCAAGCTTTGTATTTCTTCATTTGCTATGCTTTACCATGATTCCACCAAGTTTGTTCGAAATCGGACATCTATATAGTATAGCTGTCATAGAGAAGAAGAGTCAGAAAAGTGGTCTTAGTGAGAAAAACTTGTTTGTTTTCAGTGGAAATGTCCGACAAATTAGTTTGAAAAGATTTAAAGTAAGTTGGAGTGGGAATCTCTACTGAATATTGAGGTAAATCCTGCCATATCTTTGCCTCAAGTATTTTTCAACTTCATAAGTCATCATTAATAGCTGCCTTCTCACTCCCGAAAACCAAAAACTGCTCAAATCACACGACATGTAGGTTTTATGTACCCTCAACTGTACTCACTTGGGCTACAAAGTTGCCTACTGTCCACAATCTCAATTCCATCGACTAACTTAACTGGACAGGCTTTAGCACCGGCGACAGTTGACCAACTTCTGACCATTTGTTAGATTTTTAATAACATTAATAAACTGCACAATGAAGTCAAAGTCTCTGGGCACGCCATGAGCAAGGCACGCACATGCCTAGGACCAGGATCGAACGGAAGGAAGTCCCTCTCTCGCTCGCTCCCTCTCTGGGTTCGCCATCTTGAGTTTGCGTTTATGCTTATTAGCGCTAGCGTGCATGCGAGCCATTAATACAATGCAGCTGTAAAAAAAAAGGAGCCAGAGACTGCGAGAGGGTGTATCTAGCATCCGCATCCACATCCTTTTAGCTGCAACATAAAAATGAAAAAAAGAAAAGAAAGAGAGGAAAACTTGCGAGACGTGTATGGATGTCTTTGGCTATGGCAGGCGTTGTCATAAAAACTGCGTCCGGAACACATACCCCAGCTTTGGCATGTAACAATGATAAAAAGTAATTTTATGACGCACTCACACACCCACACACACACACACACCAGGCCAGCGATGCTGCTGCACTTATTGGTTCATTGTCTTTGCCCGGGACCCCTCATCATTTTCGCTTCTCTTGTGTAATGACTGGCAAGCTTTCAACAAAGACGTGTGTAACCTAAAACGCTGCCCTCCCTGATACAACGGCCAGGTTATACAAATTATCAAGAATTTTGTAGAAAAAAACTGCATCGCAAATCGCAGAGCAAGAGTAAGCCTGGTCACTTGCCTAAAATTTGAGTAGTTTACAGCCTTTCGGCTAATAAACTTTGTTTGGGCCAACTTTTTGTCAAATAACAGGGCCCAAACAAATCACAATTGTCCATGCTGCAGCCGGCCCATCTCATTTTTGATGATTTTGACAGGAAACAGAATGCGGGGCGGGAGTGGGAGCTGCTGTTGGGCGAGAAGTTGCTCATTTGCTGTCAATGCCAAATTAGATGCTAAATTAGCACACAAAACTGATGCTGCCCCCGGGCCAGTAGAGTGTTAAGTTGCCCGAAAACCGTTAGAATGCCATTGCATTTGTCTGTGTCGGGCTGCTGCTGCCACTGCTGCTCCTGTTTTGCGGTACTTTGACTGATGTGGCACAAAAACCAAGGCAAAAACTCTGCTCACAGCATTGACACGTACACAGGGAACCGAGGCGAACGGCCATGGCAAGAAGGAACGAGAGTTAAATGGATTTTCAATGGGTTTCGGCAGCTCGAATTCGGCCCGCAGCTTGGCCCGGCCAGCATCCCAGAGCAGGATGGCAGGCTTATGGAATTTCGCAGTGCTGCTGCTCCTGGTTATTAAATTTGAAATGCTACACCTACGACCATATCAGATTGCCAGCCGCTAAGACAAAGGGATATTGTATCAAAATTCATACAATATGCAAAGCCTTAGCCAGCAGAAGAAAATATGCCACATCATAAATTTTATATGTATATATATGCCCAGGCATCCTCCAACACACACACAGGCACAACCGAATGTTGACACACTTTCGTTTGCCTTTTGCTAGTCGAAGCACAAAAATGTTCTATTTTAATATGAACCCAAATTGAGCTTGTTATTTATGTATAGTTTACAATTCCTCTTGCACCTTATGGTAACCCCCAAAAGTCTTAGTCTCGATGGCCCCTTTGTGCCCTACTGTACTGCACTAGCACGGTCGCTCGCCTGGCATTTGTGTGTCATAAAAAATGTAAAGACAAGTGGCTGGGCTTCACAGTCGGACAGACAGACAGGCAGGCAGGCAGGCAGGACAATGTCATTATAAAAAATATCCTGCAGTTTAAATAATTGTCACTGTAATAAAATCAGCCCGGAAATTAAGCATATAACTGCACGAGCATGCCTAATTGGGGTGGATCGAGCAGTTATATGTCAGCTAAATTTTTTTGTTATGGCTAGTTACTTGAAAGCTGGCGCCAATAGCTTGTGCAGATGACCGTGTGTGTAAGTTTTTTTCAGAAAACGACCTTTCTTGCACAGCGGACACACACACACTACCTGCTGCACCACAACCAGCCACATTTGGTATTATTCCTACTTAATTGAAGTGAGAAAAAAACTAAGTTAAGATATTAAAAGGAACTTTTTAGGCATGGTATTATACCAATTGAAACTTTGAGACTTCCTTGAAGTTTTGAGAAAGAGAGAGAGATCTGCAGATTCTAAGCAGTCAGTAGAACAGCTGTGGAGTTGTCCGAGATCTTCTACTCTAGACCTTTTAGTCTAGAGATCCCATGGAATGGATTGCATGGAATTTGCTGGAATTTTGATGATGATTTCTTACAACTTAAGCCTCTTATTGACCTTTAAGTATTTCATATAACTAGAAATACTTTGGCTTTGCTGCTAGAAAGTGCTTCTCTTTTATGTCAGCTTGGTTTTAGGCACTTTGAAGTGGTTTCTAGCCTACTTAATATTAGCAACAACTAAGAAAGTCGTTCAAGCCCGATTATAATATTCTTTTTACCAGCGAAAGTGTAGAAAGCAGCGCTTATGTTGTTTCTTTTGCTCATAACCTGACTATTGTTCATCTGATATTTACCATTCCTTGAGCGGTTCGTTAAATAATCCTAATAACAGTTTTCTGTACTCTCCAACTAAGAGCGTAGAGCATCGATTTATTTGGTCGTCTATTTGGTAGAATTACACAAGGCAACAAAACAAGACTGTTTTACAGTTTATTGAAGGGTTTGTGGTGATTCTATATGACTGAAAACGAATCAGTCTTCCTAATTTGTCTATCAAATTAAGATTTATGAAAATTTTAGCTTCATGTTGACCTATTTTGGCCGTTTTTTGTTCGTCTTTTGTAGGAAACCTTTACTCTCTTTAATATTAATGTAAAGTACAATTTCTTAACTTTAAATTCTAGTTTCCCAAAAAATTTTACGATTTTTTTAAGCAAAGATATAACTCTTTTTGTAACATGTGTTGAAAATAACATAAATTTCTACTGCCCAAAGATATGCAATGGTAAACCAGTACAGTAGGGTAGACAATTGTATTGAAAATTTATGAAAAATTAGAGCAGAACCCATTGCTTACTTATAAGCAGTTCAAATTTTTCTAGATATTTCTAGCACAAGTATTCAAAATGGTATACAAAAATCATAGAATTGAAATGCTTGGTTTGTTGTAAAGCTAAAATACATTAGCTTAGGGTAATGTCAAAGAAGAGTCTTATCAAATAAAAGAGTTCCCCACGAAACAATAATTAAATGTGTACTAATTTGTACATAATCTCTCATTAATCTCATGACACTCATTAAGAAAATCATCCAAAAATATTCTTTTGGACTGGATATGTCTTTAAAATCCACTTAAACATCCAGCGGAGCTGCAAAATCAACCAAATGATCATAATTTTTCATATTCTTTGGATGTTTTTTTTGTTCCGTTGGATGATTAAAAGGATATTTAAGATATTTCCCGTCCAAATGGTTATCGGAAATCATCCAATGGATATTCTTTAATATCCTTTTTATACCCTTGTATTATAATTTTGGCCAGAAGTTTGCAACGCATAGAAATATTCATTTCCGACCCCATAAGCTATATATATTCTTGATCAGGGTTACAAGCTGAGTCGATTGAGCTGTCTTTCTGTTTCTACGCTAACAAGTCTCTCAGTTTTAAAGCTATCGACCTTAAACTTTGCACAGAGTCTTCTTTTTGCTGCACACTACTAATATGTCCGAACCGACCGGATCGGATGACTATATCTCATAGCTTCCATAGGAACAAACGGTCGGAAAACTAGTTTAAGTATGGAAAACTTTTTTCTTTTCAATGGAAACTTCTCCAAACTTTGTATTTAAAGGTTTTCTATGCTTCTTTATAATTCTACCAAGTTTTATCAAAATCGGACTACTATATGGTATAGCTGTCATACAGAAGATAGGTCTGAAAAACAGTCTAAGTTAGAGAAACTTTTTTGTTTTTAATGGTAGCAACCTGCAATTTTGTATTTATTAGTCTTACATGTTTTCACCCAATTCTACAAATTTTGGTCCAAATCGGATGACTATATCATATAGCTCCCATACGATCGAAAAATGGTAAAAAGAGTATTTTTTGAAAATATTTAAGCGAGCACTTGCAGGGGTATGAAACTTCGGCACAGACGAAGTTAGCTCGTTTTCTCTGTAAAGGGATAGAGCCTAGGTAAAAACATATATAAATATGGTTAATTCCCAACAGCTAATCTGCATAGCTATTCATTGTACAGTTTTAAACCAAATCACTTCCAGTTTGTTTTTGTTTTGTTTAAACATTTCCACTTGAACTACAACTCCTTTGCCCCTGCAGAAGTTATGACCTACAATCCAAAGTAAACTGATTCTGTTGTGTTGTCTATTTATCAGCGTTTTTGGTGTTCATTCCAACCTGCCCTCGTCGTCTTCTGTGCTGCTGGGTTGCACTTGCTCGATTTTATAGAGCCAGCCAAACATTATGGCCATGATTAATGGCAGATAATAATTTCGAGTGTCGAGCACTTGACAGCATACGAAAAGTCAGAAAACTATGGTCAATGGACGCCCATTAGCCCCCCTCTGACCAAAAAAATGGAACAGCAGCCAGAGCAAAAGGGAAATCCGACTGAGAGGGACACACGGGCTGCTGCAGTTGTTGCAGCTTCTGCAAATGACTGCTGCAAAATAAACAGCCAGCCGGACAAAAAACTATGGCCGTGTTCTGTTTGCGGCATTAAATGCCTTTCGCACCCATCCACAATTGGTGCGTGTGATTTACTTTCGCTTTGTGCATAAATTATTATGAGCTGCTGATCGAAAATTATGCAATCCAAATTAAAAACAATGGCGGAAATATTGCACAAACTGACAACCGCTTTGGCCATGATGATGATGTCTCGTTTGGATGCCGCCACTGACCACATGTTGGGTTTGCGCAGTTATCCGAAATTGATTTAGCGTCCCTGCCTCCTACTGCTCCCTGTTTTTTTATGTGTGGGTTTTAGAATTTTTGTGGCTGTTTTGTGTTGGGGGGCGGGGGGTGTTGTTGCTCTGCAACAGCTGCAACAAATGACATTCAAATCTGGTTTTTTGGTTAAGGTTTTTTCATATTTTATGCTGAAAGGCTTAAATTATTTCGAATTATGCCCCCTGCAGCACAAAAGTAGGCAACATTTTTGGTAAGAAAAAACAGAAAAAAAAGTCAGCCACATAGCAGAGCAAGGTTTCGATCCTCGGACCTCTGGGTTATGGGCCCAGCACGCTTCCACTGCGCCACTCTGCTGCCTGTCGAGACACCCAACAAATGTTAAACTTATGAGAAAGGTAGCCAATTATTTTGAATGATAAATATTCTGGGTTGTGATTTACGTACTGCTTAATTAGCTTTTGTCTCACTCCTTCCCACTCCCCCTCTCTCTGTCTCTTGATTTGTTTTGTCAGAATTAAAAATGCAATAAATCTGACAAGTTTTATTATTATAGCATAAATTGCGCTATTGGCGGATTTTAAATTCAGTTTATGAAGCAAAAAAAAAAGGAGGCAACACGGCAACTGACAGGAGAACAGTATATGAGGCGTGGCTGGGGTTTGCTGCTGTAAGTGTGTGTGTGTGTGTGTATGTTCGCACTGGCAGTGCCGTAATTATGTTTGCTTACGTGGGTCGTCGTCGTTGTCGCCAGCTGGAGCGGTAGTAGGAGCAGCCAGGCCAGGCCAGGCCAGGCCAACAAGGATGTCGTCAATGGCCCAACAATGTGGCTCGAAATTTGACACTTTCACAGTTGGTCAGTTGATTTGCTCGCTTGGCCGCCAAGGCCTCTGTCATGCCCCCTCCTGCTGCCAGGCAAGGCCTGTCTGCATTTTGTTAGATTAATGTCCTGCTCAATCATCAATAGGTTCAGCGTTCGTTTTGCTTTTTGTTTGTACAGCACTTGTTTATCGCCCAGGACACGGTTCTCCCACCAACCCACCCCCACTGTCATTTCATTTGCTGCGCTTCATTCTATTTATTACGGCTTTCATTTTGGCTTGTGCATTCATCCTTTTGCTTTGTTCTTTTCGTTTACTTTTAATTCATTTAGGTTCTCGTTTTTTTCTTTTCTTGTTTTTGTTCATTTTGATTGATGACCACTTTAATTGCGGATATTAAATGACAAGCGCCAGTAATGCTGCGGCTCCTGTTCCGCTGGTATCTGGTTCCTGATTCTGGTCTGGCTTTCATTTTTGCGCTCTAATTTCCAGCGTATTTTTATTGATCGTTTTGTTTTAAGGCAAACATTTGAAATTGTTTTCCGCTCTTTTTATGCAAGCCGGCAGCTATTTGTAGTTTTGCAGTGCACACACACACACACACACCCAAACAAAAGCTAATCAAAATCAAATCATCTCTACGATTTGATGCCCAAACTCGCGCGGTGCAAGAATTTTTGCCAGATAAGTGAAGTTTATACTTGGTTTGGGGGTTTGAACTGTAAATAGAGAGTTAAATGGAGTTAGTGAGCGGTATTAAATTATCGGTTTTTGTTTACAAATCTGCCAAATTGTTGGCAATTTTTATAAAATTGTTTCAGATTTTGAGGTATTTGAGCTGAAAAGCTTAATTTTAAAAAAAAAAGTTACTTACCTGTCACGGTCGCCACGTACTTTGATTTGGTTGATCAAATCTTCAAGGTAGTAGCTAATTATATGTACTTATGGTTATTGTATTTGAGGTATTTAAACAAAAAAGCTTAATACAAACTTTAAGTAAAGTCGATTTTAAAAGAATAAGTTACTTACCTGTCACGGTCGCCACGTTGTAAGAATTGGTTGATCAAATCTTCAAGGTAGTAGCTTATTATATGTATTTACCATAAATACTGTGAACAAATCAGGGTTTCATTGTTATCTTATTAAGTTCTTAGTACTCAAATGATAATTTTCAAATGATAAAGCAAAATTGTGTATATAATTTCTACTATATTCATTTAGATAAAACTATGCCTTGACCGGTTGTGGTGTATCAACTCGAACTATCTTTACACAAGCGGTCACCTTCACTAGCTATTGAGGCCAGCTGTGATATTGATTGGGCGTTAAGGCCGTGAGATTGATAAAAGCTCGGTTTGGCTCTCTGAGCTGTTAATATTCTTAGAAAATTCAAGAATTTTTAAAGGCGAATTATTATACCCTTGTGCAGATGTTTGTAGCGCATAGAAGGCAGTATTTCCGACCACATAAGTATGTATATTCTTAATCAGCATGACGAGCTGAGTTGATTTAGCCTTGCCCGTTCTTCTGTCCTTTTGTTTCTATGATATCTTCTTCGTCAGTTTTAAAGCTATCGCCACCAAACTTTGTAGGAAGTTTTCTGATACATATACGCTGCACATTTGGGGGAACCGGCCCGATCAGATGACTATAACATATAGCTGCCATAGGAACGATGGGTCGAAAAACTAGTTCTAGTGAGAAAAACTTTTTTGTTTTCCATGCAAACTTCTCCAAACTCCGTATTTACTAGTTTGCTATGCTTCTCCATGATTGTGCCAAGTTTGGTCGAAATCGGATATCTATATAGTATAGCTGCCATATAAAAGTAAGGTTAGAAAAATAGTCTTAGTAAGAAAAACTTTTTTGTTTTCAATGAAAACCTTTTTAAAATTGGCATATATTCATTTTATCAGTTTTCATACAACTTCTCAAAGTTTTGACAAAATCGGTTGATTATAGGTTATAGCTGCCATAGGAATGTTTGGTCGAAAAACTAGTTTTAGTGAGAAAACCTTTTTTGTTTTTCAAGAAAATGCCTCCAAATTTGGTATTTCTTAGTTTGCTATGCTTTACCATAATTCTACCAAGTTTGTTCGAAATCAGACATCTATATAGTATAGCTGCCGTACAAAAGTAAGGTTAGATAAGCAGTCTTAGTCAGAAAAACTTGTTTGTTTCCAGTGGAAATGTCCTTCAAATAAGTTAGAAAAACGGTAATACAAACTTCAGCCGAGCCAAAGTTAACTTTCCTCTATTATTGTAGTATTTTTACTAAATTTTCTTCAACTGCAGACCTGGTATGCTTCCAGCTTAGTATAGAGGTGAGGCTGCACACTGAACTAACTAGCCGAAAGTGCTTCAATGGGTCACATTAAAATACAGGGCCAAGAGCAATTGACTCCTGTTTAACTCCTTTATTGATGTCAAGCCCTTCAACACGAGTTGCCCAAGTAATGTAAATGGAAGCTTTGTGCTGAGCCCAAATCTCTATTAGTATTATTGAAATTCAAAGTAGGGTTTTGTTATTGATTTCATTGCGCCTGGGAATAACTAAGGCAGGTACCACAAATTTGCCTAAACTAAGGCTCGATTGTTTGCCCAATCACAGAAAACAAAGTGCACATATTTTTTATATTCCAGGCAAATTACTATACTCTTCATATTCCGGTCAGTTTTTTTTTTTCTCCTTACCCAGACACTCACTCGGCCGCCCCCCTTGATTAAAGGTCTCCGTCTCCCCGCTGCCATGTTAGATGGTTGACACAATTTGTAAGGCTTTTGATGTGGGCTCGAAATGATGTGCTGGAACTGCTTAAGGGACTTGTTCGGGGGGGGCAAACGAAACTGGGCCTATACTCAATATAACTACATAATAATTCTAATGAAAAATGTCAAGCAGCAAATTTGATTACCCGCTTTGATTGTCAATTAAAGCACAACAACAATTTGCAGAGCAGAGAAATCTGGTTAGCCGCCAAGATGTCAGAGAGTGGTGTGCATATATATGTATATGTATATAGTGTGTCCCTCAACTGCTGATGAGCGTATCCTAATTAATTTTGCAATACATATATAGAGAGAGGGGGCCGGCCAGTTCATTAGGCGCATTAATTGATAAATTGATATTGACTTGGCCTGGACTATATATATATATGTATGTAGCGCCCCCGGCCAAGTTTCAAGTTGTTAAAACTGGCAAAACCCGAAAGAAAAACATCAATTCTGTCTGGCTGTCAAATCAAACTTTGATTTCAGATATTTTGTTGTTTGTGCGGCCAACTTTTATTCAAACTGACAAGTTTTTGGGGATGGTCCAGAGACAATCAGTTAATGCAGTCATAGGTAAAATGGATGATATGTGTGTTGATTAATTGCCCGTCCGTTTTAGTGTCACCTTTGTGGCTTGATTAATGCTGTTTGGTCCACCCCAAAGCGAAAATTTGTTGTATTGTTAATTGTAGTTAAGCGCTTTTAATTTTCATATGTGCGGCTCGTGAAAAAAAAAACGCCACCAAAGACCCCCCGAAGCCAATGTACGTACACGAAGTGTGAAACCGAAAACCAATTAAGGATGCGCCTGCGCATTCACACACACACAGAGGGAGAGCCAGAGCAAGAGCGAGCTCTTATACTGCACGCTTTTGCCGAAAGCTTTGGGATCGTAAAGAGCTTTGTCAACTGAAGCCAACGGCATTTCATTCAAATACGGCAACACAGCTGGCCAACAACTCAGTTGCTGGCAAGTGGTCGGTGTGAGTGGAACACAATCCTTCAAAAAAAAACAACATAAATAACAATAATGCTCAACACAAGGAAAAGGGCCAAAACTCAATTGCAAAAAACATCCAAGTTGATCGTCTAAGCTGAAGAGAATGCATACAACATCAACACATAATCCTCGGCACTTGAGTGCCAGCAGTTCACAAAAAAAACAAGAAAAGAAAAAGAAAAAGCCCAGCTCAAGTGCCACCAAGTCATTTGTGCGCTCATTGTTCAAAAATGGAGAAGGATGATGACGACGACGACGACGACGACGATGATGATGGAGGAAATGCCTTGAAGAGGCTTTAGCGGGCACTGAATGTCTGCTAATATTTGAAGAGTGCGCCGCATTAATTGACATAAAAGAGTCACGAAAAATATGCCGGAACCGGGGCCCCTCCACCGCCGCCGCCGCCCAGACTAATGAGCGGCAGCAGCAGCAGCAACGACTGGGTAAGTGGCTCGGCTTAAGGCTCGGTGTGCTTTGGCTTTGGTTGTCTGTGATTTGCTCCAAGATTTATGTGCCTACTGCCTTGGCTCATATTAGCCTTGCGGTAATTTAGTGTAGCCTATCCGCCAGGCGCAAAAAACCTGTTCACAAATTACATAACCTCTCCACTCCCCACAATCAGTGTGAAATTATTATTTGCCAATTAGGAAAACAGCCTGCAAAATTACACAAATATGCAAATTTGCAATCAGCCATCAATTGTCAATAGCATATTGTTCAGTCGATCACCCGGATGCGGTAGGGCGAAAGTTTATTGCCCTTATGCTTGTACAATTAATTAAGCGCAATTAATTTAAATACTATTTTTTTTGTTCTTTTTTTGGGCCACTGATTGAGTCAAAAAATATTGTGAATCGCATTGACTACAACAACAAAAGTGAAACATAAATAATTTATTTTTCTTTCCGCCTGAAATAATTGTGTAAATTGTTGTAATCGGCCAAAGTTTCGATTACCAAAAAACGCCCACCAAACTATTGTTTCTGTTGTCAATTATTTAGTTAGGTCTTTTGTTTGATTTGGGGTATTCAAAATTCAGGCTGAAAAGTGTGGTTTTCGTTTAAAACCCATACATATTTGGTTGATTTCTGGTAAATGGAATAATAAAACTCATACCATAAACTAATTTTAAGTCTATATGCTTTAGTTTGTTAATTTTTCTTGAAATTAGATGGTATTTTAATGGAAATCGATAGAGGTTTGTCCTTAGGAAAGCTTCCCTAGGCCACAGTTTAGATTGGGATACTCCAAAGCATAGAATATCATAATAAATGCGCCTAAAAGTATGCCATTGTTATTTTCTTAAACAATTCTCAATTTTATTACTAAACTGAGAGTTAGTTATGTCTGCGTCATACATAAACCACACTTTGCATTCACTAAGACTGACATACTAATTGAAGGTATTCAAAATGAGTTAGAATTTAAAATATAATTAAGCATAGCATACTTTAAGGCGCATTTATCCAGATAATGTTGTGGTGTATAAACAGGGTAAGAGATGAATATGTATGAAAATGACAAAAAAGTTAAGAAATTGCAAAAAAAAACACAGAATTAAAAATATGAAAATTTTGATTAACATGCCACCAAAATAAGTATGTTACCTGCTTTAATCTAATTTGGTCTTATGCTAGCCCTAGGCATTCCCTCTAACATTTTCAAATCAGCAAAGCTTACCAATGTTTAATGTTGAAAACTTTAAGGTTCCAGGCTTATAGATAAAGGTTCGGCTCACTTTTTCAAACCATTTTAAATAATTTACCAATTAAATTGTAAATTTACTGCATATAATATAATTTTCTTCATATTTGGAAAGGCCTGTCCATCTAAGACCCTAAGACTCTCTTCACTTAGCTGAATCGGAGCCTCAGATGTTTACATTTAAGTGAGCAATATAAACACTTTGAGGAAATCTTTTACTAATGTATCACTTCATCTTTGACATCAAGGATCTGAAAACATAGGCTATTACGGGTCTTAAATTTATCTTTATCTAAGACATGGACATAGCTGAGACTTTGAAATGTGTAAATTAAGTTGAACCTAACCGAAATCTTGGGTTCAAAACAGATTCAGCTAAAGCTTTTCTTATATTTAACGACTAAGCTAAGCTAACTTCGTCTGTGCCGAAGTTTTTATACCCTTGCAAGTGCTCGTTTAAATATTTAAAAAAAATACTCTTTTTCCCATTTTCCGACCGATCGTTTGTATGACAGCTATATGATTTAGTCATCCGACTTAGACAAAAATTTGTAAAATTATGTGAAAGCATGTGAAACAAACAAATACAAAATTGCAGGTTGCTACCATTGAAAACAAAAAAGGTTTTTCTAACTAAGACTGTTTTTCAGACCCATCTTTTGTATGACAGCTATACAATATAGTTGTCCGATATTCATCAAACTTGGTACAATTATAAAAAAACATAGAAAACCTATGAATACAAAGTTTGGAGACGTTGCCATTGAAAAGAAAAAAGTTTTTCCTACTAAAACTAGTTTTCCGACCGTTTGTTCCTATGGAAGCTATGAGATATAGTCATCCGATCCGGCCGGTTTCGACATATTAGTAGTGTGCAGCAAAAAGAAAACTCTGTGCAAAATTTCAGCTCGATAGCTTCAAAACAGACAGACAGACGGACGGACAAAGCTCAAGCGACTCAGCTCGTCACACTGATCAAGAATATATATAGTCGGAAATTAATATTTCTATGCGTTGCAAACTTCTGGGCAAAATTATAATACCCTTTGCAAGGGTATAGAAACACCAATTACTGTTTGATGCAAACGCCGCAATCATTCGACGCACAACAACAAATCTTACATTTACAAAGGCACGATAATCTGTAGCTGTTTTCAATTCTGTAAGAGGCATAGGGTAGAAAGAGAAGTTGTTGTTGCTGTTTCCCTAGGCGCAAGCCGCTTTACGCATTGGAAAAGCTATGCTAAAAACTAATAACATATGCCAAGAAAATGCTCCAAAACTTCGTACTGAACCGAACCACTTCAAGCCAAAGATTTCTATTGTCTCACCGTGAACTTCAAATCTCAGCAATTGTAGAAATTTAGATAAAATTTGCTGCACTTCCTTTCCCTCGTTTCTCTTAATCTCTTATTTTCTGCACTTGACTCGCTTACTCGTGGATCATCGCAAGTTCTAACAATAATCTTAGCATTTTGCCCATTTTCTGTAATCTTTCATTAGCGCCATTTTCGCTTTACACCCCAGTACACACCGAAAACTTCCATCTAACCCATTTATAGGCGAACATATTTCAATTTCCTTTGCCATCCCCACTTCCGCCCCGCCCCGCCCCGCCCCGCCCACTTACCAATTTATGGGGCCCTTTATTGTTTCTCCGGCTCCCCAAACATTTAGGCCGCCTTTCATTTCATTACGTTTTTATCTTCGTTTTTTGTGTATTTCAGTACTAATTTCATTTTGTGCATATTTCAAAAACAAGGGCTTAATTAATTCCCCCCTCCCCCCCTCGAACAATATTTATAACTTTCTTGTGTTTTTTTCCTGTTGTTGTTGTTGTTGTTGTCAATGGCAAAATCTAACAAATTTATGCATGACTGCAACAGGGTCAAGTTGCTGCCAAATCCTTTAAGGCAACGCAGCTGGTCGGACTCCAAAAAAGAAAAAAGTTGAAAAACAAAAAAGGGCAATGGGAACTTTGAGCCTTTTAGGCGGTGTGCGCAACCAATGCGACGACTGGCCAGATAAGCAGATTTATGAGCTACACAACAAAACTGAGGCTCAACTAGCTGGAGACATTTCTGTTTCGGTTTTCCGCCTCTTTTTTTTTTTGGGGTCGGAGATAAAAGCTAAAGTCTCACCCCACACACACACACGCACTCACACATGAGAGAGGAGAGATTTATGAGCATTTCTCTAGACAGGAATGTCACCAGGAAGTGCCAGCCAGGCAACTATTGACACGCAGTGTCCTCTTCCCAACGACAACATCATCGATATCGACACGTAACTTCAGACGTGCGTATAATTTTACGTTGCGGTCAGTCAAAAAAACAAAAAAAAACAAAAACCCGGTTTCAGGTGTCAATTTCGTTTTCATTAAGTTGCTTCTGCTTGACTTGCTGCTTGGGGGTCCCTTAATTTGCCTCACTTTGCTTGAAAGCGACTCAAATTTCCGAAAACGAAAAAAAAATGTGAAAACGAACAAGCAGCAGAAGCCCTACTTAAGTAGAAGTTCTTCATTTTTGCATTAATTAATACTTACTTATTGCAAAAAAAAGGAACAAACTTAGGGCAGACAATGCCTGGGGTTCGTCTCTGGGTAGGTAAAATTTTTAATCACTTCCTTGCGCCACTTTGTGCTGTGCGCTGTGCACCCTGGCAGAGTTGGTAACTTGAGTCTGTTAACATTTTTTGGTGGAAAGTTGACGAGCTGCTGCTAGACCCTTTGTGGTTTTGCTCCTGGCCTGCACCTAATTAAAACTAATTCTCCTGTAAATAGTATTTAACAGTTTTTAAAGACCTGGATTTGTCTTGCTTAAGGTCTTTGACATGGAAATGGTGAAAAAAACTGTTTGGTTAATGAACGTTTGCTGGGATTTGATGAAAATGTTTGTAGAAAATCTTCAAAATATAGAAAATGCGGCAGGATAACCGAGTTTTATTTACTCAGAAAACAAAAATTACTAGCCTAGCTATAGACCAATCGGTCTACTCTCGTATACCTTGTAAAAAACACTATTCTTTAAAGGTTTATTATTATTAACTTAGAATTTCATGTGTATTAGGATGTACTAAGTCGCAAACGGCGAGATGAAATACGAGCTCCTCTTAAGATTTTAACAGGTTATCTTATCTTATCTTATCTCTACAATGTCACACCCTAGAATGAGCTAGAGCAGCGATGTTCAAGAATAGCGAGGCCAAAAAAGGCGAATGTATTGTGTGCTGTGCACTGCAGCGAATGCAAGCAAAGAGAGCGCTGCTTACGCTCATATGCCCGACTTCGGCGTGGGCTCGGCCCCTGGTGGCTATGGGTGAACATCGCTGATCTAGAGAAAGAGACGCTCTTTGAGAGTTCCACTTTAAGTTCTTTTACAGAGTAGTCTCATGTGTTTTGTTGTTTTTGCTTGAAAGAGATCGCTAAGTACTTTAAATTTGTCTCAAAGCGAATTACCTTTAGGTTAAGACTGAGTATTTCAATGCGTTGCCTTTATCCTGCAACAATATTCTTAAAATAAGGTGAACAAAATCTTTGAATCAAGAACTATTCGTACCTACTAAACTCTTTCCCAGTTCAAGCAAAAGACTTACAGGACAACGGATACGAAAACTGTTCCTATAATTCCCAACTGGTTCTAACAGTTCTAACTGGTTCTTTACCTGTAGAGTAAAAAGGGTATACTAAAGTCGTGCAAATGTATAGAACAATCATAAGGAAGCAACTCCTAATCCATAAACCATATATATTCTTGATCAGCATCAACAGCCTAGTTGATATAGCCCTGTCTGTCTGTCTGTATGAACACCCAGATCTCAGAGACTAGAAGAGCTAGAGCAACCAAACTTTTAATGTAGACTAGTCTTGTCTGCACGCAGATCAAGTTTATTTCAAATTTTTGCCACGCCCCTTTCGCAATAAAAGAATGTTGAATGTCTCCTACAAATTTTAAGATATCGACCTTGCAGTGTAGTGTATGTGGCCCATAACTACCAACTCTCAAACTCTCATAAAGATCGCAAAATGAATGGCAGAGTTATACAGATTATAAACAAAAAACGTTGCATACTTATCTGAGCCGCTTGCGCTGTTTTGCTTACATTATGTTGAAATAATCAAGCAAATGTTAATGCTCTCTGTTAATTAACATAGGAGGAGGTTAATAAACACTAATTCCCCTGAGTGATGGATATATCGCAGTCAGGCAGGGCCGACTTTAACTTAATCTCCCGATTTTTTTGTATCATCTTGCTCTTTGCATTTTCCAAGCCTATCATAAAGCAAAAGCTTTAACTCAACTATTAACTCAAAAGCTGACAGTTCTTTTTCTATGGCAATATCTGTCTCTCTCTAACCCACGTGTTGTCCTATGTTGACACTCATTTGAAATTTGAACGACGAGCATTTTCATGGCTAGTTACTTATACATTTTTCTAATGAAAAAACTTGTTTATTTAATGTACAGAGGAGGTAGCGAACTGGCGACCACTTATACAGCAGTCACACACACTACCAGCTGCACCACACACGGCTATATACAGTAGTTTACTTCACTCAAAATAGAGACTGTCTATATACATTTTTCTAATGTAAAACCTTGCTTTATATGATGTTCAGAAGCTGGAGCGAGCTTGCAGCAGGTACACACACTACCAGCTGCACCACAACCGGCTACATACAGTAGTGTACTTCACTCAAAATAGAGAGGTATTTCATAATTCAGGATTCTGCAAGAAGAGAGGCTTTCTCTCTCTGTCTCCATCTTTGATTGAACTTGCAGACGGTATTGAGATAAGCATTTCTTGCATACAAACTTTCTTTCTGGTCACCGCTCAAAGCCAGCAGTTGGCCCCTACATGTGCAACGGCAATGAAGCTGTTTCGGTTCAGATCCCTCCACTGTGAAGATGTCTCGCCTTGGTAACTATCTCAACAGTTGAGTGCGCCCGCCCCAAAGGCAGGCAATGAAATTATGCTTAATTTGTATAGCAAACTTTATGCCACAAAATGTCATAAAACGGCATAGCCAAGGAGAGAGATAGATAGAGTGGTAGAGAGAGAGGGGGAGAGGGATACAAGTTGAACCAGTCGCCGGCCACCAAAAAGTGCTGTGCCATTTAATTTGAATTTTAATGTGCGTTCAAAATTCTTGCATGTCCGCCCTGACAAAAATGCTTCGTTTATTATTTCTTTCCCCCCCCTCTTAATATTTATTTCAAATGGCTGGCACTACTGTGGCTGGCAAGGGACACAGGACGCCGCACACAGGACAACTGGGGAACGCAGGACAGTTGTGCTGTGTGTGGTCGTTCGTAGTCTGCATACGTCATCGAACTGTTGACCGAGTTGGCGTTTGGCCAACATGTTGCCTGTTGCCTGTCAGCAAAAATTGCAGATAGGGCAGGACCATCAGGAGCAGGAGCTGCCCGCCGCAGGATGCAGGCATTAAAGTGCAAAGTGTTGATAGAAGCCAGCAAATGCAGATTTGTGCTGAGGCTGCAGCTGCAGCAAAAAAACTTGGCTGGAAGAGTGACCGCACAGCTCAAGCAGTGGCAGCAGAAAAGGCATCTGTCCCGGGCTGTTGTGGCCTATTACCTGATGTAGTAATCTCTCCCATCCATCAAACGCCGCCATATTGAATCAACGCAAAATAATTGCTTTTTAAATGGGTTTTTATGCCAGACATGGACGTGCTCATAAATTTCAAGGAAACTCCAACCACCCGCCAGAAAGTTCTGGCCACTTAAACGGTGTTATGTCTTGGAATTTCCGCTCTCTCTCTCTGTGTTTTATTTTTTTTTTGTTATTATTATTTGTAAGCTTTAATTTTCAGATTTATGCTCGCAGGAGCCGCAAGGACATTTTTAATGAGATTTCTTCTAGCCAGCACGTAGCCAAGTGGTGGCCTGGCAAAAAGGCGATGACAGACACAGATTATGAGAGTTATGCCAAAAGTCACTGTGGTTAAGCAGCTGGGGAATGGAAAGCCAACTTAAGTTTGCCACCAGCTCGGCTGGTTGTATACCAAAGTTTGGGTTTTTTTTCCTCAGCTCTGCTCGTGTTGTTTTCAGTAAATTTGCGTTTAGAAATGATGGCAAGAAAATGATGATGATTTGCTACTACCACGCTCTCACTTATTCTGCCCTCGTTTTTTACTATTCGGAGAGAATGCGAAAGCATAATGAACTCATTTATCAAGGAAATTTTGGTTGGTTGGCTGGCTTGAGTAAAAAATTTAAAGTTAGATGGTTCAATTTGGAGAGGGAGGATGACGGGTGATTGAGGCGAGTTCTTAAGGGAATGTTGAAGCTAGAAGAGAAGCCATCTGTTGGTTAGCTTGGCAAATCAATTAACTAGAAATAATTGTAAGAAATTTAATTGAGGGATATGAAAGGCATTCTTGAATTTTCAAGAATTTCGCTCTTGAAATCGAGCCAAAATCGTTCTTAGTATGGTATAAAGAAACAGAGAGGAGAGCAAGCACATTTGAGAGAACGCAGCGTTGAACTCGCTCTCTCAGTTTTGATATTTTAGGAGAGGGGTGTGTGAGGAAGCTATCTACCTGAGGGCGCCATCGATTTTTGCACTAATGTTGCTCTGAAATTCCCAACCAGTTATGGCATTGCTGGCATGGAGAGACGGCGGATGGTTGACAGGCAAAAGCTGATGCTGCTTTGAGGTGTTGCGTTATCCTAGAGCCGGCTAAAACTTGCTACCTGGTTTAACAATTAACTTTCAATGAAAAAGTTTTAATAAAATGGTTTAAACAATAGACTTAAAATAGTTGCATGACTGAAGTCTGAGAAGCTCTTGACTTAAGACTCTTGAACCTGATGAATTCTTGCTCTTGTTGTATGCTCTTGATTTAAGAATGAGCCATCTTGAATTTGAGTGTGTTTAATACTTGATTCAAGAACCATTCTGCTTGATTTGAGAATGATTCTTACTTGGATCAAGCATTAAGACCTTGTATGAAGAAAAACGGGATCAATATTCATACTTGGAACAAGATTTTAACTCTTGGATCAAGAATTTTTATTCTAATCGAACGTCTGACATTAAACATTCTTGATCTAAGCATGAAATTCTCCATTTTGTCTCTGATTGTGTATAAGGCTTAGAAACGGCAATCAAAAGATCAGCATACCAAACCATATAGACCCCAAATTAACTCCAAATCTTACTTTCCTTACCAAGGCTGCGAGCTGGTTCGGTTCACGGTCTTAAGTGTCTCAAACCAAACCCAGAACTGAACCGAAAGGCAGCTTCTTTTCTAGCGAAAAAATCCGGTATGAAGCCAAGAACATTAACAACTTAGAGAACAGCATCAGAGCACATCCAATATAAGATAAAAACCAAGGTTCGAAAAACTGTTCCACCTTAATGAAAGTTCAGTTCAAAATTTGCATTTTAAGGTCTTGTTAAAAAAACTTCATATTAAGCAAAATTTTCCATCAGTTTCGTAACCCATTTCCTTGAAGTTTCATCCAACGACAACAATTGTATAACCAAATCCCAAGAATAACAAATCTTGTTAGTTTTCTAATCAGCTTATCATATAATTACAAGCAATCTTTGATCAATTTCATTGATTGCAAAACTCAATTTAGACAAAACCGAAATAAATCGCCTAGTTTCTGGGTTTTGCAGCACATTGAACACGACACACACACAGACACACACACAGACAAATATATACCCATCAAATTGAGCGAAACATTTGATGCATGGCAACAATCAAATACAATTTTCATTAAGACTAAAGTCCATAGAGGCAGGGAGCGGGCCGGAGGGGGAATCGAGAAGGAGAAAGACAACTCATCGATGTTGTTGTTTATGTATGCGCTTAATTGAGTTCAACTGAAAGTGTCAACTCTCGATAGAAGCTACACACACACACACACACATAATGGGGGGAAAATGTTGTATGGCTTGTGATTTTTGCGTTGCTTTTGATTAGCAATTTGTGGCCTTTTGTAAAAGTTATATCACTGCATGATAATTGCTGTCATCAGCCTGGGCGGGCATAAAAACGCAGCGTTTTAGCATTTCCGCACTTGGCAACGGAAACGGAAGTGTAACTGCCGCAGCACTCACACTCGCTCTCGCACACACACACACACACACACATGAAGAAGGAGCGCCGAGTCAGCTGAAAATGTTTGTCGTTCTGCCTGCCCGTCCGCCTGTCTCTCTCTGTCTGTCTGTCTGTAAGCCAAGGCGTAGCCTGGCGCATTTATAATTAACATAATGATGGCATTTTGCTAAACACCGTTTTCCGCATGTAGCACACACACACACACACACACTCAAAGGACACACAGGACACTCAACAACGGCTGCATAGTTGACATGAAATGCCAACTTAATGTCAGAAAGTTAACATGCCACTTGAAATTAACAAGCCGCGCACACTCTTCTGCCTGCCTGCCCGCCCTCCCTACCTCCCCTCACACAACCCCCCCTCTCAGCACTCAGCTCGGTATCCCTTTTTCCATTGTTATGTGAAGTGCTCAGGTGAGCTTTTGCATTAAAAATGTAGAATTTCATCTTTTAGTCAGCAATTGTAACATTTTTATACGTTTTTTTTTTTGAAGTGTTTGGACCTGTCTAAGTTTCAGGTACTCAAGTGTGACGGAGGCGCTTTGTTTTAGTACAAAAAAGAGAGAAGAAAAAAAACTGTCCCGCTATTTAAAAACCGCACACACTCTCTCACCCACCCCACTCCTGGTGGCCTTTGTGTGGCGCAAGGGGCTCTGAGCTCAATTATAAATTTATGGCCAAATTTAAAAGGATTTTGGTTTAAGGATTTTTAAGGTAACTGGCGCAGTTCGATTTGTGGACACCAAATTATTCGTGATTAATGCCCTGCAAAGTATGCAAACTTTGTTATCCTAAGTAATTATCTATTAGATCGAAGCTCTTGCTAGTTAGTAATGGCCTTAATGCCGTTGGGTTAGTTGGGAAGTTGGGACTCACTTTAAGAAAAGAACAAGTGAACATGTTCAGTCACATAATAAGCCTTTACCAAACACTAACAAAACCTACCTCTTGTGATCCAAGAAGTCAAAGGAGAGCGTTCCTGTGTTAATTCCTGTGACTCTCACACATCGAAAGCTGAAAAGCACTCACTGAATGTGGCCTATTCTTGAATGAGAACGCTTAAAACTTCAGTGATTCAGAGCCTGAACATTGCAACCTGGAAGGAAATGAATCAAACTGATTAGACTAGGCACTGTCATCGAGCTACTTTCAGAGAAGAGCACTTAAGGGATGCCATAGGCTATTTACAAGCCTTACACCAGCAATGGTCATGCCCATGATGCAGCAAAGAAGGTACGGCGCACATTTGTTTTTAAGTACTCAGCTTTTGCGCGACGAACTTGAAGCATTAAGAATACGCGAAACACTAAACGCTTGCTGAGAGCGCACACTGCGAGCTCCCTACTTTGATTGTTGTATCATGGTCATGCCTGGCCCGCAGCGGCGGGCATACTTCGTTATTTATCTAAACTCTAGCCGAGTGCATGGCCTGGCTTCCCCGGAAATGAAATGGCCGACGAACTGGCACGTAAGGGTGCAGCCACCGCAATGGTAGGACCAGAACCCTATTGTGGCATAGGCCAACACACCATTAGGGAACTCCTTAGAAAGCTTAGAACAGCCTCCTGGGCAAACACCAGGGGCATGAGACAAGCAAAAGCATTAATAGTGAACCACAACCTCAAAAGGTAGCAGAATTTGATCCAACAAGGAAAGAATGTCCTCCGAATCCTGACAGGGCTCTACACGGGTCACTACAGGCTGCGGGGTCACCTACACAAGTTGGGAATAACAAACATCCAATTATGTAGATTCAACAGATTTGGGGAACACAGCTTACCCCCCAACAAGATAAGTAACCTAGAACCCACGAAATCCTTACCTTCCCACAAGATATAGGGTTGCTAGGAGAGTTGTAAACTCAGCAGGGGGCACAATAGACCAGGATTGGTCGCAGTGCGCTATCTCCCCAACACATAATAAAAAAAAAATGCCCTGGCTTGTGCCAAGAGAGCATAAAGTAAGCTCTGTTAGCTTTTAGTCTCAGGCCAGCGGTCCATGAGTGCTGGTCAGAGCTAGTTTGTGCCTCTTTTATTTTCAAACAACAACAGAAACTCACTCTATGGCCTCGCTCTTCTTGAAAATCGCTGCTTAACACCTTACTCTGCATATCACAACTTCTAGTTTAGGATCTGTGGAAACATATATCCTCCTTTGCTTTGGCTAAACGTAACAACACATTTCTACGTTAAAAATTGATCACATTCTCGCCTCACTGCCTTATTGATAAACAAGAAGCACACCTAGCCCTTACCTACCTTGATTTCTGTAGTAGTTGCATGGATGAAAAAGAGAAGGAAACGGTAGAACACCTTTTCTAAACAGAGAAAAAAAACGGATATTAAAAAATATCCATTGGATGATTTTCGGTAACCATTTGAAAGACATATGTCTTAAATATACTTTTAATCATCCAATGGAACTTAAAATCATCCAAAGGATATGAAAATTTATAATCATTTGGATGGATTTTGAAGCTCCGCTGGATGATTAAAAGGATATTTAAGACACATTCCTTCCAAATGGTTCTTCTTTTCTTCTGTGTATCAATATGCCGCTTTGAGTAGTGGAAGTCATGGCAACCACTTCATTTACTTCATCTTTCAACCTCTCAAAGACTTTCGAGCTGGAGAACCCTGCTCTACTTTAATTTATGCTGCTCACACAATTCTCCAGTAGAAGAGAACCCCTCGGAATAGAATGACTGGAAGCTTTTAGACAACGCAACCTAAACTAGCCTACACCTTAAAGCAAGCTCCATGTCAATTTTGTAACCTTAAAGATTATACAACAACTTGGACTAGATTTACTAGATTTAGTAGGCGGAATATTCAAGGCAAAGTGTAAAGGTTTTATAAAGAAAAGGCTTATAATCTCTACTGATTCACTCGCCTACTTAGAGAGAGCTCCATGAAGTAGTTTGCTTCACCGTGTAGATCCAGTCTTAGTTGCTTTCTTCAGTTATAAAAAAGAGAGAGAATTACGCTTGACTTCTTTAACCAATTCAAACCTTGCTGGAGTACTAATTAATGTGCAAGATTTGGCTGCCGGTGGCACAGCATTCATTCTGCTTGCCACACAAATTGTTTAATATCCCAGCGCACATTTTCAACTTAATTAAGGTCCATGAATAATTGGTTATTTCAGGCAGTTTTCTTTTGTGTTTTGTCATATTTTATGTACATTAATTTTAATATATAGATTTTTTTTTATGCAATGATTTATTATGGCACAACAACTTGATTAAAATGGACATTATTTATATGTAATCGATCAATTATCGATAAAGTTCATGTATATATTTTTGCCCCCACACACACACACACACACAAATTTCACAATTAAAAAGCAACAAACCATTTTGGTAACAGGCCTAGGCCTAGGCCATTGTGCCGGCCAGACATTGCCACAAAAAAGCAGCAACAGCAACAACAACACGAAGAATTAAGACAAAAACGCGGCCGCTATCAATGCCTGACCATTCGCCCGTGCCCGTTCAGAGTTGAGGCTCTTCTTCTGGCTGCTGCTGGGGGTAATTTTTCATTTTCAACCCGACACCTTTTTCAATTTCAGCAATACAAATGTTTGAATTTGTGCCGCTTGACTGACTGAGCCCCTCCCGCCCCCGCTCGGCCAACAAAATGCAATAAAATTTCAATATGCAGCTTGGCCAAGTCATTTTAGCCCGAACCAAAGGTACTGTGTTACTTTTTTTTCTCTCACTCTTTCGATATGTGACAGCTAAATGAAAACACGGCCAATTTTGACAGGTAGCAGGCAGCAGTCTCTAGCCTCTAGCCAGGATTCAGCAATCAATATCAACAGTGGCGAGAGCGAGAGTGAGGAAGCGGCTGCCACTTGTGTGGCTTTCCTTGGTATACTCCTGGGGTGTGTGTGTGTGTGTGTGCTAAGACTTGAGGCCAAGCAGCTCCTCGCAGACGGAGTGAGAGAGAGAGTGTGTATTTTTAGACTTGTCTGCCCTTTTTTGGCACTCAGCTTTTGGCTGAAGGGAAAGCAATATTGCAGTTTTGGCTCAAGTTCCTGTGCTTCTTTTTGTTATTTATAACTTTTTCTTTGCGCGCTCAGAAATATCAATTGAACACGTTTTCACACACACACACACACACGAACTTTGAAAATATGAGTGCACTCGACATGGGTAGGTGGAGGGGGGGCGAGTGCAAACGTTGACAGCGGAAGTTTTGTTTTTTCTCTCTCTTTCTTTTCTATATAGAAAGCGCAGGAAGTGGAGGATCTGTTGAAGCTCCTTTTGTTACAGTTTGCTTAATTGCAACGTTTTGTAACATAATTGCAGGACTGCTGTATCCGTCAGATACAAAATTTTTTGTTGCATCTTTTGTTTGTAGTCAAGTGGCCACGCCCACACGATGGTAGATTGCGCACATTTTCGAGTGTGGCTAACAATAGGCCTATTGATTGGCCAGACAAATGACACGTACACCTCGCGCCTGCAAGTAGGCAGCGGTTTTTTGCCTTCGCTTACATAATTAGCTTTGGCATAATTAATGCTCTCTCTCGCTCTTTCTATCGAAGCATAAACATTTTGATATATGATTATTATCAGAACAGGATGGGCAGACATAAAAACTCACTTAGTATGCCAGACCAGCAAAATTTCTGATACTAACTTGAGCTTCCTTTTCTTTTTATGCAAATGACTCGACGCTCGGCGGCGAAAATGGGAAGGTAATGGTGTCAAATTCAAATCGCGTCTCATATGTTTTACTTTTTCTTGTGCGCTAATTTTATGATCATTTTGGCACAGCCAACGATACGTGTCACTGGGCTACAAAAGCATCTTTCCTCTCGCGCATTTAGCTTGTCACGTGTAATTTGCAGCAACCTTTTTTTTTGTTGTTGCTGGTCCCCCCCTGCAATGTGCTAACGACCAATTTGGGGCGAGCAGTTAATTTTTTTCCCTCTTCTCGTTTTCGCTGCTGTTGTTGCTGTTTGTGCATTGCGTAGAAATGTGAATATTAAATTAAATGTATTTAAAAGTGTTTGGGGTTGTTGGCCAAATTTAAAATGTATGAAAATCTGAATTGAAATTGAGTGGAAGACAAAAAGGTGGAAATTTCTGCAGCTTTAATTGGCTTAAAGAAATGCTGAAAGAATGTAAAAACACACACACACACACTGGAATGTGCCACCGCCACAGGAGAGTTGTAGTCTAAGCCATCTACATAGACTTGGACAACTGCAGACGCGACTGCAGCAGCAACCAAAGTCCTTAAGTGGAAGTAGAATAGAATGTTAAATATTTGAAATCCTTTTTAAACTTATAACTCTACGCAAATAAGAGAGTCTGACTAATTGTCCAACGACGTACAGTCTTACCCTTGGACAGAAGTCCGAAGAAGAACAAAACCACCCCAAAAAAAGAAAGAAAATGGCTGGAAAATGAGTAAAAAATGTCACAACTGTCACAAAATTCGGTTTATAAGCAAAATACGCGAAATATTTTGGAATTCGAGAAAATTAAAGCATAAGAATAGCAACCGAAGAAGATCTATAGGTATATTTCTTACAGGTATAATAATCTGTTCTGAACTCAATCGAACCACATCGTAACCAATGACAGGCCGAACCGACGTCCTTTTAGAAAGGCTGAACCGAACCAATAAACACTAAACAAAACGTTTCGTTACGGCAAGAGGTCCTGAATTCCATCCCCAGTCAAGGAGAGGTTAAGTAAACAAATAATAAATATTATTAAAATAGTTATACACCCAGAGAAGTGTAGCACGAATCGGCAAGCACGATTTCTGCTTCAATTTAGAATTTTTCTTCTTGATTTTTTTAAGACGAAATCTGCTCGAATACAAGCAGACAAACGTTCTTGACTTTCAGCTTGATGGCAAGGGAAGTGCGGGGAGCCAAAAGCGGAGAGAGCAAACAACAAAGGAGAACAATTCTCTCTCTCACTCTCAGAATTGCCAATGGATGTTGCCTACAATTTATACCGAGAATTCGCCGCTGCTTTGTCTAAACGCGTTGCGGCGGTGCCGGCTGAGATGTCGGTGTCGGTGAGTGTTGCAGTCTTCGAGGCCCTGAGTTCAAGACCCAGTTGAGGAAAGTACAAAATAAAATTCTTAAATGGCATTTAAAAATTAATCACAATTTATTAGGAGAGGGAGAGTGGCATTGGGGTGTGAGGAGTTTGAGGTGGTGTGGTGTGTGCGTGTTGCGATGTTATCTTCCGTGCTACTCTTGGAATCGAAACTTTTTTATTTTTTCAACCAAGAGAAACTATTCCAAGAGTCGAGAATATTTATGCAGCCAAAGAGATCTTTTCTTGGATCCAAGAAGATTTATTCTTGATATCAAGAAGACTAATTCTAAGACCAAGAATATTCTTCTCGAAAATCTATGCTTGATTTCAAGGTTTTTCTTCTTGGATCCGAGAATTTTCGATGTTGCCGTACTTTTGACATCGAATCTTCTTGATATCAAGCACGATCTTCTTGATTTTTTCTCTGAGTGTAATACTTAGGGTCGATTTCACATCTTCTAAACAGCTGCTATGTGTCAGATAAGCTTAGATTTTGCTCTGTTATTTAAAGGTTTATGTGACAGATTGCTCTATGTATAATATTTGATTAGAAAATGAAGTTGAATGTAGATTGATTACCCTGTCATTTCCATTAAATTTTTATTTCTGGTGACAAAATGACATGATATAATATCAATTTGATCTTAATAGTTATAGTTTGATAGTTTGGTATATTAAAATACATATATTAAGTTCAAATTGATATTTTATAGTGTGATTTTGTCACCAGAACAGTTCGTTATCAACTGTATAATATCGGCTAATTATAGACATCAGAATATGCTATATAATATTTTTCTCTGTGTATACATTTCGATTCACTGAGAAGGAATACCGATTCGATCCTTTGTAATACCAAGTGGGTGTAGCTTTTAAGGTGTGACTATTAACTACTAAATACTAAGTAATGTGAGGTCATGTTATGCTTTCGCACAACTTTAAACAGAGACACATCAAACCACAAAGGAGGCTGGTAGATTGTACAGCTGTTTCAAGAGGAACCAGCCTCTATCATCAGCGATCAATGCCTGCCAACTGAATCTAACTCAACAGTCTCTTCATGCCTGCGGTGGCATAACCATTTGGGAATTTCAAAGCAGCATGCCCGCAAAAACATTGACAGACAGTCTCCTTTGTGTGTGTGTGCGTCCCCATCTCCTTGCCGTTTTTTAGTATGAGGATAACTTGTCACAGTCTGCTGCATAGTCAAAATTTAATCAGCTGTACGCTCTCTAAGTTATTTGTAAACAATATCCGCCTCCCTCTAACCAGCGTGTTTTCCTATGTAACAATAGCTTTGAGTAAAGTTGAACGACAAGAGCTTTCTTTATGTTGTTCAAATTCAAAAACACTTAAATTTCTTTGAAAAAACAATGATAAGGTGATGGTAGGAGTGTGAAAATTGGTGGTTAAGGGTATTTTTTGATAACAAATTGAAATAAATACAAACTAAAATATATGTTAACAAAACAAAAAAATGTACTGCAGAGGAACATCCTAATAATATGAAATAGGCCTAAAAACCTATGTTAGACCTGCCAAATATAAACAAAACTTCTACGTTTCGGAGGACAGGAGATTTGTATACATATAGATTAAAAGTGAACCCCCGAACCGAACCGAAATCGCCTTTTAGTTAGCTCCAAAAACCGTATAATGAAACGTGCCGTAGTCTTAAAAACTGCTAGAACCTTTATATCCAACCAGTACCTATTTTCGAACGTTTTGCAAACCCGAAACTTTGAACGAACAGTTTTACTACAATTTGGCTACTTCGAATATCATTAAACCGATTCTAGATTCTGTTTTGGCGTTTCTAAGCCAGTTTTCTAAGAATTTGAAACCCATTTCGCATGAAAATTGTCAGTTTTTGAATAAAAATCATGAGAGTTCTGAAAACCAAAAAAAAGAAGAGCCAGAAAATCATATTTTTCCGCTGACATGGTGAGATTGGCTCTGGCTGTCCGTTTGCTGCGTGTTTGCGAAATTTATCTTCCATTTTGACGCGTCGAGCTGCCTGTTGGCTGCATTTATGCAAACATATGCTGCGTGAATAGCAAAGGCGGCTGGAACAAAAAAAAAACGAACGAACGCGTAGACATGGCTACAGAAAAAAGAAGAGTTTTCTTCTCTTTTTTTTTTGGCCAACTTCAAGCTAGACAGCTGTCAACAGTCAAATATGCAGGCGGCAAACAAAAGCTCGCCATGATGACATGCGCCTGGCAGCTAGAACAGCGCCAGGGATTGGGAAGTTTGTATGATGTAGCTTAGCAGATAAGTCGAGGCAGCTGCTTTTTTCGCACCTTTCACTCACAACACTTAATCATTTGCCATTAAGGATTTGCTATAATTCGCGCATAAGACCCTTGAAGGCGGCAGCTGACAATTAAAGTTAAGTAAATTTCAATAATTCTAATTTAACAATAAAAACATGTCGCCAGATGAAGCTAGCTAAGTACTCCTGGGATGATGGGGCGAAATGTTTACCAAACGTAAACAAAGGCACAGACGAGCACTCTCCCTCTCTCTACTCCGTCGTTTTGTTATTTTGGCTTTTTCATGCACCATTTATATAACCAGGCGTCTGGCACTCCGGCAGCTGCTCCTAGCTCCTGCCAGGCTACCAATTTGACGTGTGCTCGTTTATCATTCATTTTGCGCTCGCTTACATTATTTGAACTGAACCTAAAACATTAAATTTTAGCACGTTTTGTGCTAACGTGCGCTCATTTCAGCCTTGGCATTACGCACGCCATAAAGCTTAGCCTTTTGCCAGCCCCCGGGTCCCCTGTCGTCCCCCTTTCGTCTTTATCCTGACGGTGCTCTGGTCTCGCTCTTAGGGCATCAGCCATAATGAAGTTAAGTGACGGCAGGCGTCTTAACAATCTTGCTGTCAAGAAATTTAACAACAACAAAATAAATAAACAATAAAGTTAAGTCTGACCTCTTCGAAAGTAAATGGATTGTGGGCTGGGTGCCAGGAGGGATTGTGGGGTTTTGCAAAAGAAATTAAAGAAATGGTTCGATTGGAGCAGTTTCTGGGGAAGGTTTGCAGCATTATACATTAGTTTTTGTCTTAGTTTTAAAGCCCGCTACTCGAAAAGTAAAAGTCGTGCAAATGTAATATAAAAAGTCGAATATCTTCTATATTTTTTAAGATATCGAGCTCAGTTAGTGCAGTACACTATATGTGGCCAATATCTACAATATCGCAAATTTTCATAGAGATTGGTTAATAAATGGCAGAGTTAAAAAAACGTTGCATACTTCTTTGAGCCGCCTGAGGTTATTATACACTAATTGCCCTAAGTAACGGGTATTTCGAAGTCGGGCAGGACCGACTTAAGCTTACGCTCTCGTTTGATTTTCAATCATCAACTAAAAGGTATACAAATATCTGGCATTATCTTGATATTTTGCTATTTAGAATTCTTATTGTTCTAACTTCGCTTAAAAAAATCGTAGAATTGTTTGGTATAATTTAGTTGATAGCTAAGAAATAGTTCTCAAGGAAAGACCAATCAAAACTGAAGGTCTGGACAAGACCTAACTGGGCATTATATACCTTAACATAGGGCAGACCAAGCATCTAATCTTCTTGATAACCCAATCCAGTGTCTAAGGCAGGTTTGAGTCTTCAAGTCGAAGCTCTTAACTTGATAACTTCTTTCATATTTTTATGACATACTTCCAAAGTACCTGCCGCCCTTTTTTTTGCACTCAAAGATACAAAAGTCTCCAGATATAGACGCCCAAAATCTGTGTATGCAATTTAGTTATTTTAATTGCCCCTCCTCCCTCACAAATCGGACCAAGGACAACTCCTTCAAGAATCCCACACATAAAAGGCATTTAGAACTGGCACTGCAGCTGAGCGAAAATAAAATTAATTTAAAAGTTTTAAACAAGTTTTCCATTATACTTATGTACAGCTGAAGGGAAACTTTCATTGCCAAGTTGTTAGAAACATTAAAAGTTATGCTTCCCTCCCTTCCTTCTCACTCTGTGTCCCGGCTGACTTCGTTTTAGATTTTTGATTTCTCGTAGATTTAACTGCTTTTTGCCTTTTGGCTTTCGACTATTTAATTATGTTTATTGAATTTTCAATTATGATTTGTTATGGCTTGTTTTACGGAAATGCTCACACATTTTACCTGGTAATTGTTTAAAAGCTTTGCGCTACTTCCGTTAGTATTTTGTTTTGGGTTTTTTGGGATCCATGTATTATGCAAAATGGAAGTAAACAAGTGGGCGAGTAATGAAATTGCAAAATGTTGGAAAATTAAGTAGAGAAAGTGGGTTTGAGGAGAGCAGATTTCATGGCCAAAGAAATAACTGAAATGAAATTACTAACAAAAATAAACTAAGTAATTAATTCGATTTGTAAAGAATACTTTAAAAAACTGCCATATTGATTTGCGCGCCTAGTTAAGATTGCATTGGTTAGTGTTGCAAAACGAGAAGGCAAGCGTTAGTATACAAAACTGTTGCTGTAGGTGTGTAAGAGAGAGACAGGTAGTGTGTAGTTGGTACAGTTTGAGGCTTCAGAGTCGTACTGCATGGCAGAAGCACTTCTCGGATACAAATTTTTCCACTTAGAAGTAGTTGCAAAAACATGCAATCTTCCATTCGCTTTTGTACAGGAGCGAAATGCAGTAGTAGGAACTGTTCCAATAGAAGGGATGTTGTAGGATCAACTTTCTTTTATTTTAGAACCAGTTTTCAAGGCTCGGAAGAATTCTTAAGCGAGCTTACTTCGTTTGTGCCGAAGCTTATATACCCTTGCAAGTGCTTGCGTAAATATTTTCAAAAAATAATCAAAAATAACCGATAGTTCGTATGCTAGCTATATGATATATTCATCCGATTTAAACAAAAATTTGTAGAACTAGGTGAAATCATGTGAGACAAACAAATACAAAGTTTCAGTAAGCTACCATTAAAAACAAAAAAGTTTTTCTAACTAAGACTGTTTTTCAGACCCATCTTTTGTATGGAAGCTATACCATATAGTTGTCCGATTTGCATCAAACTTGGCAGAATTATAAAGAAGCATAGAAAATCTATGTATACAAAGTTTGGAGACGTTACCATGGAAAAGAAAAAAGTTGTTCTTACTAAAACTAGTTTTCGGACCGATTGTTCCTATGGGAGCTATGAGATATAGTCAACCGATCCGGTCGGTTTTGATATATATAGTAGCGTACAGCAAAAAGAAGACTCTGTGCAAAGTTTCAGCTCGATAGCTTTAAAACTGAGAGACTAGTTTGAGTAGAAACAGACAGACAAAGCTCAATCGACTCAGCTCGTCTCCCAGATCAAGAATATATACAGTTTATGGGGTCGGAAATGAATATTTATATTCATTGCAAGGGTATAAAACCAGTAAAAACTCAAAGTACAAAAAAATTTTGGGTAAAGAACCAAATCTCTCTCGCAGAACATTAACCAAAAGCTAAGGTATTATCAAACTCAACTAAACTGGTCAGTATAAAGTTTCTTCATAATCAAACTGTTGTCCTGTCTATACATAAACCAAATATCATGCTAAATACCCTTCAAAGTATGCTATGTTTGGGAATATATATGTATTTTGTAGTCCCTGAGAGTATATACAGTGCACTGCCATAATTGACTATCAACTATCTCGCTTAATTAGTAAGAAAATAAAGCTGGCATACTTTAGTGGGCATTTATCATGATATTTTGTTTGTGTGAGCTATTTGTATATTTCCCATTTTCAACTCAAGTTATCTGATCGAACTTAAAGCCCGTCTGGTTCAATATTGTTCAAGGATTTTATTTGTTATTTATTTACTTTTTTTCGATGTCAGTTTTTACCAAATGTTGGACACGCAAACAAAACAAAACAACACCACGCAACCAACCTAACCTTAGCCCTCAAGGCTAATACCCAACTGCAGGGCATTTTTAATGTTTTGTTTGCTGACGCTGTGTCACTTTACGGCCAACCAACCCAACAACCCAACAACAACTCTCCGAAGAAGTAGGAGGAGCAGAGAACACGCACACTTTGACTGATGGCCCCGGGATAGGACGGAGACTGACCAAGTGTTAACACAACAAACTTTTCAAATTACATTTTGGTGTCTGGTGTCTGGGGCCAATCCATATCACGCGTCATAAAAATAATAGATAGAATAATAATAAAACCGAAAGGGAGTGGCTTGTTGTTTTAAGCGCTGGCAATTAACAAAGTAGTTGATTTGGGGCGCCGCCTTTATTAATTCCCCATTTCTATACTCCTTTCTCACTCTCTCTCTCTCTCTCTCTGTCTTTGCAGGTATGTAACATACGGGTATATCCTGATGATGATGGCAACTTCCGTTGCCTTTTTAACTTTTCATTTTACGGCGCCAGCTGGCTGGAGCAAACGGAAAAGTTACTAATATGGCTGTCATTATGGCTAAGGCGACACTTTTGCTTGCCACTTCCGTTTAGTTTCGTTTGCTCTGCATCTCTCTCTCTCTCTCTGTCTGTTTTTGTGCCATTTGTGGTAAGTTCTGTTCAAGTTTTCAAGTGCAATTAAAACTGTTTGGTTACTGTCGACACATCAAATAAAAAATCAAATAAAATTATCAGTGCAACGTGCAAATGCTTAACAAATTGACGTACACAAGCAAACAGGACGCACACACACACCCACACACAGAGAGAAACTCATATGCTGGGCATACTTAAGCTTACAACTCACGTAGGCGATAATGTTTGCCTGCCAAAGTGAGCCGGAGCTGGAGCCGGAGCAGCCAGCCCAAAAGTCACGTTAAAAACTGCAAAATACTGCCACGTGGCACATGTCCTCAGCCTAAAACGTATGCCATGACTACCATTCGGTACATTTTGTTTGGGCATAAATCTTCCTCATGTTTAACATATGCATTTGCTCCTGTCTCCCTCCATTTATGATGTCATCTGTTTGTTTTCCTGCCAGTTGCCATACATTTTTCATCTCCATATGGACTTTGAAATGCAATTAAGCAATTTGTTCATTAAAGTTGACCTGTATTTATAAATGACTCAATATTTCAATTACGTATTGACTTTATGATGCGACACGCACAGCCTGCAGAAGGCGTCGCATAAATGAAATTACAGTGAAATCGCACAAAGGAGAATTTTCAATTGAAGTTTACCTTTATAATGGTGTGACAAAGACAGAGGAGCTGTTAAGTAAATCTCTAGTTTTTGATGTAAAGAAGGACAGAATAGAATAGGAAGAACAAAAAATCATGCTTGTACTTAAGATGGAGAATTTTTGTATACAGAAAAGTAAAGTTTACCCTGATTATTGGGTTCGACATGTCAGGGACATAAACTTCTTTTATTTACAATTTCTGCCACGCCTTTTTACGCCCCCGCCATATAGAAAAACCGTCATATCTTCTACAGTTTTATAGATAGAAAGTTCGTGTCTTCTGCACATATTTAGTCATTTAGATTATGTATTGATCCGTCTAAGAAATGATAAAGATTGGATGAACGATGGTCGAGTTATATGAAAAACAAACAATTATGACGGTCGAATATAAGATGGGCAGCACTTCTCACACCTTAACACTTTTTATGGCATTCAACTTGATACTGATCAAATATATACAAACTTTGGACGATGCAGGATATATTCTAGTCAACTTTTTTACTTGTTTATTTGAGGCAGGAGAAGAAGGCAATCGAAAATGGTTCTTTTTTGTACCAGGGCTGTTTAAAATCAAAAAAGTTCAACTCCAGCAAGGCTTTCTTGCTTCAGTTAAACCCAATGGATAAAGATTATTAGTTTACTTTGTAACTTTACTAATTGAGTACCTAATGGGTCTGCCGGTATGTTCGACAAACGTTGTTTCAGGCAGAGATCTAGCCAGGCATGCAAACCACTTGTAAATGAGGAATGGTCTGGTTCAGTGGTTCATAACGTTTTCGGTTCAGCTCAGTGGTTCACTCTTAATTTAGTTCGTTTTTCTACACAGAGAAACAAAAGGATATTAAAAAATATCCATAGGATGATTTCCGATATCCATTATGTCTTAAATACACTTTAAATCATCCAACGGAGCTAAAAATCAACCAAAGGTTATGAAAATTTATGATCATTTGAATGATTTTGCAGCTCCGCTGGATGTTTAAAAGGATATTTGAGACATGCCCCTTCGAAATGGATCTTTTTTCTGAGTATATTATGATTTCTTAAGGGAATCAACTATATGCAGAGGATATTCAGGCACTGGGGATTCACTGCAAGAATAGTGGGACTATCTTAGTTAGAGTATCGATCTTTAGAAGGAGGAAAGCAACTTCCACGAAAGGTATGCCAGTCTGATGACATGTTTATAAAGAGCTTGGTGGGAAATTGCAGGAGAGATGATCCTTGAAAGCTACTTCAATTCGGAATCAATCAACAACCTAAGGTGGAACATGTTGATGACATGTATATCAAGAGCTCGGTGGGAACTTCTAGGAGAGATGATGCTTAAAAGCTACTTCAATTCGGAATCGCTCAGTATAAATTTCGTTTGGTAAAATGGTCTGCCTTGCCAAACCAAGGGAAAAGATTAAGATTCCCATATTTTCCAGTTTTCTTTATGCCTGAAGTTAAGAGCTTAACCTATTTAAACTCGTCCTTGAACTGAGTAACCGTTTTGTATGCTGGCTTTCGGTTCGGTTCAGCAATTTTGAAAGTCTGCCGGTTCGGTTAGCGCTTCGGTTTTGTCAGCTGGAATAAGCGGTTCGGTCTCGTTTTGGTTCAGATTCGGCTTGCATTCCTGGATTAAACAGAACAAGAAAGAAAGCCGGTCAAGCCCGACTGTAACATACTCTGTACCAAGAAAATTTGTCTTTTGATCATAACTCGAAAACCGTTCATCCGATCTTCTTCATTCCTTTAGCGGATCGATAAGTTATCCTAATAACTAAATATGTCCAGAAGGAACAAGCCATCTATCTTCAAAACTGTCAGGGATATGACGTTTTTTCTAAATTGGGGGGGCGGGAGGGGGCGTGGCCAAAATTGAAAATAAACTTGATCTGGCCTGCAGACATAAGAAGCATATGTCCCATACATGTCAAACCTCTATCTCTTACCATCTCTGAGATCTGTGCGTACATACGGACAGACAGACGGACGGAAGGACAGACGGACATGGCTATATCGACTCGGCTGTTGATTCTGATCAAGAATATATATACTTTATGGGGTCGGAGATGCCTGTTACATACATACTTTTGCACAAACTTATAATACTCTGTGTACCTACGGTACAGAGTATAAAAACTAGCAAAACTGAAATAGCTATACATACAACCTGTTAAGCTGCTGTTAACTGAAACTGACTACTGAATTCAAAGTCTAATCAAAATTAATTGAAAGGCTTTTAAACCAGACTTTCTTGTCTAAGCAGTGGTGCTAGAATTTATATTTGATATTTCTTAAAGTTTTTCAAACATATCCCAAAATTTATCAGCAAGACTATTTCAAGATTCAAGCAGTAATTAAGCATTAAGCATTATTTAATTGTCAAGCTCTTGGTATATAGCTTATTCCTTTCTAGTTATCGACAGCTCACTGTCTGCTGGCATACCATAAACCATTCTCGAGTATCTGCTGACTATCTGCCGTCGCCTCATACTCTCTACCCATTGTCACGCAAGCCACAAAACAAAAGCAAACCAAAATATAAAAAAAAGGCACATAAAACTGCTACAATGCCAGATATTTATCTGGCTTTATTGACAATAGCGTTTTGTGGATTGTTCAAATAAATTATGCTTTTATCAATAAAGTCTGACTTCTCTCGGTACGTCGTCGGTACGTGACTCGCTCTGACTCTTGGTAACTGGGCCAAGATTTGTTATGGCCATAATTCAGGCCCCCAATAATCAAAATCGAGTGGTTTATTTTGTTTTTCATGCATATTTATGGGGACAGCAGGGGGAACTCTATAAATCTTTAAGCAGACAAATCAGAAATCAAATTGCCTAAGTGATTTTTCATTTTGAGCTTTCACCTTGTTAACGTTAATATAATTTCAGGCGACCTCCCCCCGCCCCACTGTCAATGTGTTTACATTTTTTGCCACACTGAAATATATTGTTGCGAACAGGGAAACCGCCCGCTTCAGCCGTCATTTAATTTTATCGTCCGGAAGTTCTAAGTGCAATGTTGTTGTTAGACAGGTGTGTGTGTGTGTGTGGGTGTGTTGTCTGTGAGGGGGAGCTGAAACATGACTTAAAAGCGCTCTCTAAAATGTTCAATTTACGTTTACTTTTCATTTTGTTTTCCTTTTTTTGTTACGTTGAAACATTGAAAATAAATTGAAATTGTTGTTCGAGTCGTCCCCCCTCATAAAAGCTTTTGTTGACTGCAACAACAATGTGCCATATAAAATTGTATTTATTTATTATGATTTTTTATGCTGCCAACGCAGCAAAAATTCAAAATTGGCACAAACTTCAGACCACCCCCGCACCCAGTCAATTTGTTGTTTGGCCGCCTCTTAAAATATATTTTGCATTAAAAACAAAAACGAAGAAACACATAGAATGTAAACTGGCCTGGGGCTAGTGTACACAGAAAAAACACAGCATAAAAATACAAGCAGCAACCAAACATGGCATAAAAACGGGCAGGAAAGTCATGATATGTGTGTGTGTGTGTGTGTGTGTATACAAATTAAAGTCGATGAGCAGGTTGAGCCAAAAAAAAAAAGTTGCTAAATGAAAAGGAACAGGCTTAACAGCAACTGATTCAAACAGATAGTTGAATAATGGGGCCACTTTTTACTTTGCCAGTTTTCTATAGCATACTTTTCAGCTGTGCATAAAGTTAATTAACGCACGCACGACGACGCATGTGTTGGTGTTGCCTTTCGTTGAGCAACTAAATGACCTAAGTTCTTATTGCTTTTAATTATCGCCATTTGTCTTGACTCAATTTACCATTGATTTTCTTTTTAGAGACAACTTAAGCTCATTTCTTGCAAGGCTTTTGCCTTAATTTATGTTAATTTTAGTTTTGATTGCATAAAAATTAGAGGAAAGTTAAGTTAAAGTTTGTATACCCTAATTTAATAAACATTTCTACTGAAAACAAACAAGATTTTCTCACTAGGACTAGTTTTCTAACCTTACTTTTCTTTGACTGCTATACTATATAGTTGTCCGATTTCGTTCATAATTGGCAGAACCATGGAGAAGCTTAAAAAACTATTAAATACGGAGTTTGGAGGCGTTTTGCTTAAGAACAAAAAAGTTTTTCTCACTAAAACTAGTTTCTGGACCGATCATTCCTATGGCAGCTATATGTTATAGTCCATCGATTTTGACAAAAGTTTGAAGAATTGTGTGAAAGCTTATAAAATAAATAAGTGTTAATTTTCAAAAGGTTTACATTGAAAACAAAAAAGTTTTTCTTACTAAGACTAGTTTTCTAACCTTACTTTTCTATGGCAGCTATACTATATAGTTGTCCGATTTTGATCAAACTTGGCAGAATCATGGAGAAGCTTAGAAAACTAGCAAATACAAAGTTTGGAGGCGTTTTCTTTAAAAACAAAAAAGTTTTTCTCACTAGAACTAGTTTTTAGACCCATCGTTCCTATGGCAGCTATATGTTATAGTCCATCGATTTTGACAAAACTTTGTAGAATTGTGTGAAAGCTTATAAAATAAATATGTACCAATTTTGAAGAAGTTTACATTGAAAACAAAAAAGTTTTTCTTACTAAGACTAGTTTTCGAACCTTACTTTGCTATAGCTATACTATATAGTTGTCCGATTTCAACCAAACTAGTAAATATGGAGTTTGGAGAGGTTTGCATTGAAAACAAAAAAGTTTTTCTCACTAGAACTAGTTTTTTGGCCCATCATTCCTATGGCAGCTATATGTTATAGTCCATCGATTTTGACAAAACTTTGTAGAATTGTGTGAAAGCTTAAAAAATATATATGTGCCAATTTTCAGGAGGTTTACATTGAAAACAAAAAAGTTTTTCTTACTAAGACTAGTTTTCGAACCTTACTTTTCTATGGCAGCTATACTATATAGTTGTCCGATTTCAACCAAACTAGTAAATATGGAGTTTGGAGAGGTTTGCATTGAAAACAAAAAAGTTTTTCTCACTAGAACTAGTTTTTTGGCCCATCATTCCTATGGCAGCTATATGTTATAGTCAACCGATTTTGACAAAAGTTTGAAGAATTGTGTGAAAGCTTATAAAGTAAATATATGCCAATTTTAAAGAAGTTTACATTGAAAACAAAAAAGTTTTTCTTACTAAAACTTTATTTCTAACCTTACTTTTCTATGGCAGCTATACTATATAGTTGTCCGATTTCGTGCAAACTTGGCAGAATCATGTTAAAGCATAGCAAACTAAGAAATACAAAGTTTGGAGGCGTTTTCTTTAAAAACAAAAAAGTTTTTCTCACTAGAACTAGTTTTCCGACCCAACGCTCCTATGGCAGCTATATGTTATCGTCAGCCGATCCAGCTGGATCCAACAAATGTGCAGCGTATTGGTACCAGAAGACTTTGTGCCAAGTTTGGTTGCAATAGCTTAGATAGCATAGAAACAGACGGAAGGATCGGAAATGCTGCCTTCTTTGCATTACAAACATCTATCCAGTTTTAATATACCCTCTGCCAGGGTATACAAATATTGCTTAAATCTCAAGTACAATTAACTCGGTCTGTAAAATACTTCAGAAGTTGGACCCCCTTTTTTTCGTATATTTTTTTTGAATGAAATCTGTGTGAGGGGAAACCAACCCATTTCCAACTGTTTTTATCTGCCCACACAAATTGTAACTTGATTTTGGTATTTGCTCTGTGCGAGTATCTGTACCTGTGCATTTATGGCTGGCTAAAAGTTTTACCAGTTTCCCCGCTCGATCCCCACTCTCCGTTGCATTTAAGCTGTGCGTTTTCGTTGTTCCTTTGGCTGGCTGGACCATTTGGTCTTGTGGCCTGGTACATGTGCGTGCCGTTGGCCATTATTACACCTCGCCCGCCCCCTCTCTCTCTCTCTATCCCCCTCTATCGCCGGGCACGTAAACTTCGCTAGCAAAGTGCATTTTGTTGCCATTTTTCTGTGGCGTTGGCTTATTTCGTTTGATTTTATGCGGTTACGTGAATTCATTCGAATTTCCGTTTGCTTTTAACGTAAGCGATTTTTTATGTACGCCTGTGGTTTTAATTTCAATCATTTGGCCAGTTGGTTAGCACTTGAAATCAGCGTTCAATAAATATGCAAATGCAACCGCCACCCTCGCCCCCTCACCGCCTAATTGCTATATCATTTGCGTCCAGCTTTAATGCTTTAATGGCCACTTGAGATGGCAAAAAGTTGAGGCTCTTCCCACACACATATGCTACAAATTAGTTATAATTAAGTTGGAGCCCACACACACTGCTGCATAACACTTAAGCAGGCTATCCAGTTACACACACACACAGAGAGAGAGAGGTACGTGCCACGCCTGAAAGTGTTTTAATAAGCCAGCTTCCCCACGCCGGCCGCCAGCCACTAGAATTGCCACCTTCTTCCGAGTTGCTTACTCGACACATTAAATGTAATTAGCTGCGCTAAGGTTAGCACAAAACTAACTGCAAAGCCAGAGCCCCGTCTCTAATTAGTTATCTGAAGTTAGTTGGCGACACTAATGGCCAGCAGCAGAAATTGCATAGCATACTTAGAGGGGCAAAAGCCGCCCAGCACAAATCATTTGTGAAGCCAACAAACACAAGGCGAGACCGAAATTATGCCCTTTGTTTTGTGCCTTCTTCTTTTTTATTTGCTTTTCGTTGGCCGTAAATCACTCAGAACACAAGTAAAAGCGCTGTGTTTAAAATATGCACACAAAATGTGCTTCTAATTTTTTTTCTTCTCCTCTTTTTTTTTTATAAAATTTATAACTTCTACTTGTTCTTTTTCTGTTTCCTTGGCTTCTGCGGCGAACAAGTTGGTTTGATATATGAGGGGGTAAAAGAGAGAGCGAGAGAGAGCAGATTTAGCAGAGATGCCAACCTAATTTTATGCGGAGCAGAAATAAAAACATTTGTCAAACAACAACAACCATTCGAAGCATGGAGAATCAAGCTTTACAAAAACAATTGTGCTGCTGGTGCCTTAGGCTGCGGGGCAGCTATGGTCTTGGTATATAAAGAAAATCTCTTGAAGAACAATTCGCTTTTGGGTGTACTTAAATATAGCACGAAACGTTCTTGAATACAAACATTTCCTTAAAAAATTAAAACTAAATTGTGTCAAACTAAACTTTTAGTACAATTTTAGCTTGAAAGACTACTTTCCCTCCGTAGGGAACTTCTAGATTTAAGAACATTTTGAGATATTTTAGATTGAAGAACAGTTCGGAGTTTGGTTTAGGCATAAAAGAAAATAGAAAATGCTATTGGTTTTAGGACTAAACTTGAAATTTAAAAAGCTTAAAGTAAGTATTATTGATTCTTAATTCGGGGTTTGGTTTAAGCATGAATCGAAACTGATCTAATAGGATATGGTATTGGTATAAGGACATTGCGGTAGTAGTCTTAGATCAAAAGAGACCAAACTTGAAATTTAAAAAGCTTAAATTAAGTATTATTGATTCTTATCCACAAAGAGAAATAAAAGTATATAAAAACATGAAAAAAAGTCGGTCAAGCCGGACTATAACAAACTCTGTACCCGCAAAATAATACGCTCAGGTCAAATTGTGATGCTGCAGCAGCAGCTGAGAGCAACGCTGCTACTGCGCTGCAGCAGCGCACAGTCTTTTGATCATAACTCGACAACCGTTCGTCCGATCATTCCCATTCCTTTGGCAGATCGATAAGTAGTCCTGATGTCTAAATATGTCTAGCAGGTACTAACCATCTATCTTTAAGATTGTGGGAGATATGACGTTTTTTTCAAATTTCGTGAGAGGGACAGGGCGTGGCCAAAATTGAAAATAAACCTGATCTGCCTGCAGACATAAGAGGCATATGTCCCATACATGACAAACCTCTATCTCTTACCAGCTCTGAGATCTGAGCGTTCATATGGATCCATTTGGACTGGATATGTTGTAAATATTCTTTTAAACAACCTACAAAACTGAAAATCATCCAAAGGATATGCAAAATTTTCATCCTTTGAATGAATTTCAGCAGCGTTGGATACTTAAAATGGATATTTAAGACATATCCCTTCAAAATGGTTCTTTTTTTAATCTCTTTTTTCTCTGTAGTGCTTATGTTGGTATCCAAGCTCTAATCGATCTTAAACTAAGTACATAACGAACTTAAATTAGTCTAAAATTGGCTAAGCCAAGCATATCCAAGCCGAATGCTTCAGGCAGCTGAAAGAAGCTCTTGAACAAAGAATTTTGTACTTAAATCCAGATTTTATTTACCCTTTTATCCCTTTTATGTTTTAAGTTTAAAGTCTTGATTTAAGTATGCAGCTTCTAGATTTTAAAGTGATTACATATCAAAGCAATGTGCCACACAAACTCAATAACACTTACCAGCCCCGAAAACCCTCCACAGGTCACTTTAAATTTTCGTCACCTAAGCAAATTGCCCACACACATAAATTGTCTACCCAAAAATGGTAGCACACAAAATCGGAAATCCTGACAAATGCCAGCTTTTCTCATATGTTAAACATTTGTTGGGGATCTTACTTGAATGCTCTCAGTCAATTGGCCATGGCCCCCAGGGAGAGACAGATAGAGAGAAAGACAACCAGGCAATGGTACATTCATTGCATTGCCTGCCGCTGGCTTATCGCACGGCAAAATGGCTTGCCTGGCTGGCGTCTCTAGATTGCCCTAACTCAACAACTGACTGCAACGACTCGAGCAAGACAATAACCCAAATGCAACTGCCAATATTAGTTACGTAGCAGGCAACAGCTTGACTCATCCTGCATACAAAATCGAATGTGGACTGGGATTCGATTCGATTCGAAGAGCTAACGACATAAACGACATATACGTGCCTCAATGGAGAATCCAGCACAAAAGGCACACAAAACTTTTGCAGCAGCAGCAGCAGCAGCAGCGGAGCAGAGACAGCAAACCGTCAAAAAGTAAATATGCAACAAACAATGGCATTATATAACTTAAAGTGCACAACGTTGCCAGCTCCAAGCTGGCAGCAACAATGGCTGGGGCTACGAAATCGGATTAATGCAGCTGCTGCTGCTGCTGCTGCTGGCTCCCCTTCATGGGATTGGCATGGAGTTGCTCCACTAAATACAATGAATCGCTGCCACACACACAGACACACACAGCTTACTCATACACATGGTGGCACTGCCAATAAACAAAAAGGACAAATGCGACGCGTCGCGCTGCCCCAGAGCCAATCAATCGCTATGGCACCCCCGGGGCCTAGCAGGGCGAGGGGCAAAGCGAAGCGAAGCGTAGCATTTGGGGTTGTATGGGGCGACTGAACGCAACCTGACACGCGACCAGTTCAATGCACGTTCCCTTGCATAGGTCAAAACCCACAGCAAAGTAATAGATTTCTGTGTTGTTGCCATAAAACAACAACAACAACAACAACAGCAGCAGCAACACTGAAAGTCAAATGGAATATGGGGGGGGGGGGGGGGGGGGGCACATTGGGCCATGTGATCGACAAAAAGTTACTGTGGAGGTAAAAGTAAGCTTGAGGACATTTATAGAACAAAGAACTTAGAAGAAAGTTCACAACTGATCTAGAAAGTTGAAATAACTTTTAAATGTAAATAAAAGAATAAAGGAAATACCAAAAATGATAAAAAGAAAGCAGAACTATAGAACAGAACCAGAAAGAAGTTGGATAGAAATGAAAGGGGAAAGAAATAACTAAAAAAAAAGTACAACAGAGAACTTATTAAGTAAGAAGTAGTAACATTAAGGCATAAAATTTATAGAAATATACAAAAAAAGTATAGGATAGGTACACACACTACCCAATGCACCACTTACGGTCACACTAACTACCTCTTTCTCTCTAATAAGTAGTAAGTAGTAACATTAAGGCATTAAAGATATAGAAATATACAAAAATAGTATATGAAAGGTACACACACTACCCAATGCACCACTTACGGTCACACTATCTACCTCTTTCTCTCTAATAAGTTGCTTGAAAATTCACGAAATTTGAATGCTTGCTGAAAACCAAATATAAATCATTTCCAAGCACTTTCCCAGTCGTGCATACCCATGCTCGTGCCCAACCTGGATCAATGTCTCCTGCCGACTAATTCAATTATATGTACGTATAAACCACAAATCCGCTGCGCAAGTTCGGAAAACTTTAATTTGTATGCAAAGTCAGTGCGAAGAGGCAAAAATGGCTGAATGTACCATAAAAGCATTTCCCCGGCACATCCCATGTGTGCTCTACTCCAGAGCATAATCCTTTGAAAGTGCCTGCGGCGCGAGCGTAAAAGCCAAATATTACGCATACGCCGCATGTGGCATAAACTTTGGAAAATTTGTATGCAAAAATTGTTGCATAATAAGATTACCCAAATGTTAACTGTGGTCCGCAAAATTAGTTAAATATCCATGCCATGCCCTGCCATTCGTTTTGCAAAAATAATATTCAAGCATAAAAATTGCATAGGATAAGCGGCGGGCGCCTTCTGTGTACTGGGGCGTGGAAGGCGCAAAAGTATTTTTCTCATTTCCGTGGCGAGCACAAAATATTTTTGCGATTTCCGTCTCCCCAGCCCCTTCCTGTGCCGGGGCACAGCGTGAAATATAAATACAATACAAATAAACGCGTGTCATGCATATTGTACAATGTACAATGTTGTATTTATTTAAGCGGCGGCTGCAACAGCAACAGAAACAACCAACCGGCAAGGGTTGGGGCTGGTACTTTGGTTGGGGTTGTGTGTGTGTGTGTGTGTGTGTGTGTGTTGACAATTTGTCAGACCCCCATTTAGCCAGTTAGGCCATAAGCTCATGCAGAATGTAGAATGTTGGAAATGTGCTGTGAAAATTTGTTACGCGCTGCATTAAATTCATGTGCAGCAGCAACAACAACAACAACAAATAACAATAAACTAGGTAGAGAAGAGAATGCAAATGTGTAAAAACGGCAATACCGTGAGCCATAACGAACGGGAAAATACTCTTAAAGTATACTCAAAGATTTAGGAGACAGTTGGGAAATTATGGCATTTGAAGAGAGATAACTTGGAAATATATGTGAATGCCTCAAAAGAGGCGAATTTAAGGGAAAAAAAACCTCACAGATAAAACCAATTTTAAACTATGAACGATATTCGATATATAGTATACTATACACAGAAAAAAAGGTCTAAAAAACAACCATTTTTCAAGGATATGTCTAAAATTTACTTTTAATCATCCAGCGGAGATGCCAAATCATCCAAATTAACATCATTTTTCATATCCATTGGATGATTTTTAGCTCCATTCGATGATTAAAAGGATATTTTAGACATATACAGGGTGCGCCATCTAAAGTGTCGGTATGGCAACACTGAATAACTTTGACATTTACCAACCGATTGCTTTTGTTAGACATGTTTTGGAAACATCAATCTAGTACAATTTTGACCATGGAACGCTTCACACCAAAACAACGTGCCGAAATAGTGACGCTGTTCATCGAAAATAATCGTTCAATTTGGAAACAAATTTTGATTACCGATTAGGCCCATTTCACGCTTTCTGGTGGTGTTAATAAGCAAAATTGTCGCATATGGGGCACGGAAAATCCACACCGCATCCATGAAATACCTTTACACGACCAAAAAGTGACTGTTTGGGCCGGTATCAAAAAGAGGCGATATTGACTGGCCACCCAGATCTCCAGATTTGACCGCCCCAGACTTCTTTTTGTGGGGCTATTTAAAAAGCAAGGTTTACGCCAGCGATCCACAGACCATTGAAGAGCTTAAGGCCAACATTCGTGCTGAAATCGCCACTTTATCGACTGAGACGCTCGAAAAAGTTATGGAAAATGCCGCAAAAAGGGCACATTTTTGATGTTGTGTTCAAAAAGTAGTCGAAATAAATTGTACAGGACCAAATTAAAGGAACAAGATCAACATATAGCAATCGGTTGTTTGTTTTTCTAGCTAGCCGGTACTTTCTAAATGAATACCAGAATTCATTCAATGGGTATTTTTGAATATCCTTATTGTCATTTTTTGCTGGGCAGCACTGGCTAAAACAGCGTTGGGCAGCACTTTTCACAGCTTAACACTTTGTGTGATGAATACTAACTTTAAGTGACCGACTTTCTTACTTGTTTTGTGTAATTCTACCGAGTTTATAAAAATTTCGAAAAATTCCCAACAAGATCAGAAACTTCATAATTACAAATAAATCTTCATCTGGTTCTTGGTTCGGGTCAAGCGTTCATTCCCAAGTTAAAATAAGAAAGAAAATGGGTCAAACCCGGCTATAACATACACTGTACCAACGAAATTATACGCTTAGCATAAAGTTTGATGCTGTAGTAGCAGCTGAAAGCAGCGCTGCTACTGCGCTGCAGCTGCAAACAGTCTTTGGATCATAACTCGACAATCGTTCATCCGATCTTCAACATTCCTTTGGCGGCTTGATAAGTTACCCTGACTACTAAATGTGTTTCGAAGGTACGAACCATCTAACTTTAAAACTCTGGGAGATATGAGGTTTTTTTCAAATTACGTTGGCGGTAGGGGGCGTGGTCAAAATTGAAAATATACCTGAACTGCCTGCAAGTATAAGAAGTTTTTGTGCTATACAAGTCAAAGCTCTATCTCTTACCATCTCTGAGATCTGTGCGTTTATATGGACAGACTAGGCTGTTGATGCTGATCAAGAATATATATATAGTATACTTTATGGGCTCAGAGTTGCTTCCTTCTGGCTGTTACATACTTTTACACAAACTTATTCTACTCTATGTACCTAGGGAACAGAGTATTAAAATATATAGAATTTTCCGGGCAGTTTCAACCACCTCAGAATTTCAGTTTTCTTAAATTTTCCCAATGTTTTGGTTAAAAGAATGAAGTTAGCTAATTAAAACTTGCGAGTTATAAAGAGTAAACGCTTTCAAGCCGCAAATCTTACTGCAAGACACTTAAGCTCATCTTTTGCAATTCGAAAAACAAAACCTGCCATAAAACTCAGCTTCTTCTTCTTCTATTTCTAAGCACATCCCTTTCTCATTCTGTATATATATTTTCATTCTTGCCAAAAGCAAAAAGGCGTTGAAGCAATGAAATGAATTTGCACGCGCTCATAAATATTTTACATATGCATATTGGCCAACTCGCTGGCTGGCGACTCTTCCTCGTCTTCAGCAAAGATGTAAAGATGTTAGCTGCGCTGGCACGTGAAATGAATACATACACGTACATTTATATCTCTGTATACAAAATGCTCTCATACCCCAAGCATAGCGTGGCAAATTATTGTGACATAAAGTGCTCTGACAGCGACACCAGGCTAAGGCTACAACAGGCCCGGCCCTGATGCTGACATTCATGCGCTACATATTTCATTGCACACACTTCGAGGGGCGGCTCTGGCATTGGAAATTCAAATGATTAGTCGCGCGCGGAGTCAGGGAGGGAGTTGAGCGGAACGAGTCGTATGCATATGACATATTTAAGTGGGTTATGATACAAAACTCTCTTGACTGCTGCCGGTGTGTGTGCGTGAGAATTTCTGCTCATTAAATGTGGAGCGGAAATATGTTCCCAGGTCGACGCCAAATATGCGTATTTGGATTAAGTGAATGGCATTGAATTTTGCATTTCAAATTTCATAAGAGACGCTTACCCCTAGGTGTAGCATTAATTGCGGCTTAAGCAGTTGGTAGACAGTTCTATCAAATTGAATTTGCCTCGTCTAAAAGTTGAATTAAAATTGGAAATTATAACCAAGAATTTATGTTTCCCCCCTTAAGTTCAAATGTTTTAGAGTGTTTGTGTATATTTTTTTCTATTTTCAATTATGAGAAAAGTGGTAAAACAGTTGTCAACATTTTGCAAGACAAAACAGCAAAAACAGCAGCTACAGCTACAGCAGCAGCCGCTCCCTGGCTCCACTGACAGCTGCAGCAAGAAAGATGTCAGTTGTCATCAACAATGCCCCAAGTTGCAACAATAAAATTCTGACACATTGAAAAATGTCATTGTGTAACTTAAGTAGCCGGCATGCCAAGGAAGCGGGGCCGGGTTGGGTTGGGTTTGGTATATGTTGGTAGCTTATGTAAAACAAGTCCACACACACACACACACACACACATATGCACCATAGTCACAGTTACGCCCGCCTACAATGCTATTGCGGCCCGTTCTTCCTCATTTTTATGTGCCCTGCCTGTTAATTTACTTGCAGTTCCGTTCCATTTTTATGGACTGCCGCCATGACGCTTTCCTTTCCTATGCATAAGTGTGTGAGTGTGTGTGTGTGTGGGTGTCGGCCATTTGTTATGCAGTGATATAGCGTCAGCTAGACTAGCCTAGAATTTTATGATATTTGAGATGACAACGTGAGCAGGGAACTTGTCAAATTGATGAGTTCTTTAAGTGATTGGAAATATATAAGCCATACTCTGTAGCGACTGCTGCCAGCTCGCACAAAAAGGAATCATTTTCGACCCCATAAAGTATATATATACTTGATCAGCATCAACAAACGACCCTATATAGCTCATTATAAACAAACAGATCTCAGATATGGTAAGAGTTAGAGGTTTGGCAGAATTTTTCAATTTTTGCCACGCCCCTACCGCCTCTTAAGTTTGGAAAATATCTCATATCACCCACAGTTTTATAAATAGAAAGTTCTTATCTTCAGAACAAATTTCGCTATCAAACTAGTAAAGATCGTATAAACGGGAGCTGAGTTATGAGCAAAAGAATGTTCACATTAGCTGCACAGCTGTCGGCAGCCTGAAAATGTACACTTTACACTATCACAGAGTATATTAAAGTCAGGCTTGGCCATCTTTCTTACTAGTTTAAGTTTGCAATTGGTCGGAAAACTAGTTTTATTGGAGAAAACTTTTTTGTTCTTAAAGTTAACTTCTTCAAAATTGGCTTACCATAATCTAATATGCTAATACACAGTTCCACAAAGTTTGATCGAAATCGTATGACTGTCAAGGACACCTGCATTCGAAAGCTACTTCTAGTAGGAAATACTTTGTTGCTTTTAAAGGAAACGTTTTCCAACTTCGCATAAGTCCGTTTTTAATGCTTTTTTTATGGATTCACCTAGTTTGATTAAAATCAGACAACTATTAAGCATAGCTGTCATAGCAAATATAGGTCTAAGGACTAGAAAAACTTATTGCTTTTCTATAAAAACTTTGCTTTGATGTATTAAGTATACGCCCTCGCACAGTTTTACAAAGTTGGTTCAAAATCAGTTGACCATGGCATATAGCTGCCTTGGAAACAATGGTTTCTTCTTCTCAGCTGCTTCAAACAGTTTAAAAACAGCTTCTAGCTTTTAGTCAGCCTTCAACTTCACCCGCTAAAGTCGCCCGCTGTATACTTATGATGCAAGAAGCTGCTAAGAGTTTAACTTTAGAAATTGAATATGACTTATATTTAAACTTAAATAGCTCACGTGCTCATCTCTTTTCAAAATAAATGCACACTCGGCAGCCGCTCACATAATACTCGTGCAAACACACACACACACACACACACACATCAACATCTACTCACACACACCAAAAAAGCTGTTGAGTGTGTTGCTTATGCAAGCGAGAAATTTGTTATAATGTGCAGAGGCCATAGAGAAATAAGGACAGAAAAGGGTGGCACACACACACACACGTACGTACTCATACTTAATACATATACTTTTGATAAACGCATAGAGAACCAGCCAGGCGTATACTTGGCCCAGGCCTAGAGACTGAACCAGGACTAGTGGGTGTTGTAACCTAGCCAAAGTCATTTAAAGCGTCGATCAAGTGTACTGAGCCGTTTTATGGCTGCGCTTAACAAACCACGACGAGGAGGCTCGCGGCATTTGTTGTTGATGTTGTTGCTGCTGTAAATTCTTTCGGTTTCGGTTTTCGGTTTATTTTTTTATATTTTTTTTTAACACTTGTTGGAGGTGACACCCGCCAAAACCCAACCCCAGACCATCAACCCCCCCTGGGCACGAATGACAACGGAAAACAGACAACACTCCGTGCCTGCGGCATTCATGGCACGGCATGGCAAATGCCGAGCAAAAACAAACGACGCATAATTTAATTTCCACAGTCAGCAGCAGCAGCAGCTCGGCCCGGCCGTCTGTTGTTATCAGTCTCTAGGCATCATTATTATGTTTAATGGAAAATAATTACTTTTGGATAAGGCAAAGTGAAAGAAATAACAGAAGAAGAAAAAAAACGCAAAACAAAAAAGAAGCTAGGACAAGGCGACAATTGCCCCGAGGGAAACATGAGAAACACTCTTTGGGCCGAAGGCAGGGAGTGTGGGGGCTTCCGAGTGAGAAGTGCTTGACAGTTTTTCCCTGTTACCGCTTAAGTGATTTGGCTGAGCTGCCCCGCAGAGAGATATGTTTGTAGCATAAAGATGTTGAGCTTATTAGCTAAAGCAGAGTTTAGTATTTAAGAATCGTATTTGAGTTTGGTGTTTTTAATTAATTTGATTAACAGCTCGAATATCACAGTAGGGCACAGCTTCGGTCAATCTCTTTAGCTAAAGAGACTACAACAACATGGCAGCAGTCTTATCTGCTGACCCAAAGTCCCTTTTGGAAACAGCTGGTACTCCAAATAGCTATTCAGATGCACTGTTCATTGCTATCCTGCTGCTCTACCTTACAGTACTGAGTTTTTCAGGGCTGATTCAGGGCTAATCCTAAGTCAAATATAGGTAAGGTGAAATTTCCATATGGACCTTCATTTTTTCTTGAGTGTGCTTTGTGTGTGTGTGTGAATTTGGCAAATTGTAAAATCGTGGATCCACACTGCCAATTTCCCTGACACTCACCCGCAATTAGCCCTTCAGCATCTTGTTAAGCTCTAGAACTTTGTTGGAACTCACTCAGAACCATTCGAAAATATTCATCATCAATCTTTCTGATCAAAAAAGTTAAAAAAAAACCTTTAAAGAAGATATAGAGGAAAGTTAACTAATTTGAGAGATATTTGCACTGAAAATGAACAAGTTTTTCTCACTAAGACTACTTTTCTAACCTTACTTTTCTATGACAGCTATACTATATTGTTGTCCGATTTCGATCAACCTTGGCAGAATCATGAAAAAGCATAACAAACTAAGAAATACAAAGTTTGGTGGCGTTTTCTTTGAAAACTAGTTTTTCGAACGATCATTCCTATGACAGCTATAGCCTATAGTCAACCGATTTTGACAAAACTTTGAGGAATTGTGAAAAAGCTTATAAAATAAATATAGGCCAATTTTAAAGAGGTTTACATTGAAAACCAAAAAGTTTTTCTTACTAAAACTAAATTTCTAACCTTACTTTTCTATGGCAGCTATATTATATAGTTGTCCGATTTTGATCAAACTTGGCAGAATCATGGAGAAACTTTGAAAACTAGTAAATGCGGAGTTTGGAGACTTTTGCATGGAAAACCAAAAAGTTTTTCTCACTAGAACTAGTTTTTCGAACGATCATTCCTATGGCAGCTATATGTTATAGTCAGCCGATCCGGCCGGTTTCGACAAATATGCAGCGTAATTGTACCAGAAGGCTTCTTGTAATGTTTGCTTACGACAGCTTTAAAATTGTGGGAGGAGATAGATCATGAATATATATACTTTAAGTGGTCGGAAATGCTTCCTTCTATGCGTTACAAACATCTGGACAGTTTTAATTTACCCTCTGCAAGGGTTTAAAAAGAAACTCGGTAAACAGAACTGCTCTACTGTGGGTTTTTCTGGTATTTTAGTTGGGGCCGTCTTCTATTACTGCCTTATTCAGCTAGTCTTTATATTTTGTGTAACTCAGCTATTGCCAGAGAAGTTTCTCTATAATTTGAACTCACACATGTAATATGCTTCTAAGCACCAAATGATTCGTGTTTAATGCCCTTCAAAGTAGGCAAAACTTTATTTCCCTAAGTATTTATCTATAAGATCGAAGCTCTGCCTAGCCAGTTATGGATTGCACTGCAATTTCACCCAAATTATTGTATAAGTTATAAGTTGACAACAAAATGTTGAGTTCGAACATATCCAAATGTAAACTTAACTAAAATTAATATTGTCAAGTAACGTAGCATACTTTCAAGGGCTTTAAGCATGATATATTTTGTGTGTATAAACATAGACAAACTAGAAATGTAAAATATCTAAATTTGGCAGTAAAAGTGAGCTTCTCACTTGTTGAGAAACGAATCCAAGGCAATCCAAAACGGAAAGTTATTCTTAAAGATTTCTTAAATCACCGACAGATTTGTGTCAGTGGCCTTATTTCACACACACAGCAACGCTTGCCGTTTCTTAAGTTTATTATCTTACTCAAATATTCATTAAATTTAAATAATTCCAATTGGGGGTGCCCGGGCTATTCAAATTTGCACAACAAATCAGGTAAATGTGCTTGCGATTCATTGGTAAACAGTCTAAGAATTTTATCAGAAATGTTGAGTTTTCTGTTGCTGTTGTTATATAAGTCAGAACAAAGTCAAATTGATCCTTTCAGGCGCAGGGTCTAACAAATTGCACAACCCAGTCACACATAAAGCAGGGCAAACGGGTTGGGGTTGGGGGGGTATAAATTCATAGATTATTTATTTATGGCAACAAAGGTGTATTGTTATGTGTGTGTGTGTGTGTGTGAGGTATTTTCGTTTTATATTGAGTCGAAAATGTCAAATGCATAACGAGAACAATTCACAATTTTGATGTAATTGACAGGCAAAGGGGTGAGAGAGTGGGTGGAGTGGGGGGTGGGGTGTGGGTGTTGTGTTTCGGGTGGCCATATCATAAAATGTCAAAGTTTGTTGTGTTGGCAACGGTAACATTTGGACAAAATGCTTTCTTATTTGACAGGCCATTTGGCATTGACATGCCGGTTACAATTGAACAGCTGTGACCACAACAGCGCACACAGGACACGACACACACAGGACACAGTTGGCAATTGAATATGCAAAAGCGCTTTAATTAGTCGTTGGACCATGTAATAGTAATTAAGCGCAAAAGCAAATGGCTGACTTTACGCAACCACAAAACTGCTTAAATGCCAGCCATAATTTCCACGTAAAGGAGCTGCCGTTTTGTTTCGCACATCCGCTGCCTGCTGCTGCAGTTGAGGTGCAGTTGGAGGTGCAGGTGGAGGGAGGTGTGGCATATGCAAAATGAAGTTGACATCTGCTTAAGTGTCCCGGGCTTTTGGGCACAATGCACATGCTGCTGGCTTTTAAACAGGCTGCAGCAGCTTGATTGGACATGAAATTGATAGCTTACACACACACACACAGTTATGCATATGCACCAGCAACACAGTGTGGGTGCTTATGCGTGTGTGTGTGTTTGGGAGAGAGTGTGTATCCATGCTTAAGCAAGTTAATTGAATTTTGCACTCAGGTCGCTGAAGCGGTCTTTGGTTTGGGCGTTGCTGCCACCGCCAAAGTCAAACATTGACAAGACATTTGTGAAGCTTTAAGTGCATTAGCTGTCTGGCAGTGCCCCACCAAAATGCAGGCTATAATCAGCTGAAAAGTAGGCAACACTTTTGGTTAAACTCGAGGGAAAGCATTTCCCATTGTGAGGGCAAATCTTCTGTTTATTGATCTGGTAAATTCTTAACAACCTTTCCTTTTGCCTTGATAAGAAGCACTCGAAGCTGGCTGCATAACAATTCGCGTAACTATAAATAAAAATATAATAAGAAAAAGGACTAAAAATGCGCGCCAACTGAAGCAATTTACAGTTCTTAGAGGCATGCAACTGACCTGCCAGCGGAATAAGAACCACCAGCAGCCAGCCAGCCAAGCCGAGCCAAACAAATGGAAAAATTCAAATTATCTGCAAAAGGCAAAAATAAAAGCAAGTCAGAGGAGTTTGGGTAGTTGTAGTATGTGCCCAACTTGAGTTCTTTGCACACATTCTGGCACTTGAACATTTTTCTTATTGTGTGCCGCACCGGCAGGGGCAGGGGCAGGGGACGAAAGGAAGGGTGGAGTAGTACTAGTAGAAGGAGGAGCAAGCAAATTGTGCGAGCTCTGTTCTCTAACGTGTTGGGCTTAAGTTGGCTTCGGGTTGGTCTGTGGGTCTTGGTTTGGCGTTTTTTTGGCGTTTTATTTGCATGCCAAAAGGCAACCAACACACAAAGGGGGGGCTCTAAGTGAAAAAGTAACTCCAACTTGCTGGTGTGTGTGTTTGTTGGAGGCAAATGAAAAATGAACTTAATACAGTTGCCAACAAAAATTTGAGCCCAGCTTTGGGGTAATTGCTTGCTGATTTACAACACATTAGGCCAGTTTAAAGCTGAATTTCAAACTTGTTGTTTTCGTACAACTTTGCTGCGGTTGTGGAAAACTTTGACAGTTGGCATTTTGCAAACAGTTTTTAACACAGTTAAACAAAATGTCAAGAGTGCAAACATATTTTGAAATGTAAGCAGAAGATTCTGGTCTTTCACAGCGGTTAACCTCATGAAGCTGTGGTGAACTGTCAACTGTCATCTATTAAGAACTCAACCAAATTCCCCCTGTCAATGTCCTTGTGATGACATTTTTGGTTAAAAATTATAAAATTATTGTTTGTTTTCTTCAAATTTTTCAAAATTAGACAAGTTTTTATGTTTAATTTTCAAGAATTGTGTTGATTTTATGGTTTGCTTTATGTATTGGTAGCAACGTATATTTTTTGTTGTTTTTTTTCTCACTTTCTTGTGCGAGTTGGCGCCAGTTTCTGAATATCTTGCCTTGCCTGGCCTTTCCTTCTCCTTCCCCCCTGTCTATATCCTTGTGTTGACATTTTTGGTTAGAAAATATAAAATTATTGTTTTTTTCTTCAAATTTTTCAAAATTAGAAACGTTTTGGTGTTTAATTTTCAAAAATTGTGTTGATTTTATGGTTTGCTTCATGTATTGGTAGTAACGTATATTTTTTGTTGCTCTTTTTCTCACTTTTGTCTTGTGCGAGCTGGCGCCAGTTTCTTAATATCTTGCCTTACCTGGCCTTTCCTTCTCCTTCCAACCTGTCTATGACCTTGTGGTGATATTTTTGGTTAAAAATTAAAAATTATTGTTTTTTTCTTCAAATTTTTCAAAATTAGACCAGTTTTGGTGTTTAATTTTCAAAAATTGTGTTGATTTTATGGTTTGCTTCATGTATTGGTAGTAACGTATATTTTTTGTTGCTCTTTTTCTCACTTTTGTCTTGTGCGAGCTGGCGCCAGTTTCTTAATATCTTGCCTTTCCTTCTTAATTACGGTCCAAACCTCCCCGCTCTTTTCTCAGCGTCTTCTGATACCAACAATTTACAAAATCTTCTTTAACTTTTGATTCAAACTCTTCCCCCAACTTTCAACTAATATTTTCATTTCAAATTGATTTTAACTAAAAAGCGAAAAAAAAGAGAACTTTTGTTATTTCGGATTCGAGTTTGTTTACTCCGGTTTTTCTGCTGCTCTTCTATTTCTATTTCTGTCGCTTCGTGTCAAACGGCATTGAAGTTACCTAAATAAATACAAACAGCGAGAAAAGTTTCTTTTTTTTTTCATTTTTTCCACTACTAAAAATATACAAAATGGCAGGAAAACGAGTTCCCTTGGCGCATAAATTGCCAAAAGCTAAATATATAAAAATTGCACAAGTCTCCAATGCCAAACCAACAACAACGAAAAAAAACTAACTAACTGAAAAAAAAAACGAACTTTTGCTAACTACACATTTGGGTATTTGTGTATTAACACTTTGGCAGGAGCGCAGACAGAGTGCCAATGACTGTCCAGTTCTTCTGGGCTATCCAGGCTAAAGTTTAATTGGCTAGTTTAATTGTCAGCAGGCAGCAGGAACAGCACTGGAGAGACAAAAAACACAAAGAAATTTAATCAAGCGTCGAACAATTGCCAGGGAACATAAATAAAAAGTGCAAACGTTTATTGAGTTTAACGAGCTCGGTCTGGGGCTCTTCAGTTGTCCCGCTCTTGAATGTGGAATGTGTGCAACATGAAAGCACTTTTAGTTGGGTGGGGGGCTGAGGATTGGCATTGGGGATTGGAAATGGCAGCAGCAGCAGCTTAATTTAAATGTCACCTGCACTAAACAAATACGCAAAGCGAGGAGACGAAGAGATGAAGAGACATTGGCGAATGGTCGACGGAGCCTGAACATGCGATGATATTGTTAGTGACACTCTTTCAGCATTAAGTGTGTACATGACAAACACACACACACACATAGGACACACACAGCTAGAGTTCTGCCTGCACTTCAGAGAAGCCACTCAACACATCTACCCAACAGACAGACAGCCAACCAAACAGCTGTCCATGTGTACGCTGATAAAGTTCATTAAGTTTTGGGCCGTGCGATTCATTGAAACTGGATTTTTATGCAGCCTGAAAGTAGGCAATTTATTTTGAACTTCAACTAAATATGTTTTCTGGATCAAAATCAACAGCAAAGTGGATATAGCCCTGTCAGATATCAGAAAAGGCAACATATAAAGGTTTGTCAGATGCAAATCCAGCTTAATTTCACTTCTTGCCACGCCCTCTACCGCCCCGAAGTTTGGTAAAATCTTCATATCTACTAAAGTCTTAAAGATAGAAGGTTCGTACCTTCGAAACATATTTAGTAATCAGATTATCGATTGGTAAGGATCGCATGAGCCGGAGTCGAGTTATGAGCAAATGAATGTTCGCAGCAGCAGCTGCAGCTTCAAAATTCGTATTGGGCAAACACTTTCGTTCGTATAAAGTATATAACAGTCGAGCTTGAGCGAATTTCTTACCTGTTTTGACATATTAAAGGGTGGTTGGTAATACTGAGATTATTTCCAAATGCTGAGCACCAATTTTCTATCTTAAAAGGTTCAATACATTTCAATTTATAGTAATTTCAGCCTCAAGTTGCTTAAAATAACTATTTTGCCAATGTTTAGGCACCTTCTTTGGCGAACTTTTACTATTGTTTAAAGTCTGCTTAATATTATGGCAAAATATTACTACTTAGCTTCAATATAAACTATTCCAAACAATTTTGCGATTTTTTTCAGCTTAGATATATCATTTTGAAGGCATTTGGTTTAAAATTAATAAATTTTCTACTGCCCAAAAAGGTGCTATGCAATATTACTAAGGTTAGATAGGCATTTCTATACGAGAATTGTCTGCAAAATTCATTGCATACCTATGGGCGGTACAAAATAAGCTTATTTTGAGCAAAATGGATATATCTTAGCTCAAAAAATTCTTAGAAATATTTGGAATAGCTTATTAAAAGCTTGGGAATAGTATTTTGCAACCAAAGATAAGACAAACGAAACAAAATAACCAAAAAGGGGTTTACAAAATGCATTTTAAACAGCTTTAAGCTAAAAATACTAAGGATATGGAACTTATCTTAGCTCAAAAAATTCTTAGAAATATTTGGAATAGCTTATTAAAAGCTTGGGAATGGTATTTTGCAATAAAAGCCAAGACAAACGAAACAAAAAAGCCTAAAAGGGGTCTACAAAATGCATTTCAAACAGCTTTAAGCTCAAAATACTAAGAATCTGGACCTTATGGAACTTATTTCCGAAAGCAGATTCGTATTGATTCGTATGAATAAACCTTACTTCCATTCTCTACTCTCTCTAGTCGAGTCTGTTTGAGCATACTCGTTACAGTTCCTTTTACAGAGTAGTCTTGTATCTAGGTGTAGGCGAGAAAGAGACGGCTATGTACTATAATGTTTTGACTATGTAAATGTTAAGGGCAAAAGCCGTTAGGTTGATCATGAGTCTTTGAATGTATCTTCTCTATCCTACTAAAACCTGTTGCCTAGTGTTATGAAAATATGCAAAAAAAGGGAAATGTAGTTTCTTTTTGGTATCTGATAACATTCCCTCTTCTTCCCCCCCAACCTTAAATACTTTCAATCAAATAAATTGCCCTCGCTTGATGGAATTTTTGTTTCGCCACAAAATTAAATTAAAATAAATAATCAAATGCGGCGCAGCTTCTTTCATTATCGTCACCCAGCGCGAAATCATTAAGCTGGCCAATAAATATAAATAATTGACAAGTCTGGCAAAACACAGAGCGATGACATTTGGCCATTTGGCTAAACAAACGTCAAGTTCTTAGTAAGTATGGGGTGGAATGATGTCCTGTTTCGTGTGTGTGTGTGTGTTTGTGTGTGGGTAATGGGGCGCAACACGCGTCCCATATCATTATGCATCATTAAGTTGATGGTGGTCTCCCAAACAGCTTCAGGACACTTCGATTTTATGGCAACAGCATATGGAGCGAGCCAAGTTGCTACTTCCTACTCGCCCCCCCATTGCTATTAACCGCATATTACTCATCGAACAATATTTTTGTGGCCTCTCTCTCTTGATTGTGTGGGCAATAATGTGAATAGTTTTTATGTTGTACAGAAAACTATGCACAACGAAGCTAATTTGGGGGGGGGGAGGGTCAAACCATAGAATAATGACGTAAGGAATGTGAGTAGGCATAAGGTAATTGAATCGGTAATTGAAATATAGGCTATCTGCATGGCAGTTCTCGCTGTGTGTATCAATCTGTATCCTTATGCCCTCTGACGTAATCACTTACATCAAGGCCAGCACAACTGTACCTCTTTTGCTGGATGATTGTTTGTCCCACAACTTTCCCCATCAACTTTTTGGCACATTTGTTTGACAAATTGTTTTGTTTTGCCATCGTCGTTGTCACAGTGGGTAATCGATATATGAATGAATCTACCCGTCACAGTAACAGCCACGCCCACGTAGACACACAGTTCCAGTCGCTAGTTGTCACCGGGCAACCGATTTGCTTAGCTTACATTGTCAGCTTAATAAATATGGGTGTGTGTGTGTGTGTGTGTGTATGCAGGCAGAGCTTATGTACAATTGACTAAAATTTCAATTTCTTTTCCTTCTTTTTTTTCCACTCTCTTTGCAGGTGAGTTGTAAAATCAAAGTACACCGAAGCCAAAGTGCCATTAAACTCTGAGGGCGGAGGAGGTGAGAGAGCAAAGTTGAAATCAATAAACCCGAACGTATCCTGCTGATAGCTGTTTAATGTTTACAATATGTCTTTATTTTGCCTTTGACTTTACCTTGAGGCGGCATCCGGTGCTCCTTGGCAATTGTCTGCCATGGTGTTCGTTCTGCTATGCAAAACGCTTCGATAATACGAGATATTATGGCCAAGCAGCAGCAGCTTTGGAGCAGGGAGCTCAACCTGAAACTTGCAGTTGTTATGATAGTCACCAAGTGGAAGATTCTTTCTAATGCCAAACAATTTAGTGCAGTGTTGGGTGTCATCGTCCTGCAAAAGGTACCCTCCATTATCCGATTTGCATTTAGGTTGAATGCGCTCAAATGTGCAATTCAATTTAAAGCAAACTTGCCAAAACCTCCAAACGCCCCACCCACCCGCACAACAAAAACGATGAGGGCGCGCGCGCTGGTGGAGTGTCAGCTGGGACTAGAGATGGTTGAGGCAGCAAGAGAGTAGGGTATATCGCTGGAGAGCATTAAATATTTGTATTCATATATTTAAATTGCATATTGCATTGAGGGCTTTTCGGTGGCTGAGAAAACTAGCTCAAACATGACCGAGATACAAATTACAAAGAAAAAGTTCTTAAAATACCAAAAGGTATCAACAAAGTATAGAAATATTTATGCTTTCTAATAATTTTGTGTAAAAATTGGTTTTTAAACTTTACCTAAGCTAAACTTTGATAGCTTGATTGATTAGGCTTAAGATTTTCTTTCTTCAATTTCTTAAAACAACAAAACTACTTGAAATACCAAAAACAACAAAGCTTAGCTTGTCAATGTATTCTAACATAAGAATAAAGGCTGTGAAATTAAGACTCTGGAAGCATTGGCAACAGAATTTAATACATTTAGAGCCCTTGAGAGAGCCCACCGATCACTTACCTACTGGTAAGCGTATGCCAAGGGAGATTCAAGACCAATTATTGATACAGGGAACTACTAGAGCTGTTTTCACTTCCAATTGATTTCTATTTTAGGGGTACATTTCAAACTTTGCTTGTCAGCTATCTGAAATCTATATATGAGGTCTCCATTGTGGTGGGAAAGGCCCTGGTCTGGAAACATTTAGTACAAAATAAGAGTATTATCTCTAAAAACGTTTCACACAACCGGTCAGCTTCACCAGCTATTGGCGCCAGCTGTGTGATGTGAGTAGGCATACAAAAAAGTTGATTTAATACATAAAAATAGTTTTTTTTTTTAAATTTCAAAGCTAAAACATGGAAATAGAATTCTAAAGAATATAAAAACGAGAAAGCCAAGCTAACTTCGTCTGTGCCTAAGTTTTTATACCCTTGCAAGTGCTCGCTTAAATATTTTCTAAAAATACGCTTTTTCCCATTTTTCGACCGATCGATCGTATGGAAGCTATATGATATAGTCATCCGATTTGGACAAAAACTTGTAGAATTATGTAAAAGCACGAGAAACAAACAAATACAAAATTTTAGCATGCTACCATTAAAAACAAACAATTTTTTCTAACTAAGACTGTTTTTCAGACCTATCTTTTGTATGGCAGCTATACCATATGGTTGTCCGATTTTAATAAAAATTAGTAGGATTATAAAAAAACATAGAAAACCTACGATTACAAAGTTTGGAGACGTTTCCATTGAAAAGAAAAAAGTTTTTCATACTAAAACTAGTTTTCCGACCGATTGTTCCTATGGGAGCTATGAGATATAGTCATCCGATCCGGTCGGTTCCGACATATTAGTAGTGTGCAGCAAAAAGAAGACTCTGTGCAAAATTTCAGCTCGATAGCTTTTAAACTGAGAGACTAGTTCGCGTAGAAACAGACAGACAGACGGACAGACGGACAGAAGGACGGACAAAGCTCAATCGACTCAGCTCGTCACTCTGATCAAGAATATATATAGTTTATGGGGTCGGAAATGAATATTTCTATGCGTTGCAAACTTCTGGGCAAAATTATAATACCCTTTGCAAGGGTATAAAAATCCAAAAAATTATAGAAAATCTCAAAAATTCTATATAATACATAGAAGTTTCCAAAAAAACAATAGAAAATCCCGTAAAAATTCTGTACAAGATTGAGTAAGAACTAAAACACTTAAGAAAGTCAGACTGTACCAACAAAAGTGTATGCTCAGTCAACTAAGCTCAGTTAAGTGCCTTACACATTGATCCTCTCTCTCTTACCAACCCTGAGATATGTTTGCTCAAGCGGACAAAAACACAGAAGGACGGATAGATGGACATGGCTTTATCGACTCCTCTATTGAAGCTGCACTATGATTTCCAGTAACCATTTGGCAAGGATATGTCTTAAATAGCCTTTTTATCAACCAACGTAGTTAAAAATCAATCAAAAGATATGAAAAATTATCACCCTTGGGATGATTTTTCAGCTCCGATGGTTGATTAAAAGGATATTTAAGACATAGCCTTCTCAAATTGATCTGTGATGAAGAATATATATACTTTAATGGGTCTTAGACCACAATATAGCTAACCTTTGGTACAAATTATCAAAACTCCGAACTAGAGACTAACTTTTGTTGCTGCCTCTGTTATAAGATGAACAAAGACAGGTGCGGTTTGGATGGATTCGTCACTGAAGTTTGGTTGTACCTTTCAAGGTACACTAAGTGAAATTGACTCTCGATTTTCCATAATATGAGATCCATTTATAAACTTGCATTAATCAAAATTTGAGTTTAAAATGTTCTCAATAACATTTCATTACAACTCAAGTTTCTGGACTCTTAAAAATTGGTTCATGAAGTGAGAACTTAGTACTAAAAGTCAGAATACCCGTTCCGTGCTGGTTTTAAGTACAGTTTTCTATGGTTTTTCCTTCCGTATATAAGCTATGACACAAAAGTACAACAAATTCTACAAAAAAGACAAAGAGAAGTTCAAAAATGAGAGCCAGCTGCTTGAGCAGTGCAGATGGAATATGTACAAAGCTCCATAGCAACCTGCACGATCTCCTCGCTAGATTGCAAACCAACCAGTTTTAAGCATGCTGTGCAAAAAGCAGCTTACTTTTCACCCAGCTAAAGAGAGAACCAAAAAAACCAACTAAAAATAAGGTCGACTTTGAGCATAAAAAATTCAAAGTCACTGAAACACAAGTTAAGCTTTTTTTTTGCATTCTCTGCCCTGCTTACACAAGCAATGACGGCGGCTGTGGGGTGCACAAAATCGGGATAAACACACATGTTGTACAACACACACACACATACTCACACACAGCTGCGAATACGGTAGCAGCTCAGGCCAACAGCCCCAGGAAGTTGAAACATAAGCAAAGTAGATTAAACACCGCAAAACAGGCGCTCAATGAGTCACATGTAAATACCAGCAGAAAAAGTTTTTCCTCTTTTGCCCCGAACAACAAAAAACAGGCAACAAAAAGTAAAACCAACTAAGCGCGCTTAAAAATGCCAGTTCACAGTTCACAGAGCGGTCCATCTGAATTTTGTATGTCCGAATTGTGAGAGAATGTGTGGTACACGTGTTTTCGGGTAAAAAGTTTTGATTTTGAGCACAGTTTGACGTGGAATTAATGAATAATAAGGTAGGTAGGAAGCTTATAGCATGCTTAAAGCCATAAGCTAAAAAACACTTAAAAAATAAGTGAAACGGCGCCTCAAGGCAAGCACTTGGCCGTATGTTGGGAAAGACAAACTGACAAAGGAATGTTTCCAAACTGATTTAACAACTTAAAGCTTAATTAGAACTTAAAAATAATCAGCAATTATTGATTGCATTAAGCCAGCTAATTTATTTATGCCTGGCTTTTATGGCCCTTTCAATGAGAACCGTATTAAATATGCATTAACTGAGTTCACTCCATCAAAGTTGCAACATGCGCCCATTTGTATGCTACACTTTTTGCAGCTGCCCCCTCCCACCTGAATGTGTGAAATTTTCACAGTTGAATTTATTGCGCGTGTGTGCCAGTGTGTGTGTGTGCGCTGTGTAAATTTGAATTTGATTGAAAAGCAGGTGACAACCGCGCCCGCTCTCCCCCCCAACCACTTTCCTGCACCACTGCTGTCCCACCCACTTCTCATGCCTCGCCGGCGCTTCCTTCCCCCCAAAGCAAACGAAGTTTAGATAACGTTTCGCATCATTTGGCACTGAGGCTTGACTGCTTACTTTGCCACGTTGCGGTACGCCTTTGCTTGTCAAATGGTTTTGTATAGATTTCTCTGCTCCTTTCCTCCTTTGCTTTATTCTTTGTGTGTGTGCGTTGGGTTTTGTGACAGCTTGTTAGACGCATCCTAGGACGCTAGGAGGGTCGGCACAGGAACCAAAACAGCACCGAAGCTTTGTGCACTGACAGCGATGAATGTAAGCGATTTATTTTATGATTTATTGCGTATAGTTTATTGTACACACACACACACACACACACACGGGTCCAAGGACGCAAATTACTTGCCATTTGGGATATTTTCTTTAAAACTAAATTTCCAATTCAATCAAGTGTCAAATTAGTGCAGATTGTTAATTTAAGCTTTTCCCTTCTTTTTTTTGCTTCCTTCGTTTTGTTTTGCTCCTCTTTTTATGTTGCTGTTCCGCTCATAAATAAAACATGCAGCTGCCACTCAATTAGGGGTCCTCGCCCCCTCCCAAACTGAACTCTCTCCGGCCGCTCTGGCACTCCAATTGCCAAGAGTTACAAATCAAAATGTATAAAACATGCAATTTGTTTGCCCAAAAGTCACGCATAAAGTGCAAGACCCGAAACCTGAAACTGTGGCACAACTTTTGCCAACGCAGCCGTTAAAGTTGAAGAATCTAACAACAAAAAAAAAACTTAACATTTTGTCTTGCTTTGACTCACTCAACCTGGGTGTGATGTTATTTATAATATGGTATCCATCACAACCTCCTTGAGTGAGCGATAGCAGGATAGAATATCCACAAAAGTTGACGAAACCCAATGATGTTTATATAGGTATTTATAATGGAAGCCGAAACAAGTAGATTAGTATTTAATAATTGTGTAAGGGTCATTATTAGACCAAGAATTCTATGTTTTTCTTTTCAATACTGCACTGAAGTAGCTTAACTTTGGCATTTTTGATTGGAATTCTATTGCGCTTCGAACTTTTATATACCTAAATATGTTAAATATGTAATTTTCTCACCTAGTTCTTTAAAGAGCACTAATAAGTTATTGCTACGTTTATACACACGAAATATATGATGCTTAATGCCCTTTAAAGTATGCTATGTTTTGTGAATTCATCATTTTGGTGAAGTATATATTTTATATTTGTCTTAAAACCGGGTATCCAGCACAGCGGAAACTAAAAATTCCTGCCAAACTTCATATAAAAAAAACTGTGCCAGGAATTTTTAGTTTGCTTTTTCGTTTGTTGTGTATCCAGCAACACGAACGAAATCCACACTTGTATAGATAGCGGCGGATCAATAGCGGCGTTTCGGAAGCGTGTGTGGAACGAGAAACAGCTGATATTCAGGCCAGGAATATATTGCTGACAATTATTTTGGAAGTGATTAGGCAAAAGATGGAGGCAAAAACTGTGCGCAAGACTAAAAAGAGAATTGAAATTGTTAACGTGAGGAGAAGATAAATAAAATCAAATAAAAGCAGATGAGGCAAGACCCCATGTCTTTGGTGAATCACAGAGAAAAAGCATTTTGACAACATTTCTGTGAAAAGTGCTTGGGTAAGCGTTGCTGCACAAATAAATAAAGAATATTATGTTCAAAATTATTAAATTCATTAATGTTATAAATGCTTGCTAGCGACTGACTGTAACAACGCTTGAATATAGAGAACAGAGAGACACAGAACGCTCCGCTTGACAGTTTGTTTCGATTGGGTTCCACACACTCAAAATAAATAGCAAATTCCTGGCAGGAATTTTCCGCAGTGCTGGATACAGGCGTTTAGTCAACATTTTTTTGAATATCCAACAATCTGAGTGAATACGAAATGTCGAATATCTGTGACAGACTTGCAATGGCTTCATTTTAATACATTATAACTTAAGGAAATAAAGTTTGCATACTTTGAAGGGCATTAATTACATATAATTTTGTAAATGTCAACTATATATACCTATATACTTGGCTTTACCTAGCCCCAAAGGGCCAAGCCCAGCTCCTTTCAAGAAAAAAAGAACCAACAGGGAACGTTTTTTCACAGCTAGCGCCCATAGCTAGTAAAGGTGACTGGGTGTGTAAGCTGTAAAAGAAATAACTTGTTCATGCTCTAGCTTTCAATAATTATAAATATAGAGCTCTTTTCTTCAAGCAGCTGGATGGTAGTATCCTGCCGCTTGAAACGTTTCCCTTAATGTTGCATTGTCCAGACACTTAGATGAAATGAGATACATAGAAACCGAGCCATTGCATTTAAGCATCAAATAATAAGCTATACAGCTCTGTTCTCTGTTCGGTTATGGTGTAAGCATGTTCTTTTCTAATCTAAAGTTGACAGTTTTCTATGAAAAGTAACACCAAGAAAGCAAAGCTAACTTCTTTTAAGCAAGTACTCGCTGAAATATTAGCAAAAATATTTTTTTTCCCACAACGAACTATTTTCCGATCGATCTTTCGTATGGGAGCTATATGATATAGGCAACCGATTTGAGCCAAAATTTGTAGAATTAAGTAAAAGTGTGTGAAACAAACAAATACAAAATTTCAGGATGCTACCGTTTAAAATAAAAAAGTTTCTTTTACTCAGACAGATCTTTTGTATGGCAGCTATATCATATATTTGTCCGATTTTCATCAAACTTGTCAGAATTATAGAAAATCATAGAAAACCTATGAATACAAAGTTTGGAGACGTTTCCATTGAAAAGAAAAAAGTTTTTCTTACTAAAACTAGTTTTATGTTCGGAAATGAATATTTGTAAAATTCTGGGCAAAATAAGAATACTCTTTGCAAGGCCATAAAACTTAGTTACCCTCTGAAGTTAATTCAATGTGTTCTCAAGCTTCTAAAGATCCGATGTTAAAGAGCTGTCTGTGAGGCTGCCGTCTATTCGCTTTGCTAAGTATCTTCCAGTTATGTACGTAGTTCTGTCTTCTAAGATCCTTAACAAAATTTGGCCATATCAGTTCTTATGTCTTGGAGCGATTGATATCGATTCAAGTAGTTTTAGTCCCTAGTTCTTTTGACAGGAAAATATTTTGCTAAATTTCGGAATACCCAGTGATTATTAAGACATAGTCTCTAATTTGTTCTATTTGCTTACAAAATTAGCACCAACTTGAACAAACTTTTGGTTTGTCTTTACAAAAATGGCACAACTGAAAAGCTTTAATAAATAAAACCTCTTCAAAATGTTGACTGCCTTTTGGCTTTGGCTGTGTTGTCAACCAGGTATCCATATTCGTATTTTTTGATTAAAATTGCTCAAGGTACGAGAACATGTTATCCCGTCTGCCACCAATTGATTGAATTGAGCACATCGAGCCATGAAATGTTTGTCCGCAGGCTAACAACTAAATCACCGTTGGCAGCTTTTTGCATGTCTGTGCCACACTTCACGGAGCAGCAGGCAGCAGCATCAGCAGGCAGCAGGCGGCAGGCGGCGGTAAAAAATGTCAGAAAAAAACATACCGGGCGTAATAGAAAATGCCCGAGTTGGCGGCTCAGAAGTCAGATGGAACGAGAGCCTGGGCCGCAATTGCATAGATTTTTCTTGCGTTGCTTCACGCGGAGACAATTTCGAGTTTTTCCGAACATCAACTTCCGAGGCGTCCTTTTTTATTCCTCTTTTTTTTTGGAAGGGTTTTTTTTCGTTGTTGTTGTTGTTGTTGTCAGACAGCTATCGAAAAAGTTTGGGCAATGTTTGCCCAAAAGCGTTGCAAACTAACAAAATGAGTTTATTTTTTGCTTAATTTCGCACAAATTAAAAACGTCGAAGTTGAAAAGTACCCAGGCTACATGGCAATTTTTCGTTGTCATCAACAACGAGGAAAAGTTTGGCGACTGAAAATATATGGCTGACTATAAGATATCGAATGTGTGTGTGTCTATCTCTCTGTCTATATATAAAGACAACGATAAAAAGTGCGAGAGTGTGTGGGGTTTTTTTTTTAATAAATTACATAATTCTTATTAAAAGTTTTCATAACCGAAGTTGTGCGGCGACTCAAATGAGGCGTTAAATAAGTTGAAGTCAAACGGCAGAAGGACGAACATTGAACACATTTTGCTTGTTTTTCTCCGAATTTTAATATAATTTTTAGGTCTCCAACACCTGACGACCGACCCTTATAGCCCATAAGTTAGCCTTACCCCCCCACCCCAAAAAAAAAAGAGAACGAAACCACAACAGCAACAACTGCAAACATAATTACGCTTAACGTTCTCCGCTCAGCATTAAAAATGTAAACCCTTTGTCCTTGTTATCCCCACACACACACAAAAGGGTTTCACAATACAAAAAACAAACAGGCAACCAAACGCAAACAAAACTCAATAAAAATACCTTTAAAATACACAAACAAAAGACCTGGCTAAGTCTTAAAATAATAGGAAAGTTGCTCTGGGGATTCCAGAGGCCACAAAACCCACAACAAATCACTCTTTGCCTTTTGCCTTACTCACATAACAAATTTAATTAATAAATAATCACAATGTAGCCGCAAGAGTAATAACGAAAAAATGTCATAAATGAAAATTGTCATTAGTAGGATATGAGACACATACACACACACACGCTCGCACACATACACATACTTTTCCTCCTTGGGCAAGTCTCAAGTGTTTTAAATTGCAAATGATATTATTTTCATATAGACACTTGAGGGAATGCCAAAAAAAAAGAGAGAAGAAGGCGCCGCCCCACATAAGGTAAATATTTGCCAGAGGGCCAAATGCTGTTTACAAATTCATTAACAAAAATGATATTAGCCATTAGGCGTTATTAAATTGGCAATTGAAAATGAGATTTCTTATCGTTTCTGGCCAATTTTGTGTGTGTGTGTGTGCGAGATAAAATGTTTGTGGCAGTTGAGCGAGCTTCTGGAATATATCGATAACATTGCTTACTCCCAAGGCGAGTTTAATACTAAATATATTCATTGCAATTTCTACTTAAATGTGAACTACATTCTATATTAGAAGCACCGCTTTTTATACCCGTTTCTCGTAGAGTAAAAGGGTATACTAAAGTCGTGCAAATGTATGTAACTGGGAGAAGGAAGCATCTCCGGTATCATAAAGTATATATATTCTTCATCAGCATCAACAGCCGAGTCGATATAGCCATGTCCGTCTGTCCGTCCGTCCGTCTGTATGAACACCTAGATCTCAGAGACTAGAAGAGCTAGAGCAACCAAATTTTATACGTAAGCTAGTATTGTCTGTAGGCAGATCAAGTTTGTTTGAAATTTTGGCCACGCCCCTCCCGCCCCAGCAATAAAAAATATTGAATAACTCCCACAATTTTTAAGATATTGAGCTCAGATTTTGCAGTTTAGTCTATGTGGCCAATGTCTACAATCTCACAAATTTTCAAAAGGATCGGATAATAAATGGCCGAGTTAAAAAAATGTTGCATACTTATCCGAGCTGAGCTGAGTAACGGGTATTTCGAAGTCGGACAGGGCCGACTTTAACTTACGCTCTCGTTTAAGCAGCGTCTACTGCCGCATTTTGTACTGTAAGCAACGCAATACTGCTTTTCAAATATCGTCAACACCGCCTAGTATCAATATCAAGTACTTAAATACAGCCAACTACTTTTACTTCAGCATGTATTTTAAACACTGCATTTTCCAAACCGTTAACATCGTTTCCTCTGCCTATGCTTATACTCTTTAGTTTAAGAAAAAACAGCCATCTAATATGTATTCAATATGGGTAACACCGCTACCGATGGATATATCGAGCACTGATTTCTTACACTTTGTACCAGAGTTACACAGAGTAGATAAAGTTTGTGCAAAAGTATGTAACAGCACCTCCGACCCCATAAAGTATACATATTCTTGATCAGCATCAATAACCAGGTAAAAGATAGAGAGGTTAGAGCTAGAGGACTATTTTTGTAGGCACATAAAGTTTCAAAAAGAGGCTTACCTCCCACAGTATTATTGATACAAGATTCGTACCTTTCGGACATATTTATTAATTAAAATTGATCCTTCAAAGAATTCCTAAAGATCGAAGTTACGAGCTGTGTGTAAAAGAATGTTCTGCAGCTGTAGCATCAATATTCATACTGTGCATACACTTTGGCTGGTACAGAGTTTACTACAGTAGGGCTTGACCTTACAAAGTATACACTAAAGAAGGGCTTGACCTACTTATTTTCATGTTATAAGTAGTGAAATATTCTAAAAACAGTTGAATTGTCAAGTACGGTAAATCCAATTTCGTAAACACCTCTTTTTCAATATAAACACTGTCTGCAAGCTCTTTTCATTACATTAAGCATACCAGAATTACATTTTATATACAGTTAACACCGCCAACTGAACATTTTATTAACTTTAATACTGTTTGCTGCATGCATGTACTTTAAGCACCGCATTTTTTCAGTCGTTAACACCGCCTACCTTTTCCTTCTTGTGATTTCTTTAATTCAAAATGGATATCTTACATTTTCAACATGTACTCTAAGCAACTTAAACGTATTGGTCAGGACCATGATACAACAATAAAGGTACCTTCACGTTCAGTGCTGGGCGTTCTCTTGAAGCGTAAGCTTTTGGCAAAAGTGCGCATCACACTGACGCCGCCTTACCTTTATTGTTGTATCATGGTGACTACTTAAGCAGCTGGTAGAAAGCTCTCTCACAAATGCAGAAATGCCAATTGTGGAAACACACACACACAAAGGCTTCTGTTTAGTTCGGCCATTATCTTACTCGTGTCAGTATTTGCGCTTATGCTGCTTTGAAATTCCCAAACAGTTATGGCAGAGACTACTAGTAGACTGACAGTCGACATGGGAAGAAAAACCGAAAGGTTTTCGAACTGGTCAACATTTAAAAAGACTGCTGAAGTAAAAAACTGTAAGGTTTACGAATCAGCTCAGTTCAGTCTTATTTGTGGTGTTGCGTTCCTGTTTAAAGCCATGCGAAAGCATAACCTGACCTCAAGCAGGCTAAAATTGCTAGTTTACAAAGCATTGTTCATACCTTTAACACCGCATTAATTATACCAAATCTCCATATCATTTAACTAGAAAAAAACATACAAACTGCCTTAAAATTTGTATTCAATATGGGTAACACCGTCAACTATTTGAGACTTACTAAATTTCAAGCACCGCTTTCTTACACTGCTTTTTTTTTAAATAGTGGAAACAGTTTCATGCCAAATACGGTACATTCAATATCGAAAGCACCTCATTTTTTGTATGTATGTATGTCAAACACCGCATTCTCCAAATCGTTAACACCTCCTACCACCGCTTGTTATTATGCTAAATCTCTATAACAATTCAATGAGGATGCTCATTCTATCTAATGAATATCCAATATCCTACAGTACATCTCAAGCATTGCTTTATTGCACTGCAATTTTGATAGATATTGGGAGGTTCTCAAAACAGAGCTACAGGCGACCCTAAGTATAAGGAAGCTACAATTTTTGTAAAGTCCCTAGAAAGTATGAAGGACTATGCCCTTGTTTTAAGCTTACCCAACTTTGCAAGCCATTCAAAATATCGAGGGCAGCCGCCACATCATTCCGCATCTGCTCTTCATTCACTCCTGCTGGCTGTCTGTCTGTCTGCCCGTCCGTCTTTCCCATCCATTTGCCTAATTGTTCAGTTTGTTTTACGTGTAAGGCAACAAATTGGCCGGAGCACACGTTTCCAAGTCAGCCCCCAAGGGGGGGTTCCCGGCTTACAGCAGTTTTTGGCCTCCACCTTGCTGTGCACTTCATAATAATTTAAATGCTCGGCACACAAAGTGACATGGCAAAGACAAACAGAGGTCAAACCGAAAGGGTCTGCCGCCACTGCAGCTGGAAATGGCTACGTGACGGGATGCACTGCAATGGTTTGCATTTAAATCCAAACGCAGCAGCAACAAAATTAGCACAACAAAGGGCTAAGGGTGAGGTGGCACAGGCAAATAGCAGCAGACGAGCCGCCGCTGCCGCCGCGACAAGGCACAATCCGGAGACCGACTTGAGCCTGGCCGGGATGGATCAACAACAAGAACTAAGCAAACAAATGGCGTTGCAATTGAGCACGTTCTCGCCCAGAGTCCGAGTCCGAGGGAAAATGAACTGCGACACGTTGATTCGTTGGATTCGGGTTCGAGTTCAGGTTGAGTGGGCCCGGGTTCAGGTCAAGTGGCATGCAGCAGTTGTCGGTACGTGTGGCTAATGATGTGGCATATAGAGGAGGACACAATCAAGAATTCCATTTGAATGTCTTAGTTACTCTGTAGGAACGGTCAATGGCTTGACAGAATTTGATTGGAAACGAAACGATCTTTTGGGTCTAGGAATTAAAAATTGTCAGGACCAGGCAGTTATACTTGCTGCTGGGTTGCAGTGGCAGGGCTTTGGGGTAAACCACAAAAAAGGATCCACTTTTGTCGTTTTCCACTTTGCCCTGTTCCTTGTTCCATGTGCGTGTGTGTGTTAGTTAACAGCAGCGGCAGCAGCAGACGGGTCCTCGGCATAAAAGAAACATAACTAATTTGCATAAAATGTGGAAACACACAGCAGAAGGCCAAACTTTTGCTGACGGAAATCGAGTCAAGTCGTAAGTGGAAAGTAGTCCTGGGTTCAGGTACCAAAAACTTTGGCACAAAATATACAAAATAGTCAACTAAGTGAAAACCACCAAAGTCCAAACCGCCACCCAACCCACTGCCATCAGTCTCAAACATTAAAACAAAACAACAAAAAAAAAGTACCCAAAAAGAGGCAAGAACTTAAGGCAGACAAAGTGAAAGTTGGGTGTGTGTGTGTGTGGGCCACCCTATTAGCGGTTTGTGTCTTGGCTTACAAGCTGCTTGAGTAGATAACCAAACGGACAATGCAAAAGCAAGCGAATGTTTATCATAAGAAAAAAAAAATAGTGTCTTTTGAGGTGGCATGAAATTTGAACCTAAAGCAAGAATGTGAAATCTGCATATTTTTGTCTTTGAATAAATTCCAAAAACAAAAAGAATTAACTATGCAAAAGGAAGACTAAATTAAAACATCTTCGCCTTACTGCATAATTTTAAATGTGCGATAAACGAAACTCAACATAAGTTAAGGCTTAAGGAAGTCACAAACTTTAAGTACATTTCTGGGTTAAGATATCAATAAACTGTGGGAGCATTTTGGAAAGTGGAAACAGGACAAGAAACTTGTTATATTAAGAACTTACTATTGACCAGAAGATCAATTTTATGTTGATGTATCTTCGCTTAAAAAATCCTATAATTGTTGGGTATAATTTTTGTAAGAGCTAAGAAATAATCACTACAAAAATGAGCCTCAAAATAAGCACTCTAAGCTGAAATTCCCATAAAAAACAGACGTGAAGGAGCATTTCACAAACGAAACTAACCAAATTACCAAAATTCGCCACTTGAAGAAGCATTTTTCAAATGAAAATCAACTAAAGCCAGCAGTTCCACTTCTTTAAGCTGCATCTTGTTACCTGGTGAAATTCTGAGATTACAATCAGGGCTGCAAGCCGGAATTCTGATGTTTGTTTTAATGTGAACCGAACCTATTTAGAAATGTAAGATAAACCTGAACCTGCTGCTGCGAACCTTATACTTCGAACCGAACCGCTACAACTAAAACGATAGACATCCTGAATTTGATCTTCAGCCTTGCGACTACATCTGTTTTAAGTTTGTTTTAAGAGCGACTGAATCCTAAAATGGGCAGTAACCTCTGGAAAAACGATTAGAATTACTTATAAAGTCCTCACCCTCTAAAGCGTTTGAAATTTGAACTAATTCCCAAAAGGTAATATTTTTCTACGAAAACTTTAAAATTGACTTTTACTACAGCTTCAAAGAAGAGAATGTAGACTGCTCATTGGATAACCAAAGGGACACTGCCTGGCCGCTCATGCACTAAAGCTAGGCATAACGACAGGGGACACCTGCAGGGTGTGCATGGTACCTGGAGTCGCCGAAACTCTTGAACAACTCATTAGATTAAAAGTTCTGCACACCTAGAGCCAGCCAAGAGGCCCCCAAAACAGTGATTGGCATTCGCCAAAACGTCAAAGATCCTCCTCGATTTCTAAGTCAAACGAACCCAAATAAATATCCGGCCTCATGAAGAACCTTAAGGTCTATGTGTGATCCCATCTGCGTGCAGCCGGAACTATCTAACCTAACCTTTACTTAAGAGTAAATTATATATTGAATATTCTTATCTATACTACTAAACAATTCCGACCCCAAAACCAGGAGTTATAAGGTCGAATGCGATTTTAAGAACACGCAAAACACTGAACCAAAGTTCGAACTAAAATTTTCTCAAAAACAAGAAAGAAAGTCGGTCAAGCCCGACTATAACATACTCTGTACCAATAAAATTATACTCTCAGCATAAATTTTGATGCTGTAGTAGCAGCGAACAGTCTTTTGATCATAACTCGAAAACCGTTCATCCGATCTTCTCCATTCCTTTAGCGGATCGATAAGTTATCCTGCTAACTAAATATGTCCAGAAGGAACAAGCCATCTATCTTCAAAACTGTGGGAGATATAGCGTTTTTTCTAAATTACGGGGGCGGGAGGGGGCGTGGCCAAAATTGAAAATAAACTTGATCTGCCTACAGACATAAGAAGCATATGTCCTATACATGTCAAACCTCTATCTCTTACCATCTCTGAGATCTGTGCGTTCATACGGACAGACAGACGGACATGACTCGGCTGTTGATGCTGATCAAGAATATATATACTTTATAGGGTCGGAGATGATTCCTTCTCGATGTTACATACTTTTGCACAAACTTATAATACTCTGTGTACCTAAGGTACAGAGTATAAAAACCTCGAATCTTATATTTTTGAACCTTAATAATTGGTCAATATTGAATCGAACTAGTGAACCGGCCAACCGAATTCCCGGAATTCCTGATAACCTTATTGAAAATGCAACGATTTGGATAAACATTACGAAATTTCACAAATTAGTTGGAAAGTTTTCAAGCAATGACCTAGTCCTAGACCTAGACCTACTTAGAAGGCCTTGAATGGTCGGTTTCCAATCTCATCTTATCTAACCTGAAAATAAAGTGTCGAGTTAAATACCAGAAGTAAGCCAGACTCTAAAAACTCGCCACTCTGACTGCACTTCGTAGCCAAATCATGCCATTTTACACTGACATGTCATAGGCAAAAGACAATTGTCCCCAGCAACCAGTTTAAAACCAATTGAACCATGCAACAGCCATTTGCAACCAGTTTAATACCAGTTGGGAACCTAAACTGTATGTGCTGTACTCGTTAGTTATTCATGTTCTATTTCACATGTCCTTAGACAACCACAATTCACAAAACATTCCTTGTCATGAAACAATTTTCTTCAAATTCACACTGACTTTTCCTTAGCTTTGACCTAATCCTTGGTTTCTCTACACTTTGGTTTAATTTACACTTCTAATTTCCTAAGCAATCGATCAACTTTAGCTTAAGCTAAGCATTTTAAAGATAAATTTGAAAATAAACAGCAAAAGCCTTGCCGTCTGTTGCTGTGCAGTTGCCCAACTCAACCAGTTAAATTCTAGTTGCCTTAAAACAAGGTGTGGGACAACTGTTTTGTATTTGGAACATAAATATCTATGCTTAAACTCTCATTCTTAAATTTCTTCAATTGCAGTTTGGTCAACCAATCGATGCCCGATGCTTTGAAAATCCGCTCCATGGTGGGACGAGCCCTGAAGGTGTGGGAGAATAACTCCAAGTTGACATTTCGCGAAGTATATAGCGATCAGGCGGACATACAAGTGCTTTTTGCGCGGTAAGTAGTCAGCGGGAGAGTTGGCTGTTGTTGGCTGGAGTCGGCATCATAAAAAGCGTCTTTAGTGCCATAAACAGGGGGCACATAAAATTGCACTTAAAACGAGGCAACGATAAATAAGCCAAGTATTAAACCATGAACCATGATGACGCAGTCCTTCACCCCGTCACCATGGCCATATTGGAATCAAAGAGTTTATGTGCCAGCTGTTTGTTTGCGTTCGGTTGGATTTGGTTTTTAGATAAGCTGTGAATATGATTTGATTTTATAGACTAATCCAACCCACCCCCCACGCTACTGCTCTACTGTCATTTTCCTTAGGCGTGATCACGGCGATGGCTATAAATTTGATGGTCCCGGCCAGGTATTGGCACATGCTTTCTATCCGGGTGTGGGACGCGGCGGTGATGCTCATTTCGATGCCGAGGAGACATGGGAGTTTGATGCGGCGAACGATGATAGTCGAGGTAAATAAAAATCTAGTGCATAAATTAATTACATTAGATAATAATAATGTGGTGGGCTGTGCTGTGCGCGGTTGTGCGGGCACCACATGGCAGGCGTGAAAACCGCAGGCTAGGTCTAAATCAATAAGCGTTGCATACTACAGGGCGCGCGGCGCACAGTGGTGGACGTTTGATGAAAAGGCCCGATTTCACATCTTCTTTAGAATTTGATCTGTTTTTATACCCCTGGCAAAGGGTATTCGAATTTTGAACAGAAGTTTAGAAATGTTAATTTCCGACCCCATAAACTATATATATATTCTTGATCAGGGTGACGAGTTGAGTCGATTAAGCCTTGTCCGTCCGTCTGTCTGTCTGTTTCTACGCGAACTAGTCTCTCAGTTTTGAAGCTATCGGGTTGAATTTTGGCACAGATTCTTCTGTTCTGAGCTATATCTCATAGCTTCCCTAGGAACAATCGGTCGGAAAACTAGTTTTAGTAAGAAAAACTTTTTTCTTATCCATGGAAACGTCTCCAAACTTTGTATTCATAGATTTTCAATGCTTTTTTATAATTCTGCCAAGTTTGATGAAAATCGGACAACTATATGGTATAGCTGCCAAACAAAAGATAGGTCTGAAAAACGGTCTTTGTTGGAAAAACTTATTTGTTCCTGCAATTTAGTATTCATTTGATTTACATGCTTTCGCCTAGTTCTACAAATTTTTGTTCAAATCGTATGACTATATCATATAGTTTCCATACGAACGATCGTTCGGAAAATGAGTCGATGTGGTATAAAAACTTCGGCACAGACGAAGTTAGCTTAGCTGTCTCGTTTGTTGGTTTATATGACCGATAGGGTATTGTAGATAGTTTGAAATCGGCCCTAAGACATAGAAAATATATCTGAATTTGAGTTTTAGGCTCAATTTCTCATCTTCTGTCACATAAACTTACTAATGACAGAAGTCAAAGTCTAAGAGCTCATTTCTATTCTGCTATATAATTGCCACTTGTCAGATAAACTTGAAATTTCCTGTTATTTGTTAGTTTATGTGAGAGATAGAAATCAGAAATCGTCCCTACGTTTATCTAGAAGACAAAATATCGAACCTTAATCAAACTTTTAAGTCAACAAAATGTAATTGCTATATTTTCTCCAACTTTTTCTCTGGCAAACATAAGACAGAGGAGCAATGAGAGCTTTGAGTGGCTCAGATTTCAATGAGCTACGACTCAAACGACTGCAAATTAAGACCTCTATATGTTAAAGACAAAATTGGTAGCTTTACAAAAATTTTTCGAATTTCCCAGAGTTTTTCAAGTAATAAAATCGAAAACAAAATATGAAAAATCTTTTCCATTTTTTCACTTGGACCCTAGGAATATTCTGAACAATTGATTTTAGTATCAAAGTATGCAGTTTCGAACTATCTTTAAGTATTTTCAAGGATTCAAGAAAAAAAAATCAACCACAGCATATAATTTTCGAGCTGCGCGTACCACTGTGCCAGCGGGGTTACCCAACCATGACTGGCGCCTCCTGCCCGCTGCCTGTATGCGTTTTGTAATTTAGCACAATAAATCGTGCTCTGCTCTCACCCCGTTTGGCATTTTTAATGGTTTCGTAATGCCAATAAAAAATTGTCAGCATGACGCGTGACGTTGGCAGCCATTTCTGCTGAAAATGTTGCCATTTTTATGCCACTTACAAAGTCGTCAGGGCAACGTCAGACTCAGCCATTATTATTAACCTTTCCTTTCATTTGGTTTCGTTTCCTCTTTTGGTTTTTATTGCAGGCACCAACTTTCTGAATGTGGCTTTACATGAACTGGGTCACTCCCTGGGCCTGGGCCACTCATCGGACTCGAATGCCGTCATGTATCCATGGTATCAGAATAATGAAGTCGATGGCAAATTACCCGATGACGATCGTAATGGCATACAGAATCTGTATGGGGCAAAGGATAAGACCTGGGGTCCGTATAGGCCGAACACGACACCGAGTACCACCACCACCACCACCACCACACAGAGAACGCTAAGCTATAGACCCAACTATCAGCCAGCCAGATATCCCAGCTACTATCCCAATACTTATCCGAATAGAGACAGGGAGAGGGAACGTGAATGGGAGCGGGAGCGAGAACGGGAAAGGGAGCGGCAGCGTGAGCGTGAGCGTGAAAGGGAACGGGAACGGGAGAGAACGCGTGAGAGAGAAAGGGAACGTGAGCGGAATCGTAATAGAGATAGAGATTACGAGCGGGACCGCACCTCCACTTCTCAGCGAACACCCGCCACACGAGGACCTGCTGTACCCACTACCACCTATAAACCACGCTCATATCCTACCTCTGGACATAGACACAATGCGAACAATCCGAATAAGCCACACAAGCCACGAAAACCCAAGCCAAATTCGTGTATGACCAGCTATGATGCCATTTCCATGATACGCAGCGAATTGTTCATATTCCGAGGACAGGTAAGATGTTGAACTATTTTATTTCCAATCTGAGCTACAAAAATAACATGGTTCGCCTGTTTTCAATGTTTTACACGATGAAGCAAGCTTTATGACGTTTTTTCAAAGGGTTATGCCTGTAGCAAAGAGGTGTAGAGGTGTCGCTTTCCCCTCGACACCGCTTTCCTATAAACGAAAGCTTTTTTAAGAACTTCAAGACTGAAAAAGCTTTCGTTTGTAGAAAAATGTAGTGTAGAGGTGCACGCAACACCCTACGCCCCTTTCCCACAAGCAAGAGCTTTTTGAAAAACGTCATGAAGCTTGCTTCATCGTGTAAAGCCCGTCGCAAAAGCGCTCTCTCTATCTGTTGTTAGACTTACTTCTAGTTTTAAAAGTGAAGTGAGAGATACTTGATCTATATATCTCTTTTACAACCAATTTTTCCAGTTCCTTTGGCGCATTGGAGATCAGGGTCTATATGCTGGCTATCCCACTGAAACACGTCGTCACTGGGCCGCTTTGCCGGAGAATTTTACCAAAGTGGATGCAGTGTATGAGAATAAGCAGCGTCAGATCGTATTCTTTATAGGTGAGTACCAAACCTACCCACCATTCTGGCAAAACTCTCAACTCAACAACTTTCACCCACTCCCACTCGCCTCAGGTCGTCAGTATTATGTGTTCAATTCGATAGACCTGGCCCCCGGTTATCCGCAGCCCTTGACCAGTCTGGGTCTACCGCCCAGTCTTACGCACATAGATGCCGCCTTTGTTTGGGGTTACAACAATAGGACATACCTGACCAGCGGTACTTTGTACTGGCGCATCGATGACTATACGGGAGAAGTGGAACCGGTGGACTATCCGCGTGACATGTCCATTTGGGCTGGAGTGGGCTACAACATTGATGCCGCCTTCCAGTACAAAAATGGCAAAACCTATTTCTTCAAGAATCTGGGCTATTGGGAGTTCAAAGATGATCTCATGAAGGTGGCCCACGACAGGCCCAAGCTGTCGGCACGACAATGGATGCAATGCGCACGAAGTGTCAACGATGTGGATGAGGAGCAACGCTGGACGGCACCGTTGGTGTCGGGCGTAAATGAATCGACAGAAACGAACGGAGCCAGGGAGAGGGGCAGCAGTTTGAGTGTCTTAATAGTAATACTAGTGGCCTTGGTAATCAACTGGCGGAGTTAAGATGAGATGCCAGTGTAGGTTAAGGTTTAGGTGTAGCCGTTATAGTCTTAAGCGTCACACAGGGATTCCTCAATGCAGAACGAAATTCATTACTCCATTGCAAGCATTTCTTGATCGGAACGAGAAAGAGAGAGAGAGCTGTCTGACAGTCAAAAAAACCCACCCTAGCGGCCTTTTACAGCACCAAAGCCACATCCAAGCGAGTCGGAACCGCCACCAGAGATATCCGCACTTGCACAACCTTGCCAATTGTGCAGAACTGGCGCAGGGCTGTTGAACCAGATCTATAAAGAACATATATATATATGTATAGACTTAAGCTAAACAGTTTCTGAATCACACAAACTGCCTTACAATTAAGTACAGTATTTTCGCCTAACTTTTACATCAAAAATTGTCTACAATCATCATTTTTGTTCTCTCATTTTGTTCTAATACTATTGTTTATATTTAAATAATGTGATATTATCATAAATTTGTAATGTGCGCGAAAACGAGGAAACGTAAACGTAAAACGAATATGAAATTGAAGCAAAACTATGTCATTTTTTGGTTAGTTTTTTAGTTCTATTTTTATGTTATGCATAAGACATATTTTGTATGTATCTACTTATAAGCTGGGCAAATTTCTTTTTTATATAACTATATATATATAAATATATACAATACTTGATGAAATAAACAGATTGGAAAAAAGTTTCAGAGGCGTGAAAATTTAGGCGGGCTTTCACGATAAGTAAGTAAGTAAAGTAAGAAGATGATGAATGATAATGAAGATTTTTGTTTGCTTCTTGGATTCGTTTTCTTTCTTTAGGGAACGGATTCTTTGTGTTGCTAGGATTAGCTTGCAGGTGGTTAGCTCTTTCACATAACATTCCATAGATGGTTAATAGTTTAATACTTAGCTGGCTACCAAGTTGCTTAGCTATCTCTGACCTATTTTCTCTTTAACATAATCCTTTAAATTTATAAGAAATTAAAAGTAGAAACTGAATGCTGTTTCAAGTCATAATTTGTATACTTAAAGCAAGTCGGCAGATCCCAAAAATCTTAAAGAAGGACTTAGTCTGTCGTAAAACCATAGACTCGGTTCACTGAACGGTTTCAAAAGGCTTCAAATCCAAGTTTATCAGTAGGTTTTTAGATGTTATGGACTATCAACTGGATTCTTGACGTTAAGAGGAGTGTAAAGATATTCATAGATATTCATGGCAATACATGAGTTTAGAGTTTAGAGTAGTGTTTCAAAAACCATTCGGTCCTCTCCTCAATCTGCTTCTTGTGTTCTTAAAGTAGATGATATAGAACCATATTGTTCCAATAATTGGAAGTTCTGTCTCATTTAAAAGGTTCGCACCGTTTTCCGGTACAAGATACACAATAAAACTGAACCAAAGGCTATCTCAGAGCTCGCTACTGGAACAATTTACAGCGCCTTGATTTTATGTACAATGTTTAGAAACTAGACCCTGATACATTAGTTGGTTCCAGTGGGAAGAACCAGTGCTTTAAAAGTCATGTTGCAACAGGTCTGTTGGCTTAAGACCTTCGTATATTCCGATTGATGTAATGAACAATCCAGATAAAGCTGTATTTTGATCACATGAGTTTTCCAAACAGAACTAGTCAATCTGAGAAGCACAATAATATATGAAAAGTAGATTACCTAAATTCTCATTTGATATTTCTAACAAGCAACTTCTAGTAAGCTGAGACATATCATGTGAGAACTCAGGCAAGTGAAAATATAGCCGATTTCCTCTTGAAAGTGGAATCTATGAAAGAACTTTGAATTATTCGATATGATTTCTTCAGGTAGGCTCAGTTCAATACGCAAAATGTTCTTCAACCAGGGAGCCACATGCTATGTGATCTGTGTCACTAAACGGCTCACAGCTACTGCTACTGGAGCTACTGCTCGGTAGCCAAAGCTCTCGGCTACCGATATACATATGGCTCTCAGCTCAAAACCAAGAGCTGCGAGTGAAGAGCTGGTAGCTTTTTGCTGCTCACGGAAGTCTTCCTATGGCACTCGGATGCCAGAGAGGCAAGAGGAGAGTGCTTTATGCTGTGAGTGAAGAGCTGGTAGCCCTTTGCTGCTCCCGTCTGTCTTCTTCTGGCTCTCAGCCGGGAGACAAGAGAAGAGTGCCTTAAGCTGCGAGCAAGAGCTGTCTCTGTAAGAGCTAAGAGTAAAACTTAACCAAATATAGGATGAAGAAGTGTCTGAAATTCTTGAAAATGATTTACAAATAGCTGTTGTGATTTCACGCTTAAGTAAAGCTTGTAATTTTTGTTCCAATGGGCATAACTTTTAGCTTCCAGAAAGAAAGCACACTTTAAAGGATCACTAAAGGTGCTTCACAATAGGTTTAAAGCACTGGATTGCCCTGGGAACCCCTTGGATAAATACTGATTTATTATCAGTTCGCAGAGGAAATAATAAAATGGTCGATAGATAACTAGAATGCAGAATAAACAAATATGAAAGTCAATCAAGCAACGACTATAACATACTCTGTGTTACAGTGTGTACAGTGCTGCCCATTGTTGCTTCAGCCGGTGCTGCCCAGCATAATTGTTTGTTGTGCATATAAATCGAATATTTTTCATCCGATCTATATCATTTCTTTGTCGGATCGGTAAATAATACCAAGTACTAAATATGTTCAGTAGCTACGAAGCTTGAAATTTTAAAACTGTGGGAGATATGAAGTTTTTTTTTAAATCAATCTATATCTTACCTATCTATGAGATCTGTGACACTTCAAAGACACACAGAAAGACATGGCTAAAGCGAATATATATACTTTAAGTGGTCGGGGATGCTTTGTAGAAAACGTAAATATACCCTCTGCAAGGGTATGAATATCGATTAATAAATCAAACAAATTAACTGGTGAATTTTGAACCCAATAAGATGGTAAATTACCTCTGTAGTTGACGAACCTAGCCATAATAGTCAAATGCAAAAAAATTAGGTTCCACACTCACATTTGCGATAACAACAATTTTATCACAAAAAAAAAACCAAAAACAGATGTATCATGTTCTTTATCATAAATGAACCTTATCACAGCTTGTATAGACAGTTAAATGGAAAGGTAGAAATTTGCAACATACATACAAGAATATTATCCATTGATAATACGGTTTTCCGGCAAGTAGGGACACTTGTACCAGTTGCGTTTTTTAGGGAAGAGTATAAGTATTAGATGTATCCGGCTCCACTGATCTTGAAGCTTTCTTATCTAATTACAGTGGGACTGTAATGGTATTGTAATGATAATCTAATCAAGCTCTATGTAGGTGTTAAGTGTATATACGCTCTGATGTAGGTGGTACGTACATACTATATGTGGACTTGACTGACATTTGGTTATGCGTCATCGGTATTGCACAGTGACGACACACGCACGACTCGACGACACTCGCTTCCCTTTATGTAGAAATAGAACCAGGCCAGATCCAAAATCGGCAGTTGACAGTCGCGCGCCCACAGTCAAAGTCAACGGTTGTACCCAACCGCGTTCGGCAGGTCTTATATAAATCTTATATATATATATAAAAAATATTCAATTGAAGACAATTGTGAGTAAAGGTCGCCGCAAATAACGTGCAAATATCAATTTGTGGTGTATACATAGATACGATAGATAGCCGGAGTCATTTCGACTTGATAAGTGATATCAAGACAAGGTTAATAGAGCTTACAAGTGAGGATCGATAAGCCTAAGAAGGGGATTTTAATGTATGTGAAACTGAAGCAGACTCTTTCCCACACTCCAAAAGTACGAAAAAACCTAATGCCTTTTGCTCAAGTGTATTCTTTTCAATGACTAACCGCTCAGATAACTCGTAAATTTACTTTGAAGTACCTAACCACTAATCGAATCAGTCGAAACTTGAGTCCAAAACACTGAAAAACCAACTAGAAATCGTCATAATGATAGCCCCCCTTATGGTACTATCTAATCGGTGCATGCTTTAGCACCTGTTACCATGACAGCCATTTTTTTCTACTGTGGAGACGACTAATTAGGCTTTAGGGTGGAAAATATTTCAATAAATCAAACGTTCTTATGTCTCTAAACAGCTGATAAGCCGAAACATTGCCATGTCCGACGACACCATACGCCCCCTGACACCAGAATTGTCGGCCAAGGCCCAAGAAGAGCTGGGCGAGGTAACCGAACGTATACCCGAGGATATTGAAATCGTACGGCTATGGATCTCAAAGCAACCGCACCTGAAAGCTCGTCAAGATGCTCAATTTCTGGTGGCCTTTTTGCGCGGCTGCAAATACAGTCTGGAGAAGACCAAGCTTAAGCTGGACAATTTCTATGCCATGCGTGGAGCCGTGCCAGAACTCTACAACAATCGCTTGGTGACCGACAAACAGTTGACCATACTCAAGACGGGGTAGGTAAAAATGAAAGATCAAACCGAAGATCAATTGATTGAACTTTTTTTGTGGCAAACAATTTTAGCTGCCTGCTGCGACTGCCACGACCACTGCAAGCGGATGGTCCACGCATACACATCTCACGCTATGCCCAGTATGATTCTAGCAAACATTCCATAGCCGAGGTTACTCAGGTCAATACGATGCTGGGAGAAATACAAATACGTGAGGATGATAATGCCATGATATCGGGTTTTGTGGAGATCATTGATATGAAGGGCGTGGGGGCTGGCCACCTATTCCAATTCGATGCGGTGCTGGTGAAGAAGCTGGCGGTACTCGGTGACAAGGCGTGGCCCTATAGACCCAAGGGTTTTCATTTTGTCAATGCACCCATGGCAGCCGAGAAGATCATGTCCGTGGCCAAGAGTCTGATGAGTGAGAAGATACGGAAAAGGGTGAGTTGTAGACAAGGAGATAAGGACACAAAAAATACAAAAAGAAAGCATACAAAAAGAAGAAGAATACGCCAAATAGAAAAACAAAATAGGCCGATTTTGAACGATTTTGAACGAAACGAATTGGTAACAAGCTGGCTTACTCTAGTGTGGAGTTACCAAACAACTTTTCTCATATATTCTTAATACAATTCACCTAAGAGAAAAAGGTACAAAGTCTGAAAGAAAGCTGACGAGCTAAGAATATATAATACTTCTGCCCAATCGACTTTTATATAGGCTTAAGAACTGAGAAATTAGTTTAATTCTGAAAACTAATTCTATAAAAGGTATCGATAAAGTCTACCTATTCCAATTAAAAATGTCCACAAGTGATTTGTAAAACAAAGTCAGATTGGGGGCTGAATTTCGGTTTGTCATGGCTGAAAAGTCTCTCTACAGAATAGTCCCTTCGCGTAAAATGAATCCTCAACTTGTTAGTGAGTTCCGGATAAAGCCGCAATTCCTTACATAGCTGATTAAAGGTCTATGTCAAAGCGGTTTGGGCTGTGGGACGGTAATCAGTAAGGGATTCAACCAAATATTTGTAGCCAGTTTTTTTCTGATCAGATCATTTAGAAACATCCCTCTGTAAGCTGTATTATAAGTCCTTGAACGTCAAGATGATATGAACAAGAAAAGAAAAGCTGCATTATATAAAGATCAAAGAACACTTTAACATCAAAGGATCATTAAAAAACCTGGGAAAAACAAACAATATCATAAAATGTTCTATCAAGAGAGTTTCGAACCTGTTTCTAGGATATTATTATGTCAATCCGATTGCGTTGAATTCTGAGAAATGAAAAGATATGGGTAATTAGGTAAAATTTTCTAACTTACGGCCGATTTCACATCATCCACATAAAGCTATCTGTCAAATAAACTAACAAATAACTGAGTAAAATCTTAGCTTATCTGACACATTGTAGCTTTCTAGGTCTAGAAGATGAGAAAACAGCCCTAAGTTCTTTTTCGACCATAAAATAGAAGTAAAAACCTATAACATATGCTCTTCCCATCTCACCACAGTTCCACATCCACTCCAAACTGGAAAGTCTCTACAAATATGTACCCAAGGAATGTCTACCCATGGAATATGGCGGTAGTAATGGCACTGTACAAGATGTAATTGATACCTGGACGGAAAAACTGTTACAGTACAGGCATTTCTTTGAAGAGGAAGCGGAATATGGTACAAATGAGAAGCTAAGACGAGGACCGGCTGTTAATTCGGAATCATTATTTGGTATAGAAGGTTCATTTAGAAAGCTGGACATTGATTAAACGGGTTGTTGTAGTGATTTAAGTAAACGTTTTTTTGGTAAATTTCAATATAAGTAACAATTAAATTAAAAATAAAATTTAATAAATGCACTTAATTACTTCTTCATTCACAACTTGGCCTGGGCAGCCTGTTTGGCCTTCTTGTAGACAAAATCATGAGCCTCATCGAAGTACGGACTGGCGGCCTGACGTACACGGTCCAACCATTTGGCTACCTTGGGAAATTGCTTTTCGTTCACATTATATTGGCAGAGCTCTGGAAAAGGTTGGGATATAGATGTATGTAGAGGATGGGTAGTCAGGTAGGAGTAGAGGTGAGGTGAGTGGGATCATTTTTGTTCAGTTGCTCATTAGTGTATATAACCTCACAGGATTGGCTTTATAGTTCCATTAACCAGTTTAAGTAGAACATAAATCAGCAAGGTTTTGCTAAACTTTGAATGACATTTTATCCCAATTGATTCAAGAGCTGTCGAATTCGAAGGTTTTCCGGTTGAACCCAGATGAGGCCGGGTGATTATTTGGGTAAGGTTTTCTGCCATTATTTTAAGAGTTAGCGTCAAAATCTAATGAGATTCTTTGGGATCAGTGGAGCAGATCTGCCAAAGAAGTGTTTTGCAAAAACAGCAGTAAATGGCAACCCCAACTTTGCTAAACGTTCAGAAATTTGGTAGAATCCTAATTTAGATCCAGGAGAACAATTCCAATATATCTCCACCTAGTTGGAGTCAAACATTTTGCCTACTTGAAACAACTGAACAAATAGAATGGAAAAATAAAAAAAAAACCAAAACTGTGTACTCACTCAGCTGTTCAATTTCAACTGCTCCAAATAAGTCGGCCACCGTCAGCTGTGATCCAGTTAAGAACTCCTTATCCATCCATAAACGTTCCATCAAACTCAAATTCGTTTCCACTTGCTTCACCAGTTTCTCAATTTGCTCAGGTTTGGGTTTAGGTGCTATACCATTAACTGGATATAGCCAGGCTTCACGGAAGTACATGGAGCAGGCCACACGGATTGTTAGTTGCTGCCAAGCCAGGCACTCGTCCACACGAGTGCGTGGTATCAAAGCTTTGGGATACAACTGCTCACTGAACTGACCTTTGTCGGCGAGATAACTAAAAGAGAAACGGGGGGACAAAGTACATGGAGCTGCTATCAAGTGTTTGGCAAATAGTAGGACTTACCGCACCATGGCCGTTGATTCGCTAAGATGAAAGTCGCCATCCACCAGGGCGGGTACCTTCTGGAACTTGTTGATCTTCTTGTACTCATCGGTAAGTTGTTCGCCTGCAAACAAAGGCTGGTATGATTCTTCCCATATTTTATGTTAGCTACTCACGTTTCCTCAAGGCCACCGGGCAATCCTCGAAGGCCGTCTTGCCCAGTTTCAATCCCAGCCAGGTTGCACGGGACGGCGGCGATAGAAAATCATAATAAAATTTGATTGCCTTCGACATGTTGTTCGACTAGTCGCCAAGTTCTAAGTGTGCACTGAAACCAGCTGACAAGTTTTTGTAAAGCTTTAGCAATGCAGCTTTTGCAACACTGAATGAGTTGTTATGGTTATCTCGCTCTAACAAGCGCCAATATTTGAATTGAAAGTGAAATGTAAATCAAAAATTATTTAAATTTAAATTATGGGACCAGGCTTACTGGGCTACTGTCATGATTGCTATAGGGAACATCTAAGAATGCTTCAGTTGTGTTTTTTTACGTTCTTAGAGAATTTTGGAGGAATTGACCTTTAATGTTGACTTGGATTATGAAACAATTATATTATTAATACATAGAATTTTATCATGACTTTGACCAGTTTGTGTGTTAAGTGGGAAGAAGCTACTGGATTAAATGTAAGGACGACGATACGATACCCAACTCGTTTAACCACTTCTTAGCAATTAAAATAGTCAAGCTTTAACTTAGTTTCGTTGATGGCTTTTTAAAAGGAAGGTATGACGTTTAAAGAGCACTCGCAATTCGATTTGCTCTCAGCCATTGCATGCTAACCTAACCTAATACAAACATTATGAAGCCCACCGCCCCCGCAGCTGACGCAAATGACTAAGTACTGTGTCTATTTAAGTGCATGGACCTTCTCTGCCTACGCCTCCAGCAAAAACCCTCCCCCCATTTATAAAAGCATAAATTAAAAATCAATTTCACGTTTGGTTGTACTTTTTCCCCTTGATTTTGTTTTCCCGATTTTTAAACAAATTCGTATTTTAATTTATTAACGCACTTAACACACATTTGGATCTCTACAATATATGCGGTCATTTTTTTTTAAATATATACGTATATACAGATGGTTTATCTGTAGTTAGTTTCAATATATCTATGCATGTATGTATATATATATATATGTATGTATATGTGTAAACTAGTATCAAAAATTAGTAGAAACGACACTTAATTAACGCAAAAATTATCGAAAATATATGTATGTACGCATGTATGTCTATATATATTTTTCTTCAAATAAAAGCCAACAACAAACTTAGCCCATAAGTATAGAAGACGTTGAAAGGTGAGCGAAATGTGTTTTATGAGAATAAACTGGACATACATAGAGTCTGGAGTCTATGTATGCATGTAAGTATGTATGCACATGGGGTATGTATGTATGTATGTAGGTAGGTAATGTGCGTTGATAAGAACAACAATAAATTAGAATCGACATTCATGTGAGGTGTTTTACCATTTGATGGCGGTTTTTTTTTGTTTTTGTTTCATTTTAGTGTGCATTTTCTTTCAATTTTCCTTCTGTTTCGATGGTTTTTTGTTTTTTTTTCCTATTTTTTTTTTTACAAAATATCAGGTTCTGCTATGACCAAAGTTTATATATAGAGGGATGTATTTATATATAGTATGTGCAATTTTGTGTGTGTATTTCGGTAAGTTAATAACTAATCAAAGTTTAGTTTGCGAAATGAGCCTTCGGTTGTTACACCAGCCACCAGGGGAGCACGCTGTTCCTTCTCGCTAGCCGCACGCAGATTCTCATCGACACCAAAGCGGTTGTCATCCTTGAAATAAGCCTCAAAGCTGTTCAATTGAGCCTCATAGCGTGAAATGGCATCGGCCAGAGAGCCGTTTTCGCCACCCAACTCCACGGGGCAATACTCTTTGCCAATGGTGCGATGTAGAGACTCCAGGTTGGAATGAATGTGCAGCTGTATAAGAAGATAAGTTGAAAAGGGTAAAGAGATTAGCATGGTATATATGCAAGTCAATTTCCTTAACCTTAAACTAAATAACGCAACTTACCAGCTCCTTCTGTTTCATCACATTACGCACCAGGCCCAACACAAATTGTGTTTCACGCGATGCATTCACAATATGCGTGGCAACTAGGTTCGTGGGTATACCATGCTCCAAAAATGCATTCATGCGCCGAAACATGCCCGGATCGAACTGAAGCAACAGGGAATAGGGAATTTTGGTGAAATCAATGATCTCTATCACGCCGGCAATGTTCCAATTGTCATCGGTATTGATCTCGATTTCGGAGCGGAAGGCATGAAAGCGAAAGATGTCGCTAACGCCATGCTTGGAAGGCTCAATGTGTCCCATGCGGGTGTAGTGTATGCGTGGTCCGCCCGGACCCATGGGATTGGGCAAGGTGGCAAAGATGCTATAAAACACTATCAATTATAACTTCCCGCTCTCACACACAAAACTGGGCTTATCTTACCCGGAACGCGCCAGTTCTATTAGTTTATCATCCACCATTCGACTCTTGAGCAGCTCACGTTCCTTGGTCTTGTATGTGTAATAGAACACTATACGCTTCTTGGCCTCCTCCACATCCCAGTGGCAGAAGCGCAAGAATGCTACCAAAAACTGATCATCGGTGCGGGCTTCCAGATAGTTTTGTTCCTGTATCCAAGTGCGTAATGCCTCGATATGGCTGGCTATTTTCGCCTCATCCTCGTTGAGCTGTGTGCGCGCCAACTCCGCGAGCTCTGGCACCAGGGGTCGTATTTTGGCCATTGTTTGGTTATTGTTTGTTGGTTAGGAGAGGAGGGCGGAAAACTGTAAACAGATAATTTGGATGAAATTTGGAAATGCTGGGTGTGTTTTGTGTGTGTACGGCCGAAAGGTTGTGTGCTGTGCCTAGGTTTGGACAATACTAATGGATATGTCGGTGCCTACTTTGATTAAGGGGCCCATGTTTGCGGGTAGAAGTTGGCATTAGTTTGTTTACAGTGGTTCGAAATATATAGAAAAGCATTGAAATGTCTCCCATTCGGAAAAACTTGGCAATTTTAAAACTTATCCTTGTGGGAAAGTGTAAATACTAAGTTTAAGATAAACTGACAGTGAAATTTGTGCGTAGAATACATAAAAGTAAGTAAGCTTAAGCGGATTTATGACGTAAAATACCCTTTTAATAAAACTGTATCATAAAAATGACAATAGAATTCTTTGAAAATGGAATTATTTGTTGATTAAACATAATAAATATGTGGTGTTAGCTTTAATTTGTTATAATGCTAAGTATGAGCATTCAATTGACTACAGAAACTATAATGGAATTTTATCTAGGCAATGAATTTCAAGGTAAAAACGAATAGAAACCAACAAGCTGAAGCGGATTGCTCTCAAAAGTGAGTAAAAACCTGATTTCTAATGGGTAAAACTGATTCATTTGTTATCTCAAAACGAAACAAAGTATTCCGAGTGCCATTGAACCACTGTGCCCATACGATAGACCTGCGATAAGATAAAACTATGCCAGTGTGTGTGTGTGTGTGTGTGCTTGAAAAATACTGTGGCGTGTTTCGATTAACAGACGTTATCTAAATATAGACTTATGGCCTCTCCTTTTTTGCAGCTGTCCAATGCAACCCCATTCCCCCACGCCAGGTACATTGCACACCCCACTTATCTCTGGCTCTCGCCTTTGACAACTAACAATTAATAAGCACAAAATTTGTTTAACCGAGCTCCAGCATACCGTGCCGGTTTATCAGTCCAGTGATTGGCTCATAAATGTCCATAGATTAGCTGGCATTTTTGGCAGTTTCCACCTGATTATTTTAATCGGCCAAAGACTTAATTCAGTAGCCACACAGCTGCCACGAAGTGCGGATCATGTCCGAGTTGCGACCCCTTAGCGCCGAGTTGCGTCACATAGCCCAATCCGAGCTGAATGAGGTGGAGGAGCGTGTGCCCGAAGATCTGCAAGCTCTGCGCGATTGGCTGGCCAAGCAACCGCACTTGAAAGCCCGCCAGGATGCACAATTTCTCATTGGATTTCTGCGTGGCTGCAAATTTAGCCTGGAGAAGGCTAAATACAAATTGGACTATTTCTATACCATTAAGAGCTTAATGCCAGAGCTGTTTAGTAATCGTCAAATGGATGATAAGAACATAGCCTTGTGTCGCACGGGGTGAGTTATCTATGGATAGATAGAGAGCCAATGATTCATGTTTTGAATGTTTTTTTAGTACCTATGTGCGGTTACCCAGGCCCTTGGGCATAGGCGGCCCACGTATACAGTTGACCAACTATGCCAATTTCGATCCCAAAGTCTTTAAGCTACTTGATCTCTTTCGTTTTCAAACCCTGTTGACGGAGCAACGCATTTGGAAAGATGATAACTGCATAGTTAGCGGTTATGTTGAAATTATCGATATGGCCAAAATGAGTATGAGCTTTTTGGCACAACTGGATTTTACGCTGATCAAGAAAATGGGGGTGTTGGCGGAGAAGGGACAACCCACACGACTGAAGGGTGTACATTTGGTGAATTGTCCCAGAGAGGCGGTAACTGTACTGAATCTAGCCAAAAGTTTAATGCCGGCTAAGCTACAGGAGCGAGTGAGTATTGTTGTTGTTGATATTGTATGTTTGGTTAGTTTCTGTCTCGCTTCTGTGGGATACTTTGAGGCTTAACCCTCATTAGAAAACCTCATTTCGTTTACGTTTTCGCTTTGTTAAAAACTCCGTTTGTGAGATTCTGCTAGGAAATTCAGCTGCATCTCAAAGTTTCCACCAAATTCTGTGAATTTTTCTTGGGAATCACAGCTGGTATCAGTTCCGATCAATCGTATTCCGTAACGAGAACACGTATGATAAGAGAGTTCCAATCTGCTTGGAAGTTCAAGGTCTAGTTTGTACCTTAAAAAAGTCTTTTAAAATCAGGGTTCTAATCATTAAACCATAATCGTTGTGCAACCTGCACAATTCTATCTAAAAGTATTGATTTATTTTCTGATTTTATCAAACGCTTATCGGAGGATTATCATTTGAGTGCTTCAACAAGTGTTTATTGATAAAAAACAAAAGTGTTGGCCACAGGGTGACTGCACATGAGCCCACTTAGCTGACTGATTCAAGCAATAGTTTTATAGGGCAGCCAGCTAGCGCCCCAGTTTCAGTAAGATAATCAACTTCAAGGGAAAAACGGCAAAACAGTACATTGTTTTACTATTTCAAGCAATCGGTTTTCTGTACTTCTACATATTTCAATAGCATACCTATTCTTTAGACCCTATTCATACTTGTTTCATTTAAAATTCTCTTGCGCTGTGACATACTTACTTACTCTTTGAACTAAACACTTATGTGAGAACATATTTCTACCTATTTTGAACTAATTTCGAACATTTCATATAGTTTTACATATTCAAAGATTAAATAGGCGTCTGCAATACTTAATCTATAGCACAGGAAGCACAACAATCGTATTTCAAACCATTTTACCGTAACCGAGGAATCATTAAATCACGGAAAAAAGTTCATAAATGGTAAATAGCAATACTGCTCGAAAATTTTGATGCCGATTAAGTGTAAGATCATTCCAGACCTTATGTATAAAGGTTATTTTAAGCTAAGGGTTCTCAATACTTAAGAATATTTAAGAAATACCTTTCATAAAAACAATATTGAACCTTTAGAAAGTACAAAGTACCGTGACTGACGAGTCCTTAAGTACCAAAGATGACTCAACTTAGTAGAAATGCAATGAGACTGACAACAGGATCAAGATTTTCTTAGTTTTATAATATTTACAACATAAAGCATTTACTCTTGGCCTTGCATTGACCTTTTTGAGTACTCAACTTGGTAAAAATGTAATGAGGATCAAGACTTTCCTAATTTTATAATATTTATATTAAAGAGCCATTACTGTTGGCCTTGCATTGACCTTTTTAAGGCCGATTCAATAGTATTAGGCTTCTTTTTAAAATCACAACCAACCATTTCGTACAAATTGCTTTAGTTTTCTAGTATTCCTTTGATATTTGTCACCAATCAGTCTCAACACCCAATTTTTTTCTTTAAAGGCGAAACTAGTTCCATTTTGTTACCTCTGTTTCATCTCTCTCTCTCTATCTTCCCAACCAGTTCCATGTCTACAAGAATCTAGAACAGCTATTTAAGGTCATACCCCAAGAATATCTACCCGAAGAATATGGTGGTACCAATGGACGTACTGACGAGTTAAAGGCCGATATGGAAAAGGAATTGCTGGCATTTAATACCTACTTTCTGGAAGACGACCAATATGGTGTAAATGAACAACTGAGACCGGGAAAACGTTTAAATGCGGATACAATTTTTGGTATAGAGGGCTCTTTTCGCAAGCTGGATATCGATTAGTTGCCTACATATGTAAGGATAAATGTTCCATTAAATATAACGTGACAGTCAAACAAATGTTGTTGTCAGCTTCATTAGCTTTATCAGTTGACAACTGTTAATAACCTTATCTATCGGTTAAGTGAATTAACTTGCCTACTGTTAATTTGCTTGTATTTTGGCGGAAACAGTGTCCGGGCAAGAGTCAGGTCGCAAGGAAGCCAGTCAGCAATGATGGCTCTAAACAGCATGCAAGTGAGTCCAAGCAGTGCAGACGATTTCAGGGAACATTTCTTTATATAAATCCAATTTCAGTACGACTTCAGTCAATGGGACTTCCCAGTCGAGCGTATTTGGTGGCGTAAATCGGATTGGGAGATCACTTGGAAAATCTGCAGCTTTGTGCCTGTTATAGCCTTTGGTCTCTATGGGAACTTCATCATGATTTTTTTGATAGCCACAAACCGTTCACTGAGATCACCCACAAATCTGATCATAGCCAATATGGCTTTAGCTGATTTCCTAACCCTGCTCATATGTCCGGCCATGTTTATGGTGAACGATTTCTATCAGAATTATCAGCTGGGTTGTGTGGGCTGCAAGCTAGAGGGTTTCCTGGTGGTGATCTTTCTGATCACAGCTGTATTAAATCTATCCGCCGTTAGCTATGATCGTCTGACCGCCATAGTGTTGCCCCGAGAGACACGTCTGACTGTCAGGGGTGCACAGATTGTGATTGTTTGTACTTGGATTCTGGGTGTTTTATTGGCCTCGCCCTTGGCCATCTATCGTTCGTATAGAGTGAGGGTGTGGAAAAATTTCACCGAAATGTACTGCAAGGAGAATACCTCAGTATTGCCAAAATATTGGTATGTACTGATTACCATATTGGTGTGGCTGCCCTTGGGCATCATGCTGATCTGCTACATCGCCATTTTCTACAAGGTAAATTGAGGTGAAACATTTTGTCCTTTGCTTGTCATAACCGCTCTCTTTTTGATTAACCCAGCTGGATCGTTATGAGAAACGTGTGCTAAGTCGCGAACATCCACTGACTGTCAGCTATAAACGCAGCGTGGCGAAGACTTTGTTCATTGTGGTGGTGGTATTTGTGGTACTCCGTTTGCCCTTCACCATTTTGGTGGTACTACGAGAGAAGTATTACATTACCGATAGCACTGTGAATAATGGCATGAAACTGTTTTGGTTTATCTCACAATATCTGGTGTTTCTCAATTCAGCCGTCAATCCCATAATCTATGGTTTTAATAATGAAAACTTTCGACGTGCCTATGCACAAATTTCGTGTGTTAAACGCTGGAAAGAGACCAAGGGTAAGGGTAAGGAAAGCTCCCATTGCAGCTACTGTGCTTTCATGAAGAAGAAAAGGAAGCAGCAGCAGCAACAGCAACAGCCATCGCAGAAGATGATAACACCACAGCCAACAGAGGAGCATGACACGAGAGACTTGAGCAGAGAAGTGTCGCTGGAAGAGTCTATAGTGGAGCCTAAAGAGGAATTAAGTGTGGCCCAAATTGAAGGAGATGGATTTATATGAGAACGTTACCTAGCTACAGTGTTTTAAATAAGTCTTCATACAGCTAGCAACATTAATACCTTAATATATAAAAATATCTAAAATATGTCTAAAATAAACTATAGTCAAATATAAATATAATTTAAGGAATGGCTTTGTTAAAGTGGTAAAACGCGCCTTTACTTGCTCGTTTGAGTCAGTTCAAAGCCACAAAGCGAGGTAAAAATATTATAAAAACGTAAAAGAAAAAGCTTGGCAGCTCAATAACTTTCAAATTATCAAACGAGAGGTGCCCAAGAGAATCTAATGCTCGCCTAGTCACCAATACAAATGAAGAATACATTTCTTAGGCAACAACAAACACTAGAAGTAGAAAACCGGGTTTTGCTTGCTGTCTAATGCAAGCGAAATCATTCGACGCACAACAACAAATGTAACACAGAAGAGAAAGAGAAGAGAAACACATACAGAGTTGTGGTTGCCATGTTGCAACAGAATGTTCTAGGTCAAATACCTACAAAAACGTTTGCCATAAACAGGAGTTGTGTAGTTTAGCTCTGAACCAGATGGAATCAATTTATATTGTCTCAAGTCCTTACTTAGTTTAATGCTTCCTCGGCTAATAGTCGTCAATTTGGTAGAGATATAAGGTACCTCAGGTTACCTTAAGTGTACAGATTTGACTGTTAACTACTCTTTAGAAATAGCCCCAGCTCAGTATCTTTAGTTTCTGAGAGAAGCTGTCTAAAATTTAGATTTATAAGGCCCTATATTTAAACTTTCTTAGAAGGCAGGCACATTTCTTAGATCATAAAGGCATACGTAGTACCTAGGGCGTACGTAGGAAAGACACTGTAGAATTCCTGCCAAGAACTTAACGATATTTGGGTGTGATATCGCATCTTCTTTAATAAACTCTGTTATTTGTTAGAAAAACGAATTATCTGCTGTTCGCATACATTTAAGGTGCACTGTATTCAAGTCCATTCATTCTAACTGATCAATCAAACAGCTGTCACCTTTAAGCTTTAACATATAACCGTAATTAAAGCTCATCATTAAGCGAACTTGTTACTTACACGTGTTGCGTTTCTTGTTAATTGGTCAAATAATGTGTCGTTTCAAATTTCTATTAATTTTCCTATTATTATTTATTGAACCTGAGGCAGCCTTCGAGGTGCACTTTCAGGAAAGCTATCCCAGTCAACATCTATCCTCGGATTTAGATAACCCACAACATAAGCGTGCCACGGCAGAAGTACCACAGTTCTTTGACAAAGGTTTGATACCATTTAAGTTTATTTACAGTACTTGAAAATTTTGCATCTACACCTTGGCCAAACCAAACAACTCTGCCTTCATATAGCCAGATCCATGAGCCTCTAGATATTTAATAAACTGGCCCATATTCATGACGCCCTCCTCTGTGTTGGTGCCTTCGGCATTGAACAACTGTTCGCTGAATTGCTCGAAGCGTCGCTTGCGCTGCTTGGGCTCCGTTCGCACGACACTAATCTTTTGCCAGCGTAAGGATTTAATAGATCTCCAGAACTCCTGCACCTGTTCCGCTACTCCCTCGACGCATATAATACCCGGTTTGCCGGGTCTACTAAAGCCGGTAAGCTCCAATTGGCGGGCTTGACGTATAATCTCCTGACGCTTGGTACTTGATTTGATGTGATGCGAGTAAATCCAAAGGCGCTCTAGATTACTGGATGTGGTGGGAAGTTCTTCTTCGTCAAATTCGCTTACAGGTCGCTTGATTAAGCTCTCAATCTGTTCCTGCAGCCAGCTAAGCAATTGATAGATATAGGGCTCTTGCTCTTCTTCTAAACGCTTCTCGTTGAGATATTGCTCGATTTGAAGCTTCAAGTGCTGCTCCTTGACTTTGCCCATTAAAGGTGAATGCACAATGACTCTGGCCTGTTCGATGCAGGGATATAAATGGGGTAGCTCTATGCGTACATCGACATGCTGATTGGCAGGTAACTTTAGTTTCACCATGTACTCCAAATGGGACCTTAGCGGTAGTAAGTTTACTTCAAGAAATTCATTGAAATCGGCCACAACACCGGGATCAAGCATTTGCAGCTCGCCGGCTGCACAGTAAATGGAGCTAAGTAATTCCAATTCCTCCAGCTGTTGGCCAATACAATGACGATAGGTTTGCAGTTCATCTGACTCCATGATTGACACAGGCTGGCGAAGAGTTTAGAGAGAGTTGTTTGGTTTAGTCAGCAGTAGTGCCTAAAAGTGCCTAGAAACTAGAATGAAGCATTCAGCTTTTGGTACGGCCAAGCAATTGCTAACATCGGTTCTTTTCTCACTACTTTCAGCCAGCTTTAGTTTCGACGGTTTGACCCGAGTGGCCTCGGTGCCGGTACCATTTCCTTTGGACATTTGTGTGCTGCAGCTACCCACTGTCAAATATGCCACTGTTTTGCATAAAACTCAGTCGGGCTTGCGTCAGTTTGCTGTCTATGCCTGGCAACCTTTTAAAAACTCCTACGATTTGCTTCTACAACTTCCCACACCCAAGGCAGTGGCCCTGGACTGTCTGGCCTATGCAGGACGTGGTTATGTAGCGCTGAGCTACAATCATACCGAAACCATACAACAGGCACGCCAAGGTTCTCCCATTTATGAAATCTCACCAGAGAGAGGCATACATACGATACAATACTTTGCCGGTTTGCATCTGAGTGGCATGTACTTGAGCATCAGTAGCCAGGAGTTGACTCTATTGCAGACCTTCGAGTCGGCTCAACGTTGTCCCTATTTCAAGTTGAAAGCAGGCACCTTCCAGCGTCTGGGCTCCATACCCTGCAGTAATGCCAGACATTTGGAGGCTTTTGGTATCGATTATGCAGACTATGTGGCCGTAGCTAATTATGCCAGTGCTCAGGGTAGCACTTCAACATATTCCGAGATCTACAAATACAATCCGGCCAGAAATCGCTTTCAGCTTTTTCAGCGCTTGCGAAGTCAAGGAGCTGTTGATGTTAAGTACTTTAGTTTACCCATTAATGAGGTAAGTCGTCGGCATTTTCTGATACTGGGCAATACCATGGCGGGAGAATCCAACGAGGCGGATACGGTGATCTATGTGTACGACAAGGGACAATTTGTGCCCTATCAAAAGTTGAGTTTCTATGCTTTAGAAAGTTTTCTACCCGTGCAGGTGAGTGAGGGGACTCTGTGCATAAATGAGAGCTGCTAGAAATCTGATTCCATTTTAGCACCATATATCTGAAAAGTTTCTGCTTCTGGTGGCTTGTCATAAACAGGATGTTAAGATGTATAATTTAAATGACTGGAAATTTGAAGAATCCAGTGTACAATTCACAGAGGGCGCCTTCAGTCGTGGTGTGGCACGTATGCGTAGCTATGAGGAAGCTGAACAGAGTTATTTGGGTAAGTATTTAAGTTGTTGTGATTATTTTCGTGACACGAACCAGCACGAGTTATTCGTTCATTCAAAGAAAATACGAAAGAACAACAAACAAAACAACTAAACTAACTATTAAAAACCTTTTTTTTAACTCCCCCGCTCTTAAACTCACATATCTTTAGAATATTTTGTTTTAACTTCAAGGAAATGTGAAAAACAAGGCCATATCCCCCATATTAGGAGAGCATGCGTTCCAAAATCTTCTTAAATTTATTATAAATTGTGGTAATTTGCTTAAAAAATGGTCTTACATGGCGCTTTATTTAGTCTTTCGACTAGTCAAAGCACCAGACCAAGTTTTTTGGTCAATTTTAAAAAAAAAATTCTTGTTTACCGTGTCGTGTAGGGGTAATTTTCTACCTAGCGATGCCTGTTATGCCATATTCTTAAAATTAAAACGTTCAAACGATATTAACTGATTAAATTGATATCTGTTGGCCGAAAATGAAGTTAAAATCTGAATCTCTGCTTTAAAACCTTTCCAAATCTATTGTACTTTGGTAAAATTCTTATAAAATATGTATAAGATAGCGATTTTGGTGGATTTATGTATGGTCAAAGCAGTAGTCCATTAAATTTGCACAACACCGTGCAATATTCTTCTTATAAAATCGTTTAATAGACCTTGATTACTTCATAGGCTGAATTTCTTCATTCGCCTCTGAAATCTGCTAAAATATAGTTAATTATATAGAAATCCTCTAAAAAAAAAATGATGCTACATAACAATTTAGATGGTCTTTCACAAAAGAAAGGCAGTTTCGTTTACCTTTAGCAAAACTCGTGCTTGTCGTGTCGTGAGTAGTGGAAATATGCGTCTCAATAGACTCTTTACTCAACTGAACTTTAAAATAAGCCCCACTTGTAATCCCCCTCAATTCTTCTAGTAATTGCCAATGAGAATATGGCTGAAAATGAGACAAATATATTCCAACCTATCTACAAACAAGATGAGCATGCCAATATGCTAAGACAACAGATCATAGACTGGGCTCGAGAGCAAAGCAAAAGATTGGAGTCACAAAATGTGCAACAACTAGCACAAAAACTAGAGGTGAGACATACAAAACTTTATACTTCATATTAAAAAAAAACTCTCTTTTTTTGTATAACTAGCAAAAGTTTCAGCAACTGTCAGCTGAGATGTCGACAAGACATTTCAAGCGTGTAAAGACCAAATCGGTAAGACTTAACAAGCCTAATTGAGATATTCCTCATACCTTCCACTTTAAACATTTCAGTTTACGGATAAGCAGCTCAAGCTGAGCTCTAACTACTGGGAAGCCTTACAGTATGCCAAGCGTGCTTTAGATGTTATAGAACATAACGCCCATTCGCAATCACAACGTTCCTACAAACGCCAGACCCTACATATGGAATCACAGGAACAACACGTATTCGAAGAGATCAGCGTAGATACTCTAGTGATACATGACACCCTCCAGGCTGAAGTTATTAATGGTGTACAACACAAGACACCAATCTACCAGTCTGTGCAGGCTAGAAACGTGTCTGTTCTGGAGCAATACAAAGAACCTTTGAGGAAAACCTACATAGAAAATTTAACTCTGCCCGAGCTGCACCTAAAGGGTAATCTCAACGGTCACTCCTGGACACAGTTACTCGAATATACACTCAAACGAAAGAGCAATGAGGTACAGTTTTTGAAATCCACTGTAGACTTGCACCAACTTCAAGCCGAGGCTGTAAAGGTCAACAGCAATGAGATTAATGATCGGCCATTGAATCAATTGATTTCCATTGATGGCGGTGAGTTTATAGTGCAACAGGATGTGCAATTTGCACAACCCATTGAGGTGAATCATTTGATGATTCAACAACGTTTGAATCATATACATGTGGATCGTGAAAAGTTGGATGTATTATTGAGAGAAACGAATCATACACAGGTGATTGAGGGTAGCAAGAGATTCGAGAATATACGGGTAATGGAGCCCATTACTATAGCGGTAAGTGATAACTCCTGATATCCAAAAGGCAGATACTTAAGAAAGTGGATTATCTTCCTTTTGTTTAGGGTCAAATGCTGGGCTCCGAGCTGAGAGCCATGTCACCCATGAAGGTCAATCATCAAAACTTGCAGCTGCAGGGAGATTATGTCATAGAAGGTCTGGTGACCATAGGTCAACTGCTGCAGGTTCAAGACTTAGTAGATCAAACTACACAGAAATCAGCTGCTGCCACTTTCCAACAAGCCTTAGCCCTGGACCAACCACTAGAGGATGTCAATCTACATTTCCTACAACCCATACAGGCAAATGATACTGAGTTAAGCTTTCTGAACCAGCAAGATCTACAGCAATTGGTTCAGCTGCATACCGATGAGATACAGATAATAGAGGGTCACAAATTGTTTCCCCAATCATTGGAAATAGGCGAAGGATTTGCTGAAATCAAGTGGTTGAATGGTCATGATGTGGAACAATTATCCGAGCATTACTTAACCAAGAATGGCAATCAAAGTATAGAATTTCCTTTGAACATTCAAGGCCTAACCAGCCTTAAAGTAAGAGCCAAGGAGTTACAACTAAATGGTTTGCCAGTGGATGAATATCTGCAGTTAAGCAAAGAGCAACATACTCCAGCCAGTCTCTATGTCTATGATTTGGAGGTAGACTGGCTACAATTGAGAGACATGAATGTGAATGGTCTGGTATTTGAGGAGTCCTTGTCCCACATTTATGCAGCCTTAGACAGTGCCAGAAGTAGAGATCAATGGCACTTGCCTGCAGATTTCAATGGCAGCATTTCTGCCCAAAATCTCTGGCTTAAGGGAGACATCAACCAGCTGCCAGTGGCGCAAATAGAGCAGTACATACAACAGCTGGGTGGAAACATTAAATACGTGGGAGACTTTAGCTTCCAGCAGCCGATGAATGTAAGTGAACTAAGCATTGGTCAAGCCCTAAATGGTATACCCTCAGAGCAGCTGGGATATAGCTGGTTAACCCAGCAAGGAGACCAACAATTCACAGCTCCACAAACAATCTCCGCCTTGGAGAGTGAAATGGGTATCCAACTGCAGGGAGAACTCAATAATTATACGCTGGAGCAGTTGGTCAGAGATAGCTACAGGCTAAATGCCAGCGAGCGTCTACAAACAGTGAGATTTGGTAAGTGACGCACGACTCTACTATAATTGGCTTACCTTTGTTTCGACCCTAGAAAATCCCATTGTCATGCAACGAGAGCTGCTGGTAAGACAACTGAATGGCCTTCAAATACCCCAGGATATGTTGTATGCCGATGTAGAAGCATCCTATTGGTGGCCAGCAGCAGAGATCCAGGGTAAATTGCTGTCCACTCAAATATGCAATGTTAGCTTCATGAATAACTATCCGCTGGAGCCACTGCAAAGATATCTCCAAGGGCAGGACACTCAAGACACCCTGCATATGGAGCAGGCCAAGTTTGCCGCATCACCCATTTATCAACGGCTAAATGGACATAATTTGGATCAACTTTTAGATCAACTTTGGCTAGACAATGAACCAATTGAGTTGACTCAACCGCAACTAAGCTCCGCTCGTGTAGATGGTATACTTAGCTATCAGGTATATAATTAAGGACTTAAGCCATCATTATAAACCTTACATTTTCTACTTTAGGGTCCCCTTAATGGCCTACCATTAGAGCATATCCAGCAACGCTATTTCAGTCGTACACGCGGCGGCGTTGTTCACTTATTGCTGAATTTCCAGCATGACGTCACTTTTGTACAGCCTCTTGCTGTCCAACGTGGCATTATAGCCAACAACGGCAGCAGCAACTCTGACTCACTTGTTGCGGGTTGGGGGTAAGTGTTTCACAGAGTTTTAAACATTTTCCCACTTTTGATGTGAGGCTATTAAGTTTCACTTTGTTTACGCGCTAACAGTTTGAACAGCACTGGGGACTAACTATGGTAGAGTGTGTGTGAGTGTGCATTAAAATCAGCTGTTGGCAGGTGAAATTTCTTTTCTGTACACGTTTGCATAAACTAACAAAGACAATTGGTTTTCTGGCCTACCTTGGATGTGGTGTTTCGTGTTGTAATTGTGGCTTGAATTTACTTTAAATGCACTTTGGGGGGGCAGGCAAGGAGTTCAATTACAAATAGCAAAGCACAAGCACGCACAAGTTCGTTCATTTGTGTGTTTTCGTGAATGTTTATCGTTAGACATATCGATAGCGAGACAAATCGATAGATAGGAGTATCGATAAATAGACATGTCTACCGTGATTGGTTCTTGTGAGGGGACCGCGTGATTTTGGCATTTTTTTTGCGCAATGGAAATACACTAAAGCGCTTTGGCAAGAAATACCAGGCATTAGGCTGGACCAGGCAGCGTAGGATGGACTTGGTTATAGTTCTTAAAAAGCAATGAGAAATTTTTAAGTAAAAAAATACAAATAACAGTTTAAACAGCCCATAATAACGAGATCTCAAATATAACAAGCTGCATTAACTCATTAAATTACTTAAAACCTTTTTACTCTATTAAAATTTAATAATATATTCTTTAAGTTGTAGTCTGCATTCAAAATCGTGAAAATCAAGCATTTTTAATGTATTTGTTGGCGTTTCCTCAGTTTTAAATTTTTGTAGTTCTTCAATATAATCGAAAAATGTGCTTACCTTTTTAATTTCAAGCCTACAATATAAAATTATCTCTTTCACAGCAACTTCTCGCTAAATTTTGATGATTTTGTGGCTCATACCTTAAAAACATCGGGCGTACACTCAATCACCGGACTCTGGACTGCCCCGCTGACCTTGGTACAGGGCCATTTGCATAATGTTCGCCTAAATCAACTAAATTTGGTTGATGATATTCTACGTGTGTTCAAAAATAATGATACCACCTCAACCATTCCACTTATTGAGGCACCCAAAAGTGTACCAAGAGCCTACATCAAACGCCTCTTTGTTCCATCCTCAAGTCTAGTGGCTAAGGTACCCCTAGCCGATTGGATTAATCAGGCCGTCTATATCTATGGAAATCACAGTATACAGGGTACCACCTATCTGAACCACATTAATATGTATAATGATATACAAGTTGACGGTACCATTAATGGTATTCGCTGGCAAGAGGATCAACTTCTATTGCGCGATAAGGAACAAATTGCGGAAGGATCTTTGACTGTAAATAATATTCTTCAGGAAGAGAAACGTATTTTGAGCAGTAATATTGAGGAACTTTGGGTGGATCGTATCAATGGCTTGGAAGTAAATGAATTACTTGCCAATAAGGCAAAAAATCGTCCAAATTTACATGTGGAATCACAATTGATATTTACGCAACCTTTAAGCGTGGGTAGCTATGAGGTGGCAAGTGGGAACAAATGGAAACGTGGCGTTGGAGTGGAAGAAAGTGATGTAGCTGATATGCAGGCTGCTGTGCAGAGGCGTCTGGAAGGTGGGAAATATTAACTTAATACATTTCAAAGGTGTTTTACGTTCACTTCTTACTTCTTTAGATCCTCCCAAAGTGCTGGAAAACTTTGCTCTCCTACAGCATTTTCCCCAAAATGTTAGTCAACTGAAAACTTGGACATATGAGAATCAGGATTTTATAGTTCTTGGCCAAGATGACTATTATATGTGGGAACCCTTAGAACGCATCTTTAAACACAATTCAAGTAAGTTATGCGCTTCTTTATTGATGAACTGTGTATTTTTTTGTGAGTGTGGAAATGAAATGGGCTTAAAAACTAATCTCAAATGAAATGGGAGGACAACTACAAATACAATTGACGAGTGAACACATAGCGAGTATTTGGCTTAAACAAATTGCAGAGTATTGTACTACAAAGACACGTTTAAAATACAAAAGTATTGGTTATACAACGTGCAGCCAACTTGTTACTTTGATTTCTGTTTCTCTTGTAGTTAAGAGAAAATACTCGCTAGTTTTGAAATATTCGTAAGTTAGCCGCTGTTATGTATATAAAACACTGTGTTAAGAGCGTGGGAGCTCTAAAACGTTGCTGAATACTCGTTAGTTTGAGGATACAGTAATATGTTGGTCTATGTTGAAAAACATATGAATTAGCGAGTAAAGGACGTTAACACATTTACAAATAAGATTTTATATAAATTGTAGACCACTTTAAAAATACAAATAATCGAATCTCTTAAATATAAATGGAGCAAAAAGCTTAGATTTGAGCGAAAACGCGAGACGGATTTTGTCTAAAAAGAACGATAGCGAACTGCTGATTTGACTTGTTAGTGCAAAGGGATGTTAAACGTTTAGTTTATATTTCTGAGTAAGAGTAAAGAAAATCGCTGCATAAGATCTGCTCTTAAATTTCAAAATTCTTTGAATTTCTTCGGGAAATTTAATGTATTGGTCCTTTGTAAAGACAACCGCGTCTACTCGCTACTCGTTGTTAATGTTAATGTTAATGTTGTTCGTGACCAAATAAGTCACAACAAAAGTTTTGAGTTAGAATATCATCTAATACTTGTCGGACCAAATACTCGTTACTCGTCACTCGCTGGAAATGATAGAAATAAGGAAAAATTATAATTAAATAGCCGCTCTAAACTATTCTTCGAGTACTTCTAGTAAGTAGATAAAAAGAGACAGATTAATACATCTACCGCTGCTACTGCTCCAACTCGTCGCTTTGCACATCAACTATGGCTCTCAAAATGCCCAATTCCAGTTTGGCCGCCGCTCGTCCCGATATGCGATTCATCACATTTGCCACATACAAGCCCAATGCCTCGTGACGCGACGAGTTGCACAGATTCTTGAAGAAAGTCGGCGGCAGCGAATTGTCAAAGTTACCCAAATTGATAATCTCCGGATGTGTGTTCTGCGAGCAGGCGGCGTTATTGAGTTTCGACTCGAAGATGATGTCACTCTTAAAGTCCAACTCTTCGAGATGCGGCGAATAGCCATTGGTGGAGGCCACCGAAGTGGAAGCCACAGTGGCAGCCGTAGAGGACGAGGGTCCAACACCATTTAACTGCTGACCTGAAGCTGCTGGTATGGTAATGATGTTGATGCCTGGAGGAGGCGTTTGATTACTTTCGCGATCCTTTTTTACCTGCATCAGTTGTGCTGTGGTGGTGTGCACCACCGAGGCAGAGGCTGACGCTGGTTCGGCGGCGGCAGGCAAGGGTGCGGGAGCTTGAGCCTGTTTCGGACTGGTTCTTACCAGCTTCTTTTGCGCCGGTGCCGCACCATACTCCTCGGAAAGTTTACGCTTCAGGGAGTCCGGCAGTTGTATGGTCGTGCGTCCTGGACCCGCTTTGCCATGGGATTGCGACGCTGCTGGCGTTGTGGAGGACTTTTGAGCCGCGCTGGGTGTCTTCTTAACGGTGATGCCTTTTTTCTGTAGAACTGCTGCCACTGAGTTCGAGGTCGGCGTGGCCCTGGGAGTGGTATTGGCCAATGTGTTCAGCAGCTTCTTCTCCTCCCCCTGTTGGAACACAGGCCGGGGTGTGTCTACCATGGATTTACCCGTTACCAAAGGCTTCTCATCTTTCTCGGGTGAACTGGAGCTTAACGATTTGCCAGGGCTCTCACCGTCCGAGCTGTGCGAGCCTGTTGAATTGGCCGGCTGGCCAAATTGTTGTGCCTCTTCCTCATCTTCCGGCTCTTGCACCTCCAGCATCTCATACTCCTCCACCTCTTCCATGGGGATCTGATCGCTAAAGAGAATTTGACACACGTTTTAGGCACCCTCCCAATTAATGCTAATGCAACTCACTCTTCCTGCTTGCAGGGCAATGTCTTCTGTTCCTGATGAATCTGCTGCATGAGATTGAATAACTTCCACGACGAATTCGGCTTGATCTTCTCCTGGTCGTATTTCTTCTGCAGGACTATGAATATGGAGCGCGATTCGTGCACAGACAGCTTGTTTAGTCGTGCGATGCGCTGCCAAGCCTCCTCCTGCTCTTGCTTGTTGGTGCCGCCATTGTTTGGATGCAGCGCCTTTTCCTTGGCAATGTCCGAGAGGATTTTGTCAAGCTGAATGGCCATTTTGGTAAAAGGCTTGCGGCCGGCTAATGATTGTGTATTTTTGATAATTTTGAAGCGGTTTTTCTTGAATCGGTGAAAATTTTATTGGCGGTCGCTTGCTTTTTTTTGCACTTCGCTTGCGTTGCTTTTTCCTTCTTTCTCTGTCGTTCTTCTGTATACGACGCCGCTTTGGCGGATTAATGAGGCGTTAGGAAATGTTCAAGCGGCGTCGCACTAATCCCGAAAATAGTCGATGGAATGAAATCGATAAGTTATCGACCAAGTTAACGGCCGTTTTCTGGCTTGTATTTTATTATTGCAATTCAACTGCCTTACAATGTCATTAAATTCGCAGTCTCTGACTTGCCTATACACTTGACCGTCTCCACACGTGTCGCCACCTTGTCCGCCTTTGATGGCGTGCTGCTGACCACAAATGGAAACTCATCCAAACCATAACAAGCCGCCGCATACTGGCCCAGACGATTCACGGCGATAACCGCCCCCATGAAGGAATCATAATGCTTTATAATACGCCTCAGGCCCACTTCTGCCGCCTCCGCTGGCGCTTTGCCCGCACGCATGGCCTCCACGGCCAATAGAGTGGGCAGAAAGCGCATCATCACATCACCGTCTCCGGTGGCCACAGCGGCGCCTACTTCATTGTCCGCATAGGCACCGGCTCCCGGTATGGGTGAATCACCCACTCGCCCCGCTATCTTGTGGCTTGCTCCATTCGTGGAGGTGCCCGCATGTATCTGATGATCTGCATCAATGGCTATCATACCGATGGTATCATGGTTCTGATGACCAATCTTATACTCTGCCCGAGCACGATCCTCCTTCCAGCGGGTGATGGGTGTGGCGTGAGGCCTATACGGACCGCAAGATATCTTGGGATCTGGATGGACATTTAACCAGAAATTCGGCTGACAGTTCTCGGCCATCCACATTTGATACATGTGCTTGGACTCGGTGGTGCCCAAGGATTCAGCCCGAAAGCCCATAGACTGGGCAAACGCGGTGGCTGCATCGCCCACCAGCAAGGTGTGCTTCGTATTCTCCAGCACATGTCGAGCCACACGTATGGCATGTTTAATGCGTCGCAAACCTGCTACCGCGCCCACATCCATGCTAGAGCCATCCATAATCATGGCATCCAGAGTGGTCTCGCCCAGCTCATCCGGGGAGCCGCCATAGCCCACACTGCCATCGCATTGCAGGCGCTCGCATTTGGTGCAACCCTCCACCACGGCGTTTCGGGTCTGACGCAGACCACCCTGCGTTTGATTCAATATACGCCAGGCCAAGACATTGGGCTCGCTGAAATTCCAGGTATTGATGACCAAGGGCAACAGTGGCTGCTCCTGGCCGCCTTTTCTGGTGGCGGTAGCAGCCGAAGATGAAGGTGTGGTCAGCCTGGCACTGCAACAGAAGGCCTTAAATTGAGGTATGTTATTGGAGGACGCTGCTCACCTGAGACTGAGCAGTGCAGCCAAGTTGGGTTTGGCTGTGGTGGACTCTGGTGGATTCGCTGTGGCAGCAGCCAGTGTCATTAGACACAAGCACCAGCAGACGGTGCCTCTAATTTTAATCATTTTCTTTTCAATGGCGAAAGGCGTCATTCACTGAACGCTACTATCAGCTGTCGAAGAGTGTGGACCTGCCTGGGCCTAGATGTGGCTTTTAAACAAAGCCTTAGCTGCGTATTCACATGTATCGGCTGTATGTTTTGTTATCAATTATTGCTTTGTTTATCAAATACTCTTAACCTATAGCAGTGCATGTCAATTTTATTGCTGATTATGTTACTTGTGCTCGCATACATGAGATAGATTCTCAGAGATTATGAGAGACTTCTGCGAGAGTTTCAACAGGACTACAAACCGGTAATGAACCGAACCCGGAACTCCTACTTATGGTAACCCAGACCCAACCAAAGTAGACAAAGTTTTATAATAACCTGTAGCAAACCAAAAAGAGTATACCAAAGTCGATCTGTATGTACTTTCAGCCCCATCAACACTGTTAGAGCCTCAAGCGCACGAGAGCTGGGATGACTCAAAGAAATTTGAGCTAACTCTGGGCCAGTTTGAATGCCAGGCTTGGCCGGAACAGCAGCAGCTTAACATAAGCTGCTGGCATAGAACCAGGCGGAACATCAGTCGCCAGGTCTCCATAAACAGATCCAATGTAAAACAGCTGCTCTGCCAAGACGAAACCAATGAAGAGTCATCTATTTGGCTATTAACCAATCAGGCAGTGGAAATTTGGCACTGGAATCATTCGAATTATCAATTACACGCCTCTCTGGCAGCTGAGCAGGTGAAACAAATGGCCTGGACTAACGAACAAGGCGGCTATATGGCTTTACTTGTGCCATGGCCAACGGCAGAGATTCGCATTTACAGGTGAGTTGGCGTAGGAGTTCATCTGCAAACTGACCAAGTGCATTCCATAATTTATTTTAGAGGCGACTTCCAACTGGAGCAGACCATCGAACTAGTTGGAGTTAAAGCACAGCCTGTTGAATTGAGCTTCTGGTATTTAGAGGAAAGCAAGGATCTGGTTTTGTGCCTAGGCCAGGCGGGTAGTGAGCAATCGTTGCTTGTCTATCAACAGCAAGGAGCTGCAGGTTTCCAGTTGATATTGGAACAAAGCTCTCTGCCACCGACACGCGGTTTAAAGACTCTCAAGCTGGCACAGTCCCAGCTGGATTTGCTGGCCTTAAGCACGGATCAAGGACTGTTTCTGGTGGAGCCACAATATCGTTTACTTTAAGTTATTTTTTTCTAATAAAAATTTACTTTTTATTAACCGTTATCTAGCGGCTATCAATTAACTGCTTAATCATCGCTGGACTCCACGTTCTCGGTCTGCAGGTTCTTGAAGGTGGACACCGGCACATAGGTCACATAGGTGTACAGTTTGTTGGGTGAATCCTCATCATCATTGCGACGACGAGCCAGGCGAACGCGCACACGGAATGGGGTGGATCTGAAAATCAAGAAAATTAGCTCGGTACGGGTGAAACTGAGCCTACCACTCACCTGATACCCTTGGACCAGATGTGCTTGTTCAGACGTGTATCGATGCGCACATCATTGGTGCCCATCTCCCGCTCGGCAAACTTGCGGATTTCCTTGATGGCACGCGGGGCACGCTTCTTGAAGCCAATGTTGTGCACACGCTTGGCCAAATGAATGGTGCACTCGCGGGTCACCACCTCATTGATGGCCGATTTGTTGATCTTTTCACCCTTGGTCTTGGCCATTGTTAGTTTTGGAGAGCGACGCAAACAGGCTATTCAAAGTCCTGGAACGAAAAATACAGCGATACGGTAAACAACAACAGCAAGAAAAGGCCGCCGCCAGAGCACATGCACATGTCTGGTCGTATGACTGTGTAGCCCTGGTTTGGGCTTACAACTCAATTAATGGGCAATAAGACACGATTACTTATTTTTCCATACATGGACTGTTTATACATAATTGGCAAATGGTTTAAGGCCATTTTCCTCAATTTGTTCACTAATATTTCTGTTTTAAATTGAAGAAATCAGCAAAAACCCACCTATCCGGAAATGAACGCTGACGTAGAAAGGAATTGTCAAATGACAGCAAAAGCCAAAGCAACCCTGCATTTATCGAGATATCGTTTTGTTATCGAACGTAACAAAAACGTAGACTTGGGAGAATCGATAGTCATAGGGGTACTCATGCCACCAGTGCCAGTGTGACCACTGTGCGCAACATTTCTAGAGATGCGCACCCATGATACAATTATTTGGATTATTTGGGCTTAAATCTACTTCCACAGATTCAATCCACAGTTTCCTTTTTAAATCATTTTTCGGCACATGCACACATTTTAAACTTATTTCACAACGTTTCTTGCATATAGAGCAGTAAGTAGGCATTGCAAAAACACGAAAAAATTCGACAGCGGAGGTGCTTCGCTCACAACTGTTGTTCACACACTGACGATTAAGCATACATCAAAGAGGGCTAGAGAGGAAGTGCGCCTACCTAGTTAAATATATCTTGTGCGCACCTTGCTCCGGGTGCCGAAGATGGACTTCACGGTAGCTCGTAAATTGTATTAATTATTATTATCCACACCCAACTCTAATTTAATATTATTCCAACCTAGTGCAATTGCTGGCTGTGGGATTTTTATGGGGCGCCACCAACCCGTTCATACGCCTGGGCAGTAAGGGCATTGAAACGGTTCACGACTCGGGCTCCAAGTTAAGGAATCTGTGGCTGGAACTCAGCCTTGTGGGCAGACGCTGGCGTTATTGGTTGCCCTTTGGTCTGAATCAATGTGGCAGTGTGGTCTACGTGTGGACCTTGCAAAACTCGAGCATTACCCTGGCCGTGCCGGTGGCCAACTCGCTGAGCTTTGTGTTCACCGCTTTGACGGGATTTGCACTTGGTGAGCAGCTGCCCGGGAAAAGTAAGTGGCTATGGTATAAGGCATACATTCAGATAACATTTATTTCTTTTACAGAAGCGCTTTTAGGCACTCTGCTCATCTGCTGCGGCAGCACTCTGCTGATTTATGATCAGCTACGCCAAGAACCGGCAATAAATCCATTCCAATGATCCAAGATTCTTACCCTAAACCATTTGTCTTTATTTGCAATTGGAAACAGATAGAACCCACTCTACAAGGCCTTGTGCACCGCCTCCACCAAAATCTCCATGCTGGTAATGGGCGTCTGTGGGGTGATGCCGTGACCCAGATTGGCTATATAACGCGACTTGCCAAATTTGTGTACCATTTCCGTGGTCAAAGTCCGTAGCTCCTCGGGATCCCTGTACATATCCTGTGGATCGAGATTGCCTTGCAGCGTAATATTGGGCCCCACCTGGGCACGTGCTTCTATTGGGTCCACAGTCCAGTCTAGGCCTATGACATCGTAGCCCAATTCACTCTGTTCTTTCAGCGAATGTCCTGCGCCCTTGGCAAACAATACCTACACAGGATTTTAGTTAGTTTTTATAATTGCACATTTGCCAGGAACTCACCAGCGGCACCAGGGGAATGACCTTTTTGGTCAAACGATCGACCAGCTCATCGCGAATGCGTCTCAAATAGGGCGCGGCCCACTTCAAAAACTCCTCCTTGGTCAAATGCTCCGCCGAGGACTCGAATATTTGCAACATTTGGGCTCCGGCCTTCACCTGCATTTCCAAATAGTCAACGATTGCCTCTGTCAAAAGATTCAAAAACAATTTCGTATCCTCCGGATGATCGTTGAGCCAAGCCTTGGCTTTGGACATGGTTTTGCTGCCACCTCCCTCCACCATGTAGCCCATCAAAGTCCAGGGTGCGCCAGTGAAACCAATCAGCGGAACACGGCCATCCAACTTGTGGCGCATCATGGTAATGGCATCGCCCACATAGCTGAGTCGTGACAATGCCCCATCCGGTGTCAATCTCTTCAGATCCTCCGGCGTATTAATGGGCTGAGGCAAGACGGGACCCACGCCCGCATGCATTTCCACTGTCAAACCCAAAGCCTGGGGTATGACCAAGATGTCCGAGAATATGATGGAGGCATCCAAGTCAAAGCGCCTCAACGGCTGCATAGTAACCTCGCAGGCCAGTTCAGGAGTGCGGCAGACGGTGAAGAAATCATGCTGCTTGCGCAGCTCCTGGAATTCGGGCAGATAGCGTCCGGCCTGCCGCATGACCCAGACGGGAACACGATCAACGACTTCGCCGCGTGCTGCACGCAACAGATTGTCATTCTTGAGGGGCGGGAAGGGCTGAAAGTAAGCGGGGGAGGGGTAATATAAAAGCAGCAGCAACGGCAACAACATATCAATTGAACTTTAAGTTAAAACATGATGTAACTGTAAATAGTGCTGGGTAGTGTTGCCATCTCAGTTACACTCACCTTTTCGTCTTTCATTTTGTAGAGGGTAAAATGCTTTATTTTATTATTTATAAATTAATTAATTCTTCTTTTTTGTTCTGCGACTATCTCTATTTCACATATGATTTGCAGTATTACCGCGGTCAGTACTAGTACTGCCTGACTCGTTACAAGTAACCGGCAACCACACTTGAGATGACACCGTGACCATACAATGACACTATTAGTCGGTAACCACCCGCACAATGCACGAAATTAAGTTGAGAATAAAATTGAGGTTAGGTATCCTTTTTTTCTTGTTGGTTACAGTTACTCTTGACCCAATTTTTTGTTTGTTTGTCAGTGCTTCGTACTAATTATATATATATTTCGATTTATCGATTTATTTTTGCTTGCTAGTTTTGATCTTAGACCTTGAGTTTAAAAATTCTTTTTCAATATGCTCCTCTGACTTAAAACTTATTGTTCTTAGCATTCACCTATCAATACATCCACTCACGCGTGATATTTGAGTTCTTAAAAATTATTTCTTAACTACACTCATTCCATTATTGTTTATACCTTATTATTTTCTATTCAAATGCTCTATTGATTAAGTTTTGTATCATTTATTTGTTCCAACAAAGCTTTCCCCAAGTTTAAGCTTGACTCGTTACACGAAACAGTTACTCAATTACACCCATCTCCAAGCGGAACATCACTAGTACTGCATTCGTGTCAAAGTTATTAGAACACTTCATTTAAACAAAACAAAGGTAGGTCGTGTTATTGGTCATAAAATAGCTTGTTTATTTCATTAAATATTTTAATATACACAGCTAAATTTCAAATCATCTAACATGGCTGATGAACAACCCAATCTGGTGGCTGGTCACCCACCTGCATGTAAGTGGAAGTGGAATTGTAAGAGTGTTAGTGTGTGCGAGCGCGTACAATGTGCTTGTTATTGTCCAAGAAGTAAATAATGCCTAGCTGGCACTTAGAGTGCCCAATTCCAGTCAAATAGCCCAAGAATATCATAGAGGCTTATCAATCTGTCAACCTGAATCGCCGGCGAGGCAGATAAGTACCAGCTCGCATACACACATAGACACAAATACCAATGCGCACTTATTGCGTTGCTGCTGATGGAAAAATGTGTGACGTCATTGCCTCTTGGCTTTGGTTGTACCGTGTAGCAAAGTTGAACAATCGATCAGATGAAGCTATTTTAGTATAACAGCCATTCTTCATGTACTTTCTTTGTCTCCATTCACAGTAAAGGCCGGCGGCATGCGCATTGTCCAGCACAAGGCTCCAGCCACAGAACGTCCAGCCAAGGATGCTGAGGACTGCACTGGTTTGACAGTAAGTCCTTTATAATTTATACACTTCAGCATAAAAGCTACATTTCTTGCTTTTTTAGCAACCCATTAATGTGAACTCCGCTTCGGTGAGCGGTGCCCCCGTCAAGGGCAACACGGACTTTACGCCTGCTTCTGCCCAGGTGGCTCATTCACCCAAACCGGCCGCGGTTGTTCAGCAGAAACCCCAAATACACATACAACAGCCCCGCAAGTGAGCGGAAAAGGGCAGCTGTGCTGCACCCCTTCAGTCCCGCTAACAAATCACTTTGATCTTTTGTTGAAATTAACATGTATTTTTTTGAAATCCTATAATTTTCCGTAAGCCTAAGCGAAATTTACTTTAATCTTCAAGCCTTGTATTTTTGCTAATACTGCATTCCAAATGAATTTTTGTTGCTTACTTAAAATAAAGTTTATGGCATTTTATAGATAACAAAGATGAACGAAGTAGAGTCTAGTGTAGCCACACAGCGGTGTCAGGTGTCATTTTATGCTGAGTTGATAGAAACTGTCATTATTCAAAAATCTCTTGAAAATCTCTGCCTCTGATTCTAATTTTGTCGTAGTAAGCAGACATGCTTAGGATTTTTCTTTGGAATAAGTCGACACATAGTTGCTGGTACAAAATGAAATAGGTATTTCAAGTTAAGAAAGGATTTAAAATTATGTTTCTATTACGATTCCGTAATATATGCAAAACTTACCTTTCAACTTTCGAGCAGTAGTGCCATTTAGACAACTGGTTGCAAGATCTTACAATTTTAAAAGCTCTAAATAATGCCACATAAATACCCTTGAAACCTAAACATTCTTTGCAATAGAACGTTGCCTCGGTAAATCGCCTTAAGAGTGGACTTGCGAGTAATGAATTAAGGTATAGTCATTATAAAGTTTAGGTCGTATAAAAACCTTGAGTAAGCCTTCAGGCAGATGAACCAGGTGAAAACTAATTTGCTCAACAGTTTGTAGATAAAGACTGAGAAGTTTTCAGAAACTTTTGCCCTCGCTTATCCTGACTTGTCATAAGAACCCTTTACTTTAGTTCAGTAATAAAATCAGGAGATCACAAAGGCATTATTTTAAGTATTTTTTTGTGGAAAACTAATTTTAAAAAGATATTTTTAAAAAACAAACAAAGACTTTGTCTTACTTTCGAATAGGAAACAAATTCGAGCAAATCCGCGGGTATAAGTTAGTATTACATGTGAGAAAAGATGAATATTTTCTACTAGATATGTCTTATCCGATTTAAACGAAATTCCTAGAGATTGTGTATATTGAGTAAAAAGTATCAAAGGTTTATGGAATCTATAGATGACGCATGAGGATCAAATCGAAAATTGGAATAATCGTATATTGTTTCACATGCGACATCTATAATATCTATAGATCTTTGATAGCATTTACTACTACCTTCGTCTATTCAATCTTCATTCTCTTATCTAAACAAGCTAATTCTTCATCTCAAAGCAAACATTTCTCTCGCGTCTGTGAAACATTTTTGTGCTCTTAGAATTCTCAAGTCTTTTTTCGCCGCTTTGTTCATTTAAATACAACAATTTCAGCTGGGTGCTATTGCCTCACTGAGCTTCGGTGGTCCGGGGTGCGGACTTCAAATCCGTAGTCGATTAGCGTCGAAGTGGTTCGATTCCACCTGGGGGGCGATCTTTTTTATTATTTATTATATTTATTCTTCTTTTCTTTTTACACTGCATTGGCGGCCTGCATTATCCAGGTACGCAGCTTGGCCACATCTACATAGACACCCGGGTAGTTGTCCAGGGCGCAGCCATAGCCCCACGAAACGATGCCCACTAGTAAGCGATTGGATACCAAAGGACCACCCGAGTCCCCGGTACACGCATCCTTTGCCGCCTGAGCCGCACATATGGTTTCATTGCCCACAAAATCCGCACCATAGCCATATTCACTGGAAGCGCACTCGTCTCGGTCAATAATTTTCAGCTGCACGGATTGTAGGGTCTTGGCATATGAACCCTCCGCCTCTTCCTGCTGTGTGTAGCCCCAACCGCTGACAGTGGCCAGAGCTCCGCCACTTGGACTCACGCTGGCCAAACTGATGGCCTTGACGCTCAGACTGAAGATCAGTGAAGTGGCTAGACGTACCACGGCCAGGTCGTAGTGCAAATATTTGGGATTGTATAGCTCGTGGATTTTGTAGGCTTTCACAGGCATAAAAGTGCCACCGGTAAGGTGTTGACTTGTGCCCACTCGCACCTGCATCAGGGTCACCGATTTGCCAACCACACAATGGCCGGCCGTTAGAACGATGTCCTGGCTGTAGATGACCCCACCGCAGGCATGACGCGCACTGATCTGTATGGAGACCTGCCAAGGGGAATTGTGAATTTCCAGCTCATTGCCGCCCACAATGCGACCGTTGGTGTTTAGATTCAGGGCTGTGATAGTGGTCACTCCCAGCAGGAGTAGGTAAATGGTTTTGACTAGCGGACACATTGAACGGCAACTGCAAACTTGTCTCGCAACCAGCTGGAAAGTGGTCATGGTTATCGCTTGCTAAAGAGCTGTAAAACTTAATCGCTGGCTAATTGGGGTGAGCTTATCGAAGAGAATTCGGAGTAGCTTTATGATCGATGGGAATGTGAGTGCACTTAATTCGGGGGGCATTTGTGTGAAATGGGCTGGAGATGCTTTTTTGAGTGTAGGCAGGACATGCTGGCAGATACGGCCAAATGGAAGGGAAGGAAACACTTAGAAAGGCTGCAAGTATTTGTTGGTAAAACAACAACTCGTGCTCTTCAGACCGTTTCGGAGAGGGAAAGAGAAAAGCATGACTTTACCGTACCTTAAATCTTGCACAGTGGTTCGTATATGTTAGTTATTACTTCAAAAGATAGAGATATGCAGATCAAGTTTCCAATTTAATCGAAAATTCTAGAAATATCTTAATAAATCGCATTTTATCGATTTAATTTTTTCATCCAGAAAAAATGTGACTAAGTAACCCAGGCAACCGATGGCAAACAAGTGGGACCCCACTTTGTAAATCCAATCATTGACACAACTTGAAAAGCATAATGGCTGATTGGAAGATCACGTCACAGGAACTGATACGATTGCGGGAAAGCTGTCTGAGCCGCATACGTGAGGGTGAGCTTTACCAGCTCCGCAACGACGCCAAACTGAGAGCTGTCAACAGCAGCCAGAGCTACGATGAGTTTAAGTGAGTTCGCCTTCAACTTACATCCCATCCCAACCCATCCAACCCATTAACCCTGCGATTTACACAGGGACATTGTTGATGCCGCACATCTGCGTCCCGTGAGCAAGCACGACAAAGCCAATGCCCAGACAAAGAGTCGGCTGTGGAACCCGTCCGCACGTGATTGAAAAGCCCGAACCAAAATAAAGCACATTTGCATCTGTATGATCGTTTAATGTTTCGTTTGATTTGACGCCTTCCTTAGATGGCATTTTTGATTACCCAAGGACGGAGATCAGCCATACTGGCATACACACCTGGGTATGAGGAGCTGGCACAGCCAATTCCCCAGGAAACAACACCAACCAAGACACCATTGCAGACCAATGGGCCACCAGAATCGCCCTGGCAGGCATCCTTACCGGCAGCAGCGGCACAAATCATGGTTGGTTTAATCGAAGAGCCATAACCGTATTTACTGGAAGAGCACTCGTCTAGGCCGACAATGTAGACAAGCACGGACCTCAACTGGGCGGGGATTGAGCTGGAGCCAGATTTCTCGGTACCCCAACCGGTGACGGTAGCGGCAGCACCGTTAGCGGGATTAGAGGTGGCCAGACCAATAGCCCTGATGTTGCTGCTGAAGGTCAGATCAGATGCGAGACGGAGGAGAGCAATGTCATTGACCATGGTTCGGGAATTGTAGCCCTCGTGGCTGACGATTTTCTCCACTCTGATGACGGAACCACCAGAGTTCCAGTAGGATGAACCAGCGCGGACTTCCAGGACGGAGGCAGATACTCCTTGGACGCAATGAGCTGCAGTCACAATCCATCTGCTTGATTGGATTGAACCGCCACAAGAATGGCCCCTGTTGCGCATCATGGAAATTTGCCAGGGGACCTGGCCGATGGTGGTGGCAGTGCCACCAACAATGCGTCCATCCAACTGGGGCAGGAGTCCCTCAGGAATGGCAGCACCAAAGGCGCAAGCGACAACCGACAACACAATCACGAACTTCAGCATATTGTGAATACAATGGTTGCATTGGGCAATTCCCGCGGCTTTTATAGGCGGCGACCCATATCTGAGTTTGCGGGTAATCTCAGAATTTCATTTGAAAAGATCAGCGCGATAAAGTGACAAAGAATAATCAGGACACAACCGATAATAGGGGTTCGGCGAAAGGGAATTACCCATTTTATATTTAAACTTTTAAGAAGCGACGGTTGCTCAAACAGTTATAACAAATTGCTAGAAACTTTACATAACTCGTACGGCAAAGCTATTTTCAATAGTTTTGAAAGCGAATATAACTTTAAAAATGTAAGTATTTTTATCAGGTATGCAAACCACTCGAAAATGAGTACTGGTTCGGTTCAGAGGTTCACACAGTTTCGCCGAACCGCCGGTTTGGTTCATTACATGGTTTTTGAAGCTATCTAAGCCGCGGTTTCGGTTCGGTTCAGTGCTCTATACAGGCATATTATGAACTAATATGTGACTTTACTCACACTTTGGAAACTTAACTACGATAAACCATTTGAATATCTTTTAAATCCTTAAAAGAATGTTCAAAATGTCTATGTCCTGTCTATGTATGTCGGATTTGCAGGACTCGTCTATGAGTTCCTAGAGGCATGCCCTTCGAAATCAGAAAATGTCGGCTAGAAAGGAATAAGTACCATGCAATGCATGGCATGCATTTATCATTTTATGTGGCTACTCCTGGCTAAGATTGAATTGAAGAACCACAGAAGAGAATGCAGATTGAAGACACGTATTGATGACACGCAATTGAAGAAGACTTACAAAATGATCAAACGAATCAAATTGCCAAATTAGTAATATCATTGGCTAAAGCAAAACTATTCACGTCTTAAAACTCGTCAAAGAACCGGACCGAACCGTTTTTCTGAGTGCTTTTCGGTTCGGCTCAGCATTTCAGAAAGGAAGCCGGAAGGAATAAGCGGTTCGGTTTGGTTCAAGACCGGTTCGATTCAGAATTCTAGAGTTACTGAAGGAGCTGCGAGTGTCTTAACAACCTTACCGGGTTCGCTAGTTGTATTTTGGAGTTTCGCTACCGAAATCTTTGATTCGATTGCACCAGGTGCAGGTGGATACTCGTAGCTTATCAAAAGTTTAAATATAAAATGGGTAATTCCCTTTCGCCGAACCCGTATTATCGGTTGTGTCCTGATTATTCTTTGTCACTTTATCGCGCTGATCTTTTCAAATGAAATTCTGAGATTACCCGCAAACTCAGATATGGGTCGCCGCCTATAAAAGCCGCGGGAATTGCCCAATGCAACCATTGTATTCACAATATGCTGAAGTTCGTGATTGTGTTGTCGGTTGTCGCTTGCGCCTTTGGTGCTGCCATTCCTGAGGGACTCCTGCCCCAGTTGGATGGACGCATTGTTGGTGGCACTGCCACCACCATCGGCCAGGTCCCCTGGCAAATTTCCATGATGCGCAACAGGGGCCATTCTTGTGGCGGTTCAATCCAATCAAGCAGATGGATTGTGACTGCAGCTCATTGCGTCCAAGGAGTATCTGCCTCCGTCCTGGAAGTCCGCGCTGGTTCATCCTACTGGAACTCTGGTGGTTCCGTCATCAGAGTGGAGAAAATCGTCAGCCACGAGGGCTACAATTCCCGAACCATGGTCAATGACATTGCTCTCCTCCGTCTCGCATCTGATCTGACCTTCAGCAGCAACATCAGGGCTATTGGTCTGGCCACCTCTAATCCCGCTAACGGTGCTGCCGCTACCGTCACCGGTTGGGGTACCGAGAAATCTGGCTCCAGCTCAATCCCCGCCCAGTTGAGGTCCGTGCTTGTCTACATTGTCGGCCTAGACGAGTGCTCTTCCAGTAAATACGGTTATGGCTCTTCGATTAAACCAACCATGATTTGTGCCGCTGCTGCCGGTAAGGATGCCTGCCAGGGCGATTCTGGTGGCCCATTGGTCTGCAATGGTGTCTTGGTTGGTGTTGTTTCCTGGGGAATTGGCTGTGCCAGCTCCTCATACCCAGGTGTGTATGCCAGTATGGCTGATCTCCGTCCTTGGGTAATCAAAAATGCCATCTAAGGAAGGCGTCAAATCAAACGAAACATTAAACGATCATACAGATGCAAATGTGCTTTATTTTGGTTCGGGCTTTTCAATCACGTGCGGACGGGTTCCACAGCCGACTCTTTGTCTGGGCATTGGCTTTGTCGTGCTTGCTCACGGGACGCAGATGTGCGGCATCAACAATGTCCCTGTGTAAATCGCAGGGTTAATGGGTTGGATGGGTTGGGATGGGATGTAAGTTGAAGGCGAACTCACTTAAACTCATCGTAGCTCTGGCTGCTGTTGACAGCTCTCAGCTTGGCGTCGTTGCGGAGCTGGTAAAGCTCACCCTCACGTATGCGGCTCAGACAGCTTTCCCGCAATCGTATTAGTTTCTGTGACGTGATCTTCCAATCCGTTAATTTCAGTCGAACTGGATTCGAGGATTCAAGGTTGCTTTCGATTGCGAAACTTTTGTCGATAACTATCTTTTTTGAGAATTTTCAGTACTGGGACTCAATAATTATTTCTTTGGTTGCGCTACCTTATGGCACAGATTTATAGATGTTATAGATGAGGCATGTGGAACAAACCGAAAATTGGTAGCCAATGTCAGCTACCAGGAATAATCGTGGTTTGTTTCACATGCTTCATTTATAATATCTATCAATCTTTCCTTCTAGTTAATGCATCTTCTCTGAAAGGTAGAACACTTGGCTATTTAGGGTCTTAAGTTAATTGTTCAAGAAGGCCCCCCATCCAGATAAACTTTCCCTCACTCTCTTGCCTTGAATGTCACAGACTGACACCTACAAATTGTCGGTCACCTGCCCATTACTTGACGGGAATAAATGTACCCATAAGACATTTTGTATCTCTTTAAATTTCTCAGTTTATTTCAAAATGCGATTTAAACGCGGCCGGCGTTGTTAACCACCCAAGAGCGGAGAGCAGCAACATCGGCATACACACCAGGATAGGCAGCATTGGCGCAACCAACGCCCCATGAGACCACACCAACCAACACACCACCAGAGACCAATGGGCCACCGGAGTCTCCTTGGCAGGAATCCTTACCGGAAGCACGGGCGCAGATCATGGTGCTCCTGATCTGACCGCCATAACCGTAGGAGCCGGAAGCGCAAGCCGACTGGCTAACAATGTTCACATTCACGTACTGCAACTGGGTGGGGGTGGAGTTGGAGCCCGAGGACAAAGCACCCCAACCGGAGACCTGAGCGCCAGCACCATTACCAGGAGCATTCGAGGCCAGACCAATATTCCTGATGCTGGAGCTGTAGCCCAGATTACCGTTCAGACGGATGACAGCAATATCGTTGACCATGGTGTTGGAGTTGTAACCCTCGTGGTTCTTGAAGTTGGCCACACGGAGGACAACGCCACCAGAGTTCCAGTAAGAGGAACCGGCACGAACTTGCAACACAGAGACGGAGACGGACTGCAGACAGTGAGCGGCAGTCACAATAATGTTGGGCGAATAGACCGAACCACCGCAGGAGTGGCCGCCATTGCGCTGCAGGGATATTTGCCAGGGGAAGCTGGTGATGCTCGTGGCAGAGCCACCAACAATGCGTCCATCCAACTGGGGCAGAAGTCCCTCAGGAACGGCTGCGCCAAAGGCGCAGGCCACCACCGATAATAGGATCACGAACTTGAACATCTTGCGCTTGGAAGGTGTATGTGTGGTCTGCACAAAGTGGGGCTGCTTATATAGTCAGAATCGGTGGGCCACTATCAAAATGGTGGGCACTTGAGTGACTGCCGTTGAGTGTGACTTCCGTCCAAAAGATAAGCGACTTAAATCTAACTAACATCATCAGAATGGCCATATATATTAAATATGTACGCACAGCCTAAAGGGGAAGAGATATCTAAAAAATATTAATTTTTATAGGTATATTTTTAAAAGGGTGTATTCAAATTGTCTAGATGTTTGTTAAGCAGAGAAGGAAGCATTTCTGACTACCTAAAATATATGAAATAATATCTGATTCAGCAAAATTTCGCCCCATTTCATCAAAATCGAATGATAAGTTATACGAACTGCAAGGTTATATAAACTGGGGTGGAACTGAAGTTATTTTTTCTCTATATTTTTTTGGTTTACTTGAAATAGAGATGGTCGCTTGACACGAACAGAATATTTCCAATCTATCCGTCTTGGACATCGAGTTCTGAGCTATTGGATTAGTGCATCAATTGGCTATAATTGCTAAGTAGAAAGTTTGTTGTAACTTAACCATAAAAGTCTTGCGATTCTCGCCACTTCTCGCTTGTCTATTGGTGCAGAAGTCGTCTAAGAGGACAAGACACCTAAATAAGCTTGGAAAATTTGAGACGAACTTGATTAGAGCTTTGTATTAATTTGAAGACTGCTGTTTTATAACACAAGCCAAGCGCATTTAAGATATAAGAACAGAATCTTGTCATAATCAGCTGACAATTGAATAACCGACCTGAAACAAGAAAGAAAGTCGGTCAAGCCCGACTTTAACATACTCTGTACCAAGAAAATTTGTCTTTTGATCATAACTCGAAAACCGTTCATCCGATCTTCTTCATTTCTTTGGCGGATCGATAAGTTATCCTAATAACTAAATATGTCCAGAAGGAACAAGCCATCTATCTTCAAAACTGTGGAAGATATGACGTTTTTTCTAAAATGCGGGGGCGGGAGGGGGCGTGGCCAAAATTGAAAATAAACTTGATCTGCCTGCAGACAGAAGAAGCATATGTCCCATACATGTCAAACCTCTATCTCTTACCATCTCTGAGATCTGTGCGTTCATACGGACAGACAGACAGACGGACAGACGGACAGACGGACAGACGGACGGACGGACAGACGGACAGACGGACATGGCTATATCGACTCGGCTGTTGATGCTGATCAAGAATATATATACTTTATGGGGTCGGAGATGCTTCCTTTTGGATGTTACATACTTTTGCACAAACTTGTAATACTCTATGTACCTTCGGTACAGAGTATAAAAAGTGTCAGGTGCTGACAACTAGCTTTAAATGTTACAAACGTCTAAGTAATAAGCTCTGGTTCGATTTCTGGAGAGCAAAAACCAGGTAAAGTTACCGAACCGAGACTCAAAGCTAAAAGAACAAACACCATCCAATCTTTCTTTTTATAAATGCAGCTTTATTGAATTTACTTCAACGATTCACTTAGATCGAGTTGGCAGCACTGACCACCCAAGAGCGTAGTACAGCCACATCGGCATACACACCAGGATAATTGGAATAGGCACAGCCATAGCCCCAGGAGACCACACCAACCAAGTTACCACCAGAGACCAATGGACCACCGGAGTCTCCTTGGCAGGAATCCTTACCGGCAGCACGGGCGCAGATCATGGTGTTCCTGATCTGACTGCCATATCCGTAGGAGCTGGAAGCGCAAGACGACTGGCTAACAATGTTCAAATTCACGTACTGCAACTGGCTGGGAATGGAGTTGGAGCCCGAGGAGAGAGTACCCCAACCGGAGACGGCAGCGGCAGCACCATTAGCAGGAGCATAGGTAGCCAGACCAATAGCCTTGATGCCCGAGTTGAAGGACAAATTAGAGCTCAGACGGATGACAGCAATATCGTTGATCATGGAGTTGGAGTTGTAACCCTGATGGTTTCTGAAGGCAGCCACACGAATGACAACGCCACCAGAGTTCCAGTAAGAGGAACCGGCACGGATTTGCAACACGGAGGCGGACACGGACTGCAGACAGTGCGCGGCAGTCACAACAATTCGGTTCGAGTAGATCGAACCACCGCAGGAATGACCGCCATTGCGCTGCAAGGATATTTGCCAGGGGAAGCTATTGATATTGGTGGGAGAGCCACCAACAATGCGTCCATCCAACTGGGGCAGGAGTCCCTCAGGAATGGCCGAGCCCAAGGCGCAGGCCACAACCGACAATAAGATCACGAACTTGAACATGTTAGGCGAACCGGGTGTATGTCAATGCTAGACTCTGGTGTCCACAGGGCGTCTTTTATATAGCCCCAGCGTTATCAGTTGTAAGTGGAGAAACTATACACCAAAGCTATTAATGCAATGTAATGCACTTCACAGGAGCTTACAGCTCGTCCAAAAACACTCGTGAAGATAATGTGTGACAACAGCAACGATAAGGTGCGGAACACTAAGCGGATGATGCAGAAACCACAAGAGTGAAGCCAAAACTTCTTAATGGATTCTAAGTGCCAACAATAATCTTCTTCACATACAATTTTTTCAGAAATTACCCCTAAAATAAGGAAAAGTATAAGAATGACTAAGCTTGTAATTCTCAAGCACAAATTCCCTGCATTCGGAGTATTTAAAGGGCAACTGATATTCGTCTTGCTAAGTGCTTTACATCTGAATGTTTCGTTTAAAAGTTCCAATAATTTATCTTTAAATTTCGTACCCACTTCTTGAACGTCTAGTAGATATGCAGCTCCCTTCGATAAACCAAACTCCTCTTCATTCTCCACCCAAATGCCAAAATAGAACAGTTAGATATGCCTAAGAACTCACTTTCACCACAAATATGAATGTGGGGAAAGGCGGGGGGAGAGAGGTGTGAGATCTTTAACTGGCCTTCTAGTTGGCATAATTTATTTAAGTCGCCAAAACGCTTATCTGCACACACTTAAGTCCCCCAGCCAGCGGTTCGCTCAAGTGACCACTATTTTTGTATTCCAAGAGATAGTGGCCCACCGATTCTGACTATATAAGCAGCCCAAGTTTGTGCAGACCACACATACACCTTCCAAGCGCAAGATGTTCAAGTTCGTGATCCTATTATCGGTGGTGGCCTGCGCCTTTGGCGCAGCCGTTCCTGAGGGACTTCTGCCCCAGTTGGATGGACGCATTGTTGGTGGCTCTGCCACGAGCATCACCAGCTTCCCCTGGCAAATATCCCTGCAGCGCAATGGCGGCCACTCCTGCGGTGGTTCGGTCTATTCGCCCAACATTATTGTGACTGCCGCTCACTGTCTGCAGTCCGTCTCCGTCTCTGCGTTGCAAGTTCGTGCCGGTTCCTCTTACTGGAACTCTGGTGGCGTTGTCCTCCGTGTGGCCAACTTCAAGAACCATGAGGGTTACAACTCCAACACCATGGTCAACGATATTGCTGTCATCCGTCTGAACGGTAATCTGGGCTACAGCTCCAGCATCAGGAATATTGGTCTGGCCTCGAATGCTCCTGGTAATGGTGCTGGCGCTCAGGTCTCGGGTTGGGGTACTCAGTCCTCGGGCTCCAACTCCATTCCCACCCAGTTGCAGTTCGTGAATGTGAACATTGTTAGCCAGCAGACTTGCGCTTCCAGCTCCTACGCTTATGGCGGTCAGATCAGGAGCACCATGATCTGCGCCCGTGCTTCCGGTAAGGATTCCTGCCAAGGAGACTCCGGTGGCCCATTGGTCTCTGGTGGTGTGTTGGTTGGTGTGGTCTCCTGGGGCTATGGCTGTGCCAATGCTGCCTATCCTGGTGTGTATGCCGATGTTGCTGCTCTCCGCTCTTGGGTGGTTAACAACGCTGGCCGCGTTTAAATCGCATTTTGAAATAAACCATGAGAAATTTAACTTGATGAGAAATGTTGTTTTGGTTTTTGGGTAGTATTTGAAGGGGAATACTCTTTGTTAGAACAGAGAATCAAACTAAATATATTAATAGCACTTTATTGGCTGCATTGTAAGTCTCACTCTCTGACGTTCAAGGCAAGAGACAAAGACAAGCTCATCTCTGGCGATCCTTAGGTCTGCCCTCTTTAGTATTTGTACTTATTCTCACATCGTTAAGAAAAATTGAGTTGCTGCTGTCTGTTGCATCTCATTTTCATATTTCCCAAAATTTGTGTTACGGCTTAACAGCACTCCAAACGAAGGTCTAAGGATTTCCCTACATAGGCTTAAGGCAACAATACCTTCCCAGTTTTCCAGTTCTATGGTTGATGGTTCGCTCGATCTGCACCTACTTTTTATACTCTGTACCGTAGGTAAATAGAGTATTATAAGTTTGTGCAAAAGTATGTAACATCTAGAAGGAAGCATCTCCGACCCCATAAAGTATATATATTCTTGATCAGCATCAACCGAGTCGATAAAGCCATGTCCGTCTGTCCGTCTGTCAGTATGTCTGTCTGTCCGTCTGTCTGTCCGTATGAACGCACAGATCTCAGAGATGGTATGAGATAGAGGTTTGACATGTATGGGACATATGCTTCTTATGTCTGCAGGCAGATCAAGTTAATTTTCAATTTTGGCCACGCCCCCTCCCGCCCCCGCAATTCAGAAAAATCGTCATATCTCCCACAGTTTTAAAGATAGATGGCTTGTTCTTTCTGGACATATTTAGTTATTAGGATAACTTATCGATCCGCCAAAGAAATGTAGAAGATCGGATGAACGGTTTTCGAGTTATGATCAAAAGACACATTTTCTTGGTACAGAGTATCTTATAGTCGGGCTTGACCGACTTTCTTTCTTGTTATCCGTATACTTATGAATAATTGTATATATTTCCCCATACCTATAGATTGGACCGTTCCATCTATACCTTCTATATACCAACGCCAGTATTGTAAACTAAACACAAAGTATTTGCATCAATTCTTACATGAAAGTCTTCAAAATTTTGCAGTTTTTGATCATTAAACATAAAATATTCCAGACTACGAGCTAAATTTTAGGGGTAACAAACTTTCATACTTATAATATTGGTAATTTGTACAGGAAAGGACAGATTTTAGCCACACAACGCCTTGAGTTCTCAGCTCTTAAGGGTTGGAGTCGTTTTATATAAAGCGGTTTACTCAAATCAGCTGACCCTCGACCTAAACTTACACATCAGCAACAACAGTCAAAGCAAAGGCCATTGCAGTTTTGCTTTATGAATGCTTGCCGTGTCATTCACATGGATTGCCTTGAAAAGGTTAAGGCATTTAAATGCATGTAAATTATTCAGATATATAAGATTTGTCCATGCCATCAGGTGGAGCCGTTCCCATAGCTTGAACTTCTATGGATAAACAATGATCTGTTGAAAAGTAATCACAGCACACAGATTGGTTAGACTAGGATGATAAGCTTTATCGAAACACTTGCTAATGTCAACGATTTCTTCTCTTTAGGGAATTTACAATATTGAACTTTTTCTAATCATTCGATTCAAGTGGTTGGAGAAGATATGGCCACAGCTATTTGCAAAGCGTGAAACCACGAAAAAACCCTTCAGGTACGCACCTCAAGTACAACATATGTATCTAATCAGTAACTTGTGTCCACGCTTCCACTCCATCTTGTTATCATTTTGTCTAACCGATGGACGGAAATGGCAACGTCATTCGCCATATCAGGATCCATTGACCAAAACACAATATTTTATTTATTGATTAAGTTATGCATAACTGTACAAAAGAAATATTGATGTGACATGTTGTATACTATAAAAAGTTTCAAATTTGTCTCTATTTTAAAAAATGTGATTCTTTATGCATGTGGAATGGTTTAACACTCTGTACCAGGGGTACACAGAGTATATTCAGTTTGTGCAAAAGTAGATATAAGCATCTTCGACCCTATACAGCATAAGTATTCTTGTTCAGTATCAACAGCCGAGTCGAGCAAAAACAGATCTTCAAAATATAAAGAGATAGAGTTTCGATATGCATGGTAAAGGGTGATTTTTTAGCTATTATCTTGTTGGCAACAAGTTTCGTGTTTTGTTTCACTGTCAAACATCCTCAGTTTGGTCTATAATTTAACCATGAATCGTCTTACAAACGAACAACGCTTGCAAATTATTGAATTTTATTATCAAAATGCGTGCTCTGTTAAGAAAGTTCAACGCGCGCTTCTTCCATTTTATGGTCAGTTTAATCGACCCACTGAAGCGGCTATTCGGGCTATTGTGACTAATTTTCGCACCAAATTTACATTGTTGGACATTAAACCACCAACACGCTTACGTAGAGTGCGAACTGAAGAAAATATCGCAGCTGTATCGGCTAGTGTAAATGATGACCATCAATTATCGATTCGTCGCCGTTCGCAGCAATTGGGCCTGTGTAACTCAACAACGTGGAAATTTTGCGGAAGGATTTCAATGTGAAGCCTTTCAACAGCTGGTGCAAGAATTGTAGCCGAACGAATGGTGAATGGGCTCTTGGAAAGTTGGCCGAAGATCCACTTTTTTACCAATAAATTGTGTTCAGCGACGAAGCTCATTTTTGGCTCAATGGGTACGTAAATAAGCAGAATTGTCGATTTTGGAGTGAATATCAGCCATTGCAAGACCTACCAATGCATCCAGAAAAAGTCACAGTTTGGTGCGGTTTATGGGCTGGTGGCATCATTGGACCGTACTTCTTCAAAAATGATGCGAATCGTAGCGTAACTGTGAATGGTGTGCGCTACCGTTAGATGATATCCAACTTATTGTTGCCCAAAATGCAAGAGCTTGACTTGCATGACATGTGGTTTCAACAAGACGGTGCCACATGCCACACGGCACGCGCAACAATGGACTTATTGAGAGGCGAGTTCGGTGAACATTTTATTTCACGTCGGGCTATGTTGAAGCTCATGTCTATACAGACAAGCCCGCTTCAATTGACGCATTGGAAGACAACATTGAAGCATTTATTCGTGAGATACCGGCCGAAATGTTGGAAAGAGTATGCCAAAATTGGACTAAGCGGATGGACCATTTGAGGCGCAGCCACCGTCAACATTTGCATGAAATAATCTTCCAACATTAAATTATATGGACCGTAGTATCGATCCAAATAAAGATTTCATGCATTTTTCTGAATTTTATGTGTTTTTTTGAGAAAAACTTTCCTATAGCTCTTAAAAAATCGCCCTTTATAATAACTTCTTATACTTGCGGGCAGATTAAGTATATTTTCTATTCCATTTGGAAAAACTGTTATATCTTCCACAGTTTTATGGATAAAAGATAAACCGTATTGTTGATGGATTTGTATAACCAATTAGTCAAGCTATTAGCAAAAGAAAGCGTTTAGCTGCAAGTAGCAGAAACTTTCGTTGGTATAGAGCATATTAAAGTCGACCTTGACCGCATATCTTACTTGTTTTCTTTCAGATGTCTAATCTAGGTATTTTATGAACCTACTTCTCAATCATTTTCTCAAAAAGTTATATAAATCACAAAAACTGATGAATGGGGAATAAGTACTCTGGAAATTTTTCGTTTTAGCAGATAATGAATATTTATGGAATCGAATTTATTTTGTTTAGATAAGCTTTGTTTTTATTTAAAGTGTGTGTAAGTATTTTATGGTAGTTTGAGGGGTCACTTGAGGTGAAAACAAAGCTCCACTGGCCTGGATGCATGAACGAGTACAGCTCTTGAGATGTCTCTGAAGTCTTTGGTGATTGGTGGTAGAATTGGCAAGGTTATTGCATTTTTTTGGCATGACAATTAGTCTAGAGAAATATGTGAGAGACGCTAGGGCCAGCTATCTAGGGACGGTCTAAGAAGGATAAAACTGATTTTTAGCATTCGCTTTACTTCTACTGAGCTACCTGACTGTGTTGTTGCAAGACACGTATCGGTTTATCTATATAAGTGGCTGTCAACGCCAGCAAAGGGTATATAGTATATAGTTGATGGTGCATCCCTTTAGTTGACCATTACCACCTAGATGTTTACATTCATATCTGTCCAACTTATTGGAAATTAGGGGCCACGCAATTTCCATTAAAACCCGAACTTAACTTATCAACAAAACCCCTTATATTGCCAATGTGCAAGCGTGTGTGCCAGCACACACTTGAAAGGTATTAAAGACCATACTTCCGTGATTTGCCAAAATTTAATAAACAAAAATTGTATTGATTTGAAACTGTGAATGGTGCCTCTATAGCAGATAACCAGGCCAATAGATAAGGTGTGGTCTAATGTCTTCAGTTGGTTGACTTTTGCGACTGGTTTGGTAAGTGTGATATGCTTTCGGTTGTCCGATAAACCATTTAAGGGGGCTGTCTTAAAAGTATCACAGCTGATGCAGAACTTTTAAGGTAATTGAACTACTGGCTGAGATTTATAGTTGAGCTCTAAGTGGGTAAGATTTTCATAAGATCATAAAACAACCAAAATTATATCAACCACATGCCTTTGTTATACCATATCCCCTGTAGCTACAGTGTTAACAGCATTTAGATTCTGTTTCTGTTCCGAATCAATATATTAATTACATATTTTATTACAAAAGTTGAGCAATTGAATCAAAGTTGTTGGCCAAAGCCAAAACAACACAAATCTCCATTCCATGCAATCGGAATGGATATATTAGTATATCCTTTCTTGGATATTCAAACATCCATTTAATGTTAATTGGATCTTAAATTTCCATCTTAGGGAGCTGAAAATCATACAAAGGATATGAAAAATGTGTATTTAAATTTCAAAAATGGATATCAAAAACTATCCATTCCAGTTGGATCTTTATGGAACTCTATTATTTTCTGTCTCAATCGTTCTTGAGGATGGGGAACTTACTTTTTTGAGTTTTTATTAAATAAAAATCTGTCTAAAAAGGCACTTGAAATGTTATACTTCTTTAAGGTATAGAAATGGTACTCTTAGTTTGAAGTACCTAGATAAGGTAATACATAAATCGGTAAACAATTCTAGTATATATCACAGCTTTCTGCTAGATGTCAAATGTTTAGACTGAGTGTATTCTTATCATTTCCTTGATTAGATTTGTCAATCAGTCTGCAGTTTGTAAAGCGTTGAACTAATATAGAGGCATACTTTTAGGCGGAAAAAGCTCAAAAAAAGCCTCTAATTAGAAATTGTTTATCTGCTACCACAAAAAGTAGAAAAAAATTTACATAAACTAATTAATATTAGAGCGAATTCTTAGAAATAGCTGCTATAAAGAGTATGTGATATTGGGCCTGAGTTAATATGTCAATTGTACAATAGAACAAAGAATTGTAGATATATTTGTAAAATGTTTACCGTTTTAGCAGCTAAACTATGAATAATAATAAGTCTGGCCAATGACACTATACCACAAGGTTCAGATTATTGAAAAGTTGGTTGTGATCCTAGATGTTATTCGAGTGTTGAGCACTAAGCTGGTTTAGGAAATATTTTTGTTTTTATCATCATCTAGAATTATCACCAAAACTACAATATACTGGAAAAGTGTAAATTTTGTTGCCTTTTTTGTAGGCAAACCAATGATTTTTAATTATTCTTTAAATAAAATGGCAATTTATTGCAACACACACACCTAGCTGGACGGAAATACTTCTAGAAAACCTTGTTAAAATGTACCAACTTAGTCGGTTAAACTCTAAAGGAATTGTAGGGGTTGCAGGGGTGCAAAATGATTGTGTAGGAAGGATTGGGTTAGGTTTAATATGAATAGGAATTACATCGCGAGCACTTTGAGTATTTTTTGGTGATTCTATTTGATAGGGCTTGTGCTGAATACGAATCTGTATTCGGAAATGATCCATCATTTCTAAGATTAATCGTAGTTTCAGCTTTGACGCTGTATACACACGTTTTTTGGGAAAGCCATACTATGGATTCAGCTCTCTTTGATATTATCGTAAAACATTAGCCTTAGCTTTCAAAAAAGCTAGCTCAAACCATTCTGCGATTTTTTTAAGCGAAGATATATTGTTTTAAAACTTTTTCCGAAATTCCGAAATAGTTATGAACGATACAAATTAGAGGAAAGTTGACTTCGTCTCGTCCGAAGTTTGTATACCCTTGCAGCACGTTTTTTAACTTATTTGAAGGACATATCCACTGAAAACAAACAAGTTTTTCTCAATAAGACTACTTTTCTGACTACTTTTGTATGACAGCTATACTATATAGATGTCCGATTTCGACCAAACCTAATGGAATCATAGGAATGCATAGCAAACTAAGAAATACAAAGTTTGGAGGCGTTTTCTTTGAAAACAGAAAAGTTTTTCTCACTAAAACTAGTTTCTCGACCGATCATTCCTATGGCAGCTATATGTTATAGTCATCCGATTTTGACAAATCTTTGAAGAATTGTGTGAAAGCTTATAAAATAAATATAGGCCAATTTTCAAGAGGCTTACATTGAAAACAAAAAAGTTTTTCCTACTAAGACTATTTTTCTAACCTTACTTTTTATATAGATGTCCGATATCGACCAGATTTGGCAGAATTATGGAAAAGCATTGAAAACTAGTAAATACGGAGTTTGGAGACGTTTGCATTAAAAACAAAAAAGTTTTTCTAACTAGAACTAGTTTTTCGACCGATCGTTCCCATGGCAGCTATAAGTTATAGTCATCGGATTCGGCCGTTTCCGACAAATGTGCAGCGTATTTGGAGCAGAAGACTTCGTGCAAAGTTTGGTTGCGATAGCTGTAAAACTGACGGAGAAGATAGCATAGAAACAGACGGACATAGCTATATTGACTCAGTTCGACATGCTGATCAAGAATATATATAATTATGTGGTCGGAAGTGCTTCCTTCTATGCGTTACAAACATCTGACCAATTTCAATATACCTTCTGCATGGGTTCTGGGATCTTAGAGTTTATCTGAGTCATGAATATAAAATTTGTAGGCTGGTTTTATGGAGTTAGGCAGTTTAATGGTTCTAGACCGGTTCCGAAGTGGACTAAGCCCGTCAAAAAGAAGTTCAGAGCCATATCTTAGAGATTTAACGTTATGTTTAAAGGCTTCAGGGTCCTTTAAATACTAGTTTCCTCTTCTGAGACTTCTAGTTCATAGGAAAAAATTGTTTGTGGTAATTTTGTATAATTCTGTTACAAAGTGTTAGGGAGCTTTAATCAATTACCCAATCATTTGGCGAAGAAGGGAAAGGGTGGCCTGCCTGCAAGCAAAAGTTTTCCCAGTCTGATAAGCATATTCTTAGGAAAACTTATTATTTCTTAAGAAATATTAGATCATACATAGGTGAAGGGGAGTGTTGTTAATTTTTTGCCAGATCTTAATCACAACACGTTCAGAAATTCTAACCAGTTCATGTATAAGACTAAATATAAGACCTAGTTTATATGGCCATGTTTTATTAGCTATTGTCTTAATCAGACCTTGCTCGCAATTAATATGACACACATGTCAATGGACACTGCCCCTCCAACTCTCTCTCTCTCTCTCTCTCCGCCCTCTTCGACTCACCTTATCGCTGTTAACTTGTAGCCAATTTATTGACCAATTTTGTGATACGACAAAAGCTTTTCGTCAATTAGACACAAAATTAATTTTAGTCATATTTTGAACAACGCCATGTACAAAACTTCAATAGCCTTGCTCTCCGTCCTCTTCCTTTGGCAAAACTGCAGCTGCCAGGCAGCCGTTGCAGTTAACCAGGAAGGTCGTATAGTGGGTGGCCAAACTATATCCGCCCATTGGGTGCCCTATATTGTGCAGTTACTTAGACGTAGTTCCACTGCGTCTGCCTATTCTCAGACCTGTGCTGGTACGCTTTTGGATCATCGGACCATCGTGACGGCTGCCCATTGTGTCTACAATCGGCCGGAGCACAACTTTTTGGTACTGGGCGGCACTGATGTGCGTGGCGGCATGTATGGACTGGTCACGCGTATAGAAAAAATAGTGGTACATGAGCTGTACAATGCTTCCATATCTGACAATGATATTGCTTTGGCATTTCTTTCGCCACCACTGCCCATCGATAAATATGACAAGATGAGCCCGATTACCCTGGCAACACAAAAGCCAGCAGTGGGTGCCATGGCCACGGTTAGCGGCTGGGGAAACACACAGGAAAATGGTCATTCTTCCGTCAAACTACAGCAAGTGCAGGTACCTGTTGTAAATGGTACGGAGTGCCAAGCCGTCTACGATTGGCGACCCATTAGCGAGGCTATGCTTTGTGCTGGCCTGCCCGATGGCGGTAAGGATGCCTGTCAAGGAGACTCCGGTGGACCACTGGTGTTGAACAATCAGCTGGTGGGAATTGTGTCCTGGGGTGAGGGCTGTGCACGTTCCAAATATCCGGGTGTCTACACAAATGTGGCTCATTTCATTGAGTGGATTGGAGAGCAAAGAGCCGAATGAAAAGTTTGGGTTAAATCTTCATTTCTGCAGTCACAAATTTGTAATCTGAGGGAAAACTGACTCAACTTTTTAGTACAATAAACTATCACAAGTCTGTACAGCATCTAATAGCATTATTTGTGGTTTTAAAGCCAAGGAAATGGATGGGATATTTACGGAATACCCCATATGTAGAGAGAACCCTCAGTTTCAGGGATATCTGGTCACACAAGCATAAGCGTAGTCATATTTTTCATATATCTTCGCTTAAAAAAATCGTATAGTTACCTAAGATAGTTTATTTGACAGCTAAGAAATGTTACTTTTCAATAATATCCAAAACATATGTATAGGTTTCTCACAAAAATGTCTTTAGAAGGGTCAAAATCAGGGTGCCTAATCACCAAATTTATTCGTATCAAAGGTTAGGGCACGGAAGTGAAAGGTTCATGTCTTAAAAATTTTGATACAAATGCCATTAATTTCACTTTTTAAGATTGAATTTATGAAAATGCTGCTTCTAAGATCAGACAATATATATATTTTAAGGAGAAAAAGCCAGCAAGAGTGAAGCTAGGATCTTTGTACATTGATGGGTAGTCCAAACCTTCAAAATGTTTGTTTTCGAGTGTCCTTGATCAATGCCATGATACTTTCCTAAAGATTCTCCAATACTAAAACGCTAAATCTATCAGATATTACATCTATCAGATTTCACATCTTCTAGCCCTATCTGTCACATAAGCTTACAAGTAAAGGAGTAAGTTTTGTATTCATCTGTCACATAGCAGCTAACTTAAGGATGTGAAATCGGACCGAAGACTGATTTCCCTTAGTTCTTGTTGAATGCACCGGAGTCACAACGACCAAACTGTGCCACTTTGAGAGGAAAATGCTGCAAATTGGTAAACGCAAAGTTTTTTTCGAACACGTAATTCCGAATTGTTTAAACTGTAAAACGAACCTCAAAAAAAGAAACATGCATAAAAATAAGACAGCCTGGATCTTTACAAACCACAAAATATCCGGGAAGTATCAGAAATTCAGCGACTCGAAATCGCCTTAAAAAATTCTTAAAAAAGACGTTTAGTTCCTTGATACGTAAGTTGATGAAATGATTGCCAAAACAAAAAGCGAAGAAAGACTTAGTTAACTATTTTCAAAGACTCCAACACTTAGTCTGTGAAGAGGTTTCGAGTTAGCTTTGGATGTAATCACTTCAAATAGATGGCATTGATAGAGAATCGACTTAAACGGACTAAAGCTATTGCGTCTGAAGTCTAAGTTCACTGGGCTTGTTTTTGTCTAACAAAAAACAAAAGAAATTCTGTTAAAATGGTCTCAATAATTTTTCGAACCTTCTCCCAATAACCTTGAACTAAAGACCTACAACTCACAAAGTTAAGTAACGGCCATACAAGTGAATGACAGGGGTAAATTTCAATGTGGACCCTCGATTGGATTTGAGTGTGCTGTGCGTGAGCGCAGTTTGTCGAACAAAACTAGTAGACTCTTTATTGGTAAAACTTTGTGAAACAGCTTTCAACAAATCTTGTTCTCTCTGTCCCCACAGTCTATCTAAAAACTATACGCATATATTTCGTTTTTGATCAAACTTGTCTGAAGGGTCTTAACTCAATAACAATCGCATTAGGTTTGTAGTACCGTGTTGTAGGCCTTCAGTAAAGTATCTTTATGACTGGCCAAAATTCGAAATTTATGGTCTATGTGGTACCTACGAAACACTTGTCGTATACTGGTCAACGATGACCGCCCCCTGATAAGCTCAGCAATTGATTGCAATTAGAATTCATGGCGCTCCGCTTTTAGTTCTCGATTCTCCGCCTCCAACTGAACATGGCGCGCGCTTGGCTACTGTCTTTTGGTCTTGTACTCAGCCTTTTGGCCCTGGGCCTGGCTCAACCTCTGCAGGAACTCGATGGTCGCATTGTGGGTGGCTATAAGGTGGATGTGTCCAATTGTCCCTATCAGATCTCTCTCCGGCGCAAGGGCATCACCACGCCGGGCAACGCTTTTACGCACACCTGCGGCGGTTCGATTATAGCCCCCAATATGGCGGTTACGGCAGCGCACTGCGTTAGTGGCAACGTGGCCAGTCAGTATAAGGTGGTGGCTGGCACCAATATACGTAACGGCACAGATGGCGCCATCACTTCAGTCTCCCAGATCATCATGCATGAGGATTACTTCCAAGATGCTCCCTACAATTATGATATTGCTTTGCTGGTTCTTGAGCCGCCATTGCCATTGAATGACTTTACCATTAAGGCCATCGAGCTGGCCAGTGAACCCCCTAAGGATGGTACACGCTGCAAGATCAGCGGCTGGGGTACCACCAGCTCTGGCGGTTCACCTTCCAGGGACTTGCTGGCAGCCGATGTGACCATTGTGGATAATGCGGTGTGTCATGAGGACTATCAAAGTTATCAAAATGGGCAATACCATATCACTGACTCCATGCTGTGTGCCGGTCTGCGTGGTGTGGGCGGAGTGGATGCCTGCCAGGGAGATTCAGGCGGTCCTCTGGTTATTGGAAATCAATTGCATGGCGTGGTATCCTGGGGCAATGGTTGCGCTCTGGCCGACTATCCTGGTGTGTATGCCAATGTGGCAAATTTGAGAGGCTGGCTGGACTCCAAGATGGAGAAATTTGCTGTAAAGTCACATGTGGTTTAAGGCTTCAATTTCTTGAAATAAAGTGCCAAAGTGCTGGGTCTTTCCCACAGCAATCGCTGGATTATTATAATCTATAAATTAACCAATTCTTGTGTAATAATTTCGATTAGATCAAGTGGTACATGGTGTTGTATAGAATCAGTGTAGGGAACTTTAAGATAAGGTACGGTATGAGCAATCCAACCTTAAATTTGTATGGTGATGTGTAGAAACAGTGTAGGAAACTTTCAGATAAGGTTGTGTTTGTGCAATTTAACACTTAATAAAATCAACTAATGCGGAGTCAATATATGCAATCCTCAAATTCATTCTACAAGAATAGCGGAGAGGGTTGGAATTTCGTATGCGACCAGCAATTGTGATCAAGGCTGCAAACCTCAAAAATTCTCCAGGAGGTTCGGTCCGGGGCTTCGAACCCATTGTAAAATAAAAGGTTCGGTTCGCGGACCGGTTCTTGGAACCCCTGAACCCAAGGTTCTGCTTCGAACCTTGGTTCGCTTGCACTTAAAAGAATAGAAAATGTGCTATCCATGTGCTTAATCAGAATGAAAATGTTCTATCCATGTGCTTAATCAGAATGATCATTACTTAAGTTATTTCAATTATCAAATCCATTAGGTGACATTAACAGCTTTAAGAAACTGCTTAGTTTTAGTTAATTAACATTATATCTTCCGGGAACTGTTTATCTATACTAGCTCTTTAATCGAAAGAACATACTTAAGTTTTGAATATGCTCGTTCAACTGATACCTGAGTTGCTGGTACAGCTAGTATAGTAAAATCAATATTTTTGAATTTTCTTAAATTGGTGAACCGAACCACATTTTTCGAAAAAGTGGTCCGGTTCGGGTTCAGGTTCGCGGAGTCAAAAATGTAAGCCGCCTGGTTCATGGTCCGGTTCGCGAAACCCAAAAAAACCGAACCGAACCGGTTCTCAGGGGTTCGGTTCCGGACCGGTTTGCAGCCTTTGATAGTGATGTACACAGGAGCAAAGAGCCGAGAACATTGGACTCAAGATAAGCTCAATCCTTAGCAAAAACAGGCCATGAATGGGCTTTCTGACTTGTAGTACCCCATCTGCCTTGATGCATTTCATAATGAAAGAAACCAGGAATCACCTTTTTAATCCAACGATTGTGGCGTGTTAGTTTGAGCCAGAATCGCAAGATTTTCGGTGCGTTGGCTATGTTGAGTTCAAATGTGCTCACTTACAGAACTTTTGAGTTAGAACAGGACGGAGCGACATCCCAAACAAGTACCATCAGGGCCCTACGCTATACTCTCTATTGCCACTGATGCCCTTTAGGAGTACCTGAATAGGCTTAGCAACTGGGCCGCTAGATGGAACATTGCCATTAATATGGACAAGTGTGCCGCCCGTCGTGACACCTGCCCAGGAGTATTCTTGCACGGCCAGCTTATGCAGCATAAAGCAGTTCACAAATACCTTGGGGTGAAACTGGATAGGAGACTGACCTTTGGACAGTGAGTGCCAAAGCGCGATGCATGGGATGGCTCCTGAACTCCAAGTCCTTGTCCTTGTCCTAATGTACAAGGCTATTCTGGCTCCGGTTTGGAGATATGGCCTACAAATTGATGGAATTACTGCGAAGTCTCACCTGGCAAAGTCTAGAGTATTACGGTAACTGAATGGTTCCTAGAAATCAGGAATATTGAAATGGAATTCCTAACAACAACCAAGCCGCCAGATAACTTGACAAGATATCACACCACCCGAACAAACTGGCGAAAAAACTGCTAAGAAGACGGAGAGTCCACGGAGTACCTCAAAGGAGAAGGCTAAAGAGAGTCTTACCCAAGGACCTCATTACACGGCAATTCTAGAGAAAGTTATTCACACTAACGTATACGCTCAACATAAATATTGATGCTGCAGTGGCAGCTGAAAGCAGCGCTGCTACTGCGCTGCAGCAGCAAACAGTCTTTTGATCATAGCTCGACAACCGTTCATCCGATCTTCATCATTCCTTTGGCGGATCGATAAGTCATCCTGATTACTAAATATGACCAGAAAGAAGGAGCTCTTTATTTTTAAAACTGTGGGAGATATGGCGTTTTTTCCAAATTGCGTGGGCGGGAGGGGGCGTGGCCAAAATGGAAAATAAACTTGATCTGTCTGCAGACTTAAGAAGCATATGTCCCATACATGTCGAACCTCTATCTCTTACCATCTCTCAGATCTGTGCGTTCATACGGACGGACAGACGGACAGGGCTATATCGACTCGCCTTTTGATGCTGTTACATACTTTTGCACAAACTTATAAAACAAGAAAGCTAAACTAACTTCGTCTGTGCCGAAGTTTCTATACCCTTGCAAGTGCTCGCTTAAATATTTTTAAAAAATACTTCTTTTCCCCTTTTCGGACCGGTCGTTCGTATGGGAGCTATATGATATAGTTATCCGATTTGGCCAAAAATTTGTAAAGTTATGTAAAAGCAAATGAAACAAACAAATACAAAATAACAGGATGCTAGCACTAAAAACAAAAAAGTTTTTCTAACTAAGAATGTTTCTCAGACCTATCTTTTGTATGGCAGCTATGCCATATACTAGTCCGATTTTGATAAAACTTGGTAGAAATATGAAAAACCATAGAAAACCTATGAATACAAAGTTTGAAGACGTTTCCATATAAAAGTAAAAGTTTTTCATACTAAAACTTGTTTTCCGACCGTTTGTTCCTATGGAAGCAATGAGATATAGTCATCCGATCCGGTCGGTTCCGATATATAAGTAGTACGCAGCAAAAAGAATACTCTTTGCAAAATTTCAGCTCGATAGCTTCAAAACAGAGAGACTAGAGACAGACAGACGGACGGACAAAGCTCAATCTACTCAGCTCGTCACCCTGATCAAGAATATATATAGTTTAAGGGGTTGGAAATGAATATTTCTATGCGTTGCAAGCTTCTGGTCAAAATTATAAAACCCTTTGCAAGGGTATAATAAGGTTTAAAAGCAACTTATTTTCTACTTACCAATTGAATCATAAATATACAGCTCCGTTCCATGAATTCGGTATAAAACATGTCCTTGAAAGGTAAATGTAGGATTCCCTGGGTGAAGAGAAAGAAGATGTCATTAGAAACACATGCATTGCATTCTCTAAACAAATTCGACATAATCTAAATTGTGTGTAAACTAAGAGTGGGATTACGACTTTGCCTACAGAACAACAACACAACACTTGCTGTTAAACAAACCTCATACCCTTCTTGGTGGAACCCTCTATTAGGGTATACCCAAGCTAAGCTAAGAATCACGCAACTTCCGGCCACGACTTTCCTTTTTCCCAACCGCCCAGCCCTTGCAGTGCAGTGGATTTTATTTATAAACTACCACCGCAAAAAATGTTTGATTTTTCACGTCAAATTAGCATAGAACTGCAATCTTGGGTGGTGGTGGCAGTAAGCGGGAATTAAACTACTTATTGGCTGACCACACTCACCCACCTACCATCTATAAAGGACACGCAAGCATTTGAACTTTTTAACCTGCTGTCATAATTTCCAAGATAATCGTTTAATTTTGTACGTTTCCCTTTTTGTTTTGCTTTTTTTGCAATATTAAAACAGAAATCAATAACTAACTACCTGAGAGACCTCCACTTGCCGGCCATAATTATACGAGTAAACGTCGACGTCGCCTGTCGCTTGGCTGTTGTTTGTGTTTGTCCTGAAGAAAGGTTGCCTGGGGCTCTCATCAGGAGACCCGGCACGGAAACGAAGAAAAATCCAATAAACTAAATGTATGTGTGAATATTTTTTGAGCTTTGCGTGCCGCTGGCTAAACTCTCCGAATAGTGGAACTTTAGTTTAGTCTAGACTTTCCCAGCAAGTAGAAGCTTTATTTTTTTATTGGTAAAAGAAGAAATGTCCAATCCACGTGCAAATGTTTTCATATTGGTCAATTTGGGTTGTGAGATGTTGTATGTGATTGATCAGCGTCTGAAGGCGCAACAAATTGCAGCTGACAAATCGGTTCAGGGTGAGTTTGGGTTTAAGAAGAAGGTAGGTAGGGCAAAGCCATCCGGCATACTTTGTTATGGTATTCGGAAATACTCAAAATGCGATCAAATAAGGCACAACCCTTGGACTTAAGTTTAACTTAAGTTAAGCCAGGCTGTAGACCGGTTCAGAGTCGAAGACTCTGGGAGATATGAAAGTGCAAACCGAAACTGAACCTGAATCCAAAATGTTCTTCACTAAAACCATCTCTCTTCGCTTCCCCCCTTGCAGTCATTCATGATGTGACCACTGTACTATTGGAACCCAAATTTATAGACTCTCTACTGAATGGCTCTATCCATAGCAATGCTCAACTTTTGACCGCCGAACATTGTAAATTCATGCTTAATGACATCGCCACCTGTTCGCTGATGCGTCTGGATGAGTCCTCTATGGAAAAGTTATGGAATCTAATGACCATGCTATACAAATGGCAATTGTATGTGTCACGACATCAACATCATTTACTGGAGATCACCTTTCGTCACCTGGAGGCCATTAACAAGCTGTATCCGGATGCCAAGCGGCATATGTTGATTGATTTTACCAAAAATACTCTGCTCGATTTCTGGAATTCGTGTGATGAGCAGCTACAGCTTTCCATTTATACTACGAACAAGTCTTGGCTGCAATGTTTCAATACCAAAATCTCTTTGCTAATACGTTTGGGTTTTCAGGCCATGGATGGTAGTTTTATTCAGCATGTGGATCAGGACTATTTTGAGGACTATGTGCAATCTATTGGTGATAATCTGTATGTAAAGAGTGCTGAGTTAGGTCAAAGGGTGCAAAAGGAACCAAATCGTATGGACCAGTTGGCTGCCCAATTGAATATCAATCAGCAGCAGCAACAGCAACAGCAACAGCAGACTTTGGCTGAGGATTTGCAGCCGCTGTCCTCGCGACAATTTCAACAGCAATTCGAGCAAACTTTTAGTAATATTTTGTTTGATGACTTTGAGGCGGCTGGAACGAATCAGAGCAGCTGTAGTAATTCAACTGGTTGTGAGTTTGTGCAGCTAAAAGCGGCCACAAATGAGGGATTGGCCAAGGGAGGGGGCTCAACTGTGGTGAAACAGAATCTGTTGGAGTTGTATAGCAAAAGTAATTAACTCTTTAATTGTTTAGTAAGTATATGAAATATTGGAAATTATAATAAAGATATACCAAAATCTATGGGCTGTTTCAAAGCTGGGCTGGGGTTTTACTGGGGTTTACTGAGACAAGCGCAGGTTCAAGTTCTTTTGTTTCGCTTAAATATTTTCAAAAATAAGCTTTTCCCCCATCTACCCATTTTCCGACCGATCGTTTCTATGGCAGCTATATGATATAGTCAACCGATTTGAACCAAAATTTGTAGAATACGATAAAAGCATGTATAACAAACATATACAAGATTTCAGTAAGCTATCATTAAAAACAAAAAAGTTTTTCTAACTAAGACTGTATTTCAGACCTATCTTTTGTATGGCAGCTATACCATATAGTTCTCCGATTTTCATCAAACTTGGCAGAATTATGAAAAAGCATAGAAAACATATGTATACAAATTTTGAAGACTTTGCCATTGAAAAGAAAAAAGTTTCTCTTACTAAAGCTAGTTCTCCGACCGATTGTTATTATGGAAGCTATGACATATTGTCATTCGATCCGTTCGGTTTCGACAGATTAGTAGCGTGTAGCAAAAAGAAGACTCTGTGCCAAATTTCAGCTCAATAGCTTCAAAACTGAGAGACTAGTTCGCGTAGAAACAGACAAATAAACGGACAGAAGGAAGGACAAAGCCTCAATTGACTCAGCTCGTCAGCCTGATCAAGAATATATATGGTTTATGGGGTCGGAAATGAATATTGCAAACTTCAGAACCAAATTATAAGGGTATAATTATGCAACTGGGGCATAAGGTACAACTAGGGCCACTTTCAAACACGCTGAGCAACGTTCTTCTAATCACCAACCTTTAAAACCCAGTTTTTCCGAGGGTCCAAACTAAAAGAATATAAACGGAGCTGTCCCAGAAATCTCTTGCAACCCGAAACCAATTCTTGGTGTCCTAGAAATCTCTTTAAGTTGGTTTCAAATCTTTGTGTATCGGTAGAAGATTTGCTAAACTTATAAAATTAATATCCAAAATTAGTTTTGGGAATGTTAACAGAACTATTTGACTGGGTTAATGATGGGCGCGTGTCCAATATATTCAACCCAACACGACTCTAAAACGAATGGCATATTTAAAACACGAACGGTCAAAAATAATCTAAGCTGGTCTTTATATCTTTAGCCTGATTTTCGCAGCTATATTCATTAAATTCTTGGATTTTTTTCCGCAAAGTTTACGTGTTGGTTAATTCAGAACTAAACTTTGCGGTGTTTGTTATTCCCCAACTTGTACAAGTGACCCCTCAGACCCTCAGTGCTGTGTGCAGTCAGCATCCTAAGGGCATTCTTTCCTTGTTCGATCACGTTTATGGAATTTTTTGATGTTGTGGTGCATTATTAATGATTTGGCTTGTCTCATGTTACCCAGAAGGCTGTTCTAAACGTATACTTTTCCTTTCTAAGGAGCTCCCTATTGGGTTATGCCACACTAATTTTCTGGTCTTACCATTGACAACATTCTGCCTATTTGTTCTTTGTCCCTAAGAAGAGCTTAGAGGTGAATTTACTGATGAGCTGCTTGGCTATCTGAGAGGAGAGCTACTTCCCTGTTATGGTAGTTTCTTTCCATAATAAGGTCAGCGCACATGCTTTGGATTGAAATATACTAGTATATTCTGCCATTGACTCAAACATTTTCATTGCCGGTTTAACTGCGCCAAGTCCAGTTTTTGGGGGTGACAGAGACCCATCTGTCTGCCACTGAATTGTAAGCGAGGAGCATTCTCTGTTGTTACTTCTGTATACAGCGAAATTTCTCTCTCATTTCCTCATTTCCTTCTCCAGTTACTCAGAGTAACGTAGGCTTCCTAAATGTTGGTCTGCATTTAGGCCGAAATGATAATATTTTGAATTTTGCAACAAATGGTGTTCCTTTCCAATGCTCAAGAAGCTGAGAGGCCGTTTTCCGGACATCAAGAGTCTACTTCATTAATATAGTTTTAAGACGTGGATCTAGAAAGAAAGAGTATAAAAGGAAAACTTAGCAAAGTGCCTTAAATAATTGTATCAAAAGTTGAGTTGTCAAATGTAAACCAACTTACGATATTCAAAATAAATGTAACAACAACATTTTGCTACAGTAAAAACACCTACAGTTGACTGCTAGCTTAGCCATAGACTGCAATTCGTTGGTGGCACAGCATTTCCATTACGATATTCGCCATCAAATAATTTACGATATTCATAGAAAACCAACCTAAATGCATAGAAATACTTTCTACCATCTGTGTTTAATTAGAAAATATTGTATTTTTTTTTTGTTTTGTAAAATGATTACAAAAAAACGATATTCTTTCTGGTTTTGTTTGCATCTTTTCTTTGTTTTGTGTATTCTTCGAAGACATTTGTTTGTTTGTTTTGTTTTTTGTTTGTGATGATGTTCATCCATAATAGTTAGAAAATTTTGAGCTTGCGACTTGTGTGTGTGTGTGTGTAAGTGTATAAAAAAGGGAAGAATAGAACCAAATAGTGAAATGTACAATTACAATTATTAAAATAATGTTGCTTTGCTTGCTTGCAGTGCCTTAATACAATGATATTATCGTCTTATGGCAACCAAAAACGAAAAACAAGTTGAGTTACTTTTCCTGTAGGCAAACACAAGTTTTGTTGTTGTTGTTGAAAAAGTTCGTCCGTGCTTGGTGGTGGTGGTGGAGATGGCGGGGAGATTGGTTGGATGGATGGTTGGGTGCTCGGCGGTCCGATTACATTTTCGCCTTAAGCGGTACCGCATCCACCATAATATGCAGCGCCATTTTCAGGCATTCCTCGGCCGAGCTGATCTGCTCGCAGGGATAGGCGGCCGCATATTGTGTGAGGAAGTCGCAGTATTTTCGATAATTACTCGCTGCAAAGTCATAGTTGTAGGCGCCCAGCGATTTCATGTCCGTGCCATCATTGACCGAAGGAACTGTGGCCTTGTGCGGCATTCGTCCGAAGGTGGGGTAGTCCAATTCGCAGGCCTCGCACTTGCAATTGAAGCGATATTGCATGGACAAAGTGTCCAGCCGCTGTTTCTTGCTAAATATGGCAAAATGGGCACTGCAAAGCAAAAACAAAGAGAAGCATTAGCACAAACTACAGTCTCCACCTGCTCTCCTTCGCTTACCCGTAGTTATCGTAGAGCACATCGCCCGACTTAATGGGTCTCAGCACAAACAGATAGGCCTTGGTTCCCTCGTATATTCTCAGGGTGTTCGGAGCACAGGAGTGATTCAGCAGCGAGAGGAACGCATAGGCACCCGACGAGTGCGTCTGATCATCTTTCGTCTCATTGACCTGCTCGACCAGATCAATGCCATGCATATTCGAGGGTGAGGTCTGCAGGTGCCTAAACAGCAGATCCGTAAAGAAGTTCCTGCCATCCTCGCCGCCCAGGTAGTCCTTGAGCGGCGTATACTCAATGATGAAATGCTTCAGCACGGCACAGACCACCGAACGCTGAAAGAGATCGGATACGGAGCGCAAGTGTTGATTCGTCACGAGGCCGTGAATGGCTCGATAGTGCTCCTGCCGTGTCAGTTGATTATAATCCAAGTCAAAGGCGCATTTATGTTGATTCTCCGGCTGCTCACAGTACGACATCAGCTCCTCAATGCTCGTATGCAGATCCAAGGCGGCCAGGGTGGTCCTCAAGGCGATGCCATGGATCTTGTTGAACATGCGATGTAGGAAATCGATGATGGGACACTCGTAACGGTGAAAACTAGACATGGCTTGGGTTTTGCACGGTTCCGAGCAGAACATCACGGAACAGCAGCTTTCGCAGGGGATAAGGGTTAGATAGTTTTCCTTTTTGCAAGTGGCGCAGCGGATGTAGCGCATGGGCGGCAACAGGGTGGAGCAAAACGGTTGCTCAATCGCTACCAGATCGCCCACCACCAAGTCCTTGTTGGTCACCACATAGCGACCCTCATCCGAGGAGGCCCGCAACTCCAGACAGTCGGCAATATAGGGAACCTGCGGGTGTGGCTCAAACCCCAGCTTGAACTCATAGGGCACCACATCCGGGGGCTGTTGCTCCAACAGCTGCTGGCAATCTCTTTCTCTCTTGTCCAGTTTATGGCTCAGACGTGCAGGATAATTGGCCATGCGGGCCAGCTCGATATTCGCCAGACACTCGAGATAGCGTTTCCATTCGAACAGTACGGCCGAACGATTCGCATAGCCTATGGACAAATGCTCCGAGTTGGGTTCGGCATAGCAAATGCTTTTGTTATACAGCTCCAGAGCCTGCCAGGAGACGGAAGGAGTTGAGTGAGTGGAAGATTCGCTGTGTGAATACGCACCTGAAAGTATTTCCTATTCTTTAGCGAGAACTGCTCATTGCCCAGCATACGGAACTCCATGCTGCGCTTATTGCACTTGTCCTCGCGCAGTGGCACATTCAAGTAGATCTTCTCCATGTACTTGAAGTCGATCAGCGCGTGCTCCACGAAGTTCACCTTCGAGTAGTTCTCCTTGAGCTCATTGAATTTGCCCGAAATGATTCCAATCAGCTTCCAATCATTCAGTTTTTTCACCAGGTCGTCGCTGACATCGTAGACATCCATTTTTCCGAACGAAAACGCTGAAACGCGTGTTTTCGGTTCCGTTCAAGTGGAGAGAGAGCAGCAGCCGCCAGAAGTTGTCTGGTATGTCCGGCTTAAGGAGTTGTTGGCGGTCCACGTGCTGGCTGTACGTTGTGGTTAATGCTATCTGTGTTTAATGCCTATTCTTTACTTATTTTTATAGCGGCACATGCATCTTGGATTTTTGCTAGATTTCCCATCTCTAAAAACTAATCGATAGCGATGGCAGGCTGATGGTGATGGGCGATTTAATGAGTGGAACTTGTGGTTCCGAGCTTGTGCATATATATTAAACTATTCTATTCAATTTCTATGCTATTTATATTTAAAACATTTATTTAATGTTCTAAGTTGCACCACATAGCCGAACTATATTTAAGTTTTAATTTCCCCATTTGATGTATTTGTTACCTTTAGTAGGGAAATTTTGATTAGGCAGGGAATTCGCAAGCATAAGGGTAAATTATAAATACCCACAGGCAATTCGGCATAATTTCCCTAAATAAGCAGCGCCAAATTTGAAATTTAAAAAATAAATGCAACAAAACACAATAGAACTGCTTTAAGTAACTGTGTTTTCTTTAGCAAAAGAAAAAAGCTCAATAAATTATTTTGTAATTAGCTGCAATTAATTCACCAAATCATCATCAACATCGATGGCAAATCAATTATCTTCTTTTTTTTGTTATTATTTTTGTGCGTTTCATGCCTGGGAGTGTAAGTCAACTCTAAAGAATTAAGGTCACAATTTTATAAAATATTTTTTAAGCAATCAAAACATTTGTTCATCAAACTGGTTTGTTCTGGTTGCTCTTGACTTTCTTCAGATCAGATTATGGCTGATTTTGTTGTGTGAATGCTCGATTATGGGGAATTAAACAGAAAAAACCCACGCAAATTAGACCCAAAAGCACAAGACGAAGTATTCAAGATTTGCATTGTGACTCACTAAGCATTTCATCCCGAAACAAAACTGACCAAAAACCCAGGCACGTAACGCTACTCCCCTTGCCGCCCAACGTCTTTTCAAAAAAAATCAACAAAAAACTGAACTGAACTGAACTGAAATTTGTGTTAAGGTCAGGGTGACCAACAACGTTTAAACCTGACGCAGTTTTCAATATTTTTGCAATAAAAACAATTTTGTTGTTGCTGTTGATTTCTTTATAGAAGATGCGTCTGCGTCCAAGCCAACTGGTTCATCATCATGTAAACTGGTCTCGCATCGTCTTGTCTGCTTGTGTATATTTTTGTTTTTTACCCATGCCATGTGGGCCGCAGCAATTGCATTTATTGAATTTTGAAAAAAATTTGTTGCTTGCGAAATTATTAACAAATTATGTGGCATGCTTTAACCTTTTCTTAAAAGGTTTTCCCCAGAGCCCAACCAAATTTTGGCCAAATATTCCAAAACGGAAATATTATATTTGAAATGACTGAGCTGGGCGTTGGAGCTGGAGCGGAACTGTCGTCTAATGTTTGTGAAATTAATGACCAAAATACAAATCAGAGGAAAGCCCTGGTGAAGGGGTCGCCGCAAATGTAATAAGTCGCTCTGTGGGTTACACAGCGCCTAGCGATGACTGCGTGATGTTAAAGATTTATAAGAAACTGTATTTAAATACGAGGGGTATATATAGAAAATGGAGTATTCTGAGGGCGGATCTTTGTTGTGTAGCCACAAGTTGGTATAAGCTTTACAATAAGTAAAAACTTTGGGAACAATACTTTGATTTCTTATATAATAAGAAACACTTTCGAACAGCTCATGAGTAGCCAATCAGAGCCAAAGTGTTGCTATTTAAATCAAGTGTTGTGAAGTAAACCAAATTCCAGACCTTGTAAGGAAACCTTTAACAATTAATCCCACAATCTAAACAGTACCTCAGCTTGAGTTGCTTTTTAGGATCAGCTTAGTAATTTTCCATAGACCCGAAGCATTAATTTACTCTCTGAATCCATATTTATGATATAAATGTGATCTACTAGACGCTGTCCATTAAAAAGAGGACACAAATTGTATGAGACTTGGAACGCCTTAGAGTCAAAAGTAGGGATGCCGTAAGTAGTATCGATATATCGATACATTGATACTATGCTTCAACAAAAAAATCGATATATTGTATTGCATCATTATATCGAATAACGTACTACTGTGAGCAAAAAGTAAGGTGTAAGGGTCAATTTAAACTTCGCGGGCCTAACAATTCGGGCTAGTTCTTTTTTTCTTAAGTTGGCAGGACTGTTGATGACATCTGTGCCAAATCTGTGCAAACGTCAATGAAGTGGAGGAATTAGAGCGCAAAAATCGTCGGTTGACTGTTAGAGACCTTACTGATATGATCGGAATATCAGAAGGATCTGTGAAAACCATTTTGAAAGACCATTTGGGCCTACGAATAGACAAATCTCGTTTTGGTACCGAAAGTTCTCAATTTCTTGCAAAAAAGTCATCAAAAATTCGACGCATATCGTTCCGCAACCACCGTATTCGCCTGATTTGGCTCCGTGTGACTTCTGGCTATTCCCAAAACTCAAGAGACCACTTCGGGGAACGCGTTTCGAGTCGATTGAGGAGATAAAAGCAAAATCGAAGAAAGCGCTGAGGGCTATACCGGAAAGGGACTATTTGGCATGTTTCGAGGATTGGAAAAAACGTTGGCATAAGTGTATTTTATCGGGAGGGGATTACTTTAAAGGGGATGAAATTGATTTAGAAGAATAAATAAAGATTTTTCATTCTACAAACAAATTCTTACTTTTTGCCCACAGTAGTATATATATTATATAAACTAAATTCATGCAAATATATGCAACAGATTAAAGGAATCATCTACATTTCATTAGGTTGATAAACTCATTATCGGCACCAACAGGCCAGTCTCTATAGCCATGTCAACTTAAAAAACTATCACAATTTATTGGCCGAATAAAAATAGTTTTCTAATGCTGGATCGGAGCCTTATATCTTATCAAAATCATATCCAATCTGGTCATATTTAATTAATTGGAAGTTCTGGTGCTTAGCTAAGCCGTGATAGAGGTCTTATGAATGATATCCATAATGAATGGGGTTTTTTTGGGTATTGATTAATGGTATTAATCGCTTACTAAGACTAGATTTACACGGTGAAGCAAACTTCATGAAGTTCTCTTAGTAGGCGGTATATTCAAGCAAAGGCTTAGAATCTCACCTGATTCTCTCGCCTCGATGATGTTTGTAAATCCAGTCTAAGTTATCAACAATTTAAGATTCCATGAATCTAAGCCAGCTATTTGATAACTAAAGGAACCGGTACGAGATACAAACCTGAGGCTTTACTAAGTATCTTCTTTATCATGTATCAAACAAGTATCTATCTGTCTACCATCTCTAGGCGCCACTTTAATTTCATTTCCCAATTCACTAAGCCCTCTCCACTAAGCTGACTCTATTAAAGTAAATAAAGTAAAATATAGCGTGAATGCTGTCGCTGCTGCTGCATTGTTATTATAGTTGTTGCCGTTGTTGTTGTTATTGTTGTTGTTTATCATCTGCCTCTGACTTTGCATTTTTTTGTGCAGCTCCCCATCATCGACTGGGATGTCGACTTCGACTCAAGACTTGAGGCCTCCTCCATTGTTAAAGGGAAAAGAAAAGAAACAAAACCAAACGAAATTTTATAAAAAAAAAAACAAAAACGTTTGTTTTCGTAATACAATTTTGATTACTTCTTTGACACCGCTCTGAGCATTTTGATTTATGGTGGTGGTGGTGGGCGCTCGGGCTACCGTAAGTCGGTCCATTTGGCAATAGCCCCGCAGTTTGGGTTTTTGTTTTACTGTAATTGTAACCTAGGAAGCTCCAGTTTAATGCGGAACCGCCTGGCGCGTAAGCTGACATAATTTGTAATGATGGACAATGACCATGGTAATTACCCACATTAGATCACTAGGAGAAATTAGGGGGGAAAAAGAAAAACAACCAAAATTTAGAAATTTAATGGAAGTTAAGAGGCTGGGCACCTAAAATTGCAGTGGGCTTGGAACTTTTAAGAAATGGATTGGAAGGGTAAAGATACTGAATTTTATGCACTTCTACTGGATTCTTTCACTTCTAAGGAGACTGGTTCTGGAAAGCTGTAAGCTAGATGGGCTTCCTCGGCAGGCAGGAACTCTAATGAGGTTATGGAAGCGCTGACCCAGAGTGATCCTTACTTACTGCGTCCCATAACTCCTCGTTGGTAACCCCTGGTAACAGAGCAATGCAACCGCAAAGCTGCTGGCTAACGTGAGCGGCGATCCCTCCTTAAGGCTAAGAGGTTTGGTGCGTCGGGTTTGGTACCCACCACCTTAAAATATACTCCACCAATGACAACTGCGACAACAACGCCTCGAAATATAGTGGCGGAAGCGGATCGCGGAGGCCTTGACCGCAAATCAGTTGTGATGACTAATGATCAGGCCAAAAAAGTAGAAGAAGCAAGATGGGTGCAGCGTTTAGTTACAGGGACATGAAAACACCTTCGTAAGAAGTATTTTTAATTAAAAAAGAAGTTTCATTTCAAAATTTGTATTGTCTCTTTTTAAACCATGCGAAATTTCTGCTATTAACTAGGCATTTAACTGGCATTTGGTGCCAGCTTGGAAAGAATGCAGAGCCTACAGAAGTTTCTATCGATTACAAAATTTCCCTGAGTCTCTCGATTCGTTTCTGAAGCTTCTCATACTCTCAGCAGTAAGTGAAAGCTGTAACAATAGTACAATAATTTCGAAATTACTCAAGTACACATTTCCCATTTTAAGAACGATTTTGATACTTAAGTTTTAAATTAAACTTAGTTAAAGGTTCGAAAAGTCTTAAAGTAACTCGATTTGGCTTTGAAACTAGAAAGTACTACAAAACATTCTTAATTTAAGTTCTTAACTTTCTTTCAACAAGCACATATATTCTTAAAATGAGATCAAGGCCTTGACTTAACCAAAAACCAATTAGGTAGATTTACAAGTCACAAATCTAATCTTATTCCATAATTGGAAGTTTTGGGTACAGATTCGTAAGAGAAAAGTTCTACTTTTTCGTTAAGTCAGGAACGAACTAAAACTAATGAATTTTCAGTTGTTTGAAGTCTCAAATGAGATTATGTATTGGTCAATCTGAAAAGTACTGAAATATATGATTAGCTGCCTGAGAATTAGGCTGTCTAAGACTAGACTTACACGGTGAAGCAAAACTTCATGGAGTGCTCTTTGTCTCTTAGCTCTAAGAGAACTTCATGAAGTTTGCTTCACCGTGTAAATCCAGTCTAAGTACTCATTTGTGGTTTTTGTCAGAAAACTTACAGTAAAATTAGCTATTTTTCAGGCAAATCATATGAAAACCCAGTCAAGTGAAAATAAATGATAAGTTTTGATGGTAAGATCAGCTTTCTAATCTTCTACTAATGTCACATAAGCCTACAAATAACAGGTCAACATTTAAGTGCTACTAAGAACTTGAGAAATCGGCTCTAAGTTCTTTAAAATATAAGAAAAGTAATTTCTGCAATTTTGTACTTTCCTAAGACCGCCCAACCTGGCTTATTAAAAACTGTTCGGTTGCTACTTTGGTTCTGGAGAGGCCACAAAAGAATCTGAGACAAAGAAACAGTCAATAAATATACCTATCTTATCTATCTTACCAGTATCTTATACCTAGCACAACCCTCGCATTTGCCACCAAAGAACAGGATCTATTTTTGAGAGTTTATGATGAGACAAGCATAAATTATGCATTGTTAGCAAAAAAAAAAAAAAAACAAAAATCAAGTAAAAAACCTGTCAAAATAAACAAAAACCAAAACAGATTCGATTTCATTCATTTCGAAAATTTGCATAATTTATGCCCAGAGTCTGGCTTTTGAAATTGAAACGTGTAGAGCTGCTTAGACCAGCTTGTGTCAACTAACTGATTGGAAAATGCCGACAGAATGTTAAACGACTGTTAGGCAAAATGTTAAGTGTTTCAGGTTGAGTGAGTGAGTGACCTTGAGATGTAAATGCGAAAAAAATAAAAACAATGTGTATTGTAGTCAAGACAATTAATTTCCCGGCTTTCCGGTTTGCCACTTTATCGAGAATCGAGATGGAAGAGCGAGAGAAAGAGATTTGAATGGGGAAAAAGTTACTTTTGCCTACCCACACTACCGTTGCGACGATGACGGCGCCGCAGTTGCCACCGCCGCTCAGCTGCCAACTCAAGCTTCAAGCTTACTCTACTTGCTAACCAAGTTTATTGAAAGCGCAGAACTCGTGAGCTGCGGACGTGTTTTCGCTCAAGCGCATCGCCTCGAATCTCATCGCAACGCGCATCGCATCGCATCTCGCCCAGAGTTGGGGAATCGTGATGGTGTCACAAAATTGATTGAAGAAAAACGAAAAAATATACAGCTTACATATTATTTATATTTGGCAATACGTCGTCGTAGTAGTAGCTGTGCCTGAAGCTGCATTGTCTGTGATTTTGTCATCGCCTCCGTCGTCACCGTCACCATCTCCGTCTCCGTCTCCGGCTACCTACGCGTTAATTATTCCAAGCGGATTTTTTGCACATTGTTTGGGCAATGCCCAATTCTAAATAGTTAATTGCGTGACAAATACAACGATAAAGATTTCCAACTCAAAATGCAATTCAATTTGCTGTTATTAACAGTCGCATTGCTGCTGGCAACACTGCTCAACAATCTGCACACAGCCGCTGGAAGGCCTGGTATAACACTTAGAATTACAACAAAACACTTTCTAAAACGAAGCACCACAGTGGGTGAAAAGTATCTCAGCAAATATGCATAGACAGCTGCTTGTTTCAAAGTTCATTGAGTAGACATTTGAAGGTCTGTAACAGATGGATAGAGAAGTGATTCAATTTAGAATGAATAGATATTTAGAAAATCCTTATTATGTTAGTTAGCTAGTTTTATGAATGAAAACAGAACAAAATTGGCAAAGCTTAGATGAAATTCTGGCACATTTGCCAGTAGCCTTTTGGTACATCAACTCATATACAGATTTCACCATGAAGTCTACGGTTAATCACAGGCTGTAACTAGGTCAATTAAGCTGAGATATGAGCCATTAGATATGTGAAATAAAGAAATCCGATTGACCTACCCACAAATTTACTTAATTTTAAATTTTGATTTTGATGGGCTTACTTATGCCTTTTTTTTCACCATTCCTTGGTAACAAGATCTAATGGAGAAATTCTAACACCTACTACAGGGCTAAAGTTTCTCAAGCGGCCACCTTTACCAGCTTTTGGCTAAAGCCAAGAATCATAGAAGTGCATAAGATTATATAAAATAAATAAATGCAAGCACTGTAGATGCTACCATTGCAAACAATAAAGTTATTCATACTCATACCATTTCTAGACCTATCTTTTCTATATAGAAGTACTATAAAGTTGTCCGATTTCGAGCAAACTTAGTGGATTCATGGAAAAGCCTAGCAAACTAGTAAATACGAAGTTTGGAGACGTTTCTTTTGAAAACAAAAAAGTTTTTCTTACTAGAACTAGTTTTACGAATGATCGTACCTATGGCAGCTATATGCTATGATCAACCGATTTTGACAAAACTTTGCAGAATTGTGTAAAAGTATATATACGAAATAGATGCAAAAATTGAAGATGCTGCCATTAAAAATAAAAAAGTTTTTCTTACTAAGACTAGTTTTCAGACCTATCTTTTGTATGGCAAATATACTATATAGTTGTCCGATTCCGATCAAATTTTGCAGAATCATGGAGAAGCTTAGAAAACTATTAAAAACAGAGTTAGGAAACGTTTGCATTAAAAACAAAAAAGTTTTTCACACTAGAACTAGGTTTTCGACCGATTGTTTCTATTGCATCTATATGCTATAGTCATCCGATTCGGTCGGTTTCGACAAGTGAGCAGCGTATTTGTACCAGAAAACTTTGTGCAAAGCTAGGTCCTGATAGCTGTAAGACTAATGTAGCATATAGCAGAGAATCAGACGAAAAGACATTCTGAGCCAGAAATATATATCTTTTATGTAGTCTGAGATGCTTGCTCCTTTTTCTGTGGAATCAGAAAACCTGCCATGTACTTTTAGGTCCCATGCCCCAATCTTAGGAGGTTTATAGATAACTAATATTATTTTAAAGATAGTTTTGAACTATATTTTAGGAAGCCTTTAAAAAGCTAAAAGTAGTCTTACTTGTAAGAGCTTTGCCCTGCCTTGGTAGTAAAAGATACTTTGAAACCGATAACCAGTATTTTAGAGTACTATAACTTTCTCTGTGATCTGATCTGAAGTGATCTAGTAACAGATATGTTAACTGTTATAAAACGTTGCATCACAATTGAAGATACAGAGCGACCATTAAGGGTCTTAACAAAATCATAAACCCAATGAAGCTGAAACAAACTGCTGTGCGTAGATATTGCTGATAGACTGTTTGGCATCGATTTCGATTCGGTATTCAATTTTCATAGGCATGCGAATGTGATATTTAATTAGTGTATTGCATGTAATTTTCTCTGCACCGATTTGGCATATTTCTGTTTCTTTGTGTCTAATCTTCAAATTCGTGTAACTAATATTTGTTGATTATATAATTGTGTGTGTCCTTTCTCTGTACCCCAACCCACCCATTGAACTTCCCCCCCCCCTAGACCTTGCTCATGACCCTAAATCACCACTAACATGACTAATGATGGGTGCTCACTTGTCTCATTCCTCAACATAAATATGGTATAGCTGCCTTTGGCGTTATTTTTATTTGACAAACAAAACAGTTTGCGGCTTCAAGAAATTAGGCACACACTATCATTTCGTTGGGCCCCAAAAGCAAAATCGAGTAGCCGTTGGAAACATCAACAAACGCTTCCCATAGGCAATTCGAGAAGACCTTAACAAAAGCAGCAGCAGCAGCAACAACAAGTAAACTGAAGAAAGAGAGAAAAAAAAGAAGCAACAAAAACAATAAAAATTATGTAAGCGACACCCGGCGGCAGAGGCAGAGGCGGAGGCAGATAGCTTGACTGGCAAGGCTTCGCTGTCGTTTTCAATCTGCATCAGCGTCTGCGTATCTCTTGTCTTCAGTCTGACGCTATCTGGTGGTCTCTTCAACCACTTCTGCTACATGCCACTGTCTCCCCGAAGTCCATAAATTGTGTGTCGCTTTTTTTTGTTTATGACAATTTGTTTACTTACTAAGTAGTGGTTTGTTATTGCTGGGGATTTAGGGCAAGATTTTGAGGTCAGGGGGACAAAGACTAACGTTTTTGGTAAATAGTGGTCAGAAAAGCTTGAAATACTGAAAAAGAATCAACTTTACTTAGTTAGACTGGATTTATACGTTGAAGCATACTTCATTTGAGCTCAGAACTTCAACCGAATGGCGACATCTTAGTGCATACGACTATCAATCCGTTGCGCGAAAGAGAGAGAGAGAGCCGAAATCACAGTAAGGAACGAAGCCAGAAGCACTGGTACGTTCAAAAGCAATAACCTTGCTCTACAAATGGCCTTGCCTTGAATCAACGGCAAAGTCTACTGGTGATATATGTTGCTTGCATATAATTTGGTATCTTGTGTGTTAAGTATAATGCTGTTATTTATATTCAAAACTGAATAACAATCGCTAATTTGAAACCATGAACAAGAAAGTGTAAGCACTTTATAATAATGTTGGTTTCATAATTTCTGGCTTAAAGAGTCTAAAGGTTCAACACAATACTAAAGACTAAAGACTATTAATTCTTATGTCACATTTACTTTTCGACAAGGTAAATGAAAGTTTTAAGTTATAAGTTACCTAAATTTACAAATACCGTGATAAATACACCACAAAATATGTATCTAGTGGTATGTACCAGAGATCTGTAAGTAAAATTACAAGAGTTAATAAAAAGTATCCGTAAACGTTATAATATTTCATTATTCCCTAATTGGGAATTCCAAGGGCTACTCAGAAAAAAAAAAGATCCAAAAAAAACCCCATTTGGGAAGGATATGTCTTAAATATCCTTTTAATCATCCAGAGGAGCTGCAAAATCATCCCAATGATCATCATTTTTCATATCCTTTGGATGGGTTTTAGCTCCGTTGGATGATTAAAAGGATATTTCAGACATATCCTTCCCAAAATATATATATCTCTGTGTACAGAATAGTATTGCTTGTTATGTATTACAGTATCTACAGCAACGGAACTCAAGCTGAGTTATGGAAGACAGACGAACCAACCTTAAAAGAGTTTGTATAGATGCCATACTGTTTTGTCATTCTTGGGAACAAGTAGGAGAATTGAGAATTAGTAGGATTAGTAGGAATAAGTAGGTCTCTATTATGTACCTTGGGGTACACAAATACACAAGTATTTTTCAACACTGTGACCTTTTAAATGGTGATTAACACAAGAACGCCCAGTGTAATAACGCCCTGGGGCGTTATGTTGCAAAGCTAAAGATATGTATAACCTAATGGGAAAGCATATACATTCCTTATGTGATTTTAAGTATCGTTTTACAGTGCCTACCCGTGCCATTCCTCCCTCCATTTACCTTTTATACGCTGGCTAATTATCCAACCACAAATCTCATCTTCAATTATGTTCATCCATCCATTGTTTAGTGACTTAAAGACCTAATTGATATACATTTTGCCATTACCTCATTAATAGATATTTTTAAATGGCTTTTGCTCTGCTCCTATTCACACGAACTTTTTGGCAATTTTTACCATCAATGAAATGGATTTTTTCATAATGAGCGGGGCTGTACGTGATAATTAACAAATTCGCACGGCTTGGGCTCATAATGGAATTGGGATCGTGCTTTATTTTCATTTTCAATGATTTATGGAGCTGCTGATCTTTTGTTGTAAGGCTGAAATTAATACAAGTCTGTGGCAATCGGAGGCAAACGATACGTGTAGAAGGATTTCATCATTGAAATTTGGCAAACCGTTTGCCAAAGAGGCGATGACAGATAAATGAACAAAGAAATCTGCCGCCTGGATTTCTAGAACAAATTTATGGGTTGTTGATTACGCTTGCCTTGACATTTCAGAATACGAAATACTATTTATTTATTTATTTACAAGCGCGCTAATTTGTATTTTAATATACACGGTGGGCGGTTTCCACAAAAGCCTTGGCAGATGATAACCAAAACGAAGATTAATATTGAAAAAAAAAACAGAAAAAATCCATTACATTTTTCGCGAAGGTTGACTAACGACAAAATCTTGTCAAAAATCAACAATCAAGCAAACAAAACTGTAAAATTGGCAAGTGCAAAAACACAAATGTATTAAAAAAAGGCCATTGTTTATTTTATTTTGGTGGGTGCAGATGTCGTGAAGCTGTCAATCAATTAAAAAATTATAAATTATTTGAGAAAACAAACAAAAAAAATAACATAACTAGCGAGACAAGCGAAAATTAATTGGCAACTGAACTTGATTTGTTTTATGAGGAAGTGCGGCTTAAGGGGGACGGTTGGGGGGAAGAGCCACAATTATTCCATGGAAAGTTCAGGGTCTCTGCCTACTGATAAGCAATAGTCAATGAGAACTAGCAGAACAAGCCCCGCCCCTTTGGAAAACAAAACGAATGCAAATGACTACAAAAAAAAAATTGAATCTGCTTAGCAGCCGGAACTGACTAAACATATCGATATGCACGCTTAGTCACATACGAGTTAGGCAAATTCTAAAAATTCCCTCCAGGAGGTCAATAACAATAAGTTATAACTGAGAAATTTCTGGTATTTAACCAAAGAGAGAAGGGAAACAACACGAGAAAGCAAAGCTAACTTTGTCTGTGACGAAGTTTTTATAAGCTTGCTTAAATATTTTCAAAAAAATTGCCTTTTTTCCATTTTCCGACCAATCGTTTGTATGGCAGCTATATGATATAGTCAACCGATTTGAACAAAAATTTGTAGAATTGGTTGAAAGCAGGTAAAGCAAACAAATACAAAATTGCAGGTTGCTTCTATTAAAAACAAAAAAGTTTTTCTAACTAAGACTGTTTTTCAGACCCATCTTTTGTATGGCAGCTATACCATATAGTTGTACGATTTGCATCCAACTTGACAGAATTATAAGGAAGCATAAAAACCTTTGAATACAAAGTTTGGACACGTTTCCACTAAAAAGAAAAAAGTTTTTCATACTAAGACTAGTTTTCCGACCATTTGTTCCTATGAAAGCTTTGAGATATAGTCATTCGATCCGTTCGGTTCGAACATATTAGTAGCGTGCAGCCAAAAGAAGACTCTGTGCAGAGTTTCAGCTCGAAAGCTTCAAAACTGAGATAGACAGACAAGACGGACAGACTGAAGGACAAAGCCTCAATTGACTCAGCTCGTCACCCTGAACCAGAATATATTTGGTTTATGGTGTCGTAAATGAATATTTCTATGCATTGCAAGCTTCTGGACAAAATTATACTACCCTTTGCAAGGGTATCAAAACAGTAACAGAAATACAATAATAAAGATGCCGAGAATATGGCATGATTAATTAAGGGAATGATTAAGCGCATTTGCCAAAAAATAACCCATTGTTTTTATATGTCTTCGGTCAACATTCCAGAGATTAGGTACATGAATGTATGGCGAAGACTATTCTCTTCTACCCCTTTCTTGGCTTATTAATGCCCAAGTCAATGGTCAACAATACGCTTGAGATCTGCCACAGAATGCGCTGGATTTGCTTACCTTTTCTCCAAGATCATCCGAAAAAAACAAAAGACTTAGACAACGAACTTGATTTGCTCGCTCATTCACACACTCTTCCCGCTCTCCTCCCCCCCGCACTCACCGACTAACCAAACTACTGCTGCTGTAGCTACTAAACCAAACTTTGTGTAAATAACCACCACCAAAAAAAAAAAAACACTTTTACACTCAAATCTATGGCCCATCTTAGTCAATGTCAATCAATCAACAGCGGCACAATGGCAGGCAAATTGCCCAAGAGTCTTCTTCTCCACCATCTACCACCGCCTTCTACATCTTCAAGCTTGCCACAAAAGCCACCACCAATTTGCCTCTTACACACACTTCTCCATTCCTCCCGTTCTCTCGCAGATGTACGGCAATCGCCATTCGCTTTAGAATTGCAACCACCATTGCCCGACACAGACACCGCCGAGGCATTCAAACCGGGCGGTGAGAAGGCCATCGATAGCTATGGCAATCCCATTGACAGTTTACGTCCCATCGATACACCCGATGGGCGTAAGGTGGTCAGTGCCCAGGGTTTGCAATTCGAGATACCCAACTATGCATCGGGCATAACCGAGATACGCAAGCCCGCGGATGATTTGCTGCCGCCGCATATTGGTGAGTTTACCATGAAAACAGGAGCTAAGGGAGCAGCAGCAGCAGGAGCAGCAGTGGCAGCAGCAGCGGTTGGAAGCGCCAGCGGACACAACAGACCACCACAGACACCACTCACTAGCACTAGCACTAGCACTAGCATTAGCACTAGCTCAAGCACCACCACTCATGTAGCTCACTTTAAACGCAACTTACCCAATAATCAATTCCCCATTGCACCACCCAGTTCCCAACATGCCCCGCCCGCCTACTCCCTAATCACCTTGAATCCCTCGAAAATCTTTCACATTAGTCGTTTAGCGCCCCCCAGTCCCACCCTTTGTTCCGGCCCCCAGCCCAGCCAGATTGAAGCCAAATACTCAACTCCGAATCCTTTCCAATTAGATGCCATAGCAGTGGCCCTGCCCACGTCCACGGATGATAAGCCCAGCACCGATACGAACTCATTTGCACCAATACCTGCCATCTCACTAACACCACCAGCACTCAACCATAGTCAGCCATCGACGATCACAACGAATGTAGAGGTGGAACAGGCAGAGCTGGTGCCGCTCCAGCAACAGCAGCAGCAGCGGGAGGAAAGTGTGCAAGCGCCACAGTTGGTCAGTGGAACACTACCGGACTACCTACAAGAGCTAAGGCAGCAGGATAGCGATATAGATGGCCCTGTGCCCTGGACGCCGGCTCCCAATGCGGCGCCACTCAGTGTCATAGCCTGGGATTTGCTGCCACCGTTTGAAACCAACGCAGAAGTGGAAACCGAGCCAGTGATTATAACCGAACAGCAGCCTACCAAATATGTGCAAGGCATCGAAGATCCCATCAACCACAAGATACAGTTGAGTCTGAGCAGTGGAAATGCCCTGACGCCGGTGGTGTCAGTCAGTCCACCCATAACAGCGGGTCAGGTGTCAGAGGTGCCTTTGGAACGTGATGGGCCCGAGGGGCATGGCACAAATGCGCATGTGGGTAGCACCACCACGCCCAGAAATTCGGGTAGATTCCCGAATCGTCATCGGGGCACCGCACACTACAGCACCAGCAGCACCACCAGGGCTAGTACAACCACAACAGCAACAACAACTACCACAACGCCGCGTCCGTTGACCACAACCACAGCCAAGCCACGTAGTACCACCAGGCGACCCACTACCACCACCACAACTACAGTGAGACCAACCACTCCCCTGGATCCTGCCACCTTCTACAAACTGGAAAAGGAAGAGGAAGCCTATGCCTATACGCTACCTCCTTTCCTGCAGGAGGTAACCGATCCGGACCTGGATGTGGCTGTGACTTTTATAGTACCCACCGACAATGATCAGTACAATCACACCTTGGCTGAGGATCTAGAGCCGCCATATGAGCCGTTTGTGGATCTCAATAATATACAAATAACGCCACCACCCACGGCCAGGCGTACACACTCACCCACCACCACTACTACTACAACTTCAACCACTACCAAATCACCCACCACAACTACGGCTAGAACAACTACAACTACCGCCCGCACCACCACCACCACCACCACCACGACCACCACCAGACGCCCCACTACCACCACTACCACACAGAAACCACAGCCAACTAAACTATTAACCAACATCTCTGCAGCTCCTTTGGATACGAAGACGCCATCAGAGCCAATTGAGAACCCCTTCGATTCCTCGACGGTGCCCGCCTGGCTGCGCGACTTTGACTACCCGGATGTGGGACCCGGTGTACCCTTCAATCCGGACAACTTTAGGGAACCAGCTGCAGGGAACGACAATCAGGGATTGGCTGCTAGTAAGCCCCAAGATTTTAGGCCGTCCACTGAACCACCATCACTGCCAGTTCCAATTCCAACCACCCCAACCGCACCAGCTATAACCGTCTCTTCCTCTTCCGCTTTTCCATCCAAAGTCACGCTTCCGCTTCCAGCAATTAGCAGCAATAGCGAGGACACGAATACTGTGGAGCCGCCGCTGGTGCTTATACCACCCCAGTCCAGCACTCCTCCACCACAACCACCCAGTAGTACAAACTCTAACACGAATTTTGCAGCACAATTTGATCCCCCAGCTTTGGCCACGCCCACCCAACCGCCACGCAGTGCAGTCGAAGAGCAGTTCCCACCCTTCAATAGCGATGGCGGAGCCAATGCCCAGCCCAAGGTGGAGTACACGAAAAGTGATGAGGGCAAGGTGATAAGTACGCCGCTGAGTACGCAGCGCAAGGGTAAGTGAAGGGTCCGCTCCAATGATGAAATCTTACTCAAACCCTCATCCTCTCCCCCCTTCCGGCTAGATGTGCCTTCAGCGGCTCCAGCCGTAAATACGGGCAAGTATACGGGTGGCTTTGGTGCACCCGCGGGTCTACTAAGGCCACAGAATCCGTCCAAGCCGGACATCTATGTGGCCGGCGATGAGCACGAGTTCAGCAATAACGTCAACAAGATCAACAAGTCTCGACCAGCGGCAGCCAATGCGGGCCGCTATACGGGCGGCTTTGGCGCGCCCACGGGTATTCTATCGCCGCAACAGCCCCAGGCTGAGCAACCCAGACCCTTCCAGTCACAACAGTCACAGCAGACCGCCCATCAGCTGGCGACGGCCGCCTCCAGTCATCATGCAAGCAGCTCCAGCCGTTTTGGAGGCCCACCCGGTATACTGGTGCCCTTCGACAATGTACAGCGCGCGGAAGGCCAGTAGCCGGGTGCGGGACAAGCCGAGAAACTACAGCGAAAATACTTTAAATTATTTATAATCTTCAATCTTGTGTCAGTTGGCGTAACCATTGTTGTTTTTGTGCCTTCGGACAATTGAGCCGAAGAATTTGTTCCGAAGAGTCGTACGTGTTTGTATGTATATTTACTTAATAAAGTGTCCAGAAGAAAACTGAAGATGAACACTGGGTTGAGTGAAAACTAAGCCTAAGAAACTTTACTCAAATATAAAGTTGCATGTCTTCTCTGAAGTACCTGCATCCGTAGTGTAATCACTTCTTAAGGATAGAGATAATGCTTTGAGAATTTGGACAATTATATACTTAGTTAGATTAGTGCGATGCTATCTAAAACACAAGCTCTTGTAGGGAAACCCCACTTACCAAGTAAGTAAGTAAGTAAGTAAGTAAGTACTCTGTACCAACAAAAGTGTATGCTCCTCATAAGTTTTGAAGAAGCAGTAACAGCTGACAGCAGCTCTGCAAGTTTAAGAAGCATTTGTCCCATCCACGTCAAACCTCTTTCTCTTACCACCTCTGTGATCTCGTTGTTCAGACGGACGGATGGACAAACGGACGGGCGAATATGCTTATAGAGTAGAGCTGGAGAAACATTGATCATTGCTTTAAATTGATCATCTTAAGCGATTCCACCCCTAAGTACAAACCAAAGCTTGAAATTGAAAAAGGTATTGAAGATTTCTGTAAAAACATTCGTCCAATAAGTTTAGTGGGACAAAATCGAATGAAAAGCCAAAACGGTCAATCTTCTCCGACTGTTTGTTTGATTAATTCTTCTTTAATTACTCACAACCTAACCAACACCTTACTCCGTCTCGCGGGTTCGAACCAAAATTTACCAATGCTTCAGGTTCAGAATTTTGAGGTTTAATGTTTTTGAGCCAAGGTTTTGGTTCGAACCTTGGTTTAGTCCATGCTTTATACACGATTATATAGGAAATTGTCATGATTTTGGGTTGCGATGGGATTACACAATAGTTTTTATACTCTGTACCGAAGGTACATAGAGTATTATAAGTTTGTGCAAAAGTATGTAACATCCAGAAGGAAGCATCTCCGACCCCATAAAGTATATATATTCTTGATCAGCATCAACAGCCGAGTCGATATAGCCATGTCCGTCTGTCCGTCTGTCCGTCCGTCCGTCTGTCCGTCTGTCCGTCTGTCCGTATGAACGCACAGATCTCAGAGATGGTAAGAGATAGAGGTTTGACATGTAAGGGACATATGCTTCTTATGTCTGCAGGCAGATCAAGTTTATTTTCAATTTTGGCCACGCCCCCTCCCTCCCCCGCAATTTAGAAAAAACGTCATATCTCCCACAGTTTTGAAGATAGATGGCTTGTTCCTTCTGGACATATTTAGTTATTGGGATAACTTATCGATCCGCCGAAGAAATGAAGAAGATCGGATGAACGGTTTTCGAGTTATGATCAAAAGACAAATTTTCTTGGTACAGAGTATGTTATAGTCGGGCTTGACCGACTTTCTTTCTTGTTATAAATAGAAACACTTTCATACAGCTCATGAGCATCAAAGCAATGACAAAGTGTTTCTACTTATATAAAGTATTGTGACTTATACAGCCCTTAAAGTAAAATGCAAATTCGTAGTCCACATACAAAAAGTGTTTCCACAGTATTGTTTAGCTTGCATTTTGTGAATAATTCCATCAGGATAACAAAAGAAGTCGCCAATCTATAATTGTTGTTGAACCGAACCGAAGAATTAGGTTCGGTACAGGTACAGATTCAGCTTTAATACCTTAAGAGGTTCGGTTCACAGTATCTGAAAGGCTCGAACCGGTTTGCTGCTCTGTAAATTCTTACCCATTTGAACGATGCCGTTTCAAAAATATTGGAAATCATATATCCGTATCACTGATTTTACCAATCAGAAAGGTTGTAGGCATACGAAAACGGTTCTGTGTTAAGAATTTCTACAATTATTGCATTTTCATTTTAAAACAAGAAAGAAAGTCGGTCAAGCCCGACTATAACATACTCTGTACCAAGAAAATTTGTCTTTTGATCATAACTCGAAAACCGTTCATCCGATCTTCTTCATTCCTTTGGCGGATCGATAAGTTATCCTAATAACTAAATATGTCCAGAAGGAACAAGCCATCTATCTTCAAAACTGTGGAAGATATGACGTTTTTTCTAAATTGCGGGGGCGGGAGGGGGCGTGGCTAAAATTGAATATAAACTTGATCTGCCTGCAGACATAAGAAGCATATGTCCCATACATGTCAAACCTCTATCTCTTACCATCTCTGAGATCTGTGCGTTCATACGGACAGACGGACAGACGGACATGGCTATATCGACTCGGCTGTTGATGCTGATCAAGAATATATATACTTTATGGGGTCGGAGATGCTTCCTTCTGCCTGTTACATACTTTGCACAAACTTATAATACTCTATGTACCTTCGGTACAGAGTATAAATATGCAACCAAAAGCTCTGTCCATCTGTGAGAGGACGGGAATACACGCTGTTCCTGGAAGGTCTTGCTTGTGTTGTTATCAACACTGATGAACAATGATTCTAAAACCGAAGATTGTGCAGCTTTGAATGTAACTTAACAAATACTTAAACAATTTCGAATAGAAATGTTTGATGTAGAGCTCCAGGGCGGAGATTGGTAATATAATGTGTTTGGTATTTAGTACTATATATACATTTCCAATTTAAGTGACTTGGTAAGGTAGTCACAAGACTCTCACAATTTGAAAAAATATCCATATTTCCTAATACCTGCCTGTTTTCATTAATCTAGGCTAAGATTTTACTCACCATCAAACCTGATAATGAACAAAAAATATTTATGAATCGATTTAACAGAGTATCACACCATGGAAATCTAATATCAACATATTAATTTAATGGTCCCCCCTCTATTACATTTAACGGCTATGCAGGATTACAATTAGCTATTGCTTTTCCATTCGCAAACTCACCTTTCAATCGGCAAGCTCTGCTAATGCGGCTACGGCAATCAGTCCATTTGTTATTAACTTTAATCAGCTTAGCTAAGGCAGAATATATGTGGCTACCGCAGCTACTGCAGCAGCTAAGGCTAGAGCTTAACTATGAGTCCATTCTACTGCTACAACCTGCGAAGGATACCTATTGCTGGAACAACTTGACATGGATTTCCGCCGTCCCTGTATTTAACTTCAATGAGCAGCAAGGCTATCATTTGCACAAGAGCTTCAATAGACGCCTACTGGTGCTGGTATGCCTGGCTCAAGCTGAGGGCAACATAATGCAGACTCTGTATGAAAATCTACAGGGTATGCGTCAGTCGCCTACTTTGCTGCTAGTTAGTTCCAGTTTGCAGCTAGGACAAGTCTTCAGGGCGTGTCGCTTGCATCAGATGCTGAACGTTTTGGCACTGAATCAGCAGGGACTTCTCTACAGCTTTCGGGCGTTTCCACATTTTCAAATGCTTGAACATCGCTTGGGAGGTGTTAGCCGCTACTTTGAACCACAAGTAAGGAATCTCTATGGCTATCCCATTCGAGTGCTAACGGATAGTGTTTTACCACGCACGGTGTTGCACCAGAATGCACAGGGACAACCTCAGCTGATGGGTTACTTGGCTCATTTGATGCAAAATTTCGCCTCCAGCCTGAATGCCTCGCTGAGCATTGATTGGCAACAGATACCGCTGCAGCAGCCGTATCATGAAACCTTGCTGACGCTGATGAACAACGGAAGTGTGGACATACCCATATTCTTGGCTGATCCTAGTTACCCAGGCTTTGACTTCAACAGCAGCTGTATTATGGAAACATCCAGTTGGATTCTAATGCTGCCCGTTGAACCAAATGTGCCGCGAGCTAATCTGCTTATTATCTTTTCCCTCAGACATTTCTATTATTTGTCAGTTACCATGATTTTGTTAGCTTTCCTTCTATGGAGAACCCAGCGTCATATATCCAGTTTTAAGGTAAGGGATTTCCTGGCTGATACAGTTCTAAAGGGCATCTTTAACCAATCGTTTACTTTGCCACCACAACTGTCCTGGAGAAACAAGTTCATTTGTGTACTTTTGCTGATGACAGGATTACTGCTGAGTAATGTTTACCTGGCCAGCCTGGAGACACTGTTTGTACATCCGCCCACAGCAGAACCTGTACGCAGCTATGAGGACTTTCGCAGGGTAGATCTTAAGATCTTAATCTATAGGCCTGAGTATACGATAATCGGATCGGCCATTGGTGAGCCAGTGCTTCAACGTTATGAGCACGTTTTCGAACAGACCGACTCGTTGCAGGACTTTCAGAGTATGCGCAGCAATTTGAATACCTCCTTTGCCTATTCCGTGACACCCACTTTGTGGCCACTACTGAAACTTAAGCAGTCCCGTTTGCTTAAACCCAAATTTCGTATCTCCGAAGAGATTTACTTTCTACCGTTTATGTTGTTGGCCCTGCCGCTACCTGCCAATTCCATTTATCTAGACGCCTTCAATCGGTTTGTAGAACTGACCAGGAGTAGTGGACTCTATGATTATTGGTTTCAACGCACTTTCTATGAATTGATAGAACTAGGCAGGATAAGCTACTCCACCGACGATGATTATCATTCGTATAGTGATCTCAACTGGCGGGACTTCTATTGGGTGTGGTTAATCTATGTGTTAGGCGTTGGCCTGTGTACAGTTGTGTTAATTATGGAAGTATTATGCCACAGGTGGACGAAAATGAATGAAAGGGTAGCAACTTGAATAAGGAAACCTTAAAGTTGATTGAAAGAACAGGCGCACGAAGCAATAATAATATACTTAAGATAGAGGAAAGTTAGCTTCGGCTCCCCCGTAGTTTATTTACCCTTGCTATTTGTCTTATTTATCTAAATAAAAGTTTTAAATGCGTTTCATTCACAAAGTTTACTTCGCTTTAAAGAATTCTTGTAGAGGGATTTCCCAAGCTGACCAATAGATGGCGCCTCTATTGAAATTGAAGAGAGGATTGAGGAAACTGAGAGAGAGAGAGAGAGAATAGCGTTGAACCCACTGTTACAGTTTCATTTTTAATGCGAAAGCAGTGAGTGGAGAGCGCTTTCGATTTTTGCACTAGTGTGGCTTTGAAATTCCCAAGCAGTTATGGCATTGCTGGCATGAAGAGACGGATGTTGGACTTACAGTTGACAGGCAAGGAGAATGATGCTGCTGAAGAAGAAAAAAGAAAGAAGAAAGAAAGAAAAAAGAAGTGAGCGGAGAGCGCCTTCGAATTTTGCACTAGTGTTGCTTTGAAATTCCCAAGCAGTTAAGGCATTGCTGGCATGAAGAGACGGCTGTTGGACTTACAGTTGACAGGCAAGGAGAGTGATGCTGCTGGTGTGTGTTTCTATAAAATAAATGCTAACAATATAGGAAAAGAAAACTGTTGTTACTGAATATTGTTGTTTAAGTAGAATCTGTGAAGCTCTTAATTCTACAGTGAAAGATCTTACTTTTAAGTCAGACCCACCCAACATTTGGAAGATCATTTTCATAAAAAACAGATTGATGAGTCTTTTCCGACTACTTTTGATGATCCAAAAGAGATTGCCTATCATATGCGATTAATTGAGACTCGAAAATGACTCATGAAAATGCTCAAAATGTGATTTAGTGTAATACGACTAAAAAAAGACACTCAAATGACTCAAATGACAAAACTGATAGGAAACTGATCGGAAGAACGGTTAAAAACGACTCTTGAAGAAGAATTGCGGCTAGTTTACCATTTTCTATCGACTTAAGCGCATTTATGACTATTTTAAACATCCTTGGGACTCGAATAATATCAAAAATTACATAAAATGTTTGCTGGGGAGGTGCTCTTGATACATACAAGATTGTATTTGATTTGACCAAGAGCCCTGCCCTTGATTAGGGATGAAAATATGAGAAAACTTGCAGTAGATTACGTTTAGCACTTGATACAAGCATTTTTATACTCTGTACCAAAGGTACATAGGGTTTAATAAGTTTGTGCAAAAGTATGTAACATCCAGAAGGAAGCATCTCCGACCCCATAAAGTATATATATTCTTGATCAGCATCAACAGCCGAGTCGATATAGCCATGTCCGTCTGTTCGTCTGTCAGTCTGTCTGTCTGTCTGTCTGTCTGTCTGTCTGTCTGTCTGTCTGTCTGTCTGTCTGTCTGTCTGTCTGTCTGTCTGTCTGTCTGTCTGTCTGTCTGTCTGTCTGTCTGTCTGTCTGTCCGTATAAACGCACAGATCTCAGAGATCTCAGAGATGGTAAGAGATAGAGGTTTGACATGTATGGGACATATGCTTCTTATGTCTGCAGGCAGATCAAGTTTATTTTCAATTTTGTCCACGCCCCCTCCCGCCCCCGCAATTTAGAAAAAACGTCATATCTCCCACAGTTTTGAAGATAGATGGCTTGTTCCTTCTGGACATATTTAGTTATTAGGATAACTTATCGATCCGCCAAAAGAATGAAAAAGATCGGATGAACGGCTTTCGAGTTATGATCAAAAGACAAATTTTCTTGGTACAGAGTATGTTATAGTCGGGCTTGACCGACTTTCTTTCTTGTTCTACTTGATATGAGAGTTTTTCTTACTTGGTTCAAGTATTGAAGCTCTTGGATTAAGAAAAACGGCATCAAAATATGATGATTGGATACAGAATTTCGGTCTTGCAACAAAATATTCATTCTGACATTCGAAATACTTAATCAAAGAATGAAATTCCATCTTTTTTTGAAGATGCTATGCATTACAAACACCTGAACATCTTTAATGTACCCTCTGGGCAGGGTATAAAACGAGTTGTAGACAAATGGTTTACTATCGAAAGCTCATTAGAGTCTTCATGGACGCTTAAGGGTATCACAAAAAGTAGCTTATTAAAAATTTCGCCATCGATTTCCCACAGCTGTCAATCACTTTGATTTGTAAGAAATCCTGGCCACCAATTAGCATTTTCCTGCTGGAAACATTTTTCATTAGTGAGCGCTCCTTTCGGGCGTAAAGTGTGGTGCAAAATGTGGTTAAGCATTAAAATCCAATTAATAACTCTGTTCTACTTTATACAAGCCAAAAATATGTGGTTATCTAAGTTACTGAAGCAGCTACAGCTAGAGCTCAACTATGAGTCCATACTCCTGCTGCAATCATCCAAAGGAAACTGTTGGCCTGCTGCTATGAAATGGGATGCTGCTCCAGCACCGCAATTGCACTTCAATGAGCTGCAGAGCTATCACTTGTATACAAGTTTCAATAAGAAACTTTTGGCCCTAGTTTGTCTGGACACGGATGAGGAGAGAGTAATGAGCGCTCTGTATGAAAATCTGCATGGTATACGAGATACAGCCACCTTGCTGCTGGTTAATCCACGGATTGAGTTAAGAGCCGTGTTCGAAAAGTGTCGCCTGCAACAGATGCTCAATGTTTTGGCCTTGAGTCTGCAACAGGATGGTCTAGTCCATAGCTATCAAGCCTTTCCCCTGTTCCAAATGGTCACACGTCGTTCGATTGATATACAACTGTATTTTGAGAATCAATTGAGTAATCTAAATGGTTATCCCATTACTAGTTTACCGGACAATATATTTCCACGCTCGGTAATAAACCACAATGCTCAAGGAGGACGTCAGGTATTGGGTTATCTGGCTCATCTGTTGCAGAATTATGCCAGCAGGCTGAACACCAGCTTGCAATTCAGTTGGCCACATTTGCCGCCAAATGAATCACTTACATTCCAAACTTTTCTGACTTTAATCAGAAATAATACCGTAGATCTACCCTTACTGTTGGTTAATCCAGGTTTTATTCCCGATGAAATGCACAACTGTTGTGTCCTAGAGATTTCCGGCTGGCAGCTTATGCTACCAGAGGAGCAAATCCTACAGCGAGCTAATCTACTCATCTACTGTTCTCTGCAATATTTGGCTTGTTTGTGGCTTTCCATGATTTTGATAGCTCTGCTGCTGAGCTTTGCCCAGTTTCTAGGAACGGGTAAGTGGCCCAGTTTAGAGAGTGCATGTTTAATTGGCAATCAGTTTTTAAGAGGCATGCTATGCCAACCCTTTGATATACCCCTTAAACCTTCAATAAGACAAAAATTCATCTATTTCCTTTTACTACTGAGTGGCCTGCTGCTCTGCAATGTGTACTTAGCTGGCCTACAGACCATGTTTGTACAACCACCCACAGCACCACCTATACGCAGTTACGAGGATCTGCGTCAGGCAAATCTTCAAATTTTAATTGACCGACAGGAGTATAAGTTGATAAGCGCCGTTTTGGGCAAGGATGTGCTTAACCAGTCTAGGGACATTTTCAAGCAAATCGAATCGGTCATTGAGTTTCAGGCCATACGCAACAGTTTGAACACCTCCTATGCCTATCCGGTGATGCGTAAAATGTGGCCCGTTCTACAACTTAAGCAGTCCCGACTGCAAACACCCAAATTTCGTCTCTCCGAGGAGATTTACTTTATACCATTTATGCTTTTGGCCACACCGCTGCCTCCCAACTCGATCTATCGCAAGAGCTTCTGTCGATTTGTGGGGCTAACGCGTAGCTCCGGGCTCTATAATCATTGGTTACGGCGTACTTTCTATGAATTGATAGCCCTGGGTAGGATTACCTACTCCACCGATGATGACCAGCACATGTTTAGTGATCTCAATTGGTGGGATTTGTATTGGGTGTGGCTGATCTATGTGGTGGGAGTTGGTCTGAGTACGGTTGTGTTTGTTATGGAGCTACTTTATGATAGATACTAAATCTTGTTCCGCTTGATAAACCCAACCTTAATGGTATCCCAAGTGGATTTCTCTAAGTATTTTAGTTATTAATTGCTTTGCTAGGTATTTTCGAATTAAGCTAATATTTGTACCCGTTTCTCGTGGAGTAAAAAGGCTATACTAAAGTCGTGCAAAATGTATGAAAAGAGGCAGCATAACTTCTGCAATTTGTAAGATATAGATCTTAGATTTAGGACTCACATTTATGTATCCAATTCTTGTAATCTTGGAAAATTTTGTATAAAATTCGTATAATAAACAGCCAAGTTATAAAAATATCTCATCCTGTCTTTTTTTTGGGGCAAAATCGTTGGAAATTCACACCATACTCACCGTACTCAGACCAAGTCGGATTCAGAAAGGGCTCTTCTTGATCGAGGAATGCACTGAGTACAGATCAGAACTGCACATGACCTTTCTGGACTTTGCTAAGGCCTTCGACATCGTAAGCAGGCAGGGTTTGCGAAGGACGATGGATACCGTAAGTAACGTGTTTCCCTCATCAGAGCGACAGACGACATCGCCCAGTGTAGAGTGCTTCACGACGGAATGCTTTTGCAGCCTTTGTCAGTCCAGGAATGTGCTCTGTCGCCCATTCTGTTAATAATGGCGCTACACTGCGGCCTGCTCCAAGACGAAGCCGAAACCGCTCAGCATCCTTTACACACAATCCCTGGCTCTGGCTATGGACGAACAGCCAGTTGAGCAAGTTCAGCAATTGAGCTACCTGGGTAACGTAGTCGCTGTTGATGGAGGCACGGAACTGGATGTGGAGACGCGCCTGCTAAAGGCTAAAGGTGCCTTTGTGATGCTGTCAGCTGTTTGGCCATGCTCGTCATATCCAAGCTGGCTCAAGATCAAGCTATTTAAGTCCGGAGTCAAGCGAAAATGCAAAGTGTCCATATAATAATACGCAGAATGAAATGAAGTTTGATAGGACACACATTCCGGAAGAACTCGCACTCCAACGCAAGGAAGTGAATGGAATGGAACCCATTGGACGGACTCGAGAAACTTGGAGGAGAACTATCGGTAGAGAGGCGAAAAGTATCAGGAAAAGGTGGGGAGAACAAAAAGAGAGTTCCCTGGCGAGGAGTAGTTGCTGCCCTAAGTGCCACCCAGGGATTGGAATAGAAGAAGATGAAGAATGCAGCACAATTCAATTAAGTTAACAAAATGTAAAGCCTGAACATTGATGCTAATGAGCTGTTAATTAACAGAGGGAAAGGCTATTTAAAGCTTCTTTCTCTTGGTTTATCGTGTAAGATGGGTATACCGATATATGGGAATATGTACTTCAGCTTTTGTATGATGTACGCAGAGTTTTCCACAGAAGTCACAAGACCTTTTCCTCAGTCAATCAAGGCCTTCTGACACACCTTCGGCAAGTAGTGAACTTAACACTATTGGCACGAGTTATAGGATCACCTCCGCTTGTTCAGTTTTTCACTTCCTATTTGTACCCATCTCTGAATGGACTTCATTACCACCTCCAGCCCCTATGGCAACCACAATTTAGTTTCGTTCGTTCGTTTATTAGTTATTAATGACAAGCAAAGATTGAATAGCTAAGAAAATACAAAAGTTACAATTACTTGAACACGCTCTATGGTAGTGAGGGGGGGAATTGTGAATCGTTAGTCATTTGATTTGGTGTACCACAAGTAGGCCTAGACGGGCATATTGGTATGCTCATCACGATGGAAGATCTTGACATCGAAGAACTTGAAGTTGTGCACATCGAAGTAATAATCATGCTTCACCGGACGATTGAAGGGGAAGCCGAAAGGCAAAGCATCCACATAGCGAGAACCGTGTCCCACGCCACAGCTAACCACGGGATCGTAGCCGGTGAATTGCTGCACGGCAGGCTCATGATAGGCATAGACCATGTAGAAGAACTGATACACTTGACCACCCTTCTTGCCCTTGGGCAACATCATGCGATTGGGCACACCACAGTGGGCCTCGGACTGATCCAGCTTGAATTTATAGTCACTGTTGGTGGCATCCATCAGTTTCTGGTACAGCTCCAGGTAGGTGGTGCGATCGTTCACCCAGAAGCTGAAGTCACCGCTGCTGCGCTTGATGTGATTGACGCCCGCCTCCAGCTGCACCTTGAAGTGTTCCAGCTCGAAGAAGTTCTGGTAGTTGTGCTCCAGTGGGATGACATGTCCATTCTCATCATATTTGGGACCAATGAACACCTTGACAATGGCCGCCTGAGCCTTGTCGGACGACACATCCAGAGTGAACTCGAAGGGCTTGTGATTGAGACGCTGCTGGCGCGCCTTGATCACATAGCTGGCTCCCTTGTAGTGGGAGTTGCGTCCAAAGTTATAGAGCACATCCGAGCTGCCCTCGACAGCGGGCTCCACATTCACCGCATTGCTGATGTCCGCATCGAAGTACTCGAAATAGGTGGTCAGACTCTCGGGCATGTGCACGTCATCGATCTTGACGCCCTCAAAGCTGTAGTCCTTGTGGGTGTACTCGGGGAAGGTTTCCATCAGGTGCCAGTAGTGGCCGACCAGGTTCTTGTACACGCCATAGAAGAGCGGGTCACGCAGCGAAGTTTCGTAGTGCAGGAAGGTGCTGGGTAGCTGCTCCTGGTACTTACCATAGGGACGACCCTCGCTCACAATATAGCGATACCATTTGCTGAGGCTGCCATAGAACTTCCTGTCCACGCTGTCCACATTGCCTTGGATGATGTTGCCCAACTGATTGACCACATCCATATCGAACACCTCGTTCTTGTGAATCCAGTCCATCACCCGCTGGGTGTAGATATGCACGTTCTCGGCATACTCCACATTGTGGGACTGGTAGAAGCTGTGGTGATTGTCCCGGTTGGGATAGGGCACTCCGTTGTAGTCGCGCAGGCCGCTGTAGTAGCCAGACTCCACGGGCTTGTAGACATTGAAGGTAGGTACCTCACCCAGGTCATTGGACAGACGCTCCAGATAGTAGCGGGCCAGCAATTGCCAGTGGACATAGAGCCAGAGTTCACCGCGACGATCCTTGTTCAGCACATGAGTCTCATCGCCCTTGGTCCAGTAGGGATAGTCCAAATTGAAGTAGTAGTAGAAGCTATTGAAGCCCACATCCTCCAGGTAGTAAGCCAGGCCATGGTCATAGTTCAGTTCACCGTAGACATTCGAGTAGTTCGACTTCAGCACAACATTGTAGATGTTGTCCATCTGCTTGACATGGTGGAAGCCATGCATCTTGTAATGCTCAGCCATCTCCAGGGTCTGGCCATCGAAGAAGCTCCAGGGGTGAATCTCATACTGGGCGGGCAGCACAATACCCTGCATATCGTCACGGAACAGGCTGGCAATGGTGAAGGCATAGACGAACAGCTGTTTGTTCACTTGCTGGCGGGCCCAGAACACGACATGCTGGAAGGTCTCCCAGTTCTTGGCGAAGTAGAACAGACGCACCAAGCCCACGGCATACTCCTCATGGCGCTCGTACATCACCGACCAGACCTGATCATCATGGAAGGGATGATGCTGCCACAGATCGAAGAAGTGCTGTAGTTTCTCGGGATGATGGTAGTCGCTGACATGCTCCCACGGTTGGTACTCGTAGTAGCTGGTCTCATACTTCGTCACGAACACATCGTCCTGGTAGACATGCTGGAACATGTCCAGCACGAACTTCTGCTTCACCAGGAAATCCTTGTCGGCCACCTTGGACTCAACATGCTTGCCATGGCTTCCCAGGGCCAGGAGGGCCACCACTGCTAGAACTGCAACCGCCGTGAAAGACTTCATCTTGCGGAATCATACTGTTGCAACGGCAGCAACCTGCATTTATACCCGGAGACCGGGAGCACAGAGAGATTTGCCGGGCCGGGCAATGGCCGTACGCAGCCATTGCCTTGACATTATCAGGCCAGATCCGCTCCACCTCTCTGGCAGAGCTCTCAGTGCGAGCCCTCTGAGATGAAAAGTTGATCAATCGCTGGTAGACTTTGATGACCAGCCCCAATTCTAGTACACGATGATGTAAGTAAACAAGGTTACAGCAACACCTGTTGATTGGACATTACTTAGTAACAACAGCCGCGGCGCGCACCTTGATAGCATTACCCACCTTTGGGGTCATTCATCAAATCTGTGGCTTATCAAGCCAAATGCTACAATCTAAAAATATTCGAAATGGCAATACATTAATCATATCAGCAGGCACCAAAGAAGTAGACAACAAAGAACAATGGATCATCATCAGCATAGACCCAATTTGGTCGGCTTTCATCTCTGTGAACATAAGACTAACTTTTTATTTCATTTGGCCCATACGAGTCAACCTTTTAAGCCGCTTGGGGTTGTCAGTCACAACACTTTGATAACCTTTGACCAGAATATGGAATATTCGAGTCCAATCAGTATTTAAGTAAACAGAATTCTAGAAAACGAATGTTTGAGAAAAGAAAAGAAAATAGGTCAAGCCCGACTATAACATACTCTGTACCAAGAAAATTTGTCTTTGATCATAATTCGAAAACCGTTCATATGATCTTCTTCATTTCTTTGGTGGATCGATAAGTTATCCTAATAACTAAATATGTCCAGAAGGAACAAGCCATTTATCTTCAAAACTGTGGAAGATATGACGTTTTTTCTAAATTGCGGGGGCGGGAGGGGGCGTGGCCAAAATTGAAAATAAACTTGATCTGCCTGCAGACATAAGAAGCATATGTCCCATACGTGTCAAACCTCTATCTGTTACCATCTCTGAGATCTGTGCGTTCATACGGACAGACAGACGGACAGACGGACGGACGGACAGACGGACTTGGCTATATCGACTCGGCTGTTGATGCTGATCAAGAATATATATACTTTACGGAGATGCTTCCTTCTGGATGTTATATACTTTTGCACAAACTTATAATACTCTATGTACCTACGGTACAAAGTATAAAAACAAGCTCTTCTCACTAAGATTACTTTTTAGACTCTACTTTTGTATGACAGCTATACTATATAGTTGTCCGATTTCAAACAAACTTGGCAGAATCATGAAGAAGCATAGCAAACTAAGAAATACAAAGTTTGCAGACGTTTGAATTGAAAACAAAAAAGGTTTTCTCACTAAAACTAGTTTCTCGACCGATCATTACTATGGCAGCTATAACCTTTAGTCAACCGATATTGACAAGACTTTGAAGCATTGTGTTAAAGCTTATAAAATAAATATATGCCAATTTTAAAGAGGTTTACATTGAAAACAAAAAAGTTTCTTTTATTAAGACTAATTTTCTAACCTTACTTTTCTATGGCAGCTATGCTATATAGATGTCCGATTTCAACTAAACTTAACAGAATCGTGGAGAAGCATAGAAAACTAGTAAATACGGAGTTTGGAGACGATTGCATTAAAAACACACAAGTTTTTCTCACTAAAACTAGTTTCTCGACCGATTATTACTATGGCAGCTATACGTTCTAGTCATACGATCCGGTCAGTTCCGACAAATGTGCAGCGTATTTGTTCAAGAAGACTTCGTGCAAAGTTTTGATGGCGGAGATAGCATAGAAACAGACGGACGGACAGACGCACAAGACAAAATCTACTCAGCTTGTCATGCTGATCCAGTATATATAATATGTACTTTATGTGGTCGGAAATGCTTCCTTCTATGCGTTACAAAACAGGGTATAAAAACACAATTCGTTAGCTTAGATATGTTTCATGTGGTTCGGGCGGTGGTAATTAAGTACCGTATACTAGTACCCTAAAGCTAGCTACCATTATTCCCAAGACTTAACAATTAGGCTTCAGGTACTGGCGATTTCTCTAACTACCGGTGGGGAGCCTTTTCGCCATCTATCGTTACCAGCTAGAAATCAAAGAAAAAATGTTTATAAATCGCTTTTTGCTGTAATTGGAAACGAATAGCTCCAAGAGTTTCACTGAATCTTTAACCATTCGGGCACTCACGACTCCCCGTTGAGCTGTGGAGTTGTTTAATAAGAACCAGGGTATCAGAAGTTTCCAAATTGTAGTAGTTTTTTTTTTTGGAATTGAATACCAATTGTCAATTTTCGACAAGCAATTCAAGAAGGTCTTCAATAGAGTCTTAGGCCTCAATATTCCTGATGTGGGGGGCGTTGCCCTAGATTATAATCTGATGTACGCCCGCATGACTTACCGGAAAAACACCATTTGAGTTTCCCTCCTTAGAATTTGTATAAATAAGTATGCTTAGCTTTACTGCTTCATCCGCCATGTGGCTGCCTTTCCTTTTACTTCTAACAGTGCCTTTGGCCACAGGTTCTCCCGCTAAGTTTATTCACAAAGTGGCTGAAGCTTCTTCAATATCCTCACTAGTGATTCAGCCTGATTACTGTGCGTCTACATTTCTACAAGAGTTACTGGTGACCACAACTACTCCAGTGGTTTTGCTTAATCTACACTGGACCAGCTCACGCCTGGAAATGTTCAACCCTGTGCTTCAAGTGTTCTGCTTGCCAGCTAAAGGATTTGAAAGCGAGTGGTTGAATCAAATTCAGGGAAAGGATAAAGCTATTTTGCTTAATGCAAGCCTTAACTACACTCAGCTGGTTTCGTTGCTAAGAAAGTTGGAGAAGCAAAGTATTCATCAGTTGCTGGTTTTGGAAGAAAACTCGACTTACAGCTATCGCTCGCTTCCACACTTTGAGGTACTTCAATTTCCACTGGAAACGGCCAGCTACTCCTGGAGCTTGGAGCTGGAGTCAATCAACATGCAGGGTCAACCTTTGCTGGTGCTACCCGATCAATCGCATCCGCGTAGCATTATTTACCAGGACAAACAAACTGGAAAGCAAATACTAGCCGGTTCTGTGGGACGCTTTGTACGACTTTTGGCTTGGAAATTGAATGCCACTTTGGAGTATTCCCAAAACCTTATACCAGGTCAGGTTATACATCCTCTGGACCTAGCTGAATTGGCTAAGAACCAAAGTCTGGATGTACCCATAAGTTTGATCTTGGTCCTAGAACCCAAACAGTTGCCACTTATCAGCTACCCCTTTGAGTTGACACAAATTTGTTTGATGATACCGCTCTCCCAGGAGTTACCGCTCAAGGATGTGTTTCTTGTGTTGGCTAGTCCAAGGAATATGGTTATAGGTTTGGCCCTAGTCTATGGCTTTGGTCTGGCCTTCAGTTTTTATAGAATGCTAACTAAACAGACGGTTTATTTGCAGGATTTCTTGCTAAATGATGTAGCTCTGCGTGGTTTAATGGGGCAACCCTTTAAATTTTGCCACCGTTCCCAAATGTCCTTGAAATGTCTGTACTTTAGCCTCATACTACTGGGTCTCAATCTTAGTTGCATCTACCAGGCCTGTATGGGCACTATGCTTACACATCCACCCAAATATTTTCAACCTCGCAGCCTGAAAGATGTTTTAAGGATGCGATTGCCACTGGCCGTAAATGAACCAGGAGTGGCTATGGGTGAAGAAGTGAATCTACCTCTAATGATACTAAATGGCAGTGAATATTATAGACTTAGGGATAGCCTGAATACCAGCTATGTCTATTTCAGCTCGCGTCTGCATTGGGGTCTGTTTAGTGAACAACAAAAGTATTTGCCCCATGAACTCTTCTTGTATTCCCAGGAGGCCTGCTACAGCTCGCTGGCTCTGATGTCCTTTCAGTTAAGGGAGAACTCTCGCTTCCGAGAGCCTATTAGTAGGCTAAGCTTGGAGGTAAGAGCCAATGGCATGTTCCAACATTGGGTGGGAATGCATTTCTATGATATGGCTGAAGCGGGTCTGGTTAGTTTTAGAGAGCAAGGCCGGAATCAAGGCGAGCCAGCTAATGATGGAGTTTTAAGATTCAAGGATCTGCAATGGATTTGGTATGCCTATGTGGGGCTCTCACTAATGTCAGTGGTAGTATGGGGTGTGGAACTCATGGTGGAGCGGTTTTTTCAATTAAACTGCAAATGTTAAACCAATAAAGTTGCTAATCACCCGCTAATTAACATTTTCGTTGCAAGGGTGGATCAATAAGTCAAAAAAAAGGCACCGCAGTGCATTGGAGAGCGAGTGCAAGAAGCAAAAAGTAATTGTCATCGTTTCCAATGAAGTAATTAAGGCTGAAATCAAAGCTGTTCTGGTAGTCAAACGATTTGCATTCGTCCTGCACGTTTTCTCGGTCCTTCGAAGCACTTTGCCTACAGCAAGAACTGCCACATTGTGCGGAAACCCACTAAGTGCTCTACTGGAGGGGTGAGTAAGCTGGCGGTTTCATAGAACAGGTCCAAGCACATAGCCTTGAGGAACCCCTGCAGAAACCACAGAAGTCTACCTCTGAAGTAGGGCCTGATGATTGCCTGTAGGGTATAGCGGAACACCAAATTCACCTAGAGCGCTTAGGATTCGGTTCCAGTCAGCGCTGTTTAATGCATTTTTTACTCTCTAGGGTGTCTAGAAGTACTTCGTAGATCCTCGTTTCCAACTAGGTCCCCTAATAGCTCTCGTCAATTGCATTCACTCTTGACTTGGCATGGTTAAGCGAAAGCCCACCTGCTCCACTGTTGGACTCGTCGAGTTTCTGGCTTAGGAGCTTCACCAGTACCTTACCCACTGTATCGAGATAGGTCCATAGTACGGTGAGTTGACTTCTTGGTTTAGGAAGAAGTAACCGTAGTTGTTTTTCCAAAGTTCCTTCGCGCAAACATTGCGATGCAGTGTCATGGCTAGTTTAACAGCTCGGTTCGAAACACCTTCCTGTCAGAGTGCTTTATATGGCTGAAGGTACAACGCTGCCGCCAGTATTTCTGATTCCATCATCTTCTCTTAAGTATTTGTGGTGAAAACACATTTCCACAATCTTTTTCAGCTCACACGGGTTGCTGGGAGTGGCCCGTTTTGTATAAAGAGTGATTTAAATGCTGATTGGTTTATCAGTGTACATATTTTAAAACCTCACGCCTGATTCCTAGCATGTGGCAACGCCAAAAATGCTCCGTAAGCTTTGCCATTTCACCATGAATAGACGGTCAAATGAACAGAGCTGGCACTTTAGTACCCAAATTCGTGATTTGTGAGAAATGCGTTATAAACGACCTACCGAACAGGCTATACCAGCTAATGTGACCAAATTTGGCACCAGTTTCCCTGTATTGGAACTTAATCCATTATACCGTGTAAGCAAAATGTGTACTGACGAGTATAATGCCGATGTAACGGCAAGACAGTAGGAGATTTAAGATTCTGTGGTGCCTCTACCTCTTACCAACTCCAAAATATGAACAAACGTATTGACAGGCGGGCATGGCCATACCTTCTCAGCTGTTAATGCACATCAGTAATATTAGACCAGCTCCATGACCTCTTTTAAATGCCATTCTATACCTCAAGTTACCAACTTCCTTACTGAAAAGTTAACTCCGCTTAACTTAGTATTTCCTCAGCGATTTCCAGTAACCGTTTTATTGAAATTCCCCTCTCATAACTGGAAAATTCAATGTGGTACACTCTTTAATTAGTTGTTCCAGGTTACATTTACATTGCTCGTATAATCGTGTATGTGTGTTAGTGCCCAGCGTCTAAATGCACGCTCTATTACAATTATTTGTCCGTTTCCTGTTGCAAAATAAATTTGTATTGCATTCGTAATAAAATAAAGTGTTTTTGTTGTGGTTTGCTTTGTGTTACATCTTTTTCTTAACTATACAAAATATATCTGTATGTTTATGCTTTCTCTAGGTACTTAAGTCATGGTATATGTGGAAAATCAGAGAGCAAGTTGAGATATACATATAGAGAGAGAGAGGGAGAGATTCATAAATAGAATAGAGTTCGAAAATAAGTACATGTGGGAGATCGCTTAAGTAACTAAAAATACAAAATACAATCAACTTAAGGTCTAAGGTTAATTTGCACTAAACGGAATGTACAATAATACACAAGATTTCACTAAGGGTTAGACCAAACACAGAATCAATGAAAAATAAATTAGATAACGTTGCTCAGATTCGAAGTGGGCGGCGTGCTATTACTACTAGTGTTGGTGCCCTCCTCCAGCAGTTGCAGCAGCCTCTGTTTTGTGCGTTTATCGCTGACACAAATGCATTGTATTAGATTCGTCAACTGTTTGACCGAATACTCATCGGTCAGTCGCTGTTGCTCGATCCACTGTTCGAATTGTTCCGGTGAGAAATAATAGGTTTTAATAAAAACATCCACATAGGAGCGATGCTTTGGATACTTTTGATTCGAGATGAGTTCAAGGAATGATATAAAATTCGCAAAATCCAATTGCATGAGAGCTCGTCCACCGGCCGAGCATTTACGCACATTGGAAAAGCTGTCGAGAAGAGAATACAAGTGGTAAGATGGTGAATCAATGTAAGCAAATGTCACTTACCCTTCTACTAGTAGATGTGTGGCCACATGGGCCATGGAATTCCAAACATGTTTCGGCAAAGGTACTTCCTTGGATATCTCCTCCAGGCACATGGCAAAGCTTTGAATGTTCTATGCGAAAGAAGAGATAATTCTGTTCTCTGTTGGAAAGTCCTTAAAATATCATTTCTTACCCGATTCAGCACATCACTGTAGCTGCTATGCTGATGTATCACATGATTCACATCCCATTTGACCTTGGCCATTTGTGCCAATATCCCGGACAAATCAATTACACGCGAGGTGACACAGGTGTACACAGGCTTAGCCAAATCCTTGATGTATTCACTATATTCCATATAATTGCTTAGCAAGGGTCGCTCGGCCAAAGGTAAAAGATGATTCAAATAGTTCTGTAGCACCTGAAATTGTTGTAACATGCTGCGTCCAGCTTCCACAGCCATTATGCGCTGTGCCAGGCCATACAAGGTATCCGGATTGGCCAGTTCATTGTTGGTCTAACAGCAAAAGAGGAAAATAAGGTTACAAGATCAAATTTAACACAGACAAAACTACCAGAGAGGAAAAGTTGAGAGGCCATAATTTAATCTGCGGCAGCACCTTTGACTCCACACTTCGTAAACGTTGCTCCAAGCGTTTAGTATACATTTTATCTGTGGAGACCAACTGGAAAGGAGATTTTGTTTCATTAAATTTAATTTCGGCAACTCCAAACACCTCACTTACCGCATCCTTGCCAAAAATCTCATGCACTGCATAGATATAGAAATCAATCAGCTCCAGCATGCAGGCCACAATTTTCGGCGAGATGCAGTGCAGCAGTTTACACATTTGTAAATACCGTCCCAGGCAGCGTAACACATTTAAGGCCGTGTTATTCACCAGCAGTTGGCTGCTGAACAAGTAAAGGGTTAACTTTGGTTGACATTTCCAAATGGAAGACTTACTTATTGACTGGTGGATCATCAAATTCCTTGCTCTGGAGACTTAACTTTTGCTCATCATCGCTCTCCTCACTGAAATAACAAGAGGCTTCGTCCACAATGCCCGAGAGTATGTCCTCCTCTAGCATGGCTGCATCTAGGCCACCATCAAAGGGGGAACTCTTCTCCGAGAAGCGTAAAAAGTAGCCGTAGGAACCATAAATGGAGCTGCCACCACCATCTTGTGAGTGCACAGAGACCAGTTCATCACAATTGTTGTTGCTAATGGGGGAATTGTTCGAGGAGGCCAACAGAGCGCTGGTGGGGGATTTGTGACGACGCAAAGTGTGACGCACCGAGCGAAATTCCTAGGAAAAAACAAATAGAAAGCTTAGTAATGTTATCCATCCAAACAAACAGCCTCCAACTCACCGGCAGTTGTAGAATATTGGTAAATGAATCCAGTGGCGTCCACGATTCGTTATCCAAAAATAAGCATATCTCTTCCACACAGCTTATATGATAGCGTCTGAAGAACTCCTCGCTCTGTTGCTGCATAGTTTCGATCAACTTCTCGGACAGCTCACCACAGAATTCCACACCCACTTTCTTCAGGCGCTGCACTATGGACAACACCTGTATATATTGATCATATTTCAACGTGGTCAGCTTAACGCTCTGCAGGAACAGGCAAACTTTATTCAAAATATCATTCCAGATGCGAGATTGTCCCTTCTTCAGTTTTTGCTGTATATACAAGTCGGGCGATTCTTCCTCCTCGTCCTTGTACAGCTTGTAGTTGTTGTGCCACATGACCACCTGATAATAGGACGCCAGTATAGTCCAAAATGTTTTGCATAAACTTATCAGACAGGGGATGAGCTTCTCGCTGGGCAATTGCACGCACAGTTGTTCGAACAGCAATTTCGTAGCCTCATCCTGGCCATCCTTGGGTGGTTCGTTGTAACCTCTGAGCACAGCATTCACCGAGGAATGTATGGCCGAAATGTAATTGATGTGCAATTGATCCATGGCAATGAGCGATTTATTGGCCAACTTGTAGGCCTCCTGGAGTTTAGCATACTTGCGCATATCGAAATTGAGCACCATTTCGTTCAGTACGGTGTCCAATTGGAATTCCAGGAGCAGCATGGTCTCTTGAAGCTTTTTGTACAGAGATTGTACACAATTGAATTGCATATAGGATTCAGCAGAGGTTTTGCATTGCAGCAGCAAGGCAATGGCAGCGCTATAGTTGTGATCCGCCAGCAACTTTTGCAGTTCGACATCCGTGGTGCGCTGAGAGAGAGAGAGAGGGAAATTATGAACTAAACCTCCAAGGCAACACCATTTTTTTGACCCTCACCAGCTTCTTGATGGCCATCAAGGTATCCAGTACTTCTTTAAGCACCTCCCGCTTACGATAGCTGGCCAAAATCTCCAAGCTGGTGGTGGTCAGATTTGTGCGTGCATAATTCAAATACGATCTGGCCTTCTGACAAGTCCACAGTGATTCCTCCAGCTTCTTTTGCGTCTCATTGATGGCCGTAAATTCTATGCTGCAGGCATTTCTCTGCTCCAATATGTTTTGTAGCACTTGTTTGGTCAAAACCTTTTGCTGTGTGCGCAACTGGCCGATGGTCAGCTCGATGAGATCCTGGTCTATGCCCGCCTGAAGCACTTTCTGCAGATCATCCATGGTTACATATATATGACTGAGCAAATCTATTTACAAGATATTTACCTTCAGCTCATCTAGACTGGGATTTCCCTCGGCACTGTAGTAGCCTGGCTCAATGCTCTCCAAGATCTCCTGATCCGATTTTTGTGCACTTGCTAAGGTGGCTTCCTCAGCATCTTTATGCTCTGCTTGACTGTGATGGGTATCCGTGGTGACAGTTTGGATGAAGTAATCGGAAAACCCCATAGCAGGAATTTTCATTTGGCGATGCGTCTGCGTGTGTGTGCAAGCGTGTGTGTGTGTGGTAAGTTGTGGGCGGAAGCAGCAAGAGCAGGGTTATCAAATGATGAATGCGCGTCACAGAGCTGGTTAAGATTACTCACCTGTTTGTGCAGCAGGTCCATGAATTTGGTTTTAAACTCATCCATTTTGGCCTTGGAGTTCTGCATATTTTAGCCATGTAAAAAAACACAGAATGCACTCAGCAGTGTGACCATGTGCGGGGTAAGCTAGAAATGCTAAACAAAACAAATGCATTTCCAACAATGTAAGGGGTACTCCTGCAATTGGATTATTAATTGAAGTGCAGTACAGACTTAAATACCCTGCAGTAGGGGAGGTGGCGATGGTTATCTGCTCTCCTTACATTAACTATCTACTGTTTACAAGCGCTGCCCTATGATAGATTAAGTACCTACGTACCAAAAGCAGTATCCCTTTGGAAAAGCAGCATCTGTAACAAAGTGAATAGAGTCTTAGGCTGTCTTTACGCTGTTCGACACAATAATCTTGAAGGCCTGCGTTTAATTTAAACAACTAACATGTAAGCCTACTAGACTGTCTTGTCTCAAGTGGCGAACTGTGTGAAGGCAGCCTTACAGCTACAATTTATAGTTCCACTAAATTCTTACATGTAAAGAGAAAAGGTGGCGATTTGTTACCCCTAGGAAATGCCCATGGGTAAGCACTTAAATGTATTGCTGGTGGAATGAGCTGCGAGTACTTCTGGTTAATAGTAAATACAGAGCTCAGCGAATTGCAGCATAGTGTAAACCAATAGAGTTTGCCTAGATTGTCCATTCGGAGTAATATTGCCGCCAATTTGGCCTCACAAAATGGAGGTATTATCTGCAAATTAAGCAACGGTCACACTGCCATTTGTAATCAGTTAATTGATTGTTAACACTTTGTTTTTAAGCTGTTTTATATAGTCCTTAGTCTAAATGTGTAATGTTAACTGCCTGTGAAAGATGCGCATCTGCATGGTGTCGGATTTCTTCTATCCCAGCATTGGGGGCGTCGAGGAGCATGTGTACAATCTCTCACAAATGCTCTTGGCGCAGGGGCACAAGGTAAGTGCACAAGTAAGATGCCCTAATCTCACATGGCTAATCTCCTAATCTCCCACAGGTGGTGGTGCTGACCCATGCCTATGGCGATTGCAGTGGCATACGCTATGTGACCCAGGGCATGAAGGTCTACTATTTGCCCATCAAGGTGTGCTACAACCAATGCATCCTGCCCACAGCTGTCTGCAATGTGCCAATGTTGAGGGCCGTACTGCTGAGAGAGCAGGTAGAAGTGGTCCATGGTCACTCCGCCTTTAGTGCCTTAGCCCATGAGGCTTTAATGGTGGGCTCGCTGCTGGGATTGAAGGTAAGCTTAAGGTTTTATTGAGCTTCGTATTCACTTTAGCCACTGTTTTGCAGACGGTTTTCACGGATCACAGTTTATTTGGCTTTGCGGACCTTTCGGCCGCTTTGACGAACAACCTGTTGGAGGTAAATCTGAGCATGGTCAATCATGCCATTTGTGTGTCTCACATAGGCAAGGAGAATACGGTGCTCCGTGCTCGCGTGGCCAAACAGCGCGTTTCCGTCATACCCAATGCAGTGGACACGGCTTTGTTTACACCCGATCCCAGTCAAAGGCCCAGCAATGGCAACAGTAAGCGGAGTTATTCAGATTCAACAGAGATTTAAAGATTTCCCCCCTCCATTCTAGTAAACATTGTGGTGGCCTCCCGCCTGGTCTACCGCAAGGGCATTGATCTCCTGGCTGGTGTTATACCTCGCTTTAAGAACTCGCCCCAGGTGCGCTTTATCATTGTGGGCGATGGTCCCAAACGCGATTTACTGGAAGAGATACGTGAGAAGACCAATATGCAGGACCGTGTGGAAATGGTGGGCTCGGTGGAGCATGCCCGTGTGCGTGATGTGTTGGTGCGTGGCCATATCTTTGTGAATACCTCACTGACTGAGGCCTATTGCATGGCCATTGTGGAGGCAGCCTCGTGTGGCCTGCAGGTGGTGTCCACCAGTGTGGGTGGCATACCCGAGGTGCTGCCCAAAAGCCTGATACTGCTGGCAGAGCCCGAAATAGATGCCATCTATGCAGCCCTAATGGTGGCCATAGAAAGACTGACTAGCTCAAATGAAAGCAATTTAAAGGAGGGAAAGCGCAAAAGGCGCAGGCCCCGCCCCGCGGCAGAAAGCAATTACTTGGAACCCCAACTGTGTCCCCACAAATGCAATGAACTGGTCGAGACTCTCTACAACTGGCAGGATGTGGCCCAACGTACGGTGAAAGTCTATGAGCGTGTACTCCAAGAGCCTGCGTTCACCCTCAGCGAACTGATTTCGGCTGTGTATAAGCATGGCTCCTGGTTTCTGGTCTTTTTTGTGGTGGCGCATTTTATGCTCCGGCTACTGGAGCTTTGGCGTCCACGCTGCCGCATCGAACCGGCCCAGAACATTCGTAGTTCGTATAGCAAATCTTCCAGCTGATCTTCGAAGCATAAGCCAAATATATTTGTTAAGAAAAAATTCGCAGAAATTAAAAGCTTTTTGTACATACTCAGGATTCATGTCTGCAGTTGTTGTATGTAGTATCCGGGTGGAGCACTCAGTTTGGACAAAACAACGCAGTAGACTACTCCATGATACTCTAAACTTGAGCGCCGTGACACATTATACATCCAACTGCTGCCCCAAAGTGTTGATTCCTATTGGCAATAGGTGGGGATGTCCATGTGCATCTATAGCTTCTCCTAAACTTGTATTTAAGACTTAGTTTATATATTTGGCAATTCAATTTGATTTAGTCAGCAAAACTCGTCAACTTGTTGAAAACTTATACAATTTCTGCTGCCAAGTTAGCCCAAATTTGTTGTAATGATTCCCAACCAAACTACTGACCGGAAACAGACATCTAGGCATTCGACGGACTCTTCCGACGCAGAATATAGAAAGCGCTTTCCCGCTCAGACGGAGATCACCCTGCGCAATGTTAAGACCAGTGAGTGTTTGAGTTCCGTCTCCAGTCTCCCCTACTACGTTAATCCTCTACTTCCAGCCGAGAATCGACCCAGCAGTTTAGCCGAAAAGGCTATCTTAGTGCTATCAATCATCTTGATAGTACTCACCTTTCCCATTTCCATCTTCTTGTGCATCACCATTCTACAGGAATATGAAAGAGCTGTGATCTTACGTCTGGGTCGCTTGCGCCCGGGTGGTGCACGTGGACCCGGTCTGGTGATTGTTGTGCCGTGCACTGATACCTATGTCAGAGTGGATATGCGTACCACCTCAATTGATGTGCCACCGCAGGAGATTCTCACCAAAGACTCGGTATCCATTCAAGTGGATGCGGTGGTTTACTACAGCATCAAACAGCCACTGGATTTTTTACTTCAGGTGACTGATGCAAGGCAAGCTACTGAACAGCTGGCCATGACCACCTTAAGGAATGTTTCGGGCACCCACTTACTAATGCAGCTGCTCAATTCCAAGGATTTGCTGTCCAAGCAAATCGAATGGGTGCTCGATGGAGCCACCGATCCATGGGGTGTACGAGTGGAAAGGGTGGAGATGTAAGTTTTTATTACCACGACTTGCCTTGGTAATTATTTGATATCCACGCTAGCAAGGAGATTTACATGCCCCCGGACTTGCAGCGGGCCATGGCTGTGGAACAGGAAGCGGCTAGAGATGCGAAGGCCAAGGTGGCGGCTGCCAATGGCGAACGTGATGCGGTCAAGGCTCTGAAGGAGGCAGCCGACATCATGGAATCGAATCCCATTGCCTTGCAGTTGCGTTATCTGCAAACATTGAACAGTATTTGCAATCTAGATACCGAGTGCTATGTGTTTCCCTTTCCGGTTGATATAGTAAAGAAGTTGTTAAAGTGAGAGTTGGGTTTGTTTTACACTTTCAAACTGGCGCCAAGCCACACTAGCTGCACTCTTCTAAATTCAAAACTGCGCGCCTCTAAACAGCTGTACGCAGCCTGGCACGCAGCCCAACTTCTGCTGCTGCTGCTGCTGCTCTACAATTTCTGTACTCGGCGGTGGTTTGAAACGAGTTGTCAAAGGGGAAGGTTGTGTCCGCGCTTGAATCGCATCAATTTCGAAATCGTACAAACAATAATAATAATAACGGCGAATTTGCTAGTTGTTTCAATCATCCGCAGGTCGGTTTAAAAGTATACATATATCAAATAATTAAAGAAATGTACACTCGCTTCGGTATCGACTGTCCCGCTTAGAATACAAATTCGGCGAAATGTACAATTCGTTGGAAAATGTGTGCAATTTGTGTAAATAAGTGAGAAATTGTATAAATTGTGTACATACATACAAAAAAAAAACAGCTTGACTTTAGTTGGCTGGCCAAAAAGTGCAGCATCCTTGCGAATGCGTGCAAATGACGTCATTCGCCTTTTGACCAGTTTTACCCTTACCCCCCTCAGCCTGTGTGCGTGTGAGAGTACGTTTGATTGTGTATGTGTTGAAATTAGAACAAGAGAACGGGAACGAGGCGAAAGAGAAGAAGCTGCTGGAGCAGGAGGGGGCGGGCAGAGGCTGCTGGCCAAGTTCATTTATTTCGCATTCGCATCCTGATACAAAAGGCGAAGGCCAAACGCGAGCGTGTTAACTCAAAAATCCACTTTAATTAAGTTTTTGTGATTTGTTTTATGTTTTTAGGAGTAAAACGGATTTACATATCGCTTAAACAAATTCTACAATTTGCCACAAGGAAACCTATTTGAGGTGAGCAGTTTATAAAAACTATTTCTGGGGAATTTTTGCATTTTAATGCTAAATGTGAAGGAATTTTGTTGTCAATTTTTATTTATTTTATACTGATTTTCCTTTGGATTTGGATGAAAAAGCTCTTCACAAAGTGGTAAGCGACATCTTGACCACAGTTTCTTATAAGCCGAAGCTTTAGATTAATGTTCCAAACCCCAAAGAACTGGTTCGTCAGTCAAGTCAAGTTACAAAATAAAAAAGGAATTCTCGTAAGGTAGGGCTACCTTCCAATAATCAAAGACCCGGCCATTAAAGAATCCTTTGTAGAGAACCTATGAAATATACAGCATAGAGTTTCGTTCGTGAACATTCCTGATCCTTGCTTTTTTCGTGAGTGAATTAAGATCGAACTCACGAACATTTGTTTTTTGACTAACAAGTTTCATCACTAGAAAATGTAAATGATTTATGGTATTTATCTGACAAAATGGTACGGGCACACTCAAATGAAGAATTCCAAGAACGACGAAAGTTTTCAAATGTAGTTCATTTGATTTTGAAACAGTGTTTAGTGCTCTTACCTCAAGTTCGGGTTTTTTTTGGTTACCTGGAGGTACTTTAGTTCTCCAACTACTAAGAAAACCTGGGAATATGTGTCTAGAGAGGGGAGCTCACTTAGTTTGATTATATAGACTGTAGCTGTGTTAGTTCGGGTTTCGTAGAATTGTCATATACAAACACTTTTTACTTTGCGTAATTCTTCTCTTTATGTATTATTAATATAAGTTGATAGCCTCCATATCTAACAGATGTAAATGGAATCATAGGGTTAAAGTTGAACTTACCATTAAAATTTTATCAAAATAAAATGTATAATTTATTTATTTAAACTATTCTTTGCAACCCAACTCTGGTTTTTGCAAGAAATATTTTATAATAGTTTGATTTTACTTAGAGCAAATGAATTTTTAATGACTTTGTAAAAGTTTCTGGCGAAGCACCGGAAAAAGTGAAACACACATAAATTGTAAGCCAAAAAAAAATATATAAAAAAAATGTTCAAAGGAGCAGCAAAGTTCACCCCGTTAGCAGCAACGGCCCCCCGAAAAAAATGTGGCTGTACCTTTTGGTTGTGTGGAGGCTGTAAATAATGAAACAGCAGACAGGCAGCAGACAAACATGCTAAAAACACAGCAAGGAAAAGCTTCCTGGGGGGAAGTACCCGGAACTCTCAAAGGAATACCGGTTGGGGAGTGGGGAAACCCCACATAATCAAAGGCTTTTTATGGCGCCATCAAATAACCAGAAAACTGTTGACTGAAAGTGGCAAGAAGGTTTGAGCCTAGTCTCGGGGCACGTACGACCTAATAAGCATAAGGGGTTTGCTCCAAACCAAGGGCCGCCTCGAATCGATTTTTATTGATAATCAAGTTGAATGCACTTCGATAACACGAAAGTGTCTCAAAGTCGAGGCAAAACTTTGGCCACTTTGGCGAGAAATTTGATAAGCTGCCCTTTTGCTATTCGAGAAGCTCCCTTGGCTCCTTCTCTTCGTTAGCAGGCCGGTGACATCGTCGCCAGGGGAGTCAACGTTGTCTACCTTAATTCCTTCTATTTTATTTTGCTATTGTTCTGTTTGTGTCTACCTACCTACCAAAACAAAAAAAACTTGTTTATCGTTTTTTTTGCCTTTATTTGCCTACCAAAAACAAAGAACCAACATCAAAATGTGTTCTAATTTTATTTATTTATGTTCGCTTCTTAACACTTGGTGACATTTAAATACTTTTTTTTTCGTTTGACTTGGCTTTCGTACCAAGTGGAAAGCTTTATTGGGGCAAAAAAAAAAGTTGGTTAACCCTCGGCCAGAAGTTAAGTGCTTTTAGATTGTGCCGGGTTAAGCTGATAAGGGAGAGCGGATTGTGGATGAGAATAGAATATGAGAAGTAGAATATTTGTTATTTAAGGGGAAACCCTTTAGCTTATAATCAAGCTCAACCTATTTAATAAAAATATAAAAACAAAAACCAATAGATGAGTGACTCATTTCTGCAGTCTCCAAGGTTTTTTCATCTTTAATTTGATGACCTCACAGGCTCTGTTACTAAGTTAAATGACTTCTATGGTCAATTAAGTCAACGTATAGAAATTCTCATATTATAACGTCACAGAGAGATGGAGAAAAGCCTTAAATGTAAAGAGACGAGGGCTGTTTCATAACAAAAATTTATGAAAAAGAGGCATCTTTATAAGTAGTGAAGCTAGCAAACGTTCCTAATGTATTTTAGGGTGCTAAATTCAAATAAATTGTGAGAATTGTTCACATTTCTAGGTTCTGTAGCCATGTTTATTAACCTTTTCAAACCTAACGTAAGCTTAGTTTAATAACGAGGTCATAAAAAACAACAAAAACAAAGCAGATACCATTATTTGGATTAAAAACCGAATTTCTCTGAGATATTTTTCACTTTCCCAAGTTCAAAAAATTCTCAAAATTTGTCCGACAATTGAGATAATTTAAAAATTAACTATGTAATAGTCTAATGTGCTCTCAATTTTACTACATTTACATATTTTTGATATTATCGCGCATTTAGAAGTAATAGCGTAGTTAGGGTCAAAGACAGAGAATCGAAGAAAATGAAAGAGAACACAAAAATGTGCTTGTGTTGGTGAGCACAAGAGACTTCAGCCTTTCGTTACTCACACGAGTTATTTCGGCCAAAGATGTCTATTGGTTTATAATATCCCATACCTGATTTCCAAAAGGACCAAATTTTTGTTGTTCAGGCCGACTTTTCTTCACTTTTTTCAAGGGCTTTTAGATTTTTAAGGACCTTTCTCTTAATACTGTCTCTCTAGCTAGAGACTTGTACGCATATATTTTTGGTAAAATGCGAGTTGTATTTCGGAGGGAGGGTCTGAATATCTTACAAAAGGGCGTTACAACAGCAATAAGTTATTAGCCTTAGTTTCTGAACTTGCAAACTATTGCATCGAAGAGTTGCGGCTACAAATAAAAGGTTTTCCTAAGTTCCTTAAAACAAGCACTTGTATTTGAGGTCCCACATTCAACGAAAGTCTTGGAAAGAGGCTATATTTAAAGTAAAACAGGTCTGCAGGTTCTTTAAGCCCGTTTATGCTTCTGAACAATATATGCCAGTAATTATATTACACTCATTTTTCGGGTAATCGAATGCTTAAAAACCTTTGAAGATGTCCTTGGTCATTTCTGAAGCTTCTACATCCCGAACTTGACCGTTTCTTGGTCTGAATTGTATTTTAATGACACCATACCTAGTCCATGGTTGCGATATAGAGTTAAAACTTGAGCGGATTGCAGTTGAGCCAAGCCAATCATTCCTTTAAAGCAGTGGTGGGCAGCAAATGTGAAATAATTCGTAGAGCAATGGGCGCCAGGGCTGGTCCACCGCTGCTTTAAAGTGGTTTCCCTGTACTGCTTTTGGCTTATTAAGGTTACAACTTTACCTACTTAGATGATGGGTTGCCTACAGCCTCAGTCATCTCACAGATTTTCTTACTTGGAGCGTTTATCATTACGAAATTCAGAAAAGTTAAGTCAAAAAATCCATTTCAAATAAAAGCAGCTGGCTTAAAAATTCAACAATGCTCCCCCAAAAAAAAAATCCTTGTTCCCATTTCATAGGCTTTGACACTTTTGTTCTCCCTTAATCATGATTAGCGATTCCTCCCTCACAAAAGTCAACCCCTTATAGCTGAATTGACCTTCGGCAAAGCGAATGCTCACGTTCTCACACGCCTGAATGTCCATCAAAATGTGAACCACCCACAACAATGATTTGATTTCAACATTGTCTTTTGTATGGCCTTAACAACTGCCATGTGTCCCTTCCAGGAGGGCGTTGAACGAACCAAGAGAATTGGCGCCACATTTAAAAGGCCATTAAGACAACCCGTCGTCACTCATGCTCTCTCTCTCTCGCTTTCTCTCTAACAACCTACCGCACCATATCCAGGCTATGTGGGCCATTGGAGAATCGCGTGCTTCGCCAGAGTTAATTGAGAACCGAATAAAATTTCATAATCAACAACCAAAATAAAAGACAAAAACTCCAGCCCAATGCCTAGTTTATGATACACATTTCGTTGATTCCCTATTAGGAATTGACAATAGTCAAAATGTTAGCCGGGCCAAAGACGGATGACTCATAAGGCGACGTCCTTCACAAGGTTTCGAGCCACAAAATGAATTAACTGAGAACTTTTATTCATATGTTTTATGTCCCCTTTACTTTATTTTTTTTTTCTGTTTGCTTCCTTCGTTTCCAACAATTGTTAGTGCCTTGGAGCATTTGTTTGTTTTCGTGCGGCAGCAAACCGCCGCCTTGGCCCAGGGACGACAGGAGGAGGCGCAGGCTCAGCTGTTTGCGTGGCTTAAATAAATTTCATATGCAGTCACTTCGGTCGTTGGATTGGGAGTGAAGTGAAGGTAACAGGCAGTCAGGCAAAAGGCAGAATGGCGCCATTTTATTGTAAGGAAATGCGAGGGCTGCCTTATGTAATTTATAACATTTTTCCACTGCACTTTTCTCAGTGTTTACAGCTTGTTGACCTGGCCACAAAAGGAAGTCATTAGTCGAGGCTGGCCCGATTTATAAGAAATCTCATAATTGTGGTAATCACACCTAAAACTGATGCCAACTTACCCAGCTGTATATAAAAAAGGCAACTCTCGTGTAATCCCACAAATGGTTGCCACAGTGTCCTTGTTGTTACATCTCCTTATCACATTATGGTACATTTATGGTTTCCCAAAAGTTTTCAGTCAAAAGTAATCAACAGCAATGAGTTGAGCCTTCTGTTGAATCATCATTATTCTAGGCATTCCTTCCTAGTTGACTCACCTGGACGACCCACAACCGTGGATCGCCTTGACACTTGATGCTGTGTGTGAATGAGTAAGATTCCTCTGAATGAATCACGTTTGCCTGCCTAAGCTACATTGTAGCCTGTACTCCTTGTGTGTGCATGGGAATGGGGCGCGCGTGAGCTTGCCGCTGTGACGGAGATTCCCGACGAGACAAGTACGCAAAAAATGCCTGCGAGCCAACTAACAGCAGCGGCAGCAGCAGCTGCTGCTTCTTCTTTATATGGCATTGTCCTTTGTGAGCGAGGGGTGGTTGGTTTGGCTTGGTTGGGTTGGGTGTCTGGCCTCGCAGAAATCGGGCAGACAACAACAACAGACACGAAAAGAGGCAAAAGGACGAGCATCCTGTAGACAGGGGTTGGCCCTGGCCGTCGTCGTCATCGTCAGTGCTTATATTTGATTATTTATTTTCTATTTCATTCTCTATTACGCTTTAGGTTTAGCATTTTCTGCGTTTCTGTTTTGTTCGCCCATTCGTCAATTTTTGGTGGTTTTTGTCGTCTCTCCTTTGGTGTGAGTGGAATATTTGAGTGCAAAGTTCAGCATACACTGGTGGCTCAACATATAAGTCATGGTGTGGATAGGTCTAGATAGTCCATTGTATTCGACTTGAAATGAGCTAAAGTCTTAACCACTTTTATACAGAAATGAAAGAATTGCATAGATTTGATATTATAAGTTCGCTATATTCCATATTCTATGTATTCTTTGTATTCTATATTGTCCATGTTCAGCATAAGATTTCGCTCCCTGATGTTATACATTTTCAATGTTCTTCCTGCTGAACTTCATTGATGAGGTATCATGATACCAACTTTGGGGTAGCATGATCAGGAAGCATGTATCGCGGAAATAGTAAGAATGAACTAAAAATATATATATTATATCTTGAGTTTGACCACTTTAAAGCCATTTCCAAGATAATACGAAGCGCTGAAAATGTATTTGGCCATAAATATTATAGCACTTCGTTCAGCAGGAACCATTTGATGAGTAATTTTTTTCTCAGTGATCAATCTTTCTGTTGAACACTTCCATTAAATCTGAATCTGATGAATGAATGAAGTCCTGAATTGGTACTTTTGATTTCAGAAACGATATGCCAGTATGTATTATAAATATTTTATACATGTAACTCTGATTCTTTATCATAATGTCATCTAAACTCACATTTAACAAGCAAAGATCACGATTTTTGCAGGAATATTTCCTATATCGTGTTTTATATTGTGGAAAATTTGTATATTGCCTTCTTCTATAGTCTCCGAGTTGGATGAGAATATGTCAGTTAACCTTTTTATAGGTTCATTTTTATGTTCCAGCAAAAGCGACATATCTGAGTTATGCTGTAGACAATATTCTACGAAGATCCTTCGTTTTTATGGTAAAATTTCAAATACTATGTTAATAAGCACCAAATAACTCATGATTAATGCCCTTCAAAGTATGCTAATTATATTTTCTTAAGTTATTATGTATTAAAATGAAGCCATTGCAAGTCTGTCATAGATATTCGACATTGTAGATTCACTCAAATTGTTGGGTATTCCACAAAATGTTGAGTTAAGACAGATATAAAATATATACTTGACCAAAATTTTGATTTGCATATAACATAGCATACTTTAAAGGGCATTAAGCCTGATATATTTTGTGAGTATAAACGTAGTAATAGTTTCGAACTACTTTAATCAGCATTTCACTTAATATTGAGTTATGCGATATATTCTTGACGAGTGGAGTTGATAAATAAGTACATGGACGTCTGTTTCTAAGCTATCTCCTGCGTGAGTTTTAAAGCTAGCTGGACCAAACATTGCACCAAGTCTTGTGGCACAAATACCCTGGACATTTGTTGGAATCGGCCGGCTTGGATGGCTATAGCATATAGCTGTCATAGGAAGGATTGGTCGAAAAACCAGTTTTAGTTAGAAAAACTTTTTTGTTTTTAATGGAAACGCCTCCAAATTTTGTATTTAATAGTTTGCTATACTTGTCAAGGATTTCACTAAGTTTGGTCGAAATCGGAGCACTATATAGTATAGCCACCATAGAAAATTTAAGTCAGAAAAATAGTCTTAGTAAGAAAAACTTTTTTGTTTTCAAAGATAGCGTCTTAGTTTTTTCCATTTACTCATTTTATGTACACAGTTATACAAAGTTTGGTCAAAATCGGGTGAACATAACGTATAGCTGCCATAGGAACGATCGGTCGAAATACTAGCTCTAGTAAGAAAAACTTGTTTGCTTTTAATTTTTGGCGTTTTTAAAGTTGTCAGCTATTAATATTATCTACTTCAGCACAATGTGGCCAAGTTTCATCAAAATTTAATGAATATATCATACAGCTGCCAAACAAAAACCGACCAAGTGATCTTAGTATAGGTGTCATATCTATAGGTCAGCTTGGGAAATCATTTAACTAGCATTCTTCAAATCGAAAATAACCTTTTTAGAATGATACTTATTTGAAATCTTTACGTAGACAAATTTAAGGTGCTGCAAGAGCATATAACAGCGATGCAAACCGCCTGGATATAAGGACTTCTCCTGTTCAGTGGTTCACACAGTTTTCGAACCTGCGTTTCGGTTTATTGTAAAATTTTGTGGAGTCAACCGAACCGCGGTTTCGCTTCGGTGCTTTACTTAAATCAAAAGGCGATTTCCACAAAAGGAATGCAGTGTTATGACTACGAGATTAGATTAGTTCCAAAAGGTCCATCCTTAGACAGCTGACCCTGTGCAATATTTTGCTTATATACAAAAATATATTATAACGCTACTCAAAATTCTTTCTCAAATTAAACTTGAAATGGTTTCCATACCATTTCATTTATTTCCCTTGCCAATTGAGAGGGGCTTCCGCTGCCGTCTCATACTTTCATTAATGTCTTCATCTTGTCTGACAATTTTTGCTGCATTTCCGGCTTTTGGGGAAATCATAAAATTTCCGGTTTATTTACTTAAGCGCAGCAGCAGCAGCAGCAACGGCAAGTGCCAAAAACCATCAAATTCTCAACATTTTGTTGACTTTTGGCTACTATTCCCAGGCTAACGCATACCACAGACCATGCACACCACCGCGCGCCGTCAGGCGCCATTACAAAAACCGCACGCGCCGCCTGCTGATCCTGCATCCTCCCTCCTGTGCGCAGCAGCAGCGTCGTTGGCGCCCGCCAGCAATTATTTCACGTTCTGTAAACAAACAAACAACAGGCGCATAAAATTAATTTCTTCAGCCGTGTCTCACACACATGAAATGGTTATTTTGCGTGAAATTTTTCAACACGAACTGAAATGAGGAAGGAAGGAAGGTAGGAAAAAAAACCACCCCGCAATTGGAACATTTGAGATGCCATCCCCTGGCCGGGTGATAAATTTTTTTTTTACCCTAATTGTTATTGGACTTATTGGCTGTGCCTGACGGGGGCGACTTTCCGTCGCGTTTGGGTCACATGCGAGATTAACATACTCGACACTCTCACTCTGTCCCTTTTGTCTTTTGTGAAGTATTCCAAGTGGTTAGCCTTTGAAATTTTTGTTTGCTTGTTGCCGTTTGAAGAGTTGCTGTACTGTTGTTTCTAAAGCGTCAACAGTTAAGCTTTGAATGGAATTTAATTGGTTTTCAAAACAAAGCAATAATTTTATCTGCAGGTATCGAAAATCCACATATTTGGTTTTATTTGATCCGAACTTTAAGTCAACTCTCAAATATAAAATTTCCTTCAGGTTTCGTGTTAATCTTGAATAATTCGATGCCTAATCCATCTTTTTAGAGGTAGCAAGTCATAAAAAAACATAAAACTTGTAAGTCATAGTTGTATTCTACTAAACCAGGGTTTATTCAGAACAGCCAGGCCAAAAAGTAATAGTGTATTGGTGTGCGAAGCCAAAGTGACGCAAACTAGCTCTGACCTGCCCTCATCGATTGCTGTTTTTCGATTGAAATCATACAGTAAGTCGTCGCTCGGCTCGAGTTTGTGTGAATATCCAAATGTGCTGAGTCCCTGCGGACCAGGCATGAGCATTGCTACTCTAAATTATTGTCTCCTGCAGATTAAATGTTATCTTAAAAGTTCCTTAAATATATATCCTCGAAGTGCAACTGGAGTTCAAAAAAGAAACCCTTCACATCTCTTTTTATGGCCATTTTGGTCTGCTTCGTTTTGGTTATAAGTTTCAGCAGCAGCAAGGATACACATCAAGACAAGTCAGTCACCCGCTGACTTGACATAACAATCATCTCATTGCCTCATCATCTTCTTGACAATTGTTGCTGGAGCATCCATTTTGATTAGTCTGCCAGTAGCTGACCACAAATTCAATCATCTAACCCCTGTGCTGTTGGTGGCACCACATAAATCAATAACCAACCAACACACAATTGCAATGACCCAGTCCATTAGTCCGGACTTTGTCCACAACACGAAAAGGAACAAAATTATATTGTAGTCAGCCTGAACCCAGGCCAATTATGAATACTTGGCAAAACTCATAAGGGAGCAACAATTGGTGGTCAACCACATGGAAAATTGGCACTGACACTAACATCGGCGACTCGAAGACTGGCTTCCTTTGGCGAGCTTACATGTTGGTTTGTAACCTGTACACTTAATTTGGAGCAACAACAAATACAGAAGTCACCATGTCAAGTGGCGCCCGACATGGACCTGGCGCCAACATGAAAAACCAGCTTAGAAGCCAGAAGGAGGTGGAGGAGGTGCAGCTGGCCGAATGCTATTCAAATTGCGTAGTGTCCACCACTTGACTATTGATTTTCCCATTGTTTCAGGGACATTTTTTTGAAACCCATGTTTTGCTGTCAGTTGGTTGTTATGTTAGAATCCAATTGTATGTTGTTGAAGTATCCAATGGAGAGGAAGAGAGTGAGAGGCTTGTTATACCCTGTAGATGCTTGAAATGGCAAAAAAAGGGGCGTTATGACGTTGTGGAAGTGCATGCTAACGGCTTAACCCTTATTTTTTATTAAGTTAAACTCAATAAGTTTTCAGTTGCATGTTGTTGAAGTATCCAATGGAGAGAAATAGAAAGAGAGGCTTGTTATACCCTGTAGATGTTTGAAATGGCAAAAAAAGGGCGTTATGACGTTGTGGAAGTGCATGCTAAACCTTATTATATATAAGGTTAAACTCAATAAGCTTTCAGTTGCATATTGTTGAAGTATTCAATGGAGAGGAATAGAGAGAGAGGCTTGTTATACCCTGTAGATGTTTGAAATGGCCAAAAAGGGCGTTATGACGTTGTGGAAGTGCATGCTAACCCTTATTGTATATAAGGTTAAACTCAATAAGCTTTCAGTTGCATGTCGTTGAAGTATCCAATAGAGAGAAATAGAGAGAGAGGCTTGTTATACCCTGTAGATGTTTGAAATGGCCAAAGAGGGCGTTATGACGTTGTGGAAATGCAAGTAAATGGTATTACCCTAGTTATTTCTTAAGTAAAACTCAATAAGCTTTCATTTAAATGGAGCTGAAGACGTGAATCAATACTGCCCTGGCCAAAATTAGGGTTACAGGGTACTTGTACTGTCGCGTCACCCCAATGCAACGCTCTTGCTGGTTTCGTTGATGTACTTATGTAAAAACTACATTTTAGCTGGGGTCTCTTATCAGCACCTTCAGGCAGCTAAGCTTTAAAATCGTGCACCTCAACATGACCATGGCCCAGGCATTCATAAATTCCAATTGCAAAAGTCTGCGGTCTGCCATCCATGAGAGGGGAGGGGGCCAAGCATATCGAATTTACAGCCTTTGGGCTCTTCCTGGCCGATTGTGGGTGAGTGCAGTTTGAGAGTTTTGAGAGTTGCCAACAGCTGTGCACACACACACACACACACACACACACACACACACACACACACAGCTTAGTGCACAAGGCAAGCATTACTTGAAGATGAAGAACGATTTGGAGTGGAGGGTTTTCGTGGGGGCTCTTTTGTATATTTTAAATTTAGCGTAAACTTTTTGCAGGTTTTGCTCCCTTTTTTTTTTGTTTTGTTTTTTTGCCTTCCAAGCAGGATTTCCCCCCTGGAAGAAAAGCGAAAAATCTTTGTCGTTTGACATAAACCTTCAATTTCATTGCCTTCTGTGTGTGTATAATGACACCGACAGTTGGCGTAAGTTCGTGTAGCTTAAGGGTTTTGGGTTACAGCTTGAATTTAAGCAAGTGTAACTAGAAATCTTTTGGTATGTAAGAATTTTAAGTATTTTATGCTTAAATTAAGAATTTTTAAGGTCAAAATTTAGTTTGGAATGAAAATTCTTTAACCAATTTGTCTTTGCAATTGTAGTCTTGCATATTTTGGTAGTACCATTTGACAGATTGGTTAAGGCTTGCAATATCTATATCAGAAATCTTCTTAGAATTCACTAAAAGACAGGATATTCATATAAAATTACTGTTAACAACAAATTCCACAAAACCCGCTTTAGGTAGCCTTAGCTTATCTTATCTCCAAGCATGTTGTCAATAATTGCATTGCCTAGCTCAGCACAATGTCGTCTGGTGACAACACACACAGGCCACTTGAGTAGCATATCTGTGCTATCAGAGTATTTATATTTCCGACATTTAGAATGTAGTGCTTCTTGTGTTCGTATTCTGCTCTGGTCAGTTGGCATAGATTCTCTGCAAAATTCCGCAATTAAAATGCCTGTGTGTGTTGACTGCAATCATGAACTTCCTTCTGTGTCAGCAAAAAGTACAGGCGCCAAACAATCAACAAATTTACCCCTCCCCCAAAAACACTCGTCCATCTCTTTACGTGGGCTGGTGTTTGCAGCTTGTATCTGTAATTACACAAAAACCAATTAACATCCACTCATAATTTTATTTATTTTTTTTGTCAAATATTTTCTCAAGACTCTTGAGCGGCGGCGTCTCCCTTCGTCAAGTCAAGTTTTTATCATCGACTTTAAGGTGCGTCAACTTATTTATTTTTCTTCTCTCAGTCTCTCTTCAGTTTTGCGTTGTAAATTTTTCCTCAAAATTTGACCACAATCTTCCATAGGGGGAGAGGAAGAGTCGTCAGGCTGTCAGTCAGCCACAAAAATGTTGAACTTTTCACACCTTAATGGCCAACATGAGTCGCCCACAAAACAAAAAAGGGGGGCCAACCTTAGATGTGCTTTCCTTTGCGGCATTTAACTGCAATATTATAACATTTTATGACAGGGTTATATAATTAATTAGCAAAATTTTATATTCGGCTTAGAGACTATTTTATGGCCAAAAGTTGTTCATTAGGGAATTGGAAAGGAGTTGGGGGCAGGATGAAACAACTGTAGGTATCTATTTAAGCTATATTACAGTCATAAAAACAGGCATAAGTGTTAACATCTGTGTCAGTTGATTGCTGGCATACTTCGTCAGAGAAATCTGTCAACAATGTCAAGTATAATTTTATCAATCTGAACAGACTGACAGTTAATTGGCATACCAAAAACTGACAGCCTGCCAGTGTGTCTGAACGCAGCCTTAGAGTTTATGGGAAAGGTTAATGTAGGTGTGTTAAGAAATACAAAGTCTAGCAATTGTATTCCCTAGCAGAGGGTGTATTGAAATTGTCCAGATATTTGTAACGCATAGAAGGAAGCATTTTCGACCACATAAAGTATATACATTCTTGAACAGCCTGGAGAGCTGAGTTGATTGTCCGTCCGTCTGTATCTATGCTAGCTCCTCCCTCAGTTTTAAAGCTATCGTGACCAAACTTTGCACAAAGTCTTCTGGTACAAATACGCTACACATTTGTCGAAACCGGCCGAATCGGCTGACTATAACATATAGCTGCTAGAGGAATGATCGGTCGAAAAACTAGTACTAGTAAGAAAAACTTTTATGTTTTCAATGCAAACGTTTCTAAACTCCGTATTTACTAGTTTTCTAAGCTTCTGCATAATTCTGCCAAGTTTGGTTGAAATCGGACATCTATATAGTATAGCTGCCATACAAAAGTAAGGTTAGAAAACAAGTCTTAGTAAGAAAAACATTTTTGTTTTTAATGTAAACCTCTTGAAAATTGGCATATATTTATTTAATAAGCTTTCACACCATTCCTCAAAGTTTTGTCAAAATCGGTTGACTATAGGTTATAGCTGCCATAGGAATGATCGGTCGAGAAACAAGTTTTAGTGAGAAAAACTTTTTTGTTTTTAGCGAAAACGCCTCCAAACTTTATATTTGTTAGTTTGCTATGCTTTCCCAGGATTCCACCAAGTTTGGTCGAAATCGGAAATCTATATAGTATGGCTGTCATAGAAAAGTAAAATGACTTGTTCGTTTTCAGTGGAAATGTCCTTCAAATTTGTTAGAAAATCGTGCTGCAAGGGTACACATTATTTTCGTTAAAAACACCCGGTCACCTTCACAAGCTTTGAAGCAACTAACCATGAAAAAACCTGCCAAGAGGCAAATCGACGTCTTGCAACCTGAAACTTAAGCTCTCGTTGCTTAATGAAAACTCCATCTTTACAGTTTTGAAACCGGAAGGCTTTACTAAGATGAATGTGTATTAAAGCTTACTAATTTCTAAGAGATCTTAATCATGAACCCTAATCCTCTTAGAAGCTACCATTCTACTACTTGTCTCTCTATCTCAATCGGAAATATACCAATTTCCTACTTAACACACACACACACAGAGTCAATTGCGGGCGACTTTCCATTTTCTTTCTCCTTGAGTCGGCGGCTTCTTTTGTTCTACGAGCGGATTTGGTCTCCAATTCTAAGGTACACGTGCAAGTAAGTTGCTGCTTTCAAGCAAACTGGTTTCCATTTACCAACTTATTATGGCGGCACATATGCCACACAGACAGCGTCTCTTTCTCTGCAATTAGTCTGGCTAAAGTCGTGCCTAACGGTACAACCGTTCCACTTCCTCCTCCTCGTCTTAGGCCACATCTTACACACTTCATAACTGGTAGTTTGCCGCAACTGCGGCTCTGTAATCACATCAAGGCTCGTGAGATTTTAAGGTCGATAATGTCGGCTCAGGTGATAGATTACAATTTTGGTTGGCTGGTTGGCTGGGTGGTGCATGCAACAAGCTAGTTTTTGGCTTAGAGCGCAGCTCTAATGGGTTTGTTGTGTACAACAATATTTTATCGATCATAAATTGATTTTCAATATAAATAATTGATTTGGTTTTGGGGTTGTGTGCTTAGGTTACTTTGCAGATTAATTGCTTTTGAGTGGTTAGTTTATAAGTCGGTCTCATAAAAATGAACCTAAAATGAACGTCTCCATTAAGAATACCCAAAAGTTAAGCCACTTGCAAACAGAAATCAAATGGACGCAAAGCCGTAAATTTGAATAAATAAATGCAAAGCGTCGCCACATGAAAATTAATCACAGACACCAGCTGTCGACAATTTGGCGGAGAGGCGGCACACATTGTTTTTATTTTCGCTATTTACTTTAACAATTTGATTTATATGCGCCAAAAAACAAATTGCCACAAATAAAACCCATAACACTGCGACTGGCGATTGTTTGAGAGAAGTGCAAAAGGAAAATGTAAAAAGCAAAACAAACTGCAACGTCTAAAAGGTAAACGAGGGGAAATGGAGACGCTCATAAAATCGCAGACACGGTAAATAAAAGCGAACAAACCCCCACGACCCCGAAAGAAGAAAACCCAACAAACTGATCTGTACGCTTGGATAAGCCACCGTACGATGGGGCTCCACAGCGGCCAAACATGTACCGGAGGTGCCTGTTCAGATGGCCTCGCTTGTAGTTCAAGGTGCGCCTGTGAACTGTCAAGACAGCTGGGACGCCTGTAAGCGGGTGCAGTGGGGATTGGAGCAAGAGAAACAGTTGAAAAGATAGTAAAATATTGATTTTTACACTCTCTGAGCAGTATTCAAAATATTTCTATATGTTGCATCACGTCACGCGTAACTTTAAGTGCTTTGCTCTAACATTCTACACAACTAAACTTGTGTTTAAGGTGTGACTTAGAACAACTTAGATGTTTGTTTAGTTAAGGCAACATTTGTAAGGCTGCGTCACGTCACGCGTAACTTAAACTATTGAAAATGAGATGATATAATAGCTCAAATGTTAGATCAGGTCACGCTTAACTAATAAGCAAAGTAAAATATAACATTTTTTATATTGCTTTGAATGAAATTCACTAACAACAAACGTACAAGCTTCATTGAGTAAGTCAAAGCAAAGTCTACTGATGAGAAGACCCTTCAAATGGCAGTTCGCTGATTCACCCACTCGCAGTCTCCACTGTAGCTGTTTACTTTCTTTACTCCGACAAGTACAAGTACAAGTCATTTTGCATATGCATTGTAAATTGACAATGATTGCCCACAATTTGCTCAGCGCAACAAAAAAAAATACAACACAAAACGCAGTCAAATGCAAATGCAAATGCAAAGATACAGATACAGATACAGTTGTAGTAGATGCAGCTACTTTAGAGGCATGTCTTCATCCGTCGTACGCCTCTGGGCTGTCGCATAATTCAAGCTACTTAAGTTGTCGCACGGTCAACATTATACGCTGCATCGGAGGGCCACAAATCATCTCGAGAAATTGCCCATGGGCAAAAGAGTGCCAACTCTGACATTTTCTCACTGAATTTATAAGCAGGCCTCAATGATTTTTCAATTAAGATTGATGGTAATGAAGCCGTTTTGAACGCGATGTTGTCGTGGTTGTTGGCTAATTGGCTCCGAGTAAGTGATGTAACGTACAACTTCGATATGGGGAGCTCCACGGAGCTTTGGCTCTTTAAGGAGCCGCCGTCGCCTGCGAGTAGACAAAAATGGTACGAATAATGTTGATGGTGCTGGCAGATGATTGAGTTGTTGTATGTTGGTTTACATTTAAGGTGCCGGCTTGACTACACTATGAATGGATTGTGAGGTAATGTAAGAAAAAAATGGAGAAGCCAAAGATGGTAAAATTATGGAAAAATTTAATATTTGGAGTTGTACACAAACGATAACGACCTCCCTTAAGCTGGGGCTAAGGAATGTGGACTTCTATGAAGTTTAATGGAAAACTATCGTTGATCGACTAGTTTTTTGTATCGTTTCTTTATGTACGTTAGAAAATGAGACTGCTTAGCCAATGCCAAAGAGTTGGAGACTCATCAGTCAATACCTGAAGATAAGTTCCGAAATCTATGAAGGCATTAAGAGTATGTGTATAAATAGTCAGAGTATCTTATTTAGAGAAGTAAGGAAGAGACCAAAAGTGTACTGGAAGTACTGGAACCAGAAAATCCACCAATTTGCCAAGTAGTAAGGTGACTCAATTACTCAAGTTCAATTTCAATAGAAATATTGGAATTTAGAAACCAGATAATTCTGTACTAAGTCATAGATACAAGTCGGGTAATAATATAGTTTCTTCAAAGAATTCATTGTTATACCCTTGCAGAGGATATATTGAAATTGTCCAGATGTTTGTAACGCAAAGAAGGAAGCATTTCCGACCACCTAAAGTATATATATACTTGATCAGCATGACGAACTGAGTTGTCCGTCTGTTTTCATGCTATCTCCTCCGTCAGTTTTAAGGCTATCGCCACCAAACTTTGCACGAAGTCTTCTGGTACAAATACGCTGCACATTTGTCGAAACCGGCCGGATCCGACCACTATAACATATAGCTGCCATAGGAACGATCGGTCGAAAAACACGTTCTAGTGGGAAAAACTTTTTGATTTTCAATACAAACGTCTTCAAACTCCGTATCTACTAGTTTTCTATGCTTCTTCGTGATTCTGCCAAGTTTAATCGAAATCAGACATCTATATAGTATAGCTGTCATAGAAAAATAAGGTTAGAAAATTAGTCTTAGTAGGAAAAACTTTTTTGTTTTCAATGTAAACCTCTTGAAAATTGGCACATATTTATTTAATAAGCTTTTACACCATTCTACAAAGTTTTGTCAAAATCGGTTGACTATAGGTTATAGCTGCCATAGGAACGATCGGTCGAAAAATACGTTCTAGTGAGAAAAACTTTTTGATTTTCAATGGAAACGCCTTCAAACTTTATATTTCTTAGTTTGCTATGCTTTTCCTTGATTCCATTAAGTTTGGTCGAAATCGGACACCTATATAGTATAGCTGTCATAGAAAAGTAGAGTCAGAAAAGTAGTTACAGTGAGAAAAAGTGAGGATACTAAATACCCTAAACTGCTAAACCGAAAAGAGCGCTCTCTAAAGGAGTCTATTTTTGTATGTATGGCTTTCCATTGACTCTTCTTCTTTTTTCTCCCACTCATAGAACTCCTAAATAATAAAAATCACTCGTACGCCTTTCAGTTCATGCATTTTAGTGTCTGCAAGGCACCCATTTTATAATCGCTCAACTAATATGGTTTTGTTAGAGTTTGCAGTATTTGATGTGTGCAGAGCTAAGTGAAATATGCCATTAATACCCGGCACTCGCCTCGCCTCATGCAGCAACTGGTCTTTTCATCCCAGTATCGATAGAATTAATCAATTGTTTATTAAACATTGCTCCACCAGCTTGATTCTACACTTTCCTCCACCCAGTAACACAAAAACGCACACACTTACGAAGCACTTGCACTTCAGTTCAAAGCTCAAACATGGTTGCCTAACATGCTTAACGGCTCATATCATCCACTAAATCTCTTAACGTAAAGACAATGACACACACTCCCCCCTCCATAAGCCTGTGCTCCACAACCAGTTGCAGGCCATTAGGTGCTCGCTGAGTTTATTGAATGGATGGGATGCGTTTTTGGTGAAGATGCGTGTCAATGTTGTCAAACGATGTCATCAGCGTTAGTTGATGGCAATTTAATTTCATTTAATGTCAAGTGTCTGGCACACATTTTCCCGCATATCAGCCGGCAAGATCATCAGAGATAAGGTTAGAGCTGCTGCTGCTGTCTGCTTTCAACCTCAATTAGTGCATGCAGCAGCTCTGCGTGTGCTCAAGTCGAACTCAATTATATAATTGCTCTGGTTACTTTAGGAATGCATTTTAATTTTGCTTCTTCGGACGCCGCATGTCATCACCAATTAGTTGGGGCTGGGCCTGGCGCCACCTGACTTCTATTTATATCATTGGCCTGGCCTCCACTTTGCTTTATCCTCTGTACATATCTCTCTATGCTAATCGTGCTCCAGTTTTGTGACCATTTTGCATTGTTGCATAGTTGCATGCAAATGTACTGTTAATTGCTTTTACATTCCTGGAGTGCATGCAATTGTGGAATTGTTGTAATCATGTAATGGTGCAAGGTCGTTTATTGAAATGAATAATGGCTGCAACGAATTTGTAGAATCTAATATTTCCTTTTCTTGACTCATTTCCATACAAGTTAGTCACTCATCAAACTCCCCTCGTCTCATAATGCTGACCTCATTTAACGGATATGCTCTCCACACAAGTCACAAATAGCTGCAAACGCGAATTAAATTGCTAGAAATTGAAAGTGACACTGAAAGTGGCGCAAAAATTGTACTGTGCAGCCCAGTTTGGAATACATCACAACAAATTTATGTATATAAGTATGCATACCCCTCGAAGAAATATGAGACCCGGAACACATTTCAATATATAGAAGGGCTTAAGTAAAAAATTGACAAGACAATAGAGGACGAAAACAAATTAAGTAAAGTAAACACAATTCACAATTGTGTTCAAATATCCGTACAATGTCAACACAAAATTGGGTAAACTCAGAGATGAGGGCAGGCATTGGCTGTGCTTGGCGGCTTTAGCAAAATGCTAATTCTTGGGTAATTACTACGAACAAAGTGAAAAGGATCAAATGACAAATAATTAGGGTCGGTTGGGCCAAGGACTGAGTTAAGTGTGGAAAAGCCACTTTAAAATGTAACAGCTTAAGAAATAAACAAGCTACGAAAAAGAGTTATGGGTATTTAAGAATAAGCTAATAAGTAGCTTCATCGGGATTTACACAATGAAGCAAGATTTAAAAAGTTTTCTTAGAGAGCAAGAGAATTAGCTAAGATTCTATAGCTTTCGTTATGTGTATTCAAGAATAAGCTAATAAGTTATAAGTAGCTTCATCGGGATTTACACGATGAAGCAGGATTCAAGAAGTTTTCTTAGTGAGCAAGAGAATCAGCTGAGATTCTATAGCTTTTGTTATGGGTATTCAAGAATAAGTAATGAGTAGAAAGTTTAGGCAGCAGCTGAGATTCTATACCTTTCGTTTATATGTTGAGCTTATTATACCCTTGCAAAAGGTATTATAATTTTGCCCAGAAGTTTACAACGCATAGAAATATTCATTTCCGACCCCATAAATTATATATATTCTTGATCAGGGTGACGAGCTGAGTCGATTGAGCTTTGTCCGTCCGTCTGTCCGTCTGTCTGTCTGTTTCTACGCAAACTATTCTCTCTGTTTTGAAGCTATCGAGCTGAAATTTTGCACAGAGTCTTATGTTTGCAGCACGCTACTAATATGTCGAAACCGACCGGATCGGATGACTATATCTCATAGCTCCCATAGGAACAATCTGTCGGAAAACTAGTTTTAGTATGAAAAACTTTTTTCTTTTCAATGGAAACGTCTCCAAACTTTGTAATCGTAGGTTTTATATGTTTTTTTATAATCCTACCAATTTTTATTAAAATCGGACAACTATATGGTATACCTGCTATACAAAAATGGGTCTCGTTTTTCTTGAAGTTACCCAGCGGCGGAGAGCTAAATGTGTTCTGTCGAAAGTATGCATTACGCCTGACGAAAAAGTAATGCACTACACCAGCTTCTAATCTATAAAGGAATAGTAAACAGACTACGTACGAGCTGCATTACAATTTTGAAAAAGTAATACGCATTTGTAATGAGAATCCGATGACAGTTCGGCTCTAGCATACATCCTGTATTACCAGTAATGCAGGTTGTGCGCACACCGTTCACAAAGCGTCCATGCACATGGCAAAGTAAACCGGACTGTATGGGATTATTTCCGGCATACAGAAGGCAAAGTAATGCAGGAGTAATCCATTATGTAATGGCAATTTCCGCCGCTGGGTAATTGCTTGCTTATTCGACTTACTCTCCGGCGCTCTCAGCATTTGCTCTGTCAGCATTTTGTCTAACGAAAAAACGAAAGAAAAACATTTAACTAACATACAAGTTCAACTAAAATGCTTCCCAAAGTAAAATGAAATTGATATTGTCTAAGATTTTAGCACTTGTAAATGACTGATGTTTACCCAAAAAACAAAACGAATTTGTTTTCATGATCCATTCACACAACGTTCGAGTATGAGCGAGTTGTGGTCTGGTGAAATTGATGGCCTGTCAAAAGTCAGCGTGCGGAAAGCTAAACAAACACTCAGCACAAGAGTTGGTTTTTCTTGCTTCTTTTGCAACATGCCACATGGAGACAGACCAAAGATGCATGCATAAATTGTATCTTAAAGATACATTAATGAGCGTGGCACGCGATACGGCAGTCCGACAGGCAGTCAGGCTTAACGTTTACTGGAGCGCATCATTCACTATGAAAGAGTAATCTAGTTTCAATGCGTTGTCGTAACCCAATGCGGCCTGTCAATGAGGTGCTAATGGAGGCGGAGGCTCCTCTTGGCATTGGCATTGGCATTGGCTTGTTGTCCGTTTGTGTCTGTCCTCGCATGCTCCAATGCCACCGCAGCGCTGTAACCATAACTTTGAAGTACAGTTAGGCCAAGAAAACCGCAGTCATGAGTTTACCCAGAAGCATCAAACTGATAAAAAAAAGTTTTGTGGGTTGTGCAGTAAACTTTAAGTGGTTGTAACCAGCCAAAGGTAATCGGAGCTGGAGCCAACCAGCCCGTACATCCAACATCCACATCTTGGAGCATATTTCTTTTTAATAATTAACTTAAATAAATTGCCAAACAAACGGCAGCTGGTTTAATCACAAATTGCCGGCAATCTACAAAAGCTGCGTGACGTGTTAAGTTTAAGAAGAATGAAAAACGCTCACGCTACTCAGCCAACAGTCTTATGGATACAATTACGAACAAAAATGTTCAAAGTTTCAGTGTCAGTTGCAAAGCTCCCCCCCAAAAAAAATTGGTTTTTGTTTGTACGTATTATGAACTTCTATGCGATTCTAATGCCCAAGCCTGCTTGAGCAGCTTAAATTGTATGCAAATGAGCAAATATTCTGAGCACAAAAGGCGTAATATAAATGTATCTAACGCTGATGAGGCTGTGATGACGGCATCTAGATAAATCTCAATCGCAAAATAAATTGGTTGATTTTCTCTTGATAGCCAAGAACATTATTCATCGCAGTTACCTTGAAATTGTGCTTGTAATTTATAATCCAAATTGTTTAGTTGTTTCAGGATTAGTTCAAACAAAAACAAAGCTGTAAATTTGGATTACCAAACTTCTCGATTCAATAGGGGTAATAGGAATGAGATGACTGTTAAAATTCATCAAACTATGAGGGTAAAAACAGACCAAATTGACACCAGCTAACTTAGATGGATTAGTAAATTTGACAGAAATCTAAACTAATCAATGAAAGAATAACACATCAGATCAGATCAGAATATATTTAAGACTTATTTGGACTAACAAATGAAGTAAACAATAGAGATGCCCACACACTGCTTATGGCAGTGCAGACCATAAGAAGACAGCTTGAGCAAGAATTAAAACAAGATGAAGACACAGACAGACAGTTATAGCCGGGTGCTGTCATGCTTATTTGTGTTATTTGTAGCTCTATGTAGCAGATTACTAATCGTCATTTATTTAAGTATTGCTAGCTAAATATTCCATATTTTTAACCTAAAAAGAAACAAAGCCGAGATAACCAATATAAAATCAATCCCAAAAGATGTCTTTACTCGATCAATCCCAGATTTTCTCAAACCAAATACAAAGAGATTGACTTAGGTACGGATTTTTGAATCCCATAAATCCAGACTTTAGCTTGGAAGAGCTTGAACTTAGCTCGATATTGATATTATCTTGCTTATCGAATTGTACATCTTTTGAACTTGAAATCGTCTTGCTGCTGAGGATATAAATAATACGAAATCCGATGAGAATTGCCTCAAAAATTCCATAGCAATTTGATTTTCAAGTAGGATTGGTTTTTGGAATGAGCATTTTCGAATTAGGAAACGAGTACCAAATCCTTAAAACTTCAATCCGTTGGTCGGGATCAGATCGGGTTATATGAGATTGATTGAAGCTCGCTTAAGAGTTCATGTGAAAGTCTATGTACATTGCTCTTGAGGAAATTACTGATATACAAACTTAAATTCAGTTTTTAGGCCTATAAGAAACTGCAACGTAAGTTATATAGCTGACTTCTTCATATATGGCATTGAAATGGATCACAATTCTAGTGTGACCAGACTTTACATCAAATTTAAGCGAAACTTGAAGTTCTGGGTATTATAAAATGAATAAGGGGTGTGTCACACTGCTCGACTAGCAGTGTTTTGTATAGTTCACTGATATTTTGATATAAATAATTGGCTACCCACTGCCCAAAGAGCCAAGCCGAGCTCTTAACTCAATCTATTGGCTTGTGTGCTTCTTATTTCTTAACAGGAGAAATGTACGGCACAGTTTGAGAAGCTTTGTCATGTCTAGTTACTTTAAAGCTGTCGCCAATAGCTAGTAAAGTTGAACGGATGTGTACGTTTTTAAAGAAACAACATTTTCATGGGGTGAAATCGAACCCACGCTCTCTTAAGTAAAACAAAATCGTTACTTCTGCTGCTTCTTTTTTCTTATTCTTCTTCTAAAGAATCGCAAGTCACATTGCTTCTATTTTAAGAGAAATATCAGGCAGAATGGGCCATAGGGTGGCTATCGATAAGGTCATAGAACTTCTAGGTTGTTGTACAAAGTCCAAGTATCTGTATTTGGAATGCTTATGGTCAGTGTTCCCGAAGAAGAAAGAACCAAAAATATGCCTCTACACCTCAAACAGTTGTAAAATCACCAAAATTGCAGACAGACAAGATCGTTTGATTATTTGAGGAAGGTCATTTACAAAAGCAACACAATGTTATAATATTGAGGCGCTTGAAATATTTAATAACCATTCTTGTTTCTCCATTGTGCTCTGTATTGCTAACTGGAGCTTCAAAAAAACCAGTTCAAGCTTATTATTAGTAGTTTTGGCGGCAAACATTTTGAGCAGCACGTGGTCGGTCGTTGGTTTCTTTGCCCGTGTTACCGGTTTTGACTTTGCATGAGATGACGTAGCTCTCCACAACAAACGGCCCATGACCAATTGTGGACAAACTGCGCAGTCGTTGCCCCCTTCCCGCCTCTCAAAGTGGGGTCAACGATTTACACAGCGAAAAAAATTGAAACAATTCCAACAGCGAGCCGAAATTGCTTTGCCTGGCCTCGTTTAATAGAAAATCGCTTATTAAATTATTGAATTCAATTAATTTTCTCAAGCGCTTTAAGTGCTTTTATTTTTGTTGCTTTTCTCTAGTACACATACTTGGCTTTTCGTGCATAATTAAAAAGCAATTAGAATGAAATATTGCAAGCGCCCAGAACTGCCAGAGAACTTCGGGAACTGTGCCCCGGCCTTGGATAAGAAACAGAATGAAACAAGAAAAAAGATGTGTGCCACATGAGTGGCTTGACGTTATTCCCCCTTTTCGCCTTGGGCCCATTTATCTTTAATGTCAATCAACAGAAATTAATTTCGGCCTGGCCAGATTCTTGAGATGCTTCAATACATAAAAATATGCTGCTGCTGCTGTTTTTTGAATGGAAACCATAGGGGCAAAGGGACAACCCCCCTTTTGATTGATTTTTTGGCATTACAACAGATTTAATGAGAAAGGAGATGGGAGTGCAAGATGCTGGCAATTTATGATCCACTTGGAATGATTTAAGTTTCAAATATTTTGAGTTAAGTCATTAAAAAAGAATAGGAAAATGCAAGCTAAGCAAGTATATTCAGCAAGATTATGTAATCCTAGTCCATTAAAAGAAAGAAAAAAGGAAAGAAGGAATAAGAAAGAAAGGAGGAAGAGAGAAAAGACGAAAAACGGAAGGAGTAAGAAAGGAAGGAGATATAAAGTAGGAAGCTAGAGAGATGCATAAGTAGAAGAAAGGAGAAAGAAAGGAAAAAGAAAGGAAAAAGAAAGAAGAAAGAAATTAGAAAGAAATGAGAAAGAAAGGAGAAAGAAAGGAGAAAGAAATGTGAAAGAAATGAGAAAGAAAGGAGAAAGAAAGAAGAAAGAAATATGAAGAAGAAAAAAGAAAGGAAGAAGATTGAAGTAGGAAGTAAGGATAGAGGAACATAAGAAGAAAAGAAAAAATTAAAAAAGAGTTGAATGAATGAAGGACAGAAGAAAAGAAAGTAGTAAGGAGAAAGCAACGAACAAAAAATCAAGAAAGAAATGAACGAGGAAGCAACGAAGAAAAAAACTAGTAGAAAGAATCAAACAAGGAATTACCGAGATTGAAATCACAAGGAATGATGTAATAGAAAACTGGGAAACAGATGTGGGAAAGGGTAACAGTCCAGGTGAATCTTAGAAGCAATTGAGATTGAGAAAGAAAGTTGGAAGAATCAATGGAGTTTGTAAAAAGAGAAAACCATTTGAAGAAGAATCGAAAGTCAGGTACGAAACCAAGTAAGAAATATCTGCTAGGTGGTAGAAAAGGAAGAAAGGAACTTAATTTAAGAAAGAAAGTGGAGGTTGTATAAAGTAATATCCGCTAGGAGGCAGAAATCTGTTCGAGAAAAATAGAACGAAGAATTAGTGAAGAATCTAAAAAGTAAATAAGTTTCAAGAAGAATCAAAAGTCAGACAAGAAACCATAGGAGAAATATCTGCTAGGTGGTAGAAAAGGAAGTAAGGAATTCAGTTTAAGAAAGAATGACCGAACAAACAGTGAAGATTGGAAAAAGGAAACAAGCTTAAAGAAGAAGCGAACGTCAGGTAAGAAATACAAGTATAAATATCTGCTAGGTGGTGGAAAAGAAAGAACAGGATTCAGTTTGAGAATGAAAGACCGAAGAATCAGTAGAGTTTGTAAAAAGCGAAAGCTAGTTAAGAAACAAAAGGCAGAATATATGCTTAGAGGTAGAAAACTAAATAGAAAATATCACAAATAGGAAACAGGTGATGGAAAGGAAGAAACTTGGAAGGAACAAAGGGAACAAAGAGGATGTAACTAAATCTTAAGTTTAGAAACAGAAAGATCTGAGCGGAAGTTGCAACAAAAAGGAAACTCTACCCAAAGAGTCAAAACTAGTTAAAAATTTCACCAAAAACTCACTCCATCAATCCAATAACAACAAAATACATTAAAAAACTTGCATATTTCATTAAACGGAAGTATTACCTAAATTTCCTCTCTCAGATATGCAAAATGTTGACAGGAAAACCCCCACCCAAGTCACGTTTGAAATGGGTGACATGAAAATGACAGTTTTGGCATCCGCTGTGGCTGGCTTAATATTGAAATGTGAACGTGCATAGATAGATTAAACTTCAGAATTCTTTAAAACTTTGTTGAGCGAACAACAATATTATTTTTATGCTTTGCAATCTCATTCAAGTAGTTTTCAATGAAGAGCCAGAAACTTTGCTGGCATTTTATTAAAACTTTATGCACTTTAGTTTCCCTGCCTGCACTTTGATGATGTCAGAGAGACAAGCAATCACAAGTTTTTGGCACACTTGAAAGTTTTGGGGAAATGGTTTTCCGCATCAAATTTATGTATTGTGTGCGTGATATTCTCTGTTTTGGTAGCCTCCAAAGTCGAATCAATGAAATTTAAATACCTAATTAGAAATAAATTAATAAAAATTATGAAATCATAAAAAATGCATGTTGCCTGTTTGCATTATTATTATTTTTTTTTACATTTTTTCACGCTTAATTGCCATCAGCAACCGAATTGAAATTGATGACAAATTTATTGGGCATTACGAATTTATTAATTAGCTGCTCATTTGTTTGTCTAATTTCATTTTAATTCAATGTTGCCTCAAAATGAAATCAAAGCAAGTATTTTGTATAAATTAGTAAAGAGGACAAAACTAGTTTTTGGTATACAGCTCCAGCTGGAATTATTTAAACTAATTGAAAACTGGACTGGAAATAAATTTTGTTTGATTTTAATTGGATTGAAAATGCTTTAAAGTAATGTAAACTATCCAAGTTTTCTGTGTCTACTGTTTTTTTGGGAAGCTTTCATCAGCTTTATAACAGCACCTCACCACAGGTGGCAATTAATGGCATAAAGCCCCCCTTTTTTTTCTGATAATCGTCTGAAACACCAACCTCACTCGTTAATTTGATGCGTTTGGCTCCCCAATCAGGCCGGTCCCGCAAATTATTTAACAAAACGATCGATTGATCCATTAAATTAATTGAGTGTAGTGAAAACGTTTTGCCAGCAGAATGGACAGAAGGTGCCCAGACCAGCGTCGGGTGGTGGGGCACTGTGTGTCCATTGTCACGTGTGTCACGTGCAAACTGCATTCAATTTAATGGCCCCACCAGCCGGCGGTAGTCAACAGAGCGAGACTCCGCCAGACGCCTTAATTGATGCAACAGCAGCAGCCGCGGCACTAGATGCAAATGCAAATGGAACTGGTTAGTGGTGGAGGGGAGGAGGAGTTCACCTTACCCGGGGACTTGGTTGTGCAAACAAGCTAAATGCTCTTAGCTGAAATTTTTAGCTAGAGCAAAACGAATTGGAACTAAAATAGAAGAATATACTGTTTATATATTGTTATAAAATCTTAAACTTGAGCATTATATCGACTTGAAAGGTTTTAAGTCACCTAATCCTATACTCATTTTAAATACCTGGGTCCAATGTTGGCTGCCAAACACTGATATATACATACATATATAGGTATATATATATCTCTGCATTGCTACATCTTTTTAAGATCTTTTATACTTTCATTATCTTTTATCAGATCGGAACCCAAATGTTGCTGAAAATAATATATAATATATGGAAAATCCGAACAATTTATCCCAAAATTTTGGGGAATTATTTTCCAAACTGTGGGGAGACAAGGGGCATGAAAATATTGTAAAATGTATGTGGTTCTGGGTCTTACATACACTTACATCATATAACATAGGCTAAAGCTTTGATAAGAAGATAAAATGACTGATTTATGCCCTTGCAATGGTTACCTACATAAAGTATATATATTCTTGATCAACCTGAACTGAACTGAGTTGTTGTCTGTTTCTATGCCATTACCTCCGTCAGTTTGAAGGCTATCTTGATGCAACTTTGTACAAAGTCATTTAGTACAACTATGCTTTACATGTATCAAAACAGGCCAAATCGGTTGACTTAAGCATATAGCTGCCAAAGGAACGATCGGTCAAAAACCTAGTTCTAGTAAGAAAAACATTTTTGTTTTCAATTGAAACGCTACCAAACTTTGTATCTATTAGTTTTCTAGGATTTTACATGATTTCGTTGAGTTTGGTTGAAATCGCACAACTATATCGTATAGCTGCCTTAGAAAAGTAAGGTCCAAAACGTAGTCTTAGTTAGGAAAACTTTTTCGTTTGCAATGGAAAATTGCTTAAAATTGGCAAGTATTTGTTTTACATGCTCTCACACAATTCTACAAAGTTTGATCAAAATCGGACTACTATAGCTTATAGCTGTCATGGGAAAGATCGGTCAAAAAACTAGTTCTAGTGAGAAAAACTTTTTTGTTTTCAATGGAAACGCTTTCAAACTTTGTATATATCATTTTTCTGGGATTTTACATGATTCCGTTGAGTTTGGTTGAAATCGCATATATATATTGTATAGCTGCCATTGAAAAGTAAGCTCTAAAAAGTAGTCTTAGTTAGAAAAACTTTTTCGTTTTCAATGAAAACATACTTAAAATTGGCAAGTATTTAAAGTTTATGCTTTCACACAATTCTACAAAGTTTGGTCAAAATCTAACGACTAAACCTAGTTCTAGTAAGAATACGGCCTACAAAATTTAAGAAAAACTTCATATTTGTCACAATTTTATAGACAGCAGGTTCGTACCTTCTGGAAATATAAAGTAAACAGTATTGTTTATCAATTCGTCGCAGGAATGGTAAAGATCGGGTGAGCCATAGTTGAGTTAGAGGGTAAACAAACATTTATGATGGGCTGCATTGTTTGGAACAGCGATGGGCAGCACCTACAAGGTGTGTATCTTAACACTTTGTGATACAGAGTATGTTTTAGCTTTCCTTTATATTTTGTAGTATTTTATTTATTTTGGAAGCCTTATATCGTCACGCATCATGCGTAACTAACTTTCGTTTGGGCTTCAAATATTATCAGAATGATGCTCATCAAAGATCAAACCCATTCGCCAAGATTGACCAGTGTTTAGATTAGGTCCTGCATACAGTTGGTAAAGCAAAAACCAAAGGGTATTCCAGTAGGTGGGACTCAATTGTAACACGTGCTGCTTATCTCTCATTGCCTTTGTGCAGGGCATTTTAATTAAGTTAACAACTGTTTTTAAAAATGCAACAAGAAACCACCACCACCACCAAAACAACTGCAGCAACACAGCAATTTCGTTTTATTTAGTTTTTTGTTGTGTTTTTTTCTTTCTTTGATTTTGTCCGACCGACCAGAGGCACATGCCGCAAATCGCTTGAAGAAACAGGCCTCCAAGTGCCACAGACTGAGATAGAGGGAGAGAGAGAGACACCCCGATTGAGGTCCGTGCTTGGCTGGTTAGTTGATTTGGTTCGTTGATCACATGGTTGCATAAACAATCGATGACGTTGACGGCGTGGGTGACGAAGTCACCTGCTATCAACATTTTGGAATTCAAAATCTAATAATTTATAATTAAAAATTGATGATTGCCCAACCCAGTTTTACATAAGAGGCAAACCATGTCGTGCCATCAATTAAAATTGTTAAACAATTTAACTGGCCCCAAAGACTGCGGATATACATTTTTCCATAGCTTGTACTTGCAATACGAATGTTCAAATCGTTTTCCAACTAGACCAATACAATTATTTAATCGACTTTTACCGACTTGCACACAAAAAACAAGTTATCTAAGTTGTATAAATTCCCCTTTAATAGCTAATTACTTAATCATTGCACAAGAAATAAAAAGAAAATGATGACTAAAGAGAATGCACTACTATAGTAATTTACTCAACTAGAATGTGATTATCCTTAACGAATCGAGTTTAGTTCATTTGCTGAGTTTGGAGTTTAGATTTAATGTGAAGAACACAAGTAATTTATGGCTTTCTTAATAGTCCTAGAGCGCACTCTCAACATTTACTCTGCAAACTGTAGTTAAAAAGGTTTCTACAACTCTTACAGTTCTCAACTAGTTTCCTTTTTACCCATTTTTCTTCTTTTCACAATCAACTGAAAGTAATTACATTCCATTGTTGATTAAATTCTTCTACCTTTTAAGGCAAATCATAGCTATAATTTATTTTCTTTCTCCAACAAATGGAAATGGATTTTCGTGCATTTCCAACTCTTGCCCTCACCACACAATGGTCTACTAATTCAGTAAAAGTGTCAGAGCTTCATTGAAAGCTGTGATTTATGGCAACCGACTTCTTTTTAGCCACACTTTTCCCTTTCAATAGCAAATAGTTATTGAACTTTTTGCCCCCCTCACACTTGCCTGTATCCATCAATTAACACTTGCATAAATCTGGGAATGAGCGTTAGAACTTCTTGTTTCCCCTGCCCATTGGCCGTTTGAGTCACGTTCTGTCAGCTAAGGGAAAACTTTTTTGAGGCTGTTAAACGTTTTTAATGATTTTCTAATTAATTTTTGTTTACAAGTGCACTGAACTTTGCCTCAAGTGAGAAATCAAGTGTCATAAACTCGCCAGCCGGCCGGCCGGCCCTCATATAACTCCCAGCAATTGTGTGTGTGTGAGTGTCTGCAACTTGTTGCAACTATGTCGTGACCATGAGGGTCGCTCCCGAGGCAAAGTTCAATAAAATCCAATTAAATTGCCTTTGGCTGCATACTGCACCCGCAGACCTTTCAACGCTCGTAAATCTAAATAAAACTACTACTAAAAGTAGAAAAATCCTACTGCACCACAACAACCAAGTCTGATTTAATAAATGAACCACACGAACTTTCACCAGGTCGCCTGTTGAATGCAACTTTTCGGGCCACACGCTCAATTGAATTAAGGCTCTGCCCAACTTTTGGTTTGGGGCTCTTTTCAACAAATTTATTTACTGCGCTTAATTCTTCTCTTGGCTATTTTTAGCACAGTTTATTGCATGCGCAAGAACAACATAAAGGGGCCAAACGAGCGGTCTCGGCGGTTACCAGGGGTCAATTTATGCCACGGAAAAATATTTGCCATAAGTTGCAGAATTTTTATGACATTCGCTTCCGGTGATGGGGCGTTGGCAAGTGCCTTCTTAAGTTCTGCAGTTGAGTTGAGTGAATGCCGTCAATTTTCGTTTCGGTAAAGTGATGAGTAAATGAGGTCACTGGAGTGGCAAAAGTAATTGAAAGTGTGTTGATGATATATTCAATTCTTTACCAAGAACGTGTGATTCAGTTGGCCCTAAGTGGTTCGTTTGTATTTCGTAAGAAAGTTGAAATTCATTTGACAAATAAAACTTGGAGTATGCAGAGAAAGACAAAGGATATTAAACAAGTAAGAAATTCGGTCAAGTCTGAGTATAACATACTCTGTACCAACGAAATTGTACGCTCAGCATAAATTTTGATGCTGCAGAAAGCAGCGATGCTACTGCGCTGCAGCAGCGAACGGTCTTTTGAACATAGCACGACAACCGTTCATCCAATCTTCACCATTCCTTTGGCGGATCTATAAGTTATACTGATTACTTAATATGTCTAGAAGATACGAACCATCTATCTGTAAAACTCTAGGAGATATGACATTTTTACCAAATTACGGTGGCGGTAGGGGGCGTGGCCAAAATTGAAAATAAACTTAATCTGCCTGCAGGCATAAGAAGTTTTTGTCCCATACACGTCAAACCTCTATCTCTTACCATCTCTGAGATCGGTTGTACTTAACACGAAAGTCGTCATCATAACGCAGACGACTGTCGAACTCTCGCATGACAAGGTGTAGGCCTAGGTTGGGTCAATAACTGAGTCGATATAGCCACGTCCGTCTGACTGTTCGTCTGAACAAACAGATCTCAGCGAAGGTTAGGGATAGAGAATCAAAATGTTTTCTTATTCTTCCTGCCTGCCACTCGCCTCTGTCTTGTGCGAGCTGGCACCAGTTGGTCACATCAAGCACCCCATAAAAACTATAACCAGATAAAGTTATATTTTCAATCATAGACACGCCTCCTTCCCTACAATTTTGACTATAAAGATCTGTCAATCTCTTGTTTCAAGCTGCGGAAATTAACTGGCAGCCATTTAAGATCCTAAGCATCCGCCTGCCTCCCGACGGGCGGGCATTTCCTCCTAACAATGTCAGTGCCCAGTCAGACAGCAAGGCGGAAGTACGCCTGGCTGGGTGCCTCTTTTGCCCAAAAGGCAAACATTTGTTCGGGGTATCCATTAAAAGCTTAAAAGGGATAAACAAAGCCCTGAAACGAATTTCACACCGAAAGGCAAACAACCATCTGCTGTTGAAGTGGTGCGCCGGGGGGTTGTCCCTGGTCATTAGACGCATCAATGTTGCCAGCAACACAGACATGTCCTGTCCGCTTCAACATGCAGCGTTCCCCCTGGAGTATTCCCAATAAATTTGTCACTTGTTTACACTGTGTCACACATCATGGCGTATACGTAACTTTATAACTTCATTGCGAAGCGGAAGTGAGTGGACGCCATGTTTATTCATTAGCAGACATTGTAAGAGAGCCAGCCAGTCAGCCAGGACAACATGCAGGTCGACTACTGCACTAGAGCACGTTGTCTGCAGTTTTAGTCGTCGTCTTTGGCAAACGCCATTGTTCGCTCGTGTCTGGCTCTAACCTTAGCGCTTGACCTTAGGTGTAAGGCACACACTTCACTACCCCCCACCCAAATGCCGCGTCCAATGTTCGCTGTCTGCAACGGATATAAGATGATAAGGTTACAACATGCAACATCATTTGTTTGCCTGACAAATGATGTGTTATTGTGATAGTGCGCTGGTGGGAAGGGGGTACTGCGGGAAGGGGCGCAACAACTTTCGAGTGTCCAGAGTTCAAGTGATGCGAGTCAAAATTCTGAATAATGCATGAGCAGTAGAGGTAGCTTGTGCGAGTTGTCTCGACTCGACCGAGTGATGAATGGAAGCTGCTTACAATTGACTTCAAACGGATTACAACGATTAGAAAAGACTTGAAACATTTGAGCATTTGCGGTGTGTGTGTTTTGCGGGCTCTGTTTGAAAGATTATAGATAACAAGATACAGTTAAAGATTTTCATAAAGAATGAAGGAAAGAGAGGTGCTGGGAATGGATGAATGTGTGGACGAAAAGCTGTTTTTACACGTTTTGCTTGAGTTGTGTTTTGGTTTTCTTTTGATATCGGGAAATACATTTGATTGATTTGGCAACTGCAAAGTGCCAAAGCGCTACCATAGTTAAATTATGTATAAAGCGATCTGTCTTAGACAAACATTACAGAGATTGGTTCAGTAGTCAAAACCACTCCATTTTTAGGGTCTTTTAACAAGTTAACTTATAAAGAAAAACGGCTGAAAGAGTTATATACTTATAGAGAAAGAACTTATGCCATTTAGTACTTGAAATTTAAGTTTTTTCTCTTGTTTTTTGTTCTTGGAAGTTTTTAAATTAAGTACGGAGCAATCTAATATAGAAAATTACCAAAAATATTATAGAAATGAGAACGAACGTCCTTGAATTAAGAACTGTATGTATTAACTGTAAAAGAAATTAGGGTTCTATTTACATTCAAGTACAAAATATCTTGAAGCCGAGCACAAATTAGACTAACAATGCAAACTCTTAAAAGTGTATTGTAAAAATGCAAACTATTTTTAAGAATTGGTTTCTTGGAAGGCTTCAAATTAAGTACAAAACGTTCTAGCATTGAAAACCAACCATAAATATTATTGAAATGAGAACAAATGCTCTTATATTGAGAACTTTTTGTACTTACTGTAAGCCGAATCATTTAGGAAATTTTTATCTTAGAATTCCCAACTGTTTCTAACACTTTTCTTATGTAGTGATTTCAAATTTTTGATATGCGGCAATAACAAATTGGTCTTTGGTTAGTTTTAGGTACATTCTGTACTGGTTTCATGTGCTCTTGCTTTGTTTCAGGAATGTTCTTGGAATTTATAAGTCTTAAACTAAGAATGCTATGTATTTACTTTAAGAGTTTTGCGGGCTTGACATGAAATATGAAAGTATGATTGATCTTATATAAAAACTACCTTTTCGGTATGGAAAAACCGTGCTTAAATAAGAATTTTGTACTGTATTCAAGTTTTTTCGAACTTTGCTTGCTTTTGACACAGTTTGCACTTAATTCAAGTACAAAGTTTTTGTTTTGTTTGAGTGTTTTAATTTTTAAACGATCTTTCCTTTCTCTTACAGAATTTCTTCCATCTCCATTGACAAAATGACGAAACTCAAAACGCAACCTCGTCGAACAGCTTTCTTAAGCGTCTGCTTTCTACTTTTGACTCTTCTACATATACTAACTCCAACCCAGGCGGCTGTACATTCTGTGCTTACCTATAAGAATGCCTCTACCGAGCTGGGACAATTGGTCACCTCCAGCACTTTGGTCTGGGAGAGTTACGATGCCAAGGATGCCAAACAATTGCAATTTGCTGTCGAAGGTGGCAAATACATTACCGAGGATGAACACTATCCCATCTATGTATGCCGTGTACATATCGATGGTGTACACACTTCCGGTCACACCGAGAAGATACTGCAGAAGCATGTCTGTGTGGCGGCCCACTACAAGCATGGCAAATACGATCACTTTGATGTTTTGATGAACAAAGGACATTTGGGCAAGGTTGGCTGGAAGCATTGGCGTAAATTTGATGCTGGCATACCGGTGGGTGCCATACGCATTGGCGATGATGCTTTTATAGGACGACATCGTGCCTCGCGTCAGCAGAGTCCCGAGGGTACGGAAACGCATTGGGGAGCGGATTTCAATTTGGGTCGTCTAGAGCCTGTGGGTCTGGGCAAGATCAAGGTTATCGAGAATGAACGTGAGAAGTACTATGATGATGGTGAGGTGCTCATCGAAACGGAACCTTTTCGGTATGAGCTGAGAGATATCAAATTGGATCGCATACGTACTGATCTAAGAGAGAATCTCACGGAACTGGGTAAGTAAAGGGCTTGCAATTGCTTTCCGATGATACAATTTTTGGTTTTTAATACCAGCCACCGCCAAATTGGAGAACTTAGACGATAAATACAGCACAGTGGAGACTGTGATGAGCTATAGTTTCGATTATCTACAATACTGGGGTTCACATGAGGGTGTGGCACGTGGCCTGCCCACCAAGATCTATGAGAAGGATGCCAGTCAGCCAACAGAAATCAATTGGGCCTTGAAGCATGGCGAGAAACGATATGAGACCAAGTCAGTGAAGACCAAACTGTGGCCCGGCACAGCCATAAATGTTACCCTGCGTGGCAACTATGTAACCCTGGAGGCACCCTATACGGCCAAACTGTTTGCCTTCTACTATGGCAGCGAGGAGAGTGTGTCGCGTAAGATTGGAGCAGAGGTAATGTAACAATATCAAGGGAGGGATGTACCAACTGTACTAGACATCCCACTTATTTCCCAACCTCTTTCCCTCCAGGTGCGCAAGAGCTATTTGAAGGAGGTGAAACTGGAATTCAGCCCCGTCTACTGGATAGAGAATGGCACCATAGTACCCATAACGACCACCAGCTCAACATCAACTTCGACCACTACACATGCCACCACCACCAGCACCAATGAACCCACACCCATACATGAGCCACCTTTGGTGCAGGTAGAGCATATGGGTGAGACGCATTCGGGTCCGGATGTGCTGGAGAAAACGCTGCACGATTCGCCCGGCAGCAATGAGGTGCATGAGGCTCCCGAGAATATGTCGTCCAAGGATGCCGCCTTGGCTGGTTTTGGTGTGGCTGGAAATGGTGCAGCCGGAGCGGAAGCCACACTAATGCTAGTGCTGTCGCTGATCACGGCGGGCCTTTTGAATCTGTAGATGCGCGCGCGTATAAACAAATAGCGTTTAATTGTTGTTGTTGTACCTGTTGTACCCGTCTTTGAGAGCGTAATAGGAAACAGTAGACAGTGAAGAGATACACCACATACAGAGACAGAGATATACAGGCGATATAGTTTAGAGAGGAGACACCCCCCTCGCCCTCGGAAAACACTTGATATTTTTTATACTGGTCTTAAGGCTTCTTCATCTCGAAATTGAAATTAAACAAGAAACAAAAATGAAAACATTCCTAAACCAATCCCTCACCAAAAGGAAATGAATCAAAAGTATATATAGATCTATATATATATATATATAATGGATATACATACAATATATATTACAAATATTTTAGCATTTTTTAAGTTGCTTTGCCAAAACTGAATTGTGTGTTTGATTGGCTTCTTTTCCAATTTAGTTATAAATGAAATGTAGTAGAAATTAATTAGGTTTGATATTAAAAAACGAAACAAAACAAAATCACGATGATGTATATGTATGTATGTCTAACACTTGTAAAATCTATGTAAAACATAAGTGTGTATGTATTATGTAAGTGAAACACTCCAAAAATGTATGTAACTTAGTAGGAAACCTTCAGATTTACTTTAATTTGCTCTACTTCGCATTTAAGTTGAAACGAAAATTAATCACGATTTAATTTCCCAATGCCCCTTGTTTTTTATTTTTTTTTAACAATTCTGTTGAAAAAGAATCTCCAATTGATATCGAATAAAGCTTGTAAATTGAAATCGAATGAAGAGAGAGGGAGTTTTATTGAGATATTCTACAAAATTTTCGAATAAAATATGATTTTTCAATACGGATTACTTGCCCAAAGGCTTAAGGCTTAAGCCATGAGCTACAAGAGATCAGAATTTTGTAACATAACTCCCAAACTAGACACATTTCTAAGAATTTAATAAAGTTTCTATTTCAGCAGTAAGCTAAAGTTTAGCAGAATCCTTATAAACTGCCAAAATGTAGACATTTTCATAAACTTTCTTGGAACTTAAAACAAAATTCTGTACATTTCCAATATATATATAATTATAACGAAAAGAGGTATAGGTTATTTCGAATCCGGAACTTAAACAGTATACCGTGTACTCAAAAGAACCTAATAAAACTAAGAACCGATATCGAAAGCGTTATTTTGGTTGTACTGCTATCAAAAAACGGATATTTCTGAAACCGAAAATCGTGAGACTAGTCTCTTTTTGAAAATAGCTTGCTCCTAAGTGGCATTTCGTAGACCCTCATATTAATACCAGAACCTCAGAACAGTATACTTCTTGTTACAAAATGAAACCGGTTTGATTACCTGGTTGAGAGGCACATTAAAGAAATCTTTAAAAAACTATGTACTAACAATTTGGTGAGTAGTCTGCTTACCTTTAACTGGATGAGCACTTTATACGAGCGATCATTTCTCTGCTAAGACTTTCTGGAATAGAACTAATAAATTTAGTTATGAAATACCACATTGTGCAGTCGATCACAGCCATTTATAACAGTCGAAATGTTCAAATGGAATTGGAATAGTATAGTTAAGTATAGTATAGTCACTTGGATTTAGTTCAAAGCTGACTTTTGCTTTTTAAAATGAGGCCAAAGGGCCCAGATGGAGGGGATCTCAATCTCAGTGACTTCAATAAGACTATTTAACTGTTTGATTGAAAGCCTCTCAGTTGTTCGATTTAAGTTATCCCTTTCAATAACTATTTGGAAGAGTTAGATTCCCACACAGGCTAGTCTCTTATTCTGTTTTTCGCCTGAGACACGACAGTCTAGACATGATGTTGTTCGTTTTTTATACCCTGTTCCCATAACAAATGGGAAAAGGGCGATCATGAAGTTGTGCGAATGCATGTAACAGGGTGAAGGATACATTTCCGACCCCATAAAGTATATATATTCTTGATCAGCATGAACAGCCGAGAGTCGATATTGCTCGATATAGCTGTCCGTCCGTCCTTCCGTCTGTCTGTTTGAACGCTTCGATCTCAGAGACTATAAGAGATAGAGCCACAAATTTTTGCTTGAGGTAGATGTATACTGTATGCAGATCAAGTTTGTTTCAGATTTGGAAAATATTCTAAAGAAATTCCAAGTCAAACTATGATGAAATGCAGACCGACATGATGTTCTGCTGTAAATGAACTCGGCAGACATCGATTAGTTTAGGTAAGGCTAATAGAACAATACTATATGCCTAGTACTTGGTCCTAAATGTCAAGTAAAAGTCAAGTAATGATTCTTTTTGTTAAACTAAAAGCAATCTTAAGTAAAGTTTGGCTAAATAGCCATGATGACATATTTTGTAGGACTTAAAACTAAAACTATGGTTTCTTAAGCAAATATTTGTATCAAAATTTGTTCAAATTATATGCGCCTATGCGAACTTTGCTTCAGGGAACTAACTATAAAAGTTGATTAAAGCTATTTGGGTTATGGCCAGCTGTAATCCATTTACAGAGAACTGATACGTTTTCTCTGACTTAAATTCTATTTCTAGCCACCAAAATATTTGCCCTCTCAACAATTGTCCACAAAACTTGTTAGTTTAATTAGCATTGATTTGAAAATACAATTCTTGTTTACCCACAAATTTGTGGCATAAATTAAGCAAGTTCCTCGGAATTGATATGATATGCAAACATTTGGCTTGATTTCTTGTACCACAGAAGTTGTTTGGCGTTCATTAGTAATACAAAAAAAAAAGACTACTTGATGGATGGATGATAGATGAGAGAAGTCTGAGGCATTCAACACGAAATGGGTTTGGCATTTGACTATCACCAATCAAATCTAGTTCCATAAATGGTTTACCACAAACGCTATTATTTGTATGCCCGACGCAACCGCACTTTAAGAGCCCAATTACAACACCTGCGCTTACCATTTATCCATTTATTTATGTGGAATCGACAGTTAGGGTCAGCCCAAAGAAGCGGTGTCTATTACTCATCCATTTTTTGTTTTATTTTTTCTTTTCGTTCTTTTTTGTTTGTGTCGGAGACCGTTCTCAGACTTGTTTAAACAGCTAATTAGCAGCACGTTGCCCATTTTTTGTTGTATTTTATATTTTTGCTTGCTCTTCTGTCAATTTAAATACTAAATTAGCATATGGCCAAGCCATGCAGTCTGCTGGGGTTGTTCGATTCAAATGCAAAGCACGTTGCGTTAATGAAATATCTTTCTTGCTGTGATTTTTTATTACACATCAATTCTGTCACTGGTTCTGCGCCGTTGGTGCCGCTCAGCAGCAAAAAACAACAAAAGGCCAACAGAAAAGCGGGTTTCATCCATAAATAAAATGGCAAATAAAAAAACAACAACAAAAGGTAGTAGATTTCATATTAGAATCCCATGATGTTGTTATTTATGTGTGTGCGATATTTTTAAAGCGTGACCACATTGCACGCCTAAAACGAGTTCGTGGTTGGTTCGGGGGGGCAATTGAACTGCTTGGTGCTCTAATTGCTTTTGGGAAGGGGAGCGTGTAAGCAAGGGGGGCTGTCCCAGCTATGGTAGAGTTTTTGATCTAAAAGAATAAACTATGGGAGATCATGCAGGCAGCAGATCTGATCAAGTTCAGATTATTATCTGGCTTGTTCTTTAGGTAAACAGTATGAATCATGATGTGCAGTCTAGTTTAGTGGTATTTTCGGGTTAGTTTTGGAGGTACCACTACAACTCTTAGAGTGCATAAAATTGTCATACTTTTAAGTCGGAACTGTTTACACTAAAAGTAGAAATAGCTAGAAATATTTTAAAAACTCTTACAAGGATTCTTAAGGATTCAGATCACGAGAATTCAACGGATCTTTGTTCTTAATAAAATTCGAAATATGCGGGTGCTTTGATTCTGGGAGGAAAAGGAACGAAAAAGCTCAACTATTCATTTTCCGAACGATCTTTCCTATGGGAGCTATATGATATAGTCATCTGATTTGCACAAAAATTTGTAGAACTGGGTGAAAGCGTGTGAAACAAACAAATACAAAAATTCAGGATGCTACCACAAAAAACAAAAAAGTTTTTCTAACTAAGACTGTTTTCAGACCTATCTTTTGTATGACAGCTATACCAAATAGTTGTGCGATTTTCATCAAACTTGGCAGAACTATGCAAAAGCATATAAGACCTATGAATACAAAGTTCGGAGACGTTACCGTGTAACAGAAAAAAGTTTTTCATATTAAAACTAGTTTTCTGACCGATTGTTTGTATGGGAGCTATGAGATATAGTCAACCGATACGGTAGGCCTCAATATATTAGTAGCATGCAGCAAAAAGAAGATTTTGTGCAAAATTTCAGCTCAATAGCTTCAAAATTGAGAGACTAGTTGGCGTAGAAACAGACAAGAATATATATAGTTTATGGGGTTGGAAATGAAGATTTCTCTGTGTTGCAAGCTTTTGGGCAAAATTAAAATACCCTTTGCAAGGGTTTAACACTTTTATAAGGATTCTTAGGTTCATATAATTAGAGTAAAGCGTCCCTAATAAAATTCGGAATATGCGGGTGCTATGATCTTGGAAGGAAGAGGAAAACCCATAGGTAAGTAGAATGGTCTTCTACAACAGTGTCTTGCTCTACAGAAAGTTCTTTAAGCTAAATCATCTACAGATATTGCTTAAGTCTTCGCCAGAAAATAAGCTGGACCCCCCCTTTCAGCTGCGACCCTGTCTTTTTATTTTGGGGGGCGTCAATGCGAGACGAGAACAAAAACGGTTATTTGTTTTTTAGGCGGGTTTTTGTGTTTTTGTTTCTATTTTTATTATTTGTATTCTGTTATTGGCTTTCAAAGCTTATAGAATAGATGATTAACCTGTGAAATCTATACAAGTTGAAAAAGCCACGCCTTCATTATGTTGTGTTGGGTTGCCCATGGAACTGAGGCTTAGAGGCGTTAAATAGTATCATAAATCAAGTTTTAAGGTCAACAAATTTAATTGCTTTTGTATGTAGATAAATTTCAGTCTAAATAAAATTCAAACAGAAATTATTTGCTAATAAATTAACTCTTAAAAGTTGCTAATTTGTCAAAGTAAATACCAATTGATTTGCCACATTCGAACTTGCTGTTTTTTGAAAATATTTGCCAATTGCAATGTTTATTTGGAATTCATTATTTTGCATAAATTTGCCACATTTTGTAGATTTTGGCGTATCATCAGCATAAATGTTTTATGCATCGCACACATCATCCTGGCACACACACACACACAGGTGACTCTGCTCTGGTCTGCTGGCTTGTCTGGTCTAACAGAATTTTATGCTTGGCCTGGCATCTGGCGACTGCAACCCTTTTTCGGATGGCGTTAAATGAATTTTCCTGGCAGGTTTGTGTGTGAGTGTGTGTGTTTTTGCAGGTTAACCATATCGGCGTGCAATCTGCTGCATTCAGGCGTGACCTTAGTGCGCCCAGCATATGTACGCACGTATGTTTTTTGTACCCCCTCCGCTCATTTGTTGCCTGTGTGCAATTTACTAGCAACTCTGACCGACTCTGACTGTGAGGTTATTTATGCGTTGGTTACAGGGTCGGACGCTTAACGCTTCATAATTTTTGTTGTTGTTTGTTTGTTTGAGTTATTTTGCATAATTTCAGCTGATCCTTTTCGGGGTGGCACTGACTGTCAGTCGGTATTATAGAATACTTTTTATTTGGTTATTTATGACTTTGGGGTGCGGTGACTTACATTAAAGCCAGAAATATGCACAATTTTCATACTAAAAACCACAAAAAATGTATTCAACATTTGATTTTAAGATGGGAAATTAATGAACATAAGAAGATTGCCTAGAATTGTGCCATTTTAAAGAGCTCAGAAACGTAAAAAAAAGCATCAGCAGCTGAGAGTTCCTAAATTCTAAAAGGAACTGAACCAAACCGAAACCGAAACTCAAATTCAGCTGATAAGCTGATTTGTGCTTTCGAAAATGCTAAACTGAACAGAAAAGCCCCAAGTCAAAACGGTTTGGTTCAGTTAACTGAGGAGCTATTAGACGTAAATGATACTTGGAAATTTGGTATAAATTTCAGCCAGCCTTAGGGTTATTTATATAAGGATTCATAAGGTACTATAAAAGTGAAATATTTACTTTAAAAATAGAAGAATTTGAACTTTCGCTCTGCCGAAGTTTGTATACGCTTGAAACACGTTTTCTTACTAATTTAAAGGACATTTCAACTAAAAACAAACAAGTTTTTCTCACTAAGACTATTTTTCTCACCAACTTTTCTATGACAGCTATACTATATAGATGTCCGGTTTCGACCAAACTTAGTGGAATCATGGAAAAGCATAGCAAACTAAGAAATACTAAGTTTGAAGGCGTTTTCTTTAAAAACAAAAAAGTTTTTCTCACTATAACTTATTTCTCGACCGATCATTCCTATGGCAGCTATAACCTATAGTCAACCGATTTTGACAAAACTTTGTAGAATGGTGTGAAAGCATATAGAATTAATATATGCCAACTTTAAAGAGGCTTACATTGAAAACACAAAAGTTTTTCTTACTAAGACTAGTTTCTAACCTTATTTTTATATGGCAGCTATACTATATAAATGTCCGATTTCGACCAAACTTGTCAGAATAGTGGAGAAGCATAGAAAACTAGTAAATACGGAGTTTAGAAACGTTTGCATTGAAAACAAAAAAGTTTTTCTCACTAAAACCAGTTTTTCGATCGATCATTCCTATGGCAGCTATAATCTATAGTCAACCGATTCTAACAAAACTTTGTAGAATGGTGTGAAAGCTTATAGAATTAGTATATGCCAACTTTAAAGAGGCTTACATTGAAAACAAAAAAGTTTTTCATACAAAGACTAGTTTTCTAACCTTACTTTTGTATGGCAGCTATACTATATAAATGTCCGATTTCGACCAAACTTGTCAGAATCATGGAGAAGCATAGAAAACTAGTAAATACGGAGTTTAGAAACGTTTGCATTGAAAACATAAAAGTTTTTCTTACTAGTACTAGTTTTTCGACCGATCATTCCTCTAGCAGCTATATGTTATAGTCAGCCGATTCGGCCGGTTTGGTGGCGAAAGCCTTAAGACTGATGGAGGAGATAGCATAGGACAAGGCTAAAACAACTCAGCTCGTCGTACTGATAAAGAATATATATAATTTATGGACAATTTCAATGTACCCCCTGCAAGGGTATAAAAAGGGGACCACTAAAACACTGTGTATCTTTGGTGCAGAGTATAAAAAGTTAGAGTAAACTGATATCCCGAATATACACAACAAAATGATCATGATAAATGCTCTTTAAAGTATGCTATGCTTAATAATATAACTAATTCTGGAAAATTATACTCTTATAGTTGGCTGACTACCTTCAATTAGTCCGTCAATCTTAGTGAATGCAATGTAACTGACTCTCAGTTACTTATTTAAGTTGAGAATTACATAAGGAAATAAAAATGGCATACTTTTAAGGGCAGTTATCATGATATTCTTTTTGTAAATACATAAAAGGCGTATGAAATTTTCAGGATTTGTTTTTTCAACTTTCCCAACATAAAAATTGAAATCTAACAAATGATTTCTTTGATTTGTAATTACATTTGCAGCGCAAAGGGTTTCCTCCTACTGTAGGCTAATGGGAAGTGCAAAGTAGCCCCAAACAAATAGCCTGGCAAGAGACAGCCAAAAGGGACCAGAAATTTAATTGAAAAGTCTTTATGCCGACTGTGTCCCTCTCCCTCGCCCCCGCACCCACCCATATACGTGACCAGCTTGAAGTGTCATGTATTTCACATAAATAAAGACAGCCGCCAAAGTTTTTAAGTTTATGACACTTACTTAGGCTCCTCCTTCTCTTACGTCTTGTGGTGTACTGTGCGTATGAGCAACTCTTATTTCAATTTTAATTGAGCGCCCAGCGTTGCGCAAGTGCTCCTGGATAACTAACGGTCCCACTGAGAGTCTCCAGACATATGGATAAATACGCAAGAGAATTGAATGAAATTGTATACTCTCTTTGATTGGACTGTAAGAGCACACAGTGCCCAGCGAGTGGAGAAATTCGGAACAAATTTGGTGCATGTGCAAACATAGGAAAGCTTGATTTTATCAGTCGATACTTAAATGAAATAATTGGGTATTTGAACTGATGAATAGAACTTGCTAATATCGTTTACTGATGCTGCCCTGTCACTTTTAAATATAGAAAATCATATTTATCAAATTATATGTCGCTATAATAATATTCATATAATCATTCCCACGCTCCTTCCATCAAAATTAACGCATGCATTTGCTTCTAAACATAATTTGGTACGTCAATGGCCCGAGGCTCATTATATAATTAGGTCCGACCCACTGTGCTGTGTGTGTGTGTGTGCGCTTTGGCCTGAATACACGCCAACAAGTTACAAATTTTTGACTGCAAGCTGGCCATGGCTATGACGTCGTTACCTACATAAGCGGCCACCGAAAAACAGGACACTGAAAGTATGCCGCCCGCAACTAGCAACAGTTGAAAATGACTTTTATCCACAAGTCTGCTGCTGCTCTCTGGTTACCCACAAGAGACTGACAGCAGTAGAGACAGCGAGGTCTCTCTGCTCTCTGAATTTATCCGTGCTCCATGCTGGCTGCGTATAAATAGCAGCATATCCTGGCAAGCAGCAAGCAGTTAAACGAGAGACATCGTGGCTAACGTATCCTAAGGCGAGCCCATCACGGCACACACACTACCAAACGGTAACCGTTACAGTTCAAACTTGCAAGTGAAAAAAACCATTGCCTACTTTTAGTTGACGGACTTAAATTCCAATTCGTGAGTGCGACTTGCTCTGTGTGTGCGTGTGTGTGTGCGTGAGCGCGCGAAACCAATTAACCAAGGCTTAACAAGCAAGCAGGGCTTTGCCGTTGCTGCAGTTGCTCAAACACAATGCAGGCCGTGCACAGAATTGCACACCACAGCAAATGGCTGATGCTGCTGCTGGCCATGCTCCTCAATGCCGTAAGTCTTTCGTGGGGGCTGCGGGCGGGGATTATATTTTCAATTTTGAACTATTTTGCCGCTTATCAGCGGCAACGCTTTGGCTTTCTCTAATTCTGGTCTTTTTGTGGGGACTTGTGTGCGACGGGGCGTGAATTTCATGTTCTTTTCTGTTTGGCGTTAAAATTGCATTCAAAATGGATTTAAGTCTGAATGAGAATGATTTGTTGAATGTTTAAGGGATTAAGGGTTCGTAGTTCTGGGAATTCTTTAATGTTTATTCATAGAGCAAATCAGGAAAGTTATTCCATAAGAAAGGTGTGCCTTAAGGTATGCTACTGAAATAGTTGGTGATTTATGAAAGATTTCTGGATTTGGTAAGAGGATTTACCCATGTGAGGTAAAAAATTGAACATCGAGACAATCGTGTCGGTTTCATGTCTTGTTTTTTCCTTTCCCAACTCGTATATTACATTTTTTTGTCTCTAAAATTTCAAATTTTAAATGCTTCCTACACTCTTCTGGAAAAGCCAAAAGATTTGACCTGTATTAAGCGAGCTGAAGCTTGCACTTATGCATAATCTAACTGGCTGCTGCTGCAATTGACAAGAGTTTGTCTATAGTTTTATTTGTATACCCTTGCAAAGGGTATTATAATTTTGCCCAGAAGTTTGCAACGCATAGAAATATTCATATCCGACCCCATAAACTATATATATTCTTGATCAGGGTGACGAGCTGAGTCTGTCTGTCTGTTTCTACGCAAACTATTCTCTCAGTTTTAAAGCTATCGAGCTGAAATTTTGCACAGAGTCTTATTTTTGCAGCACGCTACTAATATGTCGAAACCGACCGGATCGGTATCTCATAGCTTCCATAGGAACCATCGGTCGGAAAACTAGTTTTAGTAAGAAAAACTTTTTTCTTTTCCACGGCAACGTCTCCAAACTTTGTATTCATAGGTTTTCTATGCTTTTTTATAATTCTACCAAGTTTTATTAAAATAGGACAACTATATGGTATAGCTGCCATACAAAAGATAGGTCTGAAAAACAGTCTTAGTTAGAAAAACTTTTTTGTTTTTAATGGTAGCATCCTGCAATTTTGTATTTGTTTGTTTCTCATGCTTTTACATAATTCTACAAGTTTTTGTCCAAATCGGATGACTATATCATATAGCTCCCATACGAACGATCGGTCGGAAAATGGGAAAAAGTATTTTTTGAAAATATTTAAGCGAGCACTCGCAAGGGTAAAAAAACTTCGGCACAGACCAAGTTAGCTTAGCTTTCTCGTAACCATAAGTCCCTCGCCAGGGAGACAGGAATGCCATTTTTATTAGAAGAAGGGTAGGAAGACGATATATAATACTAGCCACTAAGTTCCAGTATATTGTAGGGTAGGTTATTGTTTCTATATGATTTTAGTTGGAATAACAAGAATCTGTTTTGGGAAATGGTACATCAGTTGTAGATTTGTAGTAGCTTTAGCTTAAACTTGCCAAAAAAGTCTTTTTTGATACTTTTGAAGCTCTTTCTGTATGTAACCCATAATATTTCCTTGTATCTCTTTGATCTCATAGTAAAGCTTTAAAGCTTGGCTTTAAAATATGTTATGCCAAACAGTTTTTCGATTTTTTCCAACAAAGATACATTGCCAAGAATGCAGGTGCTTAAAATTATCAAATTTTTACCGCCCATAAGTATGCAATAGAAGCTCTCAACAATGCTCTCACAAAGCAAGCTTGGCGATAACTTGAGGGGAGAGTTTGGTAATAGATTGGCTATTTACACAAGCAAAATACCTTCCAAGATATAAATTTAGCGATTTTTGGCTTCGTTTTTTATCATTCAATAGGGAAATTGGCGGTTTATATCCCAAAATTTGCCTTGAAGACATGATTATCTTGCTTTAACGGCTAAAAATATCAACTAAATGCCTTAGACGTTCCTCAAAAATCAGTCCTTCTTCCATATCCATATCAATCGACTAAGGAAATGAAAACGGGCCCGATTGTGGAATACTTTTAAGTAGATTGTTAAGCGTGTTCAGTTCAACGGACAAGGCTTAAATTCAAGAGGAAGTATAAAGTTTGAAAGCCTTATTTCTTTCTGCTAGGAAGAGGCTCTCTTATTCTTCCGAAGAGACATTTTACTGTCTTCCAAAAGTAAAGCTTTCATACCGTCAAGAGCTAGGCATTAAGAACTGCATTCTTATCTTCCGCTTTAAAAAAACTAATTTCTATGCAATTGACATAGAAAGCTTACTGTACTGTATTCCATTACATACATTTGGACTGTATATATACTACGTTTATACCTACCAAATATATCATTCTCAATGCCCTTTTAAGTGTGCTACATTGAATGAAAATAATTTGTTTTTGTTAAATATTATTGTTATATTTTTCTTGATTCGACATTTTGTTGTAAACCCATAACTTTTCCAACAATCTGGATAGCGAAATGTATGACGCAGCCATAACTAATAGTTAATTTCTTAAGGAAATAAAGTTTAGCATACTTTGAAGGGCATTAATCGTGATTAATTTGGTGTGTACATACAAATATAGTTGGAGTCTTGACATTTTAGTAATATAAGTATATGTTCATTGAAAAAAATCGTAGAATTATTTGGAATAGTTTATTTTAAAGTTTAGGAGTAGAACTTTTTGATAATATTAATGAGACCCAAAAAAATAAAAAGGATTCCGAATAGATCCTCAAAATAGGCATTTTAGACCACTTTAAGCACCAATTATCATAGATCTAGTTGTGATAGACTATTTCTGCAGATAGATTCGTGATCAGCTCACTAAAATCCTCTAGAAACACCATCAACCCTTCAATATACTGCAGAGAGTCTAATTGTGTTGTCTTGTGTTATTCAAACCCCGAGAAAAGTGCTTGAAAATATGCAACCTTTGCGTTACGGAACCCTGTTCATTAATATTTATAGTTTAATTCAAATTTAGTTTAAAGAACTAGCACCAATTAGCTGCGATTTCCCATCGTCTACATAGCTGCACAGCAGCTTAGCTGTCTATGTTAAATTTCTCAGCTCAAGACTGTGAATAACCACTCAGACCTGCATGTTCTGCTGAGTTAACTGCACTTGAGTTCTGTCTGCCTTTTAACTCAACAGCTCCTTCAGTCTGTCTTTACATTTGTTATTCCCCTTAATTAATTGCCTGAACAATTACCATTTGAAAGTGGCCACTTACCATCCATTAGAATTTAACCATCAACGCCAACATTTGTAAAAATTAGCAGCAGCTGCTTAGCCGCAGTTTCATTTCCACTTTGGTAAATGCTGCTCATATATTTCACTGGTCCTCAGTGGAACGCCTTCACTTGGCAGCAGTAATTTATATGTGCAACAACTGCCACGCCTCCTCTGCCACTAAGGTGGCTAAGAACCACTACCATGTCCTGCTGCCCACGAAACATGAACGAGTCTAACCAAAACTGCAATCTGTCAACTGAACGTTGAACAATTTATGTGGCTGGGTTGACATTTTCTATTGTCTTCAAGTTGACATTCGTTGACATTTGTCAGCATGGTGCACTCACCCTTCCCTGAAAGCTGTCCATCATAAGTTGCAGTTTCTAAATATTTCACTCTTCTCATGTTGTGTGTGTGTGCTTGCAATTTCATTTTAGGTTTCTTAATGAAGTGCTTTCAAGTAATTATATATGGCTTTCACTTGAAAGGAATTTGAGAAATCTGTGGGCTGAATTAGAGATTAAGTTACAGGAATGTCCTTGAAGTGTTGAGAAAGAACAAAAGACGTACTTAATTGCGGTTGGATGGACAATAATTGAAACTCTTTGTGCGGGCAATGGAATTAAGCTGGCAAGCCTTTTTGCTTAAACAGGGAATTTAATCAGAAATCCAGGGACTGTAGGTAAGAAATCTATAAGTAATGACTTTTGGTGGTAAATTATGTGAAAATGTTACTATGAATAGCCTGGAAATTGGATGGAGTAGACTCAATAAGAATGAATTCCCTTACAGAGAGTGTATATAAAAATTGTCCAGATGTTTATAACGCCTAGAAGGAAACATTTCCGACCACTTACAGTATATATATTCTGTTTCTATGCTATCTAATCCGTCAGTTGGAAAGGTATCTTCGCCAAACTTTGCACGAAGTCTTCTGGTACAAATACGCTGTACATTTGTCGGAACCTGCCGGATTGTATGACTATAACATATAGCTGCCATAGAAACGATCGGTTAAAAACTAGTTCTAGTGAGAAAAACTTTTTTGTTTTCAATGCAAACGTCTCCAAACTCCGTATTTACCAGTTTTCTATGCTTCTTCACTATTCTGCCAAGTTTGGTCGAAATCGGACATCTATATAGTATAGCTGCCATACAAAAGTAAGGTTAGAAAACTAGTTTTAGTATGAAAAACTTTTTTGTTTTTAATGTTACCCCCTTTAAAATTGGCATATATTTATTTTATAAGCTTATACACAATTCTGCAAAGTTTTGTCAAAATCGGATGACTATAGGTTAAAGCTGCCATAGGAATGATCTGGCGAGAAACTAGTTTTCGTGAGAAAAACTTTGTTGTTTTCAATGGGAACGCCTCCGAACTTGGTATATCTTAGTTGGCTATGCTTTTCCATGATTCCACCAAGTTTGGTCGAAATCTGACATCTACATGGACTAGCTGTCATAGAACAGTAGAGCCAGATAAGTAGTCTTAGTGAGAAAAACTTGTTTGTTTTCAGTGGAAACTATATATTTGTATGAATGAAAGAGACTCAAGTTCTTTAAAAGGTATTAAATATAAAAGTCACCAAAAATATCGCTAAAAATATAGAAACCATCCAATGAGGTTTAATACATATATACTAAAAAACTATGTCTTGAGTTCGATGCTTGAAAAAACCAGCCTGGTTAACAAATTCTTAGTTTTACAAGAGCTTCGAACATGCGCTGAAATTGCAACTTATCCTAACGTTTATACACACAAAGTTTATCATGCTTAATGCCCTTTAAAGTATGCTACATAATATGAAAATAATAATTTTAGTTAGGTATAAATTTTTTTGTATGTCTTAACTCAACATTTTGTTGTATACTTATAACTTACACAACAATCTGGTAGAACTTGCAGTGCGATTATCTATAAGGCGGCCATAACTAACTAAGAAGAGCTTCGATCTAAAAGATAATTACTTAGGGAAATAAAGTTTGCATACTTTATAGGGCATAGTATAAACATAGTATTAGTCCCTAGAAAAAGTGATAAGATAGTTCTTACCTCATCCGTTTCATGTGAAAATCGTTTAATCGTACCATTTCCTTGCAAAAGTGTAAAACCTTGCTGCAGCAATAGACATGTAACACAGTTAGTTAACAAGAGAATTGTGTAAACCAACTAAGAAATTAAATTTCCTCTCAATTTCCCATGGCATTGCTTGTGTTTCTGGTCGTTGTCCAAAAGGTAACATGAAATTGCTTTCAATTTGTGATACATTTCGATGAGAATGTTGCAAGTTTGCGTCACCCTCTTCACGGACAATTCAATTAGAAAACTTTCAGTTTACATACACATTAGCTATATAGCTATGCAACTGCAGGGACCTGCAGTTTTTCCCTGTGACATACGTCTGTAAGTGACAGCAAGCAACCACGTCAAAGCGTTTTTCTAGCTGCCTGACAATTCTCAGAATGCAATGCGGAGGCGTGATATGCAATCTGCAACATGACGTAGCTTTCACGCAGCATCCCACGTCATTAGAAACCTTTGTTGGGTGCAGTTAGAAAACAGACCGATAAGCAAAACCATTTATTGTATGTATACCTACCCTATTAGGTCTTTAGACCATCGCTTAAGGCCTTAGTTGCTATTGCTTAGTTCTAAGTTTATAATAATAATAATAACCAAACTCATTAGACCAAATAAACCAACAGTATGCATCACCTGAAGTTGTTTGCCTTAGGCCTTTCTTTATTTAGGCAACTTTAAGGACTCAATTTCTGTTGTAGACAGTTGTCAAACACTGAAGAATGTCTGCAAACTTTTCACAAAGTTTTGCTTTTTTCCAATATGAGTGATTCAACAGGCTTAACTTCAGGCTTGAATTAAAGTTAATAATGCATTTGGTATATCAATCAAATATTGAAAGTGTGCCAGTGCTATCATCAGCAGACTTTGCCAACCACTCCAAGTTCGTTGCACTGAATATAGATTTCACAGCATGTTCTGTATTTTTCTTTGCATGGTTGCCAGTGTCTGCAACAGCAACAGGCTAATCAGATGCCTGAGTAGCTCTTTATTATCTTGTCACAATAAATTTCATTCCACTTTTTTACCCCCCACAAAGGATAAAGAAAGCTCAGGTGCCTGAGTGTGCGTGTGCGTTCCTGTGTGTGGAGGGGGTAACCAAGCAACTAAAATATCTAAGCTGAACTCATAATAATTTGCTTTTAATATAAACAGAGGCAAGTGGAGACAAGTTGAAACAGTTTTGCCAGGCAAATGGTGGTTCAAGTGAAAGGATAATGCCAAGTCTGAGAAGCTAAGGCACGTGTGTGCGTGTGTGTGTGTGAAGTCCTTCCGTTCCAACTGTGTGCTGGCAAGAGACAATGCTTCCGCTTTTAATAACTGGCGAGAGGCGGCAACACAGCAACGGAAGTGAATGTGTTGCAGGATGTGCTAGCCAACGGCGCTAACATGCGTAAATCTCAAACAGAAATTGACAACTACTTATGTGCACTCAAGTATGTGTTGCTGTGTGTGTGTGTGTGTTTGTTTGTGCTCTCAGGCCAGGCCAAAGCTTGTTGTTCTTACTATTAGCTGGGCCAAGATTTATCTCTTATTAGCACTCAAACTGTGGCCCGCCAGGTGTTTGTGAAGTCAACTGGTAACGGATGTGTCTTTAAGAGCGAATATGGTCAATAGATGGCTTATTTTAATATATTTTCCTTAAATTCTTAAACACCAAACTTATTTCCTTGAAACATGCTAAGCATATTATGTTGCAAAGCCCTCTCAAGCTCTGCTTGTTGCCGCCCACACACAAATTAGACAAATTAGACAGGCAAACAAGCATTTTTCCAGCGGAAAATGTTACCCAAGAAGGCTAGCGCTTCATTTGTAACCACAAGAAAAGAATACACAAAACGACACCCACACCACACATTTACATCCGGCTTTTGTTTATTTAGGCGCTGTGTAAAAACAGGACGAAAATATGTATATATAGTGTTGAGCATGTTAACTAATGCCAGGACAGAAACTGTCGCTGAAATTGTGGCAAAAATTTCATTAAAATCATTTGCCATTGTTCTTGCAGTGCTGCTTGTTTATGTGTGTGTGTGTGTGTGTTTTCACCATATCTGCGCAGTTTTGCATGAATAAATAAACACAAAAGATCAACAGTATGTGTGTGTGTGTGTGTGAGAGCGGCAGCGCGCTTAAAAGTATGCAAGCGACATTTTTTTTGGCTCATTTTTAGCTTTGTCATTGAAACGATTTATGGTTATGCCAGCCAAAATTTATGGCACTGAGCACATAAGAAATGTGTAAATCTGATTTTTATAGCAAGGTAATATTTAAGCAATTGACAAAAAAAAACACTTGATTTGTAAATGATTTGCAGGGAAATATCTGAAGCGGAAATTAATTCACCATAAAAAGTGCAGTTTTATGGCAAAAGGGGACTCAAATCGGTAGGGAAGCTGAAATAATGTAAGAACAAGAACAAGACCGACCAAAATTAGTACACAAAAGAACCAAAAAAGATACATTTGGAAGGCATTTGTCTTAAATTATCTTTTAAGCATCCAGCGGAGCTGCAAAATCATCCAAATGATCATCATTTTTCATAACCTTTGGATGATTTTTAGCTTCGTTGCATGATTAAAAGGATATTTAAGACATATCCCTTTCAATTGGTTACCAGAAATCATTCAAGGGATATTTATTCATTTTATCAAAGTGTCTCCATTGCCTGTTCGGCATAATTGTTGGAACATTGGACAACAAGATGAGTAAATGCCATAGAAGTGAGTGTCTGGGAAATGTAAAGGGAAATTTCGCCATGTGGACCTTCGATTTAACATATGTGTGCTGTTTGTGTGCAATGTTTGCTAGTTCGCAGCACTCTTATGTCAAATTGAAGGTCAAAATAGAAAATGTACCTTGCCATTCACTTTACTCAACTTGTTGTTCCAGGTCTTTGGCACAAATGTTACCAAAAAACAGGCCCTGAAAGGTTTTATTCTCACTCTAAGAGAGTGGAAAGTGTGTTATAGTTTTGTCCAGAAGTTTGCAATGCATAGAAATATTCATTTCCGACCCCATAAACTATATATATATTTGAACAGGGTGACGGGCTGAGTCAATTGAGCTGCATCCGTCCGTCTATCCGTCTGTCGGTCTGTTTCTACCCAAACTATTCTCTCAGTTTTGAAGTTATCAAGCTGAAATTTTGCATAGAGTCTTCTTTTTGCTACATGCTACTAATATGTCAAAGCCGACTGGATCGGTTGTCTATATCTCATAGCTCCCATAGGAACCATCGGTCGAAAAACTAGTTTTAGTAAGAAAAACTTTTTTCTTTCTCAAGGCAACGTCTCCAAACTTTGTGTTCATAGGTTTTCTATGCTTTTTTATAATTCTGTCAAGTTTGATGCAAATCGGACAGCTATATGGTATAGCTGCCATATAAAAGATGGGTCTGAAAAACAGTCTTAGCTAGAAAAACTTTTTTGTTTTTAATGTTAGCATCCTGCAATTTAGTATTTAGTTGTTTTACTTGCTTTTACATAACTCTACAAATTTTGGTTCAAATCGGTTGACTATATCATATAGCTGCCATACGAACGATCAGTCGAAACACTCAACGAACTTTGATTAGAAGGCTATCCTAGCTTATTCCACCTCAACCAAGCTCTCTTATGCAGTCGCCCTTCTAAATGGCTACTTATATTTTTTGGTGCGTTGGTGGAGTTGAGTTGTTATGTGCTCATTTCAAGAACATTTGGAACATGTGTTCTCAAAAGTTTGGCAGAAGAACTCGTTCTTAATTGGCGTTTTCCTCTTTAGAATATGGCGCTCAATATCTTATATTTAACCTAATATTTGCTGTGTAACTATATTATAATGTTGAGCGTCTCGTCTATAGCTGTACCAACGAATATGAATTATGCTTCTTATCTCTGATTTTCCTACAAATTTTCCCTCTTATTTACTAGACTTTCAGTTGTATTGCCTTTAGACCCTGTGAGTTGAGGTGTACCTAAGATTTTAATGAGTCAGAAATCTCTGGGTTCTTCTGATACCCATTATTTATGCTTAAAGGGTGCACAGAAAACTGAAAGATCTTCTCTTTTCTACCTGAACAGCTTTGCCGCTTAAGTATTTCTCTGCTGTTTTCTTGTTCCATTATCCTTGATAATTAAAATGTTTCTGGCTTCTGTTGGCTCTCCGTTTAATTGCAGTTTTACTGCTGCTGATTTTGACAGCAGCCAACAAAGTGTTTTTATTAATTAATTAAAATCTCACGGAAAAGCAGTGTCTGTCCCTGTCAGCTAAATGAAAATTCCATCAATTCCACAAGTGGAAAGCGTAGATTAACCAAATTAAAATCATTTTAACGTCAAGTGGAGTGGAAAACAATTTGAATCGATTTCATATTATGGCAACTAATTGGACGCTCATAATTATGCAGCAATTGCACTCAGACGTTCAGTAAAATAGCCTCGAGTCCCGTTGACATTGTGATGTTGCCTTCGAACAGTGTGGGAGTGAGTCCTTGGAGCCTGGCCGTCCTGTCTGCCTGTTGAGCTGCTTATGTCGCATAAACAAATTTTATTATCACAGACTGTCTCAATGCTGCTGGATGCCCCTACGTGCCGCTTTTGCTTGGTTCTTGCTTTGGGGGTAGTTTTAATGGCGTCATTTTGTTGCTATTTACGTTTGGTTTTTATTTAAGTTGAATAAATATTGTGGGGCATGGTATTAAAAGTGAAGTGTCTGGACCTCAAATGGTTTTTACTCCTTACTGGACTTGGTCAGCAGAGCAGCTTAAGTTTCACATTATTATTTGGTAGAAAGAAGAAGTTGACTTATGACAGCAGTTTGGCAAAATGAAGGAAATTTATACTCAAAGTACAAAATTGAAGAGCTTGGAGTAGGTATCATTCTTCTACCATCTCCGGAGAAAATGTATAAATGATAATTTACAATATATTTTGTACCATTTTCCCAATTCTTTTCTCTTTCCAAGTCTGCACAAAAATTTCCAATTAAACTCATCCGACCTGCAATGGCAACGCCCCATTGACTTCTCTTACAACAGGCACTGAAATCAGCACACTTGACCATAATGGTAACATTAGTAGGTTGCCTTTTTCCATTGTAATTACCCATAAAATTCCATTGTTTTGCATAAAAACCAACAACCCCAAATGATACACACGTGGTGTACAAAACAATGCAAAGAGATAAGCGCCACCAAGCTTAACCAAGAGGGCAGCCTAATAAGACTTTAACAAACTGCCCTCGTATAGCACCGCCCACAGACGCTCACAATTATTTAATAAGCGAAACCCTGCAGTTCTTCTGATTGATTATACTGCGGATGACTCAGTACAGGCTTCCAGCTGGTTTTGTTTGTATGTCAAATCGCAGGACAACAATCAATAACAAACCACTCCTCCCCATGATTGACTGGGCTGTCGTCAAGTTGATGAAGCGCCAAGCAACAGTTTTCGATTAAAGTCTGTTGACATAATTTTGCTTGTCTAGCCACAGCAGGCAGAATTGACATTCTATGGTGCAGTGAAATTTAAAAGTTGTTTCATTGAAATGCCAACTTAAAGCTCAGTTATCCACACATTCAAATTAATCCTTTTTTTAACTACCCTTGACAGTAGGCAATAGAAACTTTTTCGGTGTTCAGGAGTATTTTAATTTTGTTCCACATTCCAAATGCTTTTTTTGTCGCTACATGTCGAACTCGCTTCATTGAATTTAATTTGACTTTGCTGGCATTTAAATGAAAATGACATGACATTGATATCTTTTCATCAATTGTATGAGTCCCCTTTGTCAGCGTTTGCTTCGTGTGTAATATTTATTTAGCATAATATTGAGCTTCACTTCACCATGTTCAAAAATATGCATAATCAGCTCAAGCGAAAATGCCAAAAGCTGTAGCAAGTATTTCTGCTATTTTTTACATATTTTATGGAGTATGAGAAAACAGAAATTTGGTTTTTAATATAATGAAAGATGAATGAATGTTGTTGGAAAATTTGTTCATAAATTCTTTTGTAAGTACAAAAATTTTGTTACAGTGACTATGCATAGTTGTGAGCTCATAACACGAGAGAGCCAACTATTTATTAAAGTTTTAAGAGAATATTGTAAAAATCAAACAATTGTCGTTGGGCTGATATTAAATAGTGAGTGCAGTAGATTATATGCTAGTTTTGCTACATTAGAGTAAAACAATTTGCTTATTTCAACAAAGTTCTCTTAAACTTTACAGTGATTGAGATAGAAAGGACAATAAAAAGAAAATATATCATGCTTAAAGCCCTTTAAAGTATGCTATATTATATGAAAATCATAATTTAAGGCAAGTATATATTTTATATTTAACTTAACTCAACGTAATTTTGAATACCCTACAATCTGAGTGAATATACAATGTCAAATATCTATATTAGAATTGCAAAGGCTTAGTTTTAATACATAATAGCTTAAGGAAATAAAGTTTGCATACTTTGAAGGGCATTAATCACGAATTATTTGGTGTGCTTAAACATTTTATATGAATATACTGGTTTAAAGTCCTTAGCTATTTTCGTAGTGTTTCGACTTAGCTTTATCATAAACTATATTAAAAAATTATGCATTTTTTTAAGCAAAGATATACCAAAAATAGTAAATTGACCACTACCAATAAGTATGCTATAAAAATGCTATAAAAAATGACAATAATTGCCTAAGGGCATGCATTCAATAGCATTGCATATCTAAGGGCGTAACAATATAGTATTGTTTTGAAGCCAGGCACTTAAATAAGTATATCTTCGCTTAAAAAAATGGCAGAAATATTTGGCATAGTTTATTTTAAAGCTAAGTAACAGTTTTTTACAGAAATATCAAAGTAAGCTATAAAACGAGCCTAAAAAGGTCCTAAACTGCCTTTTCAGCAGCTTTTAAAACAAGTTACCTTAAACCTAGAACTGATAAACCATATACGAAACACCTTTGTGTCTATAAGACCAAAATCATGTCGAACTAAGCCAGCACTTTAATAAACTGGAATTTTTGGACATAACTCTCGAAATCATTGAAAACCGCCTGCCACATTTATACAAACAACATATAGCATGATTAAAGCCCTTAAAAGTATGCTATGTTATATGACCATAACTATTTTAGTTAAGTACCTATATTATATTTGACTTAACTCAACATTTTGGGTGTATATGCAGTTTCGATTATCTAGGATGCGGCCATAGTTGACTATCCATGGCTTTGTTACATAAGGAAATAAAGTTAGCATACTTTGAAGGGCATTTATCACGATTAATTTGGTGTGCATAAACCTGGTATATTTTGATATACAATGTACAAAAACTATTAAGCTTACCTTGTTTGTGCCATTTTCTTAAAGAATTTTCATCCCATTCAAGCGAAGAAACCTTGTGGCCATAAAACCACAGCGCGTGTTCGACCAGGTCCTTTGGCCACACCCACACGGGAACGAATTCTATAAAAAGATTTTGCATTTCGACACCCACTCAGCAAATGCAACAGTTTGCCAAACCCCCCCGTCCCTTTCTGTAAAACCAAATCAATGGGCAAAGCCAGGCTGACATTGAAATTCCGCCCCTATTAAATGACGCACGAAAGTATGCAACAAATAAAGTAATAAATTTTGGCAAAATGCCCACGAACACCAGCAAATTTATGAGCGCGCGCGCGCGTGTGTGCGTTTGCGTATCTCCCAAATACTTGGAATTGAGATATAAGTAGCCCAGGCGCCAACGTGCCAACCATCGACACATTTCAAACTCAATTTAGTGTAAATAATTACGTTAATTAAGTGGAAGCGAACTGAAGTTGCGTCTCTGCATTCTTTATTCCAGGCCCTGCAGCCGCGCTTCCTTGCCGTTAGCGCCACAGATGATGTTGGCAATGTGTCGCCCTGTGAGATGGAGTCCTTAATAAATCAATTGATGAATCCCAGTCCAGAGTATCAGCTACACGTAAGTCACCTGGCTAAAGCGTATTTATCTCTGACAGTTCTGACAGTTGGTAGCATCTGCGCCTTGGGTTTATAACTTAAATTGCCTTTGTTCCGCCTTGTTGTTGTAGGCTTCCGCCTTGCGGAATCAGCTCAAGAATTTACTACGTGAACGCCAGTTGGCCGTGGGTGAGGAGCAACCGTTGGGCGAGTACTCCGACTATATGGAGGAGGACAAACGATCGGTGGCTTCATTGGCAGCACAGGGTCTGTTGAGTGCACCCAAACGTAGCCTGGCAACGTTGGCCAAGAACGGACAGCTGCAGTTGCCCACCGCAGAGCCAGGCGAGGATTATGTGGATGCTGATTCGGGTGAGCCCAGTGCTGAACAGAAACGTTATATAGGCTCCTTGGCCCGGGCAGGCGGTCTGATGACCTATGGCAAGCGTAATGTGGGTACACTGGCCCGTGATTTTCAGCTGCCCAATGGTAAACGTAATTTGGCCATGGTGGCGCGTTTGCAGAGTGCCCCCAACTCGCATCGGGATCTGCCCAAGCGTAATGTGGCCGCTGTGGCACGCTACAATTCGCAGCAGCATCACAATCAACGTGGAGCCGCTGCCGAGAAGCGTAATTTGGGTGCCCTGAAATCATCGCCCGTTCATGGTGCCCAGCAGAAACGTGAGGATGAAGAGATGTTGCTGCTGCCGGCTGCAGCTCCCGACTATGCTGATCCCATGCAAAGCTATTGGTGGTATCCCAGCTATGCTGGCTATGCTGATCTCGATTGGAATGATTATCGACGTGCGGAGAAGCGTTTTCTGGGTGAGTATGGGGTTTTAGTTGGGGAAAGTGAAGGCTCATTAGGGGGACAAAGGCTGGATACTAGCCTTGCAGAGGTATAATTCCATTAAGTGCTTTAATATAGTACTGTTTTTTTGCTTACAATCATAACTAAAATGCCAGCTGAGTCTGCAAGAGCTAGACTCAACTCATACTCAATTCCCGCCTAGTTGTTGGCCCAAACTCTGCAAGACTTGTATACGCAACGGTTTCTTTGTCCAAAGCCACATTTTCTATAAACTGCAATCTGCAATCTGCACCCTGCACCTTAGTTAGCAGTTTTGAGGGCACCAAGTTATGTAAATACAAAAGAAAATCCACAAAAAATATCCACATATATATCCGCACTATGTAAAGACACCTCCAAGGATCCCGAATTGTTTGGCATTGAGCAAGGCAACAACAACAACAACAACAACTACAACAACTATGATGTCAACTTGAACGATGATGTTGCCGATGATGTTGATAAATCAAAGGATTCACCACAAAAACGTCACATTGGCGCCGTTTACCGTTCCGGGTTCTTGCCCAGCTATCGCTATCTGCGCAGTCCAACCACTGTGGGCGGCGGCTATGGCGGAGCCGGCGGGCGTTTTAGTCGCTCGGGACGTGACGCCAGGCAATTTGTATGAGTAAATGGCGATGGTTCGATGTGTGCTGCTTAATTTTTGATTATAAAACTTAATTTGAATATCGTTTTGTTTTATTATTCTTAAATTGGTTGTGGATTGGATTTAAAGTCTTGATTTAAGTATGAGTTCTAGCCTGCCTGAGAAGCGTCTGTTGTCATAATGCCTGATCAGCTGATGATGGTGAATGTAATTATCAACTAAAAGTTTCGGTTTCAGCATGATAGAACATCGCCTGTAGTAACTTAAATGTTTTGGAGTTGGTGTAGTTGTTTGTACACTCAGATAAAACAAAAAAAAAAGCCTGGACTGAAGGAGATAGACCGTATACTTGTGTGCTTGGTTGTAGCATTTAGGTTGCCATACAAGTTTGAAAACTAGAAACTAGAACTGATCGTACTTACGGCCGTAGTTTTGCTGTAAAACACGCAATTTTTTGGTACAGGTAGACTCTTTCTTGAACGAAATAAACTTCAAATGTGATTTTTTCTCATATTCCTTTTCAAATTCCCAACTGGTTCTGTCACTTTCCTCTGCCTCTCAAATCTTTGGTTCCCACCAGAACCAAAGAATGCTTTAAAATTGACTTAAGAACTTTGTTGATTTAACTGAATAGGCTTTTCAACTTAGTTTAGGCCTGCAAATAAAGCACCCATTTTATTCCTGAACTAGAACAGGTTTTTTTCTACTTACCATTTGATAAAAAGAACGACTAAATGAGTTTTAAGTCCATTGTAATAGATTTTACATTGATTTGTACTTCAAATATCACATTTGTTTTGTTCCTAAAAGTATTTAAATTAAGTACTCAACTTTCTAGCTTCAAGCATTAACCTTTAATGCTATTGAAAGCAGAACACTCCTTGTAGAAGCAAGAGTTTTTGAGCTTGCAGTAAGATGTACCCTTTAAGAAGAGTACTTTCTTAGTTCAACTACCAAATATTTTTGGAACTTAGTAAAAAATAGACCTAGACGGTACCTAATACAGCTAAGACTGAATTTACACGGTGAAGTTAGCTGTATAAAGATTTTGTTAAAGCTTTCAGTTCTAGGAAAGAGGTTTGATGGTGTCGCTTGACCCTCTACAACTATTTACTACAAGCAAGAGCTTTTTGAAAAAGTAAATGAAGCTTGCTTCATCGAGTAAACCAGTTTAAAATGGGTCTTGGACTGAAGTCTTAAAAATTATGTTCTTTAAAAAACTTTCGTTTGTAGGAAACAGGTGTACAGGGGCAAGCTTCATTCATGCATGCGCATTTTAAACAAGAAAGAAAGTCGGTCAAGCCCGACTATAACATACTCTGTACCAAGAAAATTTGTCTTTTGATCATAACTCGAAAACCGTTCATCCGATCTTCTTCATTCCTTTGGTGGATCGATAAGTTATCGTGATAACTAAATATGTCCAGAAGGAACAAGCCATCTATCTTAAAAACTGTGGGAGATATGACGTTTTTTCTAAATTGCGGGGGCGGTAGGGGGCGTGGCCAAAATTGAAAATAAACTTGATCTGCCTGCAGACATAAGCAGCATATGTCCCATACATGTCAAACCTCTATCTCTTACCATCTCTGAGATCTGTGCGTTCATACGGACAGACAGACGGACAGACGGACGGACGGACGGACAGACGGACAGACGGACATGGCTATATCGACTCGGCTGTTGATGCTGATCAAGAATATATATACTTTATGGGGTCGGAGATGCTTCCTTCTGCCTGTTACATACTTTTGCACAAACTTATAATACTCTGTTTACCTACGGTACAGAGTATAAAAACTTCATAAAGTTTGCTTCATGGTGTAAAACCCGTCTTACACAAAGAAGTAAGCTTTCCAAAAAGCTCTAAAACCATGCTTAGAAGGGATTTACACGAAGAAGTTAACTTCCAAAAAGCTCTTGCTTGTAGGAAAGAGGCATAGTGGTGTTGCCCGCCCCTTCACACCTCTTTCCTTTAAACGAAAGCTTTTTTTAAACTTTTTTGATGGAATCTTATTTGGTATCAGAAATGAATTCGGTATGAGTAAAGATTTCATTGAAGAAAACTTTGTGCTTATTTTAAGAGCTAATTGGCTATTCCATATCAACTTAACCGAATGAACAAAATGATTTAAAACTTACTTAGATACCTGAAATACCGAAGCAGTTTAAAAAAATTGATCGAAATCGAAATTTAGTCACGAATTTGGTTCTTGCATCTAGTTTTAGTGTACTTACCCCACTGTTGCCACCGTTCGTACTCTATTCAAGTACAAACTGGCTTAGATTTCTAATCTAATCTCTTCACAAACAAAGTTCTTTCCCTTCATCTGATGAATTTACGTATGCACATTTCCGTTCGCACATTCTAATGCAAAATTGCTGTTCATTTGTAACGGAAATTTGATTTGCCCTTTGTTTGGCATATATGAGACCCAATGTTTGTGCTCCCAACCAACTGGCAGTAGATAATCGGCCAATTTCCGGCACTTTGTTAGGCAAATTAAATTTTAGGACGAGTTTCTAGCATAGTTCAGTTTTGTTTGAGCCGTTTACAAGCCCTTAAAGGGAGCTGAAAGCTGTTGTTTTTTTTTTGCTTTAAATGTAATTTGCAAAGTTTTAACTTGTTAGTTGATTCTGGCTTTCTGGGGGGCGGGGGCTGGTAAATTTCAATTGCATACCCAGGGGCTGTTGTGAAAAGTTTTTGTACAGCAAATTCATTAAACTGTAGCCTACCTTCAGGCTGTCTAAAAAGTACTTAAAAAACTCAACCAAGTGGCAAAATTTCATAAATCATTTGTAAATTATTTCATACAAAATATGTAAAAATTAAATGTTTTTTGTTTTTCATTGGCATGTGGCAAAAATAGAGAGAAAAACAAAATTATTGGCATGTTTTGTGTTTCCTTATTGTTTAACTATCCTGCACACGGTTACTTCTTGTAGCGCAACTTTGGCGGAGTCTTTTTGAATAAAATACTTGGCACTTACTTAGAACTTGTGTAGTTGATGGGTTTCTCAAGTGGAGGCCATAGAATCTAATTTAATTGCTCCTCCGTTCCGCCCTTTAGGTCGGGTATTACCACCCACAAGAGCGACTGCGTCAACCAATCGCAGCCGTTTGTAAGCGATGTTTCCTACCCAACCAACCGATGATTAACTGGCACGGTGCTGGCATACGCGGTCGTTTGCCCAAACTTCAAATGGAGAGGATCGAGGATCGCCTAAGTAGTATACGTACCAACTCGCTGCCATCCGCCACAGCGGGTAAGGCGCTCGCACGCTCCGGCTCTCGTTCCGCCATCTATCCGCCCTTCCATTCCTGGGGCACTCCGCCGCGTATTACAGCACTGCATCGACGCGAACTACGACAGAACACCGAGCCCCTGGACAATTTCGAATATTAAAACCGAACAATAAATACATATTTCTATATATATACACACATAATCTAAACGTATTTAAAGCTAGTTCCCTCGACAAAAAAGAATATGCACTCTCACACACACGCAGAGTACTATCGAATACGTATCGAACTCTTACTCAAATGTACTATAAAAAATATTTACCGAAGTAACTGATATCAGTGCAAACGTTTAATATCAAACTGTAAATCATATCGCCCTCTTTTTGCGAAAAAAAAAACTATTTAGTGCCCGAAAGAGATATCCTACCCTCCTTGCCTCCTTCCCCCCTTAACCCCACCCCTGTTTATTCTAATTGTGTAAATGACAATAATTATAATAATTCCAATTCCTTTTATCAAGTATTATATATATATATATGAGATTGTTTAAAAACTGCGTCAGAGACAATAAACCTTAGCAAAAGTCAGACAATAACTGAAATGGACAATAAAATCTTACAGGCAACTGGTTTTGAATTGCTTTAAAATAAAAAATACAAAAAAACAAAAAAGAATCCTACATTAAAAAACATATTCAATGTGCGTAATTATAAGTCTGATGTTGTCAATAACTTAACTTACAGTATTATATATATATATTTACCTATACCTAAATATTTACTTCGTTGATGTAACTTAACTCTATATGCATGCTTGCAGTGAGATGAAGATGTGCAAGTAGAAAGAGGTAGCCCACAATTATCGAACAACAAATGCTATATCTATATACACACACGAACTTACCATATGAAATACCAAAAATGATAATACAAAATATATATATACATATTACCGGTTTGCTCCTAAACGATAAAGATGATGTTGGTGTTTTCTTTCGAAAGGGAATGGTGGGAACTTACCATAACATTTCCATTCTTAAGCGGAGGGATTCAGAGCGTGGGCCTCAGAGTAACATCAAGATGTATTTGAAAGTACTTTAAGACACTGTGCTCTAGATTTATTCTTTTCAGAGCGAGTACTAACCGCTTAGGGCTTTATATGTTCTTCTCTAAGAACTCCAAGTGATCTATATGGTTGGCTTGAAAGTCAAAAAAAGTAACCAAACTCAAACAAAAGTATAAACAATGGCATAATTGAAGAAGCACCACTCACTGGCCGACCATTGGAGGCAGATGACAGTTTTGTTTTATATAAATATTGCTGAATTTTAAATATTTTTCAAATAATTTGCATAGTTCTGTCGAAAATGGAGATATTTGGAATATCCGGCACTAAATCAATCCCAAACTTTGTCAGAAGTCGGTCAACATCGGATTATCTCTTTCCAAGTACGCATAGGATTGACTGGATCTCGAATATCTCTTAACTATTACAACTTTTGCTTAAAATTTCAATCCTGAGTGTATGTAGAGTTGGGTAAGGGAGATATATGTTTCTAATGTGTTCATAAGTTTAGTTTAACCTGTGATTTTTGGCGAACTGCAGGTAATATCTTTTTTTTAAACATTGATTTAGTTAAAATATGGTTTTTGATATGGTAAAGTGTGATTTATGCTATGCTCATATGCTTTTTGGATGTTCAGTATGCATTTTAAGACACCTCTTTCGTGTTTTGTGAAATGCTCCGCGAAAAATGCTTAGTAAGGTTTGCCATTTCACCATATATAGACTTAAAAACGTACAGAAAGGTGTTTTGCAAAGTACATACATATCATGGCTGTCATTATGGACCCAGCTTACAAGCTATTCCAGCTAATGTAGACAAATTGTGACATAAATCTACCACCCCAAGTACGAAGAGTTCCAATGATGATCGCAATATGTCAACTCGTCACCGTTCCTAACCTCAGGACTGGTGTTATTCGACCAACTGGAATACTTTGACACAAGGACCTCGGTATATAACCATACAATATACAGCCGAGACAATAACTGTATCCGAGTGACTTAAAGGTTAATGGGATATGTAAAAGTAAAGTGAAAATCCACTCTACAGGCTCAATGCTCTACATAGAGCGGTTTGTGGGTCGGCGGCAACATTGACATCTTTAGATTATGTTTTTAGTTAGTAAAACTTTACTGTAAACTTGTGTATGGAAATTAGCAACTAGGTAGAGATACTACAGCTAAGTTAGAGGACAGGTACTACTGCAGTTCAGGTAAGTTGGATGAATATTTAAGATACATTTTACATTTAGTATACAAAAATTAATATTAAAACTTAACCATTCCAAATGGATACCGAAATCAAAGGCTATTATAATTTGGCCCAGAAGTTTGCTACGCATAGAAATATTCATTTCCTAACCAATAAACTATATATATAACTGATCAGGGTGATGAGCTGAGTCGTTTGAGCTTTGTCTGTATGTTTCTACGCAAGCTTATCTCTCAGTTTTGAAGCTATCGATCTGAAATTTAGCACAGAGTTTTCTTTTTGCTGCACGCTACTAATATATTGGAACCGACCGTATCGGTTGACTATATCTCATAGCTTCCATATGAACTATCGGTCGGAAAACTAGTTTTAGTATGAAAAACTTTTTTCTTTTCAATGGAAACGTGTCCAAACTTTGTATTCATAGGTTTTCTATGCTTTTTGATAATTCTGCCAAGTTTGATGAAAATCGGACAACTATATGGTATAGCTGCCATACTAGAGATAGCTCTGAAAAACAGTCTTAGTTAGAAAAACTTTTTTGTTTTTCATGGTAGCCTTCTGAATTTTTGTATCTGTTTGTTTCACAAGCTTTCACCTAATTCTACAAATTTTGGTTCAAATCGGTTGACTATATCGTATAGCTGCCATACGAATAATCGGTTTGAAAATGTGGGAAAAAGATTTGTTTTTAAAATATTTAAGCGAGCACTTGCAAGGGTACAAAAACTATTTTAAAAACTCGTTTTGGTACACTTTTTTCTCTGTTTAGAAGTTCTTATATAAAAAGTAGTGAAATATCCAGGCGCTAAGTAGAATATGTTAGACAGTCCAAGTTCAGTCTCCGCAGAGTTGCAAGTCCATAAAATATTAAGACTATCTCGGTTTTCTGGTTCAAAAAGGCGTTTCGGTTCGTCAAACTGTTTTTGTAGCCAACAAAACCGCGTATTCGGCTAGGTTCAGCGGTTTATGTTAAATTTTCCAGCATCATTCTTACCAATTGAACACTTTGACCGAAGGGGTTTATAATCTTAAAGTATGAACTAGGTATCCCAATATGGACCTAAGCTAACCTGCAATGACAGTCAACTCCTACGATGATAATTTTCAGGTTTTTCAAAAACTGTGCAATTGTCTCTCCATTCCATTATCGTTTATTTTATTTCACGTTTAAAATTAAAATAAATAAAACTGCTTAAAATGCGCCTCTAAAAGCCATGTAGTAAAGCACCGGCAGTCAGCGAAGTAATTTTAAATTATAGTTTAGCCAAGTCAATCATTTGTTCATATTCACGTTTCGAGGGCGGGGGCGGGGGAAGAGGGGGTTGGGGCTTGGGGCTTTGAAAAAAATACTCTCGCAACACATTTACATTTTTGCGCATCGCGTCGCGCTAATTGAAATGCATAAAACTGTTTCCCTATTGAGTGTCGTCCATATTTATCCATGGGATGTCAGCCGTTAATTAACTCATGACCAGTACTTGGCCTGACCCTGGGCAGGCAGCGGATGATTGTAAGCCGCCGCCGCTGCCACATTTGAGTGCGCCGCAGCGGCCGCATAGTCATTCAGCTGATGCTGGGCCACATGGGCACTGTAGTTGGCGGCGGCGACAGCCGACTGGTTGAGATGGTAGGCAGCCTGCGACCAATTGGAGGGCGATTCCAGTTTGGGATAGTTATCGCTTAAATGCAATGAAGGCGAGATCTTTGACACACTGTCCGCTGTCAGTTTGGAGAAATCATCAATGGACAGCTTGGAGTAGTCTGAGCGGTAAAAAGGAGATTATTATTAGGTTTCTTCCGCCCAAAAGCACTCAAAGCACTTACCTTGATGATAGTAGTTCTGACTGGCAAAGTGTCCGGGCTGCGCAAAACCACCCGGAAATCCGTGTGGCCCTGCACCCTGCACCAGATCATAGCCACCCATTTGGGGATGATGATGTGCCGCTGCTGCAGCTGCTGCTGCACTGTGATGGGAGCTGGGTGCATGAGCCGTATGATGGATACCACCACCGCTTTCACTCATGCCCACCGCTCCACTGGCCGTGGTGCCTGCCGCCGGACTGTAACCCGCCATTGAACCCACACCGAGTGGGCCAAAACCAAGTGGTGCAGCTGCTCCACTGCCACCCACACCCATGCTGCCAGCACCACCACTATTCAGAGGCGACAGTCCTGAACCTGAGCCGCCCGAATGTTTGCGCAGGCGTGCTCTTCGATTTGAGAACCAGACTTGTATGCGTGCCTCCGTCAGACCCGTGGTCTGGGCCAGCTCTTCTCTTGTGTACACATCCGGATATTGAGTGCGGGCAAAGGCTCGTTCCAGGGCCTCCAGTTGCTCGGCGGTGAAGGTGGTGCGGGAGCGCCGCTGTTTCCGCTTCAGCGGAATACCCGGCTCCGATTCCGTATCACTGATGTCCGAGTCACGGCCTGTGGGAACGAGTTGAACAGCGCATATACGTTATTAAAAGGCTACTAAAATTATGAACGCCATAAAATTGTTCACGCCATTCTGTTCCCACAATCGACGCATTCGATTTTGGATTCATTCAGAGCAGGGCCACCGACGTGGATCCCACCCCAATGCCAGCGACGCTCACTGCGCGCCATTGCATATTAATTGAAACGTCGGGGAGCGCAACAAATCTGTCAAAAGCCACCGCCGATCCCGCAAGAGGCGTTGCCACAGGCAGCTCGTAAAAGTCACAGCACTTGACAAGTGACACAATATATCACATTACACAAGAAGATGATCGGCAAGTTGTCAACGGATCGGATCCGCCCTAGGCTGTCCGGGTGGGAGTGCGCCAATTAACTTCGGCATCTGTTTACGAAAGCAAAATGCCGCCGCCTCCGCCGCCGCCGCCATTGGCAATCGGGCTTGAAGCGCGGCGTGTGGCATCTTTTCCACACCAAGAGCCATGCCAAATTATTTGGAGAGCTCATTACACAATAAACTGACAGCCGCGTTTTGGGGTTGAGGGCGGGACAGAGAGTCAGATTGCCGCTATTGTCGGAGGATTATTCAACAAGATCACAAGCTCATTTTTCAAAAGAGTTTACAGCGTGAATAGAGGGGGGGACACACACGAAACGGAAATACTGGCCACGATTAAATCGAATGTCCTTATTGTGAGTGTGTGTGTGTGTGTGTGTGTGGCATGGGAAGTGCAGGTTAGAGTATCCATTTCTTTATATTGTTGCGGTCAGCTCTAATCTTTTCCGGTTGAAATTATTAATTGACTTGGCGGGATTGTAGCTGATTAATAGCACTTTCACAGGAAGTAAAAGTCATCTCTAAGGATATGGAACAGGTAGAAAGATTCAGCTAAGTTGGTTGTGATCAAATTTGAGGGCACTTTGTTTGACTTGAGATTCGATTGGGAGTAGTTTTTAAGGAATTTAACCTGGTATGTAGCAAATTTGTACAAAATTGTAGTCTTAAGACATTGTAAAGGAGAAATAAAGCCTTCAATTTTAGTTTATTCCTTAACACACATATACCTATATAGTTTAGTCATCTAGTCACTATAAAAGTTGGTTAAATAAACATTCTAGTCACTTGCGAACCGAAAAGCGGCAGCTGCTTAGGTTTCACAACTAAAAATAGTGCCCACCACTGATTTATGAGAGACCATTCAATGATACAACAAGAGAGGTAAGGTGGCATCAGTGTGAGTTCTTTGCAAAGTTCTTTCACGTTCAGTTAACTAGTTAACTTCTTCTAAGGGAATGATCAATCAATACGAACTGAGAACTAAACCAAATCAGTCATCGTTGAAGAAATGCATGCACCAGCACTTGAATATTAATAACTACACAGAAAAAAACAAGAAAGAAAGTCGGTCAAGCCCGACTATAACATACTCTGTACCAAGAAAATTTGTCTTTTGATCATAACTCGAAAGCCGTACATCCGATCTTCTTCATTCCTTTGGCGGATCGATAAGTTATCCTAATAACTAAATATGTCCAGAAGGAACAAGCCATATATCTTCAAAACTGTGGGAGATATGACGTTTTTTCTAAATTGCGGGGGCGGGAGGGGGCGTGGCCAAAATTGAAAATAAACCTGATCTGCCTGCAGACATAAGAAGCATATGTCCCATACATGTCAAACCTCTATCTCTTACCATCTCTGAGATCTGTGCGCTCATACGGACAGACAGACGGACAGAAGGACGGACGGACAGACGGACAGACGGACATGGCTATATCGACTCGGCTGTTGATGCTGATCAAAAATATATATACTTTTTGGGTCGGAGATGTGTACCTACGGTACAGAGTATTAAAAAGATCCATTTGGAATGGATATGTCTTTAATATCCTTTTAATCATCCAGCGGAGCTGCAAAATCATTCAAAGGATCATCAGTTCTCATATCCTCTGGATGATTTCTAGCTCCGTTGGATGATTAAAGGGATATTTTAGACATATTCCGTCCAAATGGATACCGGAAATTATCCACAGAGAAAACTCTGTGTACTTATCTATAGAGTTAAATGAATCAAGGCCTGGAACATAGTATAGTTATTCGGTCCTTGCGCCAAGACAATCAAGTACGAAAGACGATCAAGCCGGACTATAATATAATTCCCAAAATGTATATGTGATTAATATGAAGTTAGATGTTACACAATGGGTTAAGGTGTGTGAAGTGCTGCTTAGCATAATTCTTTGTATTCTTTATATATATCTTTATCAATATATACTGCAAACTTCTAAATATGCGCCAAAGGTATGAACCATCTATCTTTAAAGCTGTGGGAGGTATGACGTTTTTATCAAACAGTGAGCGGGGGGTTTTCATATGCCGAAAAGTTTAGACAGATTATGTCTTCTACATGTCGAAAATCTAACTCTTACCTTCTCTGAGATCTGTTTGTTCAAACGAGTGCGCTTTACCCTTAAGAAGTGGTAGAATAGTACAGCTTAGCGGTACGAACTTAAACTTATCAAAGGGTCTCGAGCAGAGATCCATACACAGCGTGTATTTTGTTTTTGCAGCCGTCTGCAATTGCTTGCGCTATAGAATGTTGGCAATGGAAGCAAGTGTGTGCCCTGGTTTATACTAATGTGTTTATTCAAAATTCTTCTTCTACATTTTGAATGTAGTTACGGTAGGGAAACGTAGGTCTAGTACAAGACCAATTATAATCTATATTACCATAATCAGATCAAAATAGACCTGCACCAAAATCACTGTTGGGTTGTGTTACTCATCTAAGTTGAAAATATTTGATTCATTGGGTAATATTAGTTGAGAAACAAAAATTTGGGCATTTTTTGTATTCGCGGATCTTTGAAAGTCCATTTGATCTTTTTGAGGCATATTTTGTATCGAAACCGATAAGGTAACTTAGATTCTGTACACAGGAAAGTGTAAAACGAGAGTATAAGCTAAGGTCGGTTCTGCCCGACTTCCATATACCCGTTTCTCAGGGGAATGAGTGTTTATTAACCATTCCTTGTGTTAATTAACAGAGCATTAACATTATGTAGATTATTTTAACATTATGTAAGCACACAGCGCAAGCGGCTCTGATAAGTAATCAACGTTTTTTGTATAGCCTGTATAACGCTGCCATTTATTATCCGATCTCTATGAAAATTTATTGAGATTGTAGATATGTAGATACATATTGTAGATACATGTAAAATATGAGCTCGATATCTTAAAATTTGTAGAAGGTATTCAATTTTTTTTTATTGTGGGGGCTTGGCCAAAATTTGAAACAAACTTAAAAGTGTACACAGAAGTGGCGTTATCTTTTGATAGTAAAATATGTCTTTAATTAATACCAAAACTTCAGTCTTTCCTATATAAATAGAACACCCTTCAAAACTTAACTCTCAAGGTCTCTTCAATTCCCAATTCAACGCTCATTAAACTTATGCTCTGGGATTTTTAATGCTCCTGTAATCCTTTTGCTGACAAGAATCTTAAGCCTGAAAACATAACACAGTCTGGCCGAACCGTACCGAATGAGTATGGGACCCTAAGCCGTGTCCAAGTGCCCCAAGAAATTAAAAGAAATAAACCCAAATCTGCTCGGCGACAGCGCATACGCGTGACTCCAGCTGACAGCTGACAGCAGCCCGAGCCCCCCGCCTCAGATCCCGCATTCTTCTCCTTTCCCAAAATTCATTTCAAGAATTGTTTTTCAATTGCATTTTGGTTATTTTGGTATATTAGATGCAGCTATTTAAATTGTGTCGTAGATTGATTGATGACAGTGGTGATTCTGGGGAAAGGTCACTGGCAACTGTCCGGCATAAGCGATTGGGCTTGCCTTTTGCACTTTGCCTCAAGTTCAAGCCGTTTGGCCGACCACACAACAAAAGCTGCTCCGCTCGGCTCACTTACTACCTGCTGTTTGGAAAACGCAACTCGAAACGTCGTCCACAAAATGATGGAATACCCCGCCCAGATTATGAAACCGCAGTAATTTATCAAAGCTCCGAACGGTGTTGGGTGAGCCACCAGAAAAGAAAGCCATAAAAGTGAGCCCAGGTCGCACCACGGTAGCCAAAGCGGGGCCGGTGCCAATATAAAGAAAAGGCCTTTTGTCCAGATTTGTTGGACCGCCGCAGCAGTTGTTGGCTCTTTTTCACATATTATTGATGGGTCACAGTAACAACAAATTAATAAATTGTTTAACATTTAAAAACTAATTGATTTTTCTGGCTTTGTTTTCTTGGCTTCTGCCGTTTTTTTTTCTCTGAACCCTTTTCGTATAATTAAGTTTTTATTGTTGCTTGCGAGTGTGTGCATGTGTGTGTGTGGAGTATGTTGAAAGATTAATAGCCGACTTCTGTATTTTATCATTTTTAATATGCATGTGAATCTCTTTCTCTCTCTCTTGGAGCCACTAAACTGTGGGCGTTCCAAAGTTTCTCGTTTTGGTTTCAATTGAGTGGATTTTGGGTGTGGTTGGAGGCTTACCAATAAGCGTGCCGAAAGTTTGGCTTACATTTTCATTGAATAGAAGTATTGAAATGAAACAGCAGAGATTTTGGCAAATCCGATTTGAACCATTTGAGTTTGATGACCAAGACAAAGCAGGTGCAGAGGCGATGTTTTGTATGGAAATTAACACTTTGGAATTGGCTTCTAATTTTACTGTTAATTTGAAGGAATATTTCAAGGAGAAGCCATTTTAAATGGGGATTGAGACTAGCAACTCGCTACTTTTTAACTTTGGAATACCCTGAAAGGGTTTCCTATTTCAATTCTTAATTTTAAGGTATAGTTTCAACTAAAAATACTCAGAGAAAGCAAAATTATCTACACGCCGCTTGTAGAAAAGGCAATCCTAAGCGAAACTTAGACTGGATTTACACGATGAAGCAAACTTCAAGAAGTTTTTAAGAAAGCTTTCGTTTGTAGGCAAGCGACTCCACTACACCTATTTCCCACAAGCATAAGCTTTTCGAAAGACTTCATGAAGCAAACTTCACTGTGTAAAACCCGTCTCAGCAATGTAGATAACAGAAATGTAAACGTTTCATGTAGAAAATCTACAAAAAAAAAGTCAAACGAGGCATGTTAAAAAGTAAAATGCTGCTTGGACAATGGTGAAGCAAGCACGATTTAAGAAATCTAGCGTATTTCTAAATAGCTGCTAAATTTTTCAACTTTAACGTTTAGAAATTGAAAACAGACATGGAAATTCTAAACGAAAACTGTAGCTCAGTACAGAATATCCATGTTTTTCATTCAGATGCCATATGTAGGAATGCTACTTATAGAATATCTTCACAAAACGTATAGTTGATCTATTCTCTTTATTCCTGTTATGTTTGCGGCAATGCCGCGCGAGTGTTTGTTAGTCGTATGGGCTAAGATGCGGGCATTTTTGTTTAAATTGCGGAGACTAGGTAAGTGAGTTATGAGTACGAACCCCCAGACAAGGAAGGTGAAACAAATAAACTTAAGTTAAAGGCTTTTCTGAAGGAGTAGACTTACCCCTCCCGTGTCTCTTCGTACTTCCCATACTGCCTTGTGTAGATAGTGTAGTGCGAATAGTGTTAAATTTAGTTCTATTATTCTATTTCTTGTTAGAGTTTGGGCCTAAACTTGGCATGTCGAAAACCTATGTGAAAATGAGAAACGTAATGGATGGCAGATACCTTTCAATCATGTAGATAACCTAAATGTTCATGTAATTTTTACATATTTTCATGTAGATAACCTACATGTTCATGTAATCTTTACATATTTTCATGATGTAGATAACCTACATTTTCATGTAATTTTTACATATTTTATTATTATAATCTGTAACGTAGGTACATAGAGTATTATAAGTTTGTGCAAAAGTATGTAACATCCAGAAGGAAGCATCTCCGACCCCATAAAGTATATATATTCTTGATCAGCATCAACAGCCGAGTCGATATAGCCATGTCCGTCTGTCCGTCTGTCCGTCTGTCCGTATGAACGCACAGATCTCAGAGATGGTAAGAGATAGAGGATTGACATGTATGGGACATATGCTTCTTATGTCTGCAGGCAGATCAAGTTTATTTTCAGTTTTGGCCACGCCCCCTCCCGCCCCCGCAATTTAGAAAAAACGTCATATCTCCCACAGTTTTGAAGATAGATGGCTTGTTCCTTCTGGACATATTTAGTTATTAGAATAACTTATCGATCCGCCAAAGGAATGAAGAAGATCGGATGAACGGTTTTCGAGTTATGATCAAAAGACAAAATTTCTTGGTACAGAGTATGTTATAGTCGGGCTTGACCGACTTTCTTTCTTGTTTTCTGTGTATATTTGAAATCAAATGTAGAGATGGAATTGGTTAGGGATGGATTAGAAACTAAAATTTGCTGTCAGGATTGATACTTTTGTATGAAGGTCTTCTTAACCTAACTATCATATATGGTATTCAGTGTAATGTAACGATTCTTTAAAGGATCAGGTGAATGGAAAATTGAGCTAAAAATTTGGGTATAAAAGTGTATGCACGGCATGACAGGGCAAAGAATTCAATGCCAATATTGGAGAGAACTTTTAAGAGTAAGCCTTACTTTGGTATACAAACGCGTGTTCAAAATCAAGGTTATTTTGAAATTTAATGCATTTTCCTTGTGGAAACCTAAGTCTACAATGATTTTCCCATCAAAATCAAGGTGAACCCAAAACTGCAGCATTTCTAGTAAAGGCTTCTCTGCTAACTATAAACCATATAATTATAGAACAAATATTTATAAAGCAGCGCCTACAGAACCTACTCTAACAGCCAATAATTTCCCTAAAATATGCTCAATTTATGCCATCAACGCCCTCGCAATGGGGGAATAATGATTAAAAAAGGAAAACGGAAAGGTAGCCGGCCCAAATACAAATGAGTGAACAACTAAATGCCATGTTCGGGCATGTTCCCACTGAGACATTTAAACTAATTTACAAAAAAACTCGCATAATCCGGCGGCAAAGGAACCCAAAATCAGAGGCCGAATGAAATGAAACTAATTTAAATAACAATGCAGCCAAACACTTGATCAAAACAAATCTCCCAGAGCGAGGAAAAGAGATGGATAGAGAGAGAGAAAGAGATGGAGATACAACTCGAACCTTAAAGTGTGATAATACGTTAATAAAATATTTTGTAACTCATCAACACGACGAACAAGGGAGTTGCCGGCCGCAGAGGGGCCCGGCAGCAGCACCAGTGCCCACAATGAGATCAAACGGAACGCACCAGGACACCCTGGTGGGCATTAAAGATGCCGCTCAAGATCGGTGCATTTGAAGTTGTGGCGTTGCTTTTGTTACGTTGACACTTTTTTCGGGCATGAACGATTTTAATGGGTTTCCAAGGCGAACAAATGAGCCAACAGAGAGAGGGAGGAAGAGAGAGTCGGCGACGGGCACCATGTGTGTGAGTGAGGCCAGGGACCTCACGCACATGAGCAGGATATTTTTGCGCAATCACCAAAGAGTCTGCCCATTTCGAGTCATTTGTCATGTGACACTGCAAGTATTGAGTCCGAGGCCCGATTCTCTCCAGCGGCGTTGCATTAGAGGAGGTGTGAACCGCTTGGATCGAGCGGCCATTGCATTTAACATTTCTTTTTTGTAAGTTTCCTTCTTTTTTTGCAAACGAACCTGTTTGGTTGCCTCATTGTCTGCGCCGGGGGAAAATATTTTGTAAATAGCCCTGGCCCTTCCCACAGGCGGCCCTGCTTGATGCTTTGTTCTAATCACCTAATTGCCACAAGTGTTTGGCTGGAACTGCCCACCGGTTGACTTATTGTCGGTGTGTTTGAGCGTTTGATTCCCTTGTTTTTTTGTTGTTGTTGTTATGGGTTAACCTCACTTTCTTTGGAGTGGCCCGCAAATAATATAAATCGCACGCGTATTTATCAGTTTATGTGGTTTTTGGGACCAGGCTTAGGCAGACAGTTTGTCTATTGTTTGGCCTGTCTGGAGCGTGGGCGTGGGCTTACATTTAGCGGCTCGTTTTTTTTGTGGGCTTCTTGATCGTATATACCCATATATATCAAATGCCAGAATTCTCAGAAAAACGGCGGCGAATTTGCGGGGAATAATTTAAGGTGAAATGAAAAACCCTTCGAATCATAGCTGTATCAGCCCTGAAATGGTAGGGCTGATACTGAATTCATGGCATCTTTTTGATGAGTTTCAGCCTTGATTTTTGGCAGAGGCAACTTGAAAAAAAAGTTTTAGAATCCACATTGTACATCTTTCCCCAAATATGCTTGAAATTAGACATGTTTTTCTTTTGATTCTAACAATTTCAACGTCTAAACAAATTGAAAAACTTTTCCAACTAACTGTTTTTGTCTTTGATGTAAAAGTGCAGACACTTTTCATCATTTTGATGCTATCAAAAAGTTCAGCTTTTAATTTTACAGCCGAAATACATTGTTTTTTACATGTTGAATCAATTGAGAAGTACAGAAAAACATTGTTTTACTTGTTGAACCAATTGTGCAATCCTTTGACTTCAAAGTGCAGACACTTTTGCTGGAAAAAACTACATTTTCTATTCGATTTAACCAATTTCAACGTTGAAACCAAATGAAAAGCATGTAGAAACATATGTGAGGGTCTTTGTTGTAAAAGTGCAGACACCTTTGCTTTCAACGAGATGTGTGAAATACAAAAATAGAGGAAAGTTAGCTTTCCAGCTTGTATATTCTGGCAGCACATTTTTCTAGCAAATTTAAAGGACATTTCCACTCAAAACCAACAAGTTTTTCTCACTAAGACTACTTTTCTGACCTTACTTTTCTATGACAGCTATACTATATAGATGTCCGATTTCGACCAAACTTGGTGGAATCATGGAAAGGCAAAGCAAACTAAAAATACAACGTTTGGAGGCGTTTTCTTTGAAAACAAAAAAGTTTTTCTCACAAGAACTAGTTTTCCGACCGATCATTCCTATGGCAGCTATAACCTATAGTCAGCCGATTTTGACAAAACTTTGAAGAATTGTGTGAAAGCTTATGAAATAAATATATGACAATTTTCAAGAGGTTTACATGGAAAACAAAAAAGTTTTTCTTACTAGAACTAGTTTTCTTACCTTACTTTTCTATGGCAGCTATACTATATAGATGTCCGATGTCGACCATATTTGGCGGAATCAGGGAGAAGCAAGGAAAACTGGTAAATACGGAGTTTGAAGACGTTTGCATTGAAAACAAAAAAGTTTTTCTCACTAGAACTACTTTTTCGAACGATCGTTCCTATGGCAGCTATATGTTATAGTCATCCGATCCCGCCGGTTCCGTCAAATGTGCAGCGGAGTTGAACCAGAAGACTTGGTGCAAAGTTTGGTGATGATAGCTTTCAAACTGACAGAGGAGATGGCTTAGAAACAGAAGGACGGAAGGACGGAAATTGCTCTTCATCCTAAACAAGAATATATATACTTTCTTCTATGCGTTATAAACATCTATACAATTTCAATATTCCCTCTGCAAGGGTATAAAACTCACAAACAACTGAAACTTCAGACGCAAAAAGCTCTTCAAGATCTTTAATGTGTTTCATCTCTCTAAAAACGAACTCCACATAGGTCAACTGGGAAGGTCAACACTAATTAAGCCTTAGAAAAGTATAAATCATAAGTTTTTAGTATCCAGTTTTTCCAATAGTTAGTTGTTAGTATATTTTCAAAACGTTTCTATGGCATTTTGAAATCAGGGATGCAAACCGCTCGGCTATGGGTACTGATTCGGTTCTGTGGTTCGAGCGGCTACAGTTCGATTCTGGAGCTAACTGAACTGCTTTTGAATTACAGTTTTTGAACGCATTTAGCGCTTAGAGGACCTTAGTTTAGCTTTAACCAACGGTTGGGTTGGTTGAGGGTTGCTATGCTACATGGAGTGTCTCGATGTCTTGAGAAATTTTCGTAAGTGTGGGAGGATTCCTTGTAAATCTGTATACTCTACTAAAGTGCATGCTATTAGGATTAATGTATAAAACTGTTGTATTTATTATGCTTTCTTTGCGTGTGGGTCTCAAAGCTTAAGCCCTTAATAAAATTGTATTAAAGTTTTAAATTAAAAACTTTTCCTATTTGGGGGTCTTCCCCCTGCTTAAGATATTTTAATTCCAACTTAATTGGTATTTAGTTCAGACTGATTTTAAGCTGCCTGCTTCCAATGGCTATACATAAGACCTCTCTCGATGCTCTCAATAACATCTTTATTTGCCTCAAATTAATCGCTTTGCTGAAATAAACTTACAAAAAAACTAAATAACAAAATTATAACAGCATTTTTGTCACCGAAATTGATTTCAGTAGCCCCCACACAATTTTCTTTTATTGTACATTTTTTTTAAGTTATTATTTGATATTCCACATTTTTTTGTTGTTGTATCTTTTCATGGCGGAGAGATCAAAGCGCACCGCCGCTAAACACAGTCAGCGACAATGAGCCATGAGAGTGAGAGATGGAGCGGACGTGGATGCCCGTACAATATCAAAATCAAACGAAAAGACGAAGAAATATATTTAATAATGCATAATTTTATTTTTCTCTTTTGCTGGTGGGGTGGGGAGAGGGGCAGAGGGTTGCAGGTGAGGCAGGGAAAGAAGGCGTTGATTATAGGCACACCGAACTGAACCTGCAACTTGGGATGTCTCTGTGATGTTATTCCGATTGTGTTCTGATTGTGAGAGCTGGGAAGGAAAGGTTGGCGCTCAGGCTGACCAACCATAATAATGGCCCAAAGAAAGGATGGATAGTTGGTTGCTGATGTTGCTGATGATGATGATGATGATGGGAAGGCGTATGCTTATTATACGCTTCGACAACATAATGATAACTCTGACTCTCGGGTTTATATTTAGTAAATAATTGTTGGTATTTGTACGATTGGAGCCACCATTTGTTAATAGTTAAATGGTTTAAGCACACAGGTGCTGACTCGACCCATTGTTAAGTGCATGCCAAGGTCAAGCCGAAAAATATGAACCGTATTCATTGAGCTGCCGCAGTTCATTCAAGGTTGTCACCCTCTGAGCCATTGTAGGACATGTTGCTGTGCTGTGTTGTGACATCAAACAGGATCAACAGCAAAGTGTCGGCAAAATGTACAATTGCCAAAGGTGAACATTGTGACTGTACCACAATAACAACAACAATATGCCATCTAATGATGCACACACACACACAATTTTCAACTCAATTTCCACCAAACGCGTCTCTCTCGCTTTGACCCCGCCGATCGTTTATCGAATGACTTTGCATATTTAGCCTGATTATATTGGCCCTGTCCAGATCTCACGCCGGGCAGTGAAAACCGGGTTATTAGCTGCCTCGCTCTCGTGTACTTTTTTGATTCTCAGGTGTCATCATCTACACCTATTTTCTATCTTATTTCGAACAACAACAGCAGAGGGCCAAGATCGTTATCGTATCATTTTTGAGCGGCTTTGATTTAAGTTTAAGTCGCTCGTTCTAAGACGATCAAAGCAGGAATGCCGACCCCAACAAAAGCCACAAATGATACAATGATGAGTTTTCGAAAATTATCAGAAACAAATGATGGTTGGAAAACTTACCACCAAGTATACCATGTATCGTATAGTCCTTGCGTCCATCTTCGCTGCCGCGATCATTGCCTCTCAATAGACGACTTATGGATGAGGTGGACGGTGGATCCGCAAAGCCCTCCTGTGTGGAGTAGAAAATGTTATCAGATAAACCAAATTATGATACAAGCAAATGAATCACTTGGAATTCAATTAAGATAAGCGAAGGTCGCTACTGTTGGCCATATAATAAATTATGCATCGCTTTTTTTTAGGGAAGAGCTGTGTGACATTAATGCTACAGTTGCTGGGCAGCTGTTGGGTGTTTGGACAATTTTCATGTTTCCCCCCGCCGGCCAACTCTTTGCTGGCTGGCCGGCTGGCTGTGTCTTGTAATCCAATTAGGGAAATGTCAGGCTAAGCCCAGACTTGGTTCGGGCTTGGGAATTCAACTGGAACCTGTGTATTCTGTGAGTGCGTGTCGCGTGTTGTCTTGAGCTAAGAAGTTTGACAATTTTACAGGTGCGGAAAGAAGAAAGCAACGGGAACTGAAACAACAAGTTGCCACAAGTGGGTTTTCTATTCGGTTCAGTTTCATGTGATTTATAGAATATTGCGAAAAGTTAGGAAATGGTATGGTCAGTTTTCGAGAGACTGGCTTAAGTTTGACCCAACAATACATACAATACAATACATTGTATAATCTTTGGTTGGACTTATCCATTTGGAAAGTTTGACAAGTATTTCGGAATACTTCAAGCAGAGCTGCAAACCGGTTCGAGCTCGGAATAGTATTTTAAATATTAAATATATTATTATAAAGATTATTCCTAATATTTGTAACGCACAGAAAGAAGCTTCTCCGATCACATAAAGTATATATATTCTTGATCAGCATGATGAGCTGAGTTGATATGTTTGAATTGAGTCTTCTCTGTCTGTTTGAAAGCTAAGCTGGCCCAACTTTGCAAGAAGTTTTCCAGTAACTGCACAATTGTCGGAACCGGCTGGACTGGAAGACTATAGCTTATGGGAACGAATGGTCGAAAAGCTAGTTTTAGTAAGAAAAACTTTTTTGTTTTCAATGGAAACGTCTCCAAACTTTATAATTCTTAGCTTCCTATGCTTTCCCATGATTCCATTAAGTTTGGTCGATATCGCACAAATGTATAGTATGGCTGGCATAGAAAAGATAGGTCCGAAAATAGTCCTAGTAAGGCAAACTTTTTTGTTTTCAATGGCAGCGTCTTCAATTTTTGCGTTTATTTGTTTTATGTAGTTTTACACAATTCTACAAAGATTTATCCAAATCGGATGACCATAGCATATAGCTGTCATAGAAACAATTGATCGAAAAACTAGTTCTAGTGAGAAAAACTTTTTTGCATTGAATGGAAACGCCTCCAAACTTTGCATTTCTTAGTTATCTATGCTTTCCCATGATTCCACCAAGTTTGGTCCATATCGAACAACTAAATAGTATAGCTGTCATTGAAAAGATAGGTCAGAAAATAGTCTTAGTAAGGAAAACTTTTTTGTTTTGAGTCGTAAGCGTCTTCAAATTTGGCACTATCATTTATTTGATTTAGCTTCTACACATTTCTACAAAGTTTTGTCCAAATCGGATGACCATAGCATATTGCTGTCATAGGAACGATCGGTCGAAAAACTGGTTTTAGTGGGAAAAATCTGTCTATTTTCCATTTTTGGCTTGTCTAAGCTTGCCAGTTATTAAAATTATCTGCCTTAGCACAATTTTACCCAATAATTTCATCAAAATTGAATGAATATATCACATAGCTGTCATACAAAACAAACCTAGTAGAGGCGCCATCTATTGGTCAGCTTGATAAATCACTCAAATAGCAATCTTTAAGGCTTAAATTATCTTTTTGAATGATACTCATTGAAACCCTTTATTTAGATAAATTATATACTTATTTAAGACCTTATTATGGATAAATTATACAAAATGCAAGGGTATATAAGCTTCGTGGTAGTCGAACTTAACTCTAACCTAACCTAGGCTACGTTAGGTAGTTCCGGCTGACCCTAGATGGGGTCACACATAGATTTTAAGGTCCTTAATGAAGCCGGGTAATTACCTAACCTCTGCACACCCCACGGTTCTCTTCTTTGGAGGAAGTGGCCATGGGGCTCCCAAAACAATTATTGGCATTTGCCAAAACGTCAAAAATCCTCCTAGATTTCATACCCAAATAATCAACCGGCCTCATTAAGGACCCTAAGGTCTATATATGAACCCATCTGGGGTCAGCCGGAGCTACCTGACCTGGCCTAATTACCCAACCTAACCTAAGACCCTATACATTTTTCCAAAAGACTTGATTCTCGTTTAAAATAAGCAATACAAGTGCCCCCAAAATTGCTCTAATTTTTCCATCTTTACCATTTAATAAAATCTCAGGTGAAGGATCCTTTAAACTTGATATATTCTGGTTGAGACTTGAAACATATATTTCGAAAACCACGTCATATCTCCCACACTCTTGTCAAGTTATGAGCAAGGGAAAGTTCGTTAAGGTAGCGCTACCTTCTGCAGCAGTAAAGATGTTGCATATAAGAACACCCATGGGCGGATTCAGTTGGGCTTGTTCTTAATGAAAAGGTTAGCTTTGTTGAGGAGAAGGAAGATCCGACTTACGCAGTCTGTCCATCAAAATGTACAGTGTGGTATCTTCTATCTTAAATGTTTAAATGTCGCTTAAATATGTCACGATATGTTCTAGGTGAATGATTCGTTTGCACAATTTCAAAATAACTATAGGGTAACGGGTATACCGTTTTCTAAGTCTCCTTAAGATGACCGTTGTTGAGCAAGTGGGCTCTTTTAGAGCCTACGATGCTAAGGTTAAAGGTTTTGGACAAAGTTTTACTTGGCAACTTGAAATCGAATCTGATCTCACTAATATGAAACTCATCTTGCTGGGTCTGTAGACAATTTCCCTATTAACGAAGACCAACTTATGCTATGTTTTGCATATTAAGGGAGTTAAAGATGAAAAAGGACAGCCAATAATCTATATGTTAGTTAACTTTGTGCTGAAGATGTGATATCAGATAAGTTAACCTTTATTAACCACAAAAACAACGAAGTTACATCAAGCTACATCAACAATGCGCCAAGCTGTGGCCTCTGCCGGTCTTGCAGCTGTGGCTTTTTCTAATGGCGCTTACCACCTAACACCTTATCATTCACCTAATTCCACAGAAATTGGGGGGGTGGAGAAAATCCCAAAAATCGATCTCAAATTCCTCGGGCAAAGCCACCGAAAACTGTCAGTTTTCATTAGAGTTGGAGGCAACACATGGTGGGGATCGCAGATCAAGGCCCGACTGGACTCAAATGGAGTGGCATGTGCCGCCAACATTTTCATGATTAATAATAATAATATTTTTTTCCACTAACGAAATTATGTTGTGGTGGCCCCTCTCTTGCTTAATTCCTGAACGAACACAAAGGTGGCATAACTGGCACCTTCATAGACACGCCACGACCAGAGAACCGAAACTGACATTTTGTCCAGTTTGTTTTTTTTTTTTTTGTGAAGGAAGCTGCCTGCGCGGACCGGACTTCTATTGAGTGTGTCTGGTCGGGGTTTTGATTTTCAAGACTAGACTTTTGCAGCGTTATTTATGAGCTGACTGGGGGCTACCGGTTAGCCAGCCAACTGGAATGTGTGACAGCTTATCTTGTAGCAACTGACAACTGGAACCCAGAGACCGAGCCCCCTGACTGTGAGTTACCCTTTTTTTTTGCTGCTGCTCGAGAGAGAGAGAGGGAGAGAGAGAGATTTTTGTGGCTTAACAATTTCAATTGAAATTTAATTAATTAGTTGACAGTTGGATTGACACACCAGTGAGCTTTGCTCACGGTTGAGTGACAGGTGTGGTCCAGGGTTAATACAGAATTTCGGGGAAATCAACAGTTTGTCAGTCACAAGCCCTGGCATGACCAAAATCCAAATCAAATGTACAATAACTACCAATAAAATCAAACACGATCCTGGTGAACGATCCAGGAAGAACGACGCCTTCTAATCGAGCGTGAAGAGCACCTGGAGGCAGTCTTTACGCCTACTGCAGAGATGTTGCATCACAGCGGATCTACATAGATGCATGTGTGTGCGAGTATCTGGCCCCGATCCAATCGATGGCCGCTCGAATTGGTATCGGCACATAAACTGTAACTAATTGCGGCTTCAAATAAAGACCAACAACGGGCGTTGAAAAAGAGGCAGGCGCATGCATACATCCACTCGTTTATCTTCTCACAAATTCGCCGAAAGGCACCAAAGCAAAACTCCAACACAGAGTCACTCACAGGGCCATCCGTCCATGTCCAGCCATGCCAACCAGTAGGCAGCATGCCGAAATCATAATATTATACAAGACACTGGGTCTGGGCTTCCCAGGCGCATGATCAACAACCAACATTGGTGTAGGTTCGAATTTGGATTTCGGATGTGATTTTATCCACTATTGTTTTTTGGGTCAACTGAGGATCGCTTGGAATGGGTAGAGCTCAACTTTTGCCGCTTGTTTTAGGAACGAATTTGAATGACTTAAGTTCGACTGGCACATATGGACACTTGAGTGGGTGAAAACCTATCAGTGCTCATTTTCCGATTTGTGTTTTCACACAAAAAAAAACAGCTTGACACACCGGAAGTTTAGAGCCTTGTCTCAAAAGGCAACAGATATAAACATATTGCATCTTTTCACCTTTTTTTTTATTCGTTTTGCACCTTGCCGCGCCGCCTCAAGGATGAAACACACAATCGATGCCGACGACACCACCAACACCGGCACCGTTGGCGTTGCCGACTTTTATGCTTTAATCGATTTCTTAACGGTTTGGGTGGCTGGCGAAAATTTGTCGTCGCCGTTGTACAACAAATTTGTCAATGGGCCTAAAAGAGATCCCTGGGCCTAGCTGCAGACGGTATATGTGTATGCAAAAACAAAAAAGAAAGGGCACAAAAGGCGGCAACGTGCCATAAACAAAGCCAGCGGGCGGTGGTGTGTGCCGAGTGTGCCACGTGACTTTTCGGAAAACGGAAGTGCGACCGTAGAATGTCCAATAATGCCCTGCGGTTTAGGGCTACCGGTGGGTCCAGCTGGGCAGCATTTTTATTGCTTCCTGTTTTGCCATTACACTCACCTTGATCAGCTTCTCGCGTATTTCCCAACTGAAAATGCCGGCATTTTCCTTGCGCAGCTCATCGATGCGGGTCTCAATCTCCGGCGAGGTGACCTTGGGCTTCGAACCGCCGATAACACCCGGCCGAATGGAACCGGTTTCCTGGTATCGATTCAGTATTTTGGAGACACAGCCATGCGACACGCGTAACTGGCGGGAGATAACACAAGGACGTACCCCGCTGGCGGCCATTTCCACAATTTTCAAACGAATGTGATTGGGCAGAGGACGACCGTTGATGAAAACGCCGCCCAATTGATTAACGCGACCCTGTCCTGAAATAAAGGCAGTTAAAACAGTGATGTAAGTTGAGTTGTATTAGGTAATTAGGCCGAGTTCTACTTAAGTGTGGTCCGAATTCATCTGAATAATAAAAGCTTACTCTGATACCCAAACAGATACCCTAACAAAACCAGCAAAATTTTGTGCTGATTTAAAAAACCCTAATGGATTACACTACCTTGTGAAATAACAGCTAGAACCATTTGGGAATTGTAATTAATGGTAAATTTGGCAAATAGCAACAAACACCTTAAGGAAATCCACATAAACCGTTTATTTTTGGATGCTCTGTGTTTGTTTTAACATTTTTGCCACGAGCGCATAGGCAGTGGGCACCTCTGGCTTAAACTATCGTTCAGAAGGCTTAGAACCATTTGGGAATTGTAAGTTGGACTCTTGTAAATTTGCCAAATAACAACATTCATCAGAAAGAGTTGGAGATATAGTGATTATTACCAAATGACGGCGTAAGACAATCGTCTAACAACAACATTTTTGCCATGATCGCATAGGCAGTGGGCACCTCTAGTGTAAACTGTCGTTCAGAATGCTTGAAACCATTGGAGATTTGTAAGTTGAGCTCTTGTAAATTGGTCAAATAACTACAATCACCAGAAGGAGTTGGAGATATACCGAAAGTTATCGAATGACGGCGTAAGACAATCGTCTTACAACAACATTTGTTCCGCCGAGCGCATAGGCGGTGGGCACCTCTCTTCTAAACTAACTATCAGAATGCTAGGTATACAGGTAAGTCTATAAGTAAACCTCGTTTTCAAACTATCAAGCTGTTATTTTGTTTTAATTTTAAGTACTTAAATTACCCACAGCAACTTTAAAACCTTAATTCGATCGGATATAAAGATATTGGAGCATAGATATCAGACGTCTGTCTATAAGTAAACTTTATAATTGTGGTATACTTGTCCTTTTTTTATAAAGGTTGGTATATTTGATCGAACACAGAAGACAATATCCTACTTATACTCTCGATCGATTGGAAATACTAACTTTCTGATCAATTATACAACTCTAATGATATTTCTCCTGAACTCATGAAACTAGAAGCTAAGCCTCATAAAACTTATCAGCATATCTCAGAGTATTAATACAAGAACTTAAGTGATATTGATACCCCCTTTATATATTGGTTAAAGTGATGGACCTTTTCATAAAAAGATCTATCATTAAAGGGATTCTTGGCTTTGAGTAGTTATGTGTACAGTTTTGAGTAATAGTTCTTCAAATTAGGTGGGAGGCCTTGTTCTTGCACAAAAGATAACTATAACGTTAACAGAGTATTTAATGTTTTAGTTAAAGTCAGGAAAAGAATTGTTCATTAGCCATCCGAAATGTTAATTAACAGAGTACTTACATTAATATTAAACTACTAACAGAATGTTAACCAACAGCGTTTGCTTACTGGTCTCAAATATATAACAACAACTAAGTTTGGCGAAATGAAAATAAACCACAGCAGAAGGTGAATATCATATGCTCAAGTTGTGGGTGTTATTTAACATGTTTGAATACGGAAATGGAAGGGGATTTGGACTTGAAATAAACATGATACGTGTGTTGACAACAGGAGTCTGTTAACAGAATTTGGTTGCTCCAGCTCTACTGGTCTTTGAGATTGAGACATACAGGCTATATCGACTCAGATGTAGACGAAGATAAAGATTATACATACACTGCAGTACGCTGCACTGGTTCGGTTCGTTGGATGAGGAACTTCATAAAGCTAATTTTACTGAGTAAATGCAAACTTAGACGGGTTTTCCGCGATGAAGCTAACTTCATGAAGGTCCGAGTTTGTAGAAAAAAGGTGAAGTGGTGTCGCTTGCCCAACTACACCTCTTTCCTACCTCCTGTCGCTTGCCCCCCTGCACCTCTTTCCCATAAACGAAAGCTTTTCCAAGAACTTCATAAAGTTTGCTCCACCGTGTAAGTTCAGTCTATGTTTGTGTGTTGCACTTCTGCTTGCATACTTTTCAGGGCATTTATCAATGTATTTTTGCAAAAACAGTTGACGAAGATCTACTAACCTGTTTCATTGGGATTGATTTGATTATATACTTCACATTATGCTGAACTTCTTAGTTTAGATAGCGATCTATAAATCTATCTATGGCACTGTCCACGGGGAGAATCTATACTTCTAGCTGAAGAAATAAGCCGAACCAAGTCGGGTTTCTTTGAGACTTTGGATTCGGTTTTGTTAAGCTTACGGGTACAATTAGAGGTTCGGTATAAGGTTCCTGCGGTAAGTATGCTGTGGTGGACACAAATGTAGCTCTCACAGAAACCATCAGAAGATGATAAACATTTGACTTGAGCTTCTAATTACTCTAACTGATATCTGTGTTTGAATAAATGATCTCTTCTTGATATACTTCAAAGAACAAGAAGTTATTATTAAGTTAAGGTACAAAGATCTATAGAAGAAGAGAGCATGTTCTCTGTACAGCTGTTATAAAGAGTTTCCCTCAGTACTCCCCAGCCAACTTCTCTAAATCTAGCTTTAAAATGAACTTGAATTAAGTTGAACTCAAACCAAGTCATATCAAATACCAAGTAGTAGGAATACCTAACCAACTGTCATGTTATTGTTAAGTTTGAACGTCTTTTTTGGCACCGACCTGGTACCGGAACAATTGTATTTAGCGGTATCAAGCCAATTAAGTGTGACCAAAGTTATCAAATGAAAGAATTGGCCAACTATTTTGGGATACCATAAACACAATGTGGTCAATCTATTTATGGACATACTCTCTAAGCTGAGATTCTTAAGTAGTATTCGAGCCAACTCACCTTGAAAAGGATAACCAGCGAACAGTGGTCGCAAGGAGTTGGCGCTAGACATATCCATTTTGTCAGTATTTGCTTAAACAATAACTTAGAAACTAGTTTCGCCCATTCACACTGCACCACGATTTTCTTTCATTTGCCTGGCTAATCACTGGAAAACGCAATCCCATGCAATGTCCGACGGAAGTTTGGAGCCGCGACCATTAAGGAGCACGAACGAGCGAGCGGGCATGCGGCGTGCGTTTTTCTTTTCTTGGAATTAAGCGCGCTTCAACGATCAAACAGCACGAGACTTGCAAAGCAACTAAAGAGTAGCGCGAGCATAAATTAACGAAGGCCGGGCCGAGATCGAGCCGCAGAACTGGTTTCCCACCACCGCCGCCGAACCAAAGTACAGGGCAGCTTTCGCGTCCGCGTACGCCCTTTGTCTCTGCTCGGGCGCCACAATATGGCAACGATCAAAAAAAATACTGCGAGAGGGAGAGTGCGCTCGAGTGCGTCTCGCTCTGGCGCTTTAATCGAGTTACAATTGCCCCGCCTGGTGTGAGCGCTGATTGGCTGACTTCCGAGGGCGTTACGCTCAGCCAGCCCGGCTTTGATATCAACCCCCCACCATCTACATCTACCACACTCTCTTGATTCAGCCGTTTTTCATCGGCGATCAGCTCTCTGTGTGTGTGCAGCTGTCCTGGGTCCTGTCATGGCCGACGCTCGCCTTGTGACACTTTCTGTTGTTGTCGCTGGCAGCCAATTAAAGCGTGAAGGCTGCCGTCCAGGACACATGCCTGGCCACCGTTTGTGCCTTACCTCCAGATTATCAATCGTTCCGGTTTGGCATTTTAGCACCCACGGCTGTCGTATATCTTCGGTGCTAGTTGGGCTAGGTCTTTGTCATCAAGTTTTATGCGGGGAAGAACTCCGCCTGGTTGGCTTATCCCCTCGTGACAACGGACCCAGGGACGCACGCACCATACAAGTTCACGGTTATTTACGACAAACGGCGTTTGTTTGTCCAGAGAAATGATTTCGCAGTTTCGTTAGCAGATAAAGCCTGGATATGAATTAGAGATTTCTTGGGAAGCTAATAATGACTTTTGATGGGGTAAAGAAAGGCGTTTACTGTAAGCTTGTTAGGTATGTTAGCTGATTATGAGGATTTTGACACTAAAAGTCACGCATCACGCGTAACTAACCTGGCTTTTAAAGCGGTTCAAGCTTTGTTTTTGGTGTGGGCAAAGATATTAAGTCTCTGTAGAGCCTTAATATTGGATAAAGCTCTTTTGCGTCATGCATCATGCGTAACTAACATAGATTTTAAATCTGGTAAAGCTTAGATTTCGGTTTTGGCTTAGATTCAAATGAATAAAGTTGCTTAAAGATTCTGACTCTAAGCGTCATGCATCACGCGTAACTATTACAGCTCCAAAAGCTAGCTTGTGTGTTAGAAAAGACCCAAAGGTCACTGAGCATTCCTAATAATTAATTCAGACAGCTTTATGGCAAAAGTTAAATATGGTTTGACCAAGTTTCCACAACTCTCTTTATCTACATCTCTAAAGCTCAAACTTTAACTTTTAAAATTTTTCCATTCAAGCCACCCCAACAAACTTCCACCCTTGTGTCTGCCGGCAAAAAGTCATTTGGTCCATATACAAACATAAAAATCCATCAACAGCCATTAATTGCCAACGTTGTCGATACGGGGCAGACGAAAGTCACACCTGGTAGGGTTTAGAATTTTTGAAAAATTGAAAAATTGTAAAATTGAAAAAGAACCCACAAACGAAAAACTGACGAACAAAAGCCAAAAACAGCGAAAGGACATCATCATAATATAAAGAATTAAGCGTGAAGTTTACGCATATTAAGGATACGCACATGCCGCCTGCATCTGGCTGAGAGGAAAAGGAAAACCAATTAGAAAAATGGCTGCCCTATGGGTTTCCGTGTGCGCGCGTGTGTGTGTGTGTGTGTGTGGTTGTGCAGGCCAAATGCAAATATGCACTATAAAAATTGAAAATTATTTTGAGCGTAATGAGCTGGCCAGGCTGTTAAAACAGGCTCAGCCCTCTGAGCTGGGTTACACATTCACTCATCTCTAATCAGCATAAAATGCAATGTTAATGAAGCGTTATGCAACCGAACCGAACAACACTTGAATGCACTTCATGACCATGCAAATGAGCCGTTCGCCGCACACACACACACACACTCAAAATTCCCAAAAAAAAACCACAAAACCCACCTACTCCACCAATAAACATGACAAATTCTTTAATTTGCCTATTGACAGTTTTCAATTATTGGAATTTCTGAAGCGTGGCAACGACAGCGGCAGCGGCAGCGATATTTGATAAGGAGCCAACAGGGCCCAGGTCCTGTCAAACGGAAGTTCAAATTGAAATGTGGTGGGCGTAAGTGCGTGTGTGTGTGGGGCTTCCTGTTTTGATGGCTGATTTGCGTATTGATTGTAAAATCTTAAAAATCAAGCAATAAAACTAAACATCTTGTGATATTGCAGTCAGCTGGAGAATCAAATCAAAATGGAATACAAACGAAATCCTGTCGACCGGCCTGACTCGTGAACTACCTAACATTGGGACTGCCAGCTTAACATCAAAGTGAAGACATACTACTGTGGTATGGTAAGGTGAATTTGTTTGTAGAATGAAAAATCTTTATTTATTCTTCTAAATCAATTTCATCCCCTTTAAAGTAATCCCCTCCCGATAAAATACACTTATGCCAACGTTTTTTCCAATCCTCGAAACATGCCAAATAGTCCCTTTCCGGTATAGCCATCAGCGCTTTCTTCGATTTTGCTTTTATCTCCTCAATCGACTCGAAACGCGATCCCCGAAGTGGTCTCTTGAGTTTTGGGAATAGCCAGAAGTCACACGGAGCCAAATCAGGCGAATACGGTGGTTGCGGAACGATATGCGTCGAATTTTTGATGACTTTTTTGCAAGAAATTGAGAACTTTCGGTAATAAACGAGATTTGACTTTTCGTAGGCCCAAATGGTCTTTCAAAATGGTTTTCACAGATCCTTCTGATATTCCGATCATATCAGTAAGGTCTCTAACAGTCAACCGACGATTTTTGCGCACTAATTCCTCCACTTCATTGACGTGTTGGTCATCTGTTGACGTCGATGGTCGTCCGGAGCGCTCCAAGTCATCCACACGTTCTCGACCCTGTTTGAAGTCTTTGTACCAATTATAAACATTTTTTTGTGACATGGTAGAATCACCAAAGGCCTTCCGCAACATCCTCAACGTTTCCGCAGCCGAAATTTCATTCCGCAAACAAAATTTGATGGCACTTCTCTGCTCAGACATTGTAAAAATCGAAAAATGCACTCTTGGTCGTTTGGAAAACACAAGCGTAAATATATTACTGATAATGACATTCACATGAAATTTGGCACAGATGTCATCAACAGTCCTGCCAACTCAAGAAAAAAAGAACTAGCCCGAATTGTTAGGCCCGCGATGTTTAAATTGACCCTTACACCTTACTTTTTGCTCACAGTGGTATAATAATTACTAGACAGCGGATTTTAGTTATTTCCAGAAACATTTTGAGCCTAAATGCAATGAAAAAAGTTGTTAAGTATACAAAGAAAAAAAAGGATATTAAAAAATAACCATTGGATGATTTCCGGTATCCATTTGGAAGGGGTATGCCTTAAATATCCTTTCAACCATCCAACTGAGCTAAAAATCAGTCAAATGATATGAAAAATAATGATCATTTGGATGATTTCGCAGCTCCGCTGGATGATTAAAAGGATATTTAAGACATATCCCTTCCTTCAAAAAAAAGCGTCAGAATACCCTTAACATTTCTAAAAAATGGGCAGATTCATTCACATTACTGATTTCAAAATTCTTTGAGCCTGAACGATTTCTTTCGAAACTGTTATAAAAGTACACAGTGGAAACTTACCCAACAGTTTTAAGTACAAATGATCCAAAAGGTCTTGAAAAAAGCCACCACCACACAGAAAAGTATAAACAGCCATTAAGCTATCTAGAGATATGGTGCAATGTGCCTGAATGTTTTCATTGTTATTATGTCCTGAATTGACCTGAATTGCACTGCGATTTCTCTAATCCATTTGAGAACGTAGGCAGAATAGCAGTAGGAAGTCCAGTTGATGGAAATAATATTGCCTACCCATCCAAAGATATAGTCACCTGTTCTTGAAAACCCTCACAGATTGAGATCCGCTTTTAAACGATTGCTACATTTCTTTTACAGTTGAGTTACAAAGGTTCTTCAAAACAGAACAATATCTACTCTAATCAATTGTTCTCAAAGTAACCTCTCAGTGGTTGGAAGAAGCGGCCTAGAGGCCCCCCAAACAATTGTTGGCATTTGCCAAAACGTCAAAGCTCCTTCTGGATTTCTAAGTCAAATGTACCCAAATAATCATGTGTGACCCCAACTGAGGTCAGCCGGAACTACCTAACCCAGTAACCTCTCAGTGTGGAATTCAAGCAGACAAATCTCTTTGGGTTGGGAATCTTATTTATCGATATAGGATCTTAGGATCATCACTTTATATAGGTGTATACCATTAGGTTCAGAATACTAGGCTGTTGTTTTTTGGCTTTTAGAAATGTTTCTTTTAATTAACTCTTTTTCATCGCCTTCTTCAAATCTGTTAGGGTGGTTCAACAAGCATTTATATGACCAAGTTTGCTTTGTAAAGTTATATTGATACACTCATAAGATATTCATACACTTATACATACATACCCGTTCCACTTCACAAGCTATTGGCGCCAGCTGTGAAGTAATTAGCCTTGAGAAAGCTTGTCAAATTTTGCTCTGCGGATTCGTCGTCAAATTATGGGTCCCTTTCACTTGTAGAGCTCGGCTTGGGCCTGTGTGGAGCCAAATATTTGTATACACTACAAAAATGTATTATAATATGGCACAGGAACTTAAAACGCTTAGAAGAAATCATCTATGACCACTTCTTGATCTGCATACCGAGCTAAGACGATTGATATTTGTCCGTCTCTGTGTCCGTTCATCTGTTTCTATGCAAACTAGTCCCTCAAATCTTTAGCTATTGAGCTGAAATGAAGTGGTCAGTCATCTTATAAGCTACACACTGCTAATATGAGGGAAGCGTGCAGATCGGATGGTTACTTCTTGTAACTGCCGTAGAAATGATCAGTTTCAAGTGTAAAGACGAAGTTAGCTTAGCTTTCTTGATTTTTTAATTTCTAAAGACAAAGGAAGTTATTCATTAAGAAACAAGAAAGAAAGTCGGTCAAGCCCGACTATAACATACTCTGTACCAAGAAAATTTGTCTTTTGATCATAGCTCGAAAACCGTTCATCCGATCTCCTTCATTCCTTTGGCGGATCGATAAGTTATCCTAATAACTAAATATGTCCAGAAGGAACAAGCCATCTATCTTCAAAACTGTGGGAGATATGACGTTTTTTCTAAATTGCGGGGGCGGGAGGGGGCGTGGCCAAAATTGAAAATAAACTTGATCTGCCTGGAGACATAAGAAGCATATGTCCCATACATGTCAAACCTCTATCTCTTACCATCTCTGAGATCTGTGCGTTCATACGGACAGACAGACAGACGGACGGACAGACGGACATGGCTATATCGACTCGGCTGTTGATGCTGATCAAGAATATATATACTTTATGGGGTCGGAGATGCTTCCTTCTGCCTGTTACATACTTTTGCACAAACTTATAATACTCTATGTACCTACGGTACAGAGTATAATAAACTACAACCCTACATCGGTTTAGCCGGAATACAGCAAAGAGAATGTTCTTAAGGCTTATTGTCACAGCTGGGTCTATAAATGCTATAACTGCTTGAGAATTTCTAGCAAGAGCAATGAAAAAAGAAGAAATCCAACCAACCTAAAGAAGAATTAGGCTTAGAATCATATCTTTTAGATAACAGCTAAGTGCCAGATAAGTCTAGAATTTAGTCTATCATTTGTAAGTTTATGTGACAGATAGGGCTATATAGAAGATGTGAAATGTAAGTGTTTGTTTTATAAATGACAGGACTTAACCATCCATAATACAACAAGTGAGGTAAGGTGGCATCAGTGTGAGTTCTCTGCAAAGTACCTTCACGTTCAGTACTGTGCGTACTTTTGTAGCGTAAGCTTTTGGCAAAAGTACGTAAGTATTACACTGACACCGCCCCACCTGTATTGTTGCATCATGTAACCCTCCATATTAAGCCTTACTAGTAGAGTAATGGCTACGTTGACATTCTTCCGAAATAGCAAACTTTCTAAACGATACTTAGTAGTCGGAAAAATTCAAGCTTAAATTCTGCTGCTTCAAGTTTGCATCATCGTGTAAACCTCGACTATCATACATTCAATGTTATGTTAACAGAATGTGAGTGAATGGTTATTAAAGCCCTTGCAAAGCTGGCACAATTAGACAGACCTGTTTTCATCCAACTCTTTTAAACAGAATGTAAGCCTTGGTAACATAAGAACTACCTTTATGATGTGCCTCATTAAATTGGGTTAAGAATTCAACTCGATACACAACTTGATATACAATAACATTAAAAGAACTTGTCAAATCTCCTAAGAAAATCATTTCCTTTAAGAAAAACCTTTCTGAAAACTGAAACCAACTGCTTCCAACGAACCAGGCGAATATGTGTGAAAACGGCCTTCAATGTCGGTTCGTTCGTTTGACACAATTTCCAGTTAATAATAATCAGTAAACAAAAGCCCCCCCCCAATTAGTGTGCCATAAACGAAATTCAAAACTCAACCCTGCCCCCGGCCCTATTGATTTTATGTGAATGGAAGTGTTAAAATCTGCCACAAGTTTCAGCCCGTTCCTTTGAAATGGGGCACATGTTTGCCATGATTTACGGATGGGCTGTAAATTTTGTCGCCAAGCAGAGCAGGCATAAAACTTATGTTCTATGGAAGATGATGATGACGATCATCAGGGGAGGCTGTAAAAAATTTAAGTACAGTCAAATTCATTCAATGACACGACACAGTCGAGTGCCAAGGAGTGTAGGTGTTGCTTCCCTGAAATTCAAACACAAAACGGCAGTTTATGACTACCGTGTTGTGTGTCAAAGTCGAGTAGCTGAAATGTCCTGGCACAGCCACTTGCTGGGCTACCGTGCCGGACCACATGCCAAGACGGCGAGTCCGGCGGGACAACGACTGGGTTTGTTTGCCTAGCAAATTTAGCATGAAGGAGTGAAAACGCTCTGGGCAATTGTCTCTCGGCACAGTTTGGTGTGCCTAATTTTCACTTGTTCCTGTTCCCAGTCCAAAAAAAACATCGATCTGTCATGTGTGCCTGGGCACGGGAGTTGTACAATATTTGTTGTTAGTTTAGGAGTCAGTCGGTGGACAGTTTGTTGACAGTTGTCTAACGGTTAGTTGATGGATTATTTAGTGGAAACTGGGCAAGGATGTGTGCCCTGTTCCTAGAAACAACCAATGGCTTCTTCCCAGAGCTAATATGTGAAATTAGTTATTCGTTTTATGACCCAAAGGGAGAAATATGCAAATTGTCGAGTCTCAAAAATAATTTCAATTTCATTTGTCATTTCGACACAGCCAGAAGAAGAGGCGAGCGAGCGAGCGAGAGAGAGAGGCTCGGATGGATCCGCCGGGGCCAGGCAAAAGTTAAGCGTTTCGCTTAAATGAAGTACCAAAAACTCAATTTATTTGCAATTAAAATGGTGAAACTAAATCTGCACGGAACTCTCCGCGTTCCCACTGTCCGGCCGGTCGCTGCTGCTCTCTCGCCAGAGAAGAACTCTTTTTCCGCCAGTTGCCAAGTGCAGGCTCGAGCGGCTCGAGCTTTTGATCTCACACACTAGGGCGCTCCGACCTGACCGCCGCGCCTGGTACCCGGGCTATATGTCATTGTAACATAAAAGTTCAATTTTAATTGCCGCGCTTGACGTGCTCAAGGTATTTGGCTTGGCATTTTTACGATCACTTTGGCAAATGTGCGCTTCAAAGCGATTTCCAGCTCCGACTCCGACTGCAGCTCCGACTCCGACTCCAGCTCTCTGTCGCTGGCTGACTTTTGTCGGCCACTTTGTCCCGTCAGTGCCCAGGTGGAGGCTCTGTGTCAGAGTCGTTAAAAACGTCAGCATCAGCACATCGCAGCATGGATTTTACATATGTTCATTTGTTTATATGACTGAAGTTTGGCACTCAACATAAGCGATGGCAAATCCGTAACTCATTTCGCCTCACCGGCAACCTTCACCGAAATTTTGCCTTGTCTTGTTGTTGTTGCTGTTGGCTGCATTTGCATGCTGTGCATTTTCCCACACGCACAACTTGAGCTGAAACTGATGAAGTTGATGCCTAGGGGCGTGGCACTGGGGCTAAGTGAGCGGCGGCAAAGATTTGCTGATGCAGTGAGCGAAATGGGTTTATTTTGTGATTTTCTGTAAGATGCCGAGAGTCTCGCAAAAAGCAGAAGAGCCTGAAACAGTTCAGACAGCTCAATTGCCAGTTTGAGAACTGCACAAATGCAGCAGCAGGCAAGCAATCGACACCGGCTGGGCAACCTAAGATCTGCAGAAACTCAGCAGCAGGCGAGCAATCGAGAATTCGCCTTTCATACTACGTTTAAGAGGTCCGAAAGTGCGTTTATAGGCACTTATCGATCTACTCACTTCGTTCGTAGACCCTTAATGTGTTAAATATACAGAATTCTGTTGTGCTTTTTAAATTAGAACTCAACAATTTTTATAGAGAGGTACACAGAGTAGATTTAGTTTGTGCAAAAGTATGTAACAGCTAAAAGAAAGCAACTCCGATCCCATAAAATATATATATATATACTTGATCAGCAGCAACAGCCGAGTCGATATAGCCAAGTCCGTCTTTCTGGCCCTTTGCAGGCAAAGATCTCAGAAGTGGTAGGAGTTAGAGGTTTGATGAGTATGGCACAAAAACTTCTTATACTTCCAGTCAGTTTAAGTATATTTTCAATTTTGGCCACGCCCCTGCCTGCCCCCGCAATTTGTAAAAAACCTCATATCTTCCACAGTTTTAAAGCTAGCTGGTTCGTACCTTCTAGACATTTTAAGTAATCAACATTATTTATTGATTTACCAAAGGAATGTTGAAGATCGGATAAGCGGTTGTGGAGTTATGATGAATAAGACTATTCGCTGCTGCAGCTCTGCTTTCAGCGGCTACTGCAGCCTCAAAATTTATATTGAGCGTGTAATTTCGTTGTTGCAGAGTATGTTCTTACTTATTCTTGGCTTGGCTTAACTAAATATTGTCGGCTTGCCGATTTCAAAAGAGTCTCTTCGCCTCATCGCCCATTTTCATTGAAAATTTTGAGCAGGAAAGATTCATTTTCAAATCAACTGCCCCCTCGCTTCGCCGAGTGTATTCCAAATGTCTTTCGCCTCAATAACATAAATTAAAAACTCAGCAAAAATGGGAAACTCCCAGCGGCATGGGCTTTGTGTAAGCTGCTGACACATTCGGCCCCTAAAACGGCCCCATCCCAACGTCCAGACACCACTGAGAGCAACTGCAGCAGACTGCATGTCGTCTCACACAAACGGAACATCCTATAGGCTGGTTGCCTTTTCGTTATAATTTATTTAATGGCTGGCAACAAGCTCGACCCGTTGAGTAATTTGCTAAACATGCAACTGCCAATCGATCGAAGGAGCAGATTTATGAGTCGGCGGCGGTGGCGGTATGTGGGGCGGAGGGCTGGGCCGTCGAATGCGTTTTTAAACAGTGCCGTCTTAAATCAAAGATCTGTGAGGAGACCGCCGACCGTCAATTTCCGGCGAAAATCGCTTGCAGTTACGAAGATAACTAAATTACCGCAAATACAACGACCACAGGCGTCATAATTGCGGTTGAGCCGAGGCAACAGCATGGCAAGAGTGGGGTGGGTGGTGCCTTACAGGTGACAAACCATTAACACAAGAACCGCAAGGATGCAGGCTACCTGACTGCCAGCCTGCTTACTTAGATTAGAGGCCCATTACAAATCGTAAGTGTTACGCTAGACCAAGACAGAACACCGGCCAGGTGGTCCCACTGGCTTTGTTACTGTTTTGCTCACAGCCAAATGGAGTTGTCAAACTGTTCGAATGATCGATTTGACACACCAACTTAGTCCAACATCCTGCACTGACCCAAGTGTGCGGCGTTGCCAATCGCTTTAGCAGCGCTTTTTAGCCTAAAATCTACGCATCTGTTTTTGGATAGGCGTTGCCAAAATACCAACGAAAAGGTGTTGCCAAATTATGCTAATCAAATTAGTCAAGAGTCGTGGCTGGGGTTTATAAATTGGGAAGTGTTAATTGATTTTGGACGCCCACTAAACATATTTGGATATATTTTACGACAGTTTTGTGTCGGTTTATAGAAATTAGTATGGAAATATGAAGACTTGACAATTTCAGTGTAAAATATCTCCGAGCAACAGTTGATTTCACGATTTCACAAAACTTTTCAGCTGGCGGCAACTTCAAAAACCGATAAATCGATAATAATCTTTGATACTGGGAAATCAAAAATAACAACAATTAAATGCAAAAATGCCGCAACAAATCAAAATCTAATTAAATCAAACAGAAGATAACATGCAGCTCAATTTTTCACAGTCGGCACAGTTTGTGGCCGGTGGCCGGGGGGAGGAAGTGCTGTGTACTGTGCTGGAAAAGTCGGCACGAGACTTGCTTTTCTTTTTTCGGACATAAGTAGCAGGCTTAACGGCAACCTGTGGCTTCGGGGAACTTTGACATGTGCCGTCACTGCCACCTGGAAATAATTGAAAATCACGCTGGCCAATTGTCACTTGGAAAAGCCGCCGCCAGCGAGAGAGAAGAATCAACAAAAACACTGGAAATTGTGGCAAATCGATTTTGGGCTGCCTTAATTAGAAGTGGCATCGAAATAACCTTTCCGTCATAATTATTTACTTAACCATTCTCGCGGGCGATAATTTTTGGGCAGAACTAAAATGCATTACCAAAATCCATTAACTATGGAAAATAAATCAAAAACCGGGAAAGCGGCGCGGGGAAAATAAAATGAAAAACTGACTGGCTGAGCTGCTTTGCATCAGTAGTCAAGATCGAAGGATTGATGGCGTTTTATGATTATTTTTGGGTCTACGTCTACGCCATCTTCCTGTTCATAATTCAATGTCAAATTAGTTGTAATCAAATTGTGATAAATATGTGAGCTATTTGTGGTGTTGCAAGCGCTGCGGCATTTCAATTAGCCAAAACTAATGAGGAAACCCAACAAAAATTAATATTCATGAGAAGAAGATGGAAAAAACACTAACTATTTATGTAGAGTGGGAAGCTGGCTAAAAGATTTTCGCACGAGCAAAAAGTAAACTTCATTTCCGACTGGCCAATGCATGACTTTTGGTTAATTTGCTGTCTGTCGGTGGAAATCAAAGAACTTTTTGTTCAAGTTGCGCATACGCCGCGTGTATGAGCTGTGAGATAGTTGTGGCGTGGGTGCCACAGCCCGTCGACTGGCCAACTGGCCAACTGGCTGTGCCATTTGGCAATAATTGTGCGCCTATTGTTTGGTTGGCCGACACGCTGTGTGTGTGGCTTTGCCTCGGGCAATCGCTCAAAACTTATGACAACTGAAGCGGCTACTGTGTATGATTTCACAGAGATAGCCGAGATACTCTGTCATTGATGTATACAGTATTCTACAGTTTTCTGCCTCAATTTAAGCTGAAATTCAAGTGAATGCCTTTCAATTGGGGTGGCCTGACACAGCCTCCAGCCTTTCCTGCAGACTTTGGCATTTTTTTTTTGTTTTTTTTTTGTGGGAATTTTCTTGGTGAATGCTCGTTTCAAGCCAATGCTAGCGAAATATTTGCCTGGCTGTCAGTTGTGTGTGTGTGTTTGTGCAGTGCTCAAGTATCTAGTTCAAGTTGTGGAAAATTCATTGGCAAAGCAGAGACAGAAAGAGCCAAAGAAGACAGGAAGACCAAGCTAAGCGAAGCTTTGATGCCCTGTTAAGGAAAGAACAGAAGGTATGCTTTTAAGAGAAACGATTTCAAATCGCTAAAAGTTATGCCAAAGCGTAGAAAAGAAGAAGAATTCCGAAAACTACATTTTAAGCTGAATTCGTGCGGGCTCTTGCCAAAGGGCTATTTAGCACGAAAGAGTTAAGAAATTGAATCTTTCGAGCAGTATTGAAAAATAAAGTAAAGTTAACTTCTTTGTATACGCTTGAAGCAAGTTTTTATACTCTGTACCGAAGGTACATAGAGTATTATAAGTTTGTGCAAAAGTATGTAACATCCAGAAGGAAGCATCTCCGACCCCATAAAGTATATATATTCTTGATCAGCATCAACAGCCGAGTCGATATAGCCATGTCCGTCTGTCCGTCAGTCCGTCTGTCCGTATGAACGCACAGATCTCAGAGATGGTAAGAGATAGAGGTTTGACGTGTATGGGACATATGCTTCTTATGTCTGCAGGCGCAGATCAAGTTTATTTTCAATTTTGGCCACGCCACCTCCCGCCCCCGCAATTTAGAAAAAACGTCATATCTTCCACAGTTTTGAAGATAGATGGCTTGTTCCTTCTGGACATATTTAGTTATTAGAATAACTTATCGATCCGCCAAAGGAATGAAGAAGATCGGATGAACGGTTTTCGAGTTATGATCAAAAGACAAAATTTCTTGGTACAGAGTATGTTATAGTCGGGCTTGACCGACTTTCTTTCTTGTTCTAACTAATTTGAAGCAAATTTCCACTGAAAACTAACAAGTTTTCCTCATTAAGACCTCAAAAAAGATCCGCTTGGCAAGGATTTGACTTAAATATTCTTTTAATCATACATCATCCCAAGGATGTTCCTTTTCCATAAACTTTGAATAATTTTCAGCTCCGTTGGATGATTAAAAGTATATTGAAAACATATCCTTACCAAATGGATACGGGAAATCATCCAATGGATATTATTTCATATCCTTTTCCTTCTCTGTGTACTTTTGTGACTCTACTTTTCTATAACAGCTGTACTATATAGATGTCCGATTTCGACCAAACTTATTGGAATCCTGGAAAAGCATAGCAAACTGAGAAATACAAAGTTTGGAGGCGTTTTCCCTAAAAACAAAAATGTTTTTCTCACTAAAACTAGTTTTTCGACCGATTATTCCTATGGCAACTATAACCTATAGTCAACCGATTTTGACAAAACTTTCAAGAATTGTGTGAAAGCTTATAAAATTAATATAGGCCAATTTTAAAGAGGTTTACATAAAAAAAAAAGTTTTTCTCACTAAAACTTATTTTCTGTCTCTACTTTTGTATGACAGCTACACTATAAACATGTCCGATTTTGAGCAAACTTAGTGGAATCATGGGAAAGCATAGCCAACTCAGAAATACCAAGTTTGGAGGCGTTCCCATTGAAAACAAAAAAGTTTTTCTCACTAAAACTAGTCTCTCGACCGATCATTCCCATGGCAGCTATAAGCTATAGTCATCCGATTTTGACAAAACTTTCAAGAATTGTGTGAAAGCTTAAAAAATAAATACGTGCCAATTTTAAAGAGACTTACATTTAAAACAAAAAAGTTTTTCTCACTAAGACTAGTTTTTTAACCTAACTTTTCTATGGCAGCTATATTATATAGTTGTTCGATTTTGACCAAACTTGGTGGAATCATGAAGAAGCATCGAAAACTAGTAAGAGCGGATTTTGGAGACGTTTGCATTGAAAACAAAAAAGTTGTTCTCACTAGAACTAGTTTTTTGACCCATAAATCCTTTGGCAGCTATCGTTACAGTCATCCGATCAGGCCTGTTTCGACAAATATGCAGCGTCTATGTACCCGAAGACTTTGTACAAAGTTTGGTCAAGATAGCTTTAGAACTGAAAGTGGAATTAGCATAGAAACAGAAGGACAATCAACTCAGCTCGTCATGCTGATCAAGAATATATATACTTTTTGTGGTCGGAAATGCTTCCTTCAATGTTAATAAGGGTATAAAAAACGACATTTATTATTTTCATATTTTTCTCTAAAAAATTTGACCACGGATGGCAGACCTAGCGCCAAACCCGAGCTTCTCCCAATCTCTTGACAAGAGAAAAGGCATTTCAGAATAATTTTAATGTTACTTTAAACCTGTTAATAGCTAGTGAAGATGAACGGTTGTGTTAGTATGCATACTCTTTCTTGGACCTCAACTTTGGTCTAGTCTCAAATACCTTTCACTTTGCAAAGGGTATGCAAAGAGAATGGCCTTGAGTAAATCCTTTACTAAGGAATTTAATTTCTGTACTCCCTTAATGTAGAAAAAGTAGAAATGGCCAGGAAGCAGCAACAATTTAACAATTTAATTGAGTTAATGTTTAGCCTTCTACCATCAACCTCTAATGTAAGCGATTATGTTACGCTAATGATTTCTAAAACGTTACCCATAAATTCCCTCTGAAATATGACCACTAACGCCCATATGTCAGCTTAAACGAAAGCCCCAACAGCTGTTACGGGGGGGAACCTCTGAGAAACACAAGAAAACTAAATTAAAACCCAACCGCAACTGTTTACACAGCAAATGTTACCACAAAAGGGCCAAACTGGAGCTGTAGTCCCCACCGAAAAAAACAAAAAAAGATGATTAATTTCAGCAGGAGCAGTTGGTCCAGAGGTGAGAAGAGTAATATGTACAAATATATCACTCCTTCGCAAGAAGGTTAAAAACGTATTAATAATGTGTGATCGTCTGACGCCCACCAAACTGTGGAATGCCAGTTGGTCAGTTTGGTGGGCAGTCTAGCCAATCCACACCAGGGATGACTTAGCAAAAGGATCTCGCACCGCAAACTGTATCAAATGATGATCACACATTCAGGGGAGGGTTAAACAAAGGATGCCATTATGTGCATGATCTGTGGTTTCTTTTGCTCGCTCCGCTTGCGGCGCTTTGTCGGCAAACGGCGGCGGAGGACACCCAAGCCGCTGGCTCTGCCACCATCGAAGTGTGAATTCTAACAGCCCAAAATGTGGCGGATTCTTTTGAAATTGAAGTGGAACATTAACAAATGTAGCGCCCTGCGTTTAACGCATTTCTGTTAAATTTTCAAACAGATCCTTGATTAGCACTTTGCCCGCCTTCTGATAGGGACACCAACTCCTTCGTGCGCGTGGCGTTAAGCCATATAATTCGGTTAGCACCTGCGGCAGAGACCGAGCGTTAGGTGTGATGTCAATGATTATAATTAGCCAATGAAAGGGTTTGCCGACAGCGAACCAAATCAATCAACATGATCTCCAAGAAGTGATAGGGAGAGAGAGAGCTCTTAATTTGAACGGTATTCACTGGGATATGCAAGCGAAGTTTTGGAGTGTCTTTCGAAGTGCAAGGAAGATGAGGTTATGTAGATTACCTGACTGGAAAGTTACTGGAGTAAACGACGTTAGTGATTCAAGTCATTATACCTGCTTCTATGTGAAAGTTTTCTTTACACGACATCCCTTTTAATGACGAGCTGACTTTCTGAAGGAATTCTAAATAGTAGAAAGCGTCTACGTACCACGGAAAAGTAGGATTAGGAGTCTTCTCCTCCAACCTAAATTTGAACTTTTCGTTGTGATTACTGTATCGTATACCAAGCGGAGTTGGAAGCAGCCTCTTACCTTAGCACGCTACCAATCAGGGAAGAAAACGTCTTCATATACTCAGACAGTCAAGCCGCCCTTAAACTTTTAGACTCTTAGACTAGCAAACACAAAAACGCGTACTGAATGCCGCTCATAATCATGAATGAGATTGCACAAGACTTCAGTATTCACCATATATGGGTGCCTGGACTTTGCTACATAGAACGAAACGAGTCTGGGGACAAACTGGCCAGAAAAGGTACCACCAACGAGCTCCTTTCGGAGAAGAACACTATAGGGATGCCTTTGGCAATATTTAAGCTCCACACAAAAGCTGGCACACATCGTCTCGCTGCGGATAGGCGGAAAAAACCGTACCTCGAGGCCAACACTAAACCCATGGAAGGAAACACATATAGCTTCTGTTGGGAACCTTAATGGGTCACTGCCTTATCGGCAGACACGCTGCACACCTAGGTGTCACTGACCATGACTTCTGCAGAAGCTGCAGTTATGAAAAAGAGGAGGAAACAGTACAAAACCTCCTCTGCCATTGCTCAGCCTTGAGTAGAAGGAGACCTAGGACACTAGATCAACCTCTCCTACTCAATCTCTTTTAGAGACATCCGATCTACAGATCCCAGCTCTACTAAAATTCCACTTCAGTAACGCAGAAAAAGCGTTAACAGGGAACATATATGGCAACGGAATCGACCCAAAGGGGCCTAAGTGGTAGGGTGACTTGTCGCTCTCAGCCATCACAACCTAACCTAACCTGTGTGCAACAAAGACACACTTTTTATACTCTGTACCGTAGGTACATAGAGTATTATAAGTTTGTGCAAAAGTATGTAACTTCCAGAAGGAAGCATCTCGGACACCATGAACTATATATATTCTTGATCAGCATCAACAGCCGAGTCGATATAGCCATGTCCGTCTGTCCGTCTGTAGAGATAGAGGTTTGACATGTATGGGACATATGCTTCTTATGTCTGCAGGCAGATCAAGTTTATTTTCAATTTTGGCCACGCCCCCTCCCGCCCCCGCAATTTAGAAAAAACGTCATATCTCCCACAGTTTTGAAGATAGATAGCTTGTTCCTTCTGGACATATTTAGTTATTATGATAACTTATCGATGCGCCAAAGAAATGAAGAAGATCGGATGAACGGTTTTCGAGTTATGATCAAAAGACAAATTTTCTTGGTACAGAGTATGTTATAGTCGGGCTTGACCGACTTTCTTTATTGTTTTACTTGTGTTAGTGAATTCGCGAGCATAAGTTGCTATTGGGCACCCCTGTTCTAGTTATGTTGGGCAGCAATTATGCATGCACCATTTTTATAGGTAACATTTCACAAACTTTGGAAGTTTTAGAGTATTTTATAGGACTGTCTTACTTGTTTTGACCTGCAGCCTTGCTTGTTGTCCTAGTAACACCTGATCTAAGAACATGATTCTCAATTTCAGTCTGATATTGAACTATCAAATGCATTTAACTTGAACCAAAAAGTTTGTAAAATAGAAATTATTAATAGAATATTGTTGTTTAGCCGACTCGAGGTTGTGAATAAATACTCAAAATTAAATTTAAGTTTCTTCTTTAATTTTGAGTTATTATTCACAACGCCAAACAACAAACACAACTATTAATATTGTAAATACTTACATAAACTAGAAAATAACAGAGTAAATTTGCAGTTTATCTGTTAACCAAGCAGCTTTTTAGAAGATGAGAGATTGATCCTAAGTCCTATGCTTTTGAAATAAAGATTTAAGATATAAGCCGGCTCGAGGTTATGTTATGCTTTCGCACAACTTTAAACAGAGACACAACAACACAAGCCAGGCTATACCAACTGACTGTAACTCAACAGTCTCTCCACGCCTGCGGTGGCATAACCGTTTGGGAATTTCAATGCAGCTTGCGCGCAAAAATTATTGAGAGGCAGCGTCATAGCCAAACAATCTTCAAACTTTAAGAACAATTAAGCATTTTGTCTTAGCATGGCTTATTTTTTTTCAACTAGCTTATACATTTCATCAACTTCTCTGTGATAAATAAGTAGAACTATGAAAGATTACCTGTCAAAATATAACGAGAAATCGTTATTAAAGTTCCATCTCCTTCTATTTTCACCCGTTTATACTTCTTATTAGTTTCAGAATTATAAGCTTACCATTTTTCCCCGTATGCGTAAATCACAACATTCTCAGAGAGTTGCCTTCTGTGAAATATTAAGTATATTTATAAATATATATTCTCGCTTTTTCGTAAGCAATTAGTTCTGTCACCAACAAAGTTTATTCCAGCTAAAAGCTTAGTAGTTCCGGCACACGTGTCGCCTAGCTCTCGGCAAAGCAATCAACTACCATTTTCATTAAGCCAGTTTAAGAAGGCGTTTGCCAAAGGAATGCAAAAAAAATGTAGAAAAGTGCCCAAGCAGAGCGAAGGACACGAAGTGCAGCAGCACTAGTAAAACTTTGATGTATTCCTGCTCTTTGAGTTATCCTTTTGCGTTTCCCTGCATGCATAATCTGTTGGTTTTAGCCATTAAGTGAGCGAGAGTGGACTATTAATGGGCCAAATGTGTGGGATTGTGCACAGGAAACATAAAATTCTCACACACACAAAACAAGACCGCATAACTCCAAATTAAGAGCAAATAAAATAAATAATCAACTTCACTTACAAGAGTCGCTGGTGTCTGCGTTTGCAGGGCGGAGCTAAGTCAAATTGCAGCCATGCTATGGATATTCATTGGTTCTTTTCACTCAGTTGACTGCCCTGCTCTAACCACACAAACGATCCCTATTCTCTCTCGCTCGCTCTGTCTCTCTCACTGCTCGCTGGCTCTGCCACCCTCGTCGCTGGCTTACAATGGAAAACTTGTTTTCCTGCTGCTGCTGCTGTTCGTTCTGTCGGCGTCGTCGTCGTCTGAGAATCTCACAGATTCGTTTTAGTCTTGCTGGCTGACCGTTTCAAAATCAGTTTCGAGCTGTCAAGCAAACGAGCAGCATCAACCGAAAATCACGTGTGGAGAAAAAAAAAAACTAAAGACAAGAAAAACAAACCCTAGTGCAACTCAAACAAACATCAGTCAAACGGATTACCAACTGAACATCAACATGGCTGTTTCGGCTTTAAATATGACACCCTATTTTGCGGGATATCCATTTCAAGGTAAGCACCGATCACCGCTGCTCCATTACCAATTACCACAATTACGCGTACAAAACATTCGGGCCTAGAAAAGTGCCTGCTCATCATTGGGCCAAAGCTTTCGCCGCTGTTTCGAAACGAGAGATCATTACCCGCTCGGCAATCATGATCAGCTTTTTGACTTATTGATTGTGATCAGACCCGGGCCGCATTCTTCTGCTGCTGCCTCCACCAGGCACCAGACTTTGCAGACTTTTTGGCGCGATCGTCTCTCTCTCTCCACGAGCTGTTGTTGTCGGCGCTGGGGCTTTGATCTCGGCTCAGTGTCTGGCCTGGAGTTGGGAGTTTGGGTATCACGTAGCAGCAACGTCAGCGCCCCAACTTTATATTTCTTTACTTTTTACTTTTTTTTTTGGGGCCGGCACAGCTGGGTGTCTGCCGCGCTTATGGATTATTAGTTTGATTTGATTGGGATGCAGCTGGGCCTGATGGCCGGTGCTGCCCCCTCCCCATCCGCCACCAACGGCACTTCCAACCACTGCTCTTTTTCTTTGCCTACGCAAATTGGCAATTTGCGCCTTTGTTCTGCACAATAGATTGATCCTGCCGAGAGGCTGATCCTGCTTAGGCAATTCGAATGCAATGGATTACCTCATTCCGCTCAATCGAGCATCAGATAAGGAACTGCTTGATCCCTACTAATCACCTGTTTTCTGTCTATGTTGATCTTTTTAGGACAAGGACGCGTCAATCAACTGGGCGGCGTGTTCATCAATGGTCGTCCCTTGCCCAATCACATACGTCGTCAGATTGTTGAGATGGCTGCAGCTGGCGTACGTCCTTGCGTCATCTCACGCCAGTTGCGTGTGTCCCATGGCTGCGTCTCCAAAATACTGAATCGCTTCCAAGAGACTGGCTCCATACGTCCGGGGGTTATAGGCGGCAGCAAGCCCCGTGTGGCCACACCCGACATAGAGGCACGCATTGAGGAACTGAAGCAAACTCAGCCGGGCATCTTCAGCTGGGAGATAAGGGCCAAGTTGATAGAAGCTGGCATCTGTGACAAACAGAACGCTCCCTCGGTCAGCTCCATCTCCAGACTGTTGCGTGGCACCACCAATTCACACAGCATTGATGGCATTTTGGGTGGCGGTGAGCCAGTTTCCGGTTGCAGCGAGGATGAGAGCGATGACGAGGCCGAGCCCAGCGTGCAGTTGAAGAGAAAGCAGCGCCGTTCGCGCACCACCTTTTCCAATGATCAGATTGATGCCCTGGAACGTATCTTTGCACGCACTCAATATCCGGATGTGTATACACGCGAAGAGCTGGCCCAGAGCACGGGTCTGACGGAGGCACGCGTACAGGTGTGGTTCTCCAATCGACGTGCACGTCTGCGCAAGCAACTGAATACCCAGCAGGTGCCCAACTTTGCCGCCACGGCCAGCTCGTATGGCGCCACTGCTACAACTAGCTCTGCCACCGCTGCTGGCTTGTATTCGTCTCAGGCCTGGCCCGCTGCCACAGCTGGAGCTGGTGCTACATATGAAGGTTATGGCGGTTCAGTGGCCTCCATGTCGCCGGCCAGTAGTACCAGTAGCTCGGCTGCTCATAGTCCGGTACAGCCACAGGCTCAGCCGCAGACCAACTATCTGAACTCCACCCCCACCTATGGCAACTACTCTGGTTCGGCCTATACCGCTGCCAGCTCGGCCGAGCAATTGCGCTCACAGTTTGCCACGGCTGCCGCCTCTGGCTCTTCCTGGGACAGCTACAACTTTGCACCCGGCTCCTTCTTTCCCACGGCCACTGCCTCCACAGCCATGGCTGGTTATCATCATACCCATGCCCATGCTCCTCCCCATCATGCTCATCCTCATCAGAGTGAACAGAAGAGTTCAATGGTACCCGCTGCTCCTGGCTATCCCTACTTTGGCTTCTAAGCTTAACATTTTATGCGCCACTTGCTCCAGTTTTTAGCCTTAAGTCTGAGCCTATCCATAGCTGGTTATGGAGGGTTTTGAAGCCTTGATTTAAGATTTCTTGTTTTACTTAAGAGCCTAAGACTGTTTGTAGACCTAAATTTTAGTAACTTAAGTTTTATATTTTAACAAAACCGAATAAATCAAAATATTTTATTGAAAGTTAAGGGATATAAACAAGGTTTTTGGTTGGGAGGATACATAACAAGCTTTGAAGGAAAAAAAGATGAAGAAAAAAAGAAAAAAAGAAAAAAAAGAAAAAAAAGAAGAAAAAAAGAAAAAAAAGAAAAAAAAAAGAAAAAAAGAAGAAAAACAAGAAGAAAAAAAGAAAAAAAAGAAAAAACGACAAAATTTAATTTGCATAGAACCGATTTGGTTTAAACCTACCGCTCTTTGACTTTTACTTACCATAAGCCTATAAGCTAAGTTAAAAGGCCTCCACTTGCTTAAACAAACTTTCTTTTGCTCACAACTTGAGCTATCGTTCACTTGTCGAATCAATAAGTAAGCCTTGTTATCTTAGTCACAACCACATTTATTTAGTTATTTGCGTTTTATACTCATTTCCACAAGGAAAACCAATACAGCCATTCCCATGCCCACCAGGTACAGCATAAACACATTTCGAAAAAACTCCAAAGACAGTCCTGAAACTAAAACCGGAGCCTCCTTCATTGGTCTATATCGACCCAAACGATGTCCCTGCTCTAGACCTAAATCCAACAGTTTATATAGCAAACCCACCTCAGCGATCCGCTTGTAATAATCGAACAGAACTTCCTTCAAGGGCGAACCCATGGAGACGGGCAAACGTAGAAAGCGTGTGGCAGTGCAAAGGTCCTGCGTGCCAAATTTAAGCTTGGGATATCTCATTAACTTTTGGATGTAAACTAATCTTAGGTATTGCTGAAAGTCCATGACATAGGCATAGCTGGTATTCAGGCTATTCAAGTTTTGTTCCAGCGTCTGTGGGCTCACCAAGAGCAGACGATCCTTTAGTACATAGGGTAGCTGATTTTTCAGAAAGATTTGCCTAGTAGCATTGTCATCAATCATGATGGGTAAACCACTTGCCAGCATGGTAGCCACATCCACAATTTCGGGCTGGAAGACACCCGAGGTGAGACGTGTGGCCACGAAGCTGCCAAAGAGGCTTATATAGCACACATTGAACAACTGCAGGGAGACTTCCATGAACTTCTCGGCCAAACTGAGGCGATGGAATTCTCTGCCAGTCATTGGTATACCCAGCGTAGACAGCAGGCTGTTCTCCACTGCCCTTCCTAGGGGTAGCAGAGGATTGGCCACACATTTGATGAAGGTATAAATAACAGTGGAGCCAGCCAGTACAACTGGCATGGATACTTTCTTAATATTTCCCATATACTCATGCAAGGGCGAGGGCCTTCTATGCGGCACTACCAGACAAAGCTTGCCATTGATTAGCATGGGACTGAACTCGGCCAGGCTGTTGTTCTCCATTAGATTGGCACCCAAGTCCATGGTACGTTTTCCAGCCAAACGTCATACATTCTCTTCATAATTATGCTTGCCAGGCAGTGGCAGAAGTTCCAGCGAGGCATTTGCAAATCTGGCAAACTCATTTGTCATCATGCCCGCTATGCCTCCCAAGCTCAGTTTTCCCTCAGTTGAGTTGTACTGTAAAATAAAGTGACAACATTAGTCTATTCTAATCTAATTCTAGGGCAAGACTCACAAGTATGGCCTCGGGCACATTTTCAAAAACCGGCAACAGTAGCTTGTAGTTCCTTAAGTTGAGTGCCCAGCTGCGATCATTTCGATTTGTACCAACCCAAATGTTAGTGGGCATCTTCCGGACTTTCATGGCAGCAATACCCTCAAACGTCCACTCTTCAAACCGAGAATTGTTCTTAAACATCAGCAAAGTATACACCAAGCGACGATCCCAGCACCAACTCAAGAAAGTTTCAATGAGCTCCACCGGCGGCGGCAACTCCTTGGGCGATTTGTACACAAAGATCAGCCATATATTTGGCATACCCAGGAAACTTTCATGCACTGCCTTTAGCATGGCATCGTCTAGGCCAGTAAACAAAATGATGGCCAAACTGTGTGCTGTAATGATCCGATCCAATGGTCCTATGTCCAAACCTGCCACAATAAGCGGTTCTTGAAACGACTCCATTAAACTCTGTTGCAGCGAGGGGCCTTGAGAAGCCAGTTCCTGATCGCCAAAAAAGGTTATATAGTTTTTGAATAGTTTAGCATGTGAATGAAACTTGATTATTTGTATCAAATATCGATTGTCCTCATCACTTTCTTGCCAAGATTTAAGCTGGCTGGAGGCCAATGCCAGCAGGCAGAGACCGACAACACACCTCATGACTGCACTAGTTAGACTGTGGATCCAGATGGTGCTTGCAGCAAGAGTATATAAAATTGTTATAAGGTTTTGTTTACTTTACTATTACCAGCCATTACTTGGTATGCAATTTTGTAAGCCATCAACTTTTATGGTCTGTTTGAGTAAGTAAACGAAGGGGGCTGGGGGAGGGCTCTATTCCTGGCTAAGGTTGGTGAACTTTGAGGTATTTTAAACATATATTTGATTCTATAATTCATACTGTTCGACACATGCGAGAAGCTCTTGAAATTCATAGGCAAAACAGGGTGTAAGGCAGTTCTACTGGACCATCATGTCTCATAGGTCCAACAGTGTAAAGGCAGTCTTAGTTTCATTCAAAGCATATATGGATTTTTCGAACTGAAAGTGTATGCTCAATGTGAAGTTTTATGCTTCAGTAGCACCCGAAAGCAGCGCAGCTGCAGCGAACATTCTTTTGCTGTACTACCCCTCATCCAAACTTTACCAGTTTCTTCGACAAAATCAATAAATAGTCTATCTTTCTGTTAAAATAAGCCTAAAATATTGACTTGATGGAGCATTGCCTATAACAGATTCATGTTTTGCTCGAGAAACCCCTTTTAAAAGCTCCAGAATCTCAATTCTTGCAGCCAAGAAGATTTAAAATACACCTACTAAAGTCAAGTTGTAAAAAGAGGATACAAACATGGAAGATTTATGTATAATGTAGAGCCCAGACGTTGTTGTGGCAGTTTTTATTGGTGGTATTTTTATGGTGGTGGGTACCAAACAGCATTAGCCCCAGGGCTGCTTCGCCGCTCACGTTAGCCAACAGCTTTGAGGGTACATCAATGTGTTATGGGTCCGCCTTGTGGCTGATCCTTTTAGCAACTTTGCCTACCCCCCTTAACCACAGGAGTGTGCCAGCCTTCCAAAGAAGCGAGTCGCGGACATATATAGATGTCCGATTTCGATCAAACTTGGTGGAATCAAGGGAAAGCATAGCAAACTAAGAAATACCTAGTTTGGTAGCGTTTTTTTTGAAAACAAAAAAGTTTTTCTCACTAAAACTAGTTTCTCGACCGATTATTCCTATGGCAGCTATAACCTATAGTCAACCGATTTTGACAAAACTTTGAAGAATTGAGTGGAAGCCTATAAAATAAATATGAGCAAATTTTAAAGAGGAAACAAAAAAGTTTTTCTTACTAAGTTTTTTTTCTAACCTTACTTTTCTATGACAGCTATACTAAATAGATGTTCGATATCGACCAAATTTGGCAGAATCATGGGGAAGCTTAGAAAACTAGTAAGTGCGGAGTTTGGCGACGTTTGAATTGAAAACAAAAAAGTTTTTCCTACTAGAACTAGTTTTTTGACCCATCGCTCTTTAGGCAGCTATATGTTATAGTCATCCGATCGGGCTGGTTCCGACAAATGTGCGTCTAAGTATCAGAAGACTTCGTGCAAAGTTAGTTGGAGATAGCTTTCAAACTGACGGAGGAGATGGCTTAGAAACAGACGGACGGACGGACGGACAAGGCTAAATCAACTCAGTTCGTCATGCTGATCCAGAATATATATACTTTATGTGGTCGGAAATGCTTCCTTCTATGCGTTACAAACTTCTGAACAATTTTAATATACATTCTGCTAGGGTATAAAAACAGTTGTGGTGCAGCGGGTAGTGTGTATGCCTGCTGTGCGAGAGTTCGTGGGCTAAACTCCTAACTCAAACCAGTAAATGATGCTAAAATATTGTTAAGCTCTTTCACTCCAACTATACGAAACTCTACTACAGTTTCCATGATGTTTCCTCAACTTGGAGTACCATAACTATAATCTGTAATATCTCATTAGAGCCAACTGAACAAACAAAACAACAGCGCCTGTCGCAAAAACAATATCCTCTCGCACACAAAGCCCTCTTGCACTCCATTACACTAAGAACATGGCAGGACCACACGCACAGACGGACATCAGTTAGTTTTTGGCCAACAGGTTCACAAGCGGCTAAGCCCACAGAACCGAACAGAAAATGTCCCCTAAAATGACATCGCAACAATGCCGAAAACATGACGATCCAACGATCGATGGTGGATGGGGGCGCTCTCCTGTCCAGACAACAAGCCGACTCATGAGCTGACAATTAAACAATTAGACACAAAGCGGCGGACTCGATAATACGAAAATAATTTCGGAAAGGACGCACACAACAAAATAGAGCAATTGACAATGGAGATGCGCAAAATATGAGCAGACCACCAACGTCAGACTTTCAAGATGCCGCCCAGATGAGAGAGGGGCACCGCAAGAAGGCAGAAACCGGGGGTGGACCAGGCCATTGACCAAATGCGGGAGGTACAAGGACCTGCCCGCACTAGTTGGGTGGTGTAGGTAGCTGCGGCTCGATACAGCCCCGTTGCTCTCAATTATGTGTGCACAGCGGGTGTTGCACTTACCACCTAGAATGAATACGTTGTCTTCGGGTCGGGCAGGGACCAAATGAAAACATCAATTAGTTCATATCTGCCGGGAGGGACAGAAGACGACAGGTTCGCTGCGTTGCACGGCCAGGGTGATAATGTGCCTCAACTGTGACAATCATAATGGATCGTAGGTCCCATTTTGTCATTCCACATCCGTACAGTAGCCTGCGGCTTCGTTTCGTATCCTGAGCCCACCAACTTGGACATTTTTAAGCAAATTTTTTGTTCGGCACTTTTGACACAACTGTTGAAAGGCCGAGACGTTTGAGTTCCGGGTGATTTATGCGTTTTTGATAGCCCAAAGGGCGAACCTGCCCATCTTCAGTGCCTGTGTGGCCTGAACGGGGAGAGAGTGTAGCTCCGGTAGCTGGGTTTTTGATTGATGGTTCCGATGGATGCAGAAGAATATGCATATCTCACCGCCAACTCAAACGGTTGATGAAATTTTCCGCTCATTTGGCACCACACGCCAGCAACACGTAAACACCAACACACACACACACATGCCACACCATATTTATCATATATATTCATTAAAAATTATTTACGTTTATTAAATAGCGCAACCGACAAGCAAACACAACGCGACGAAGGAAGTTGCCAGACATCAAATCCAATCTGATAAGGAACGCTTTAAATTCCGTTAAGTAACGCAAATTTAGAGCGTAACAATTTCGGGTGAGTGAGATACGAAATGATGATGAGTGAGTGAGTCCCCCAGTTCACACCATGTATTCGGCTGTTACTCTTTTTTGCGGAGGGGTGTGCCCCAGGGTTCAGGGTTTTCCTGTTTTCCTGGCCAACCAGCTCGGAGGCAAATTAACGCATGAACTTTGATCGACATTTGATAAGCCCCGATGCTCGAGAGCCACGCATGCGCAGACGAAAGGCCCATTCCTGAACAATAACTGCTCGGTGCGCGGTTGGTTGGCGGCGAAACATCAAAGTGCCATTCCGAAAGCTCTCGGCCAGCAAAAAGAAATGTGGCCAACCAAAGAGCGGACCAACAATAACAATAACAATAAAAATACTAAAAATATAAGCCAAAGGAAAATCATGTACAGACACAGCGGCTGCCGCAACACTCTCGACCACGAGTTTCCCAAGCAATATGCAAATATATCACAGTCAGAGTCACAGGCCCGGCTGGCCGGCCGGCTGGCTGGTTACCCTGATGGATATGGATGTGGATGGCACAGCCGAATGTGCCATGAGTCATCCATCCCCCATCCCGAATTCTACCACGGCCAACCACGGCAGAGCAGGTACGACACCAAAGTTACGGTTTGATCACAAGTTGAGCGTAAAATATGCTAAGATCAGCGAGTGTCAGTGCCGCTCATTTGAGCGTAAAATGATCAAAGAATCTTCGCGCGCTGTCCGACTACGTGCGCGCATTTTGCAAAATAACATTCAATTTGTGGCAAGTGATCAACGGCGATCAGCTATCAGCATCAGCGATTGCCCGTTGTAATCACATTTGTGTAAACCATTTTCCATAAAAACCCTTCGCTGGCGCAAAGCTGGAACTCAAAGGAAAGTCGCCGACGGCGAGTCCAAGTGCCACCACCGTCGCGTCGTCTGTGCGGCGCATAAATTGCCCGTTGCCCACTTTCTGATGATTTCTACAATTGCAGGCAACAACAGCAACAAATTTGTAATCGCAGTCAGGGCAGACAGGCTGGCTGCCGTTGCCAGCACAGCTGCACCATGGTCATTATTCTGGAGGGGATTCTTATTGAATTATAATGTTATTCCCCCATTCCAGCTACTACGTCATCGATTGAGCAGGCGCACCAGACGCGGTGGAAGCGGTTAATGCCTCGAGCGTGTTTCAACCGATCGTTAAGGCTGCCTTTTTGTTTTGCGAGTTATGAAGACATTGGCATCGAAATCATTACAAATTTATGAGCAAAGTTATACAAATGTAGCTGAAATGGTACTTACATTTTCTTAGATTCAGTTATTAAGCTAGGCACTGTAATTATCTGAAAGCCACATCGATTTAATAAGAAGATGCTGCATTACCTTTAAAATCTAGTTGAAATGAATAGTTGAATAGTTCAAGTAATTTTTTTTTCAATTTCATTCAAATTGAAGTTCAAATTTAAAGCTGACCAGCGGACCGTTTGGGACTAACGCATCGAAACGACACATTTCGTACTAGCGCATCGAAAATTAATATCGATACTTGACTAGTTGCACATTTTCTATCGTTGAAATCGACGCCTGTTGCTCGCGCTGCCAAGTTTTATTAATTTTTGTGGTTTTTAACGCATTTCAAACTGGCAAAATGATCTCGCTTATATCAGTGCTTGTCCGTGTGTTCAGTTCAAACTATTTGCGGATTTTAATTAATAATTTAAAGCAATTGTTAAAATGCCTGGCCAGTTTTTTGTCTCTCTCTCTAACTCTCTCTCTGTACGTCTGGCTATCGCGGCCTACGTTTTTTTTTGTTTTTTTTTATTGTTTAATAAAATTGTAATAAGTGTGTAAATCAGCTAAAGCCCTAGTTGCTATGGCTGCAGAAAAAAGATAGCTTATAATTTTAATTATAGGTTAAAAGCGTTTAAATATTGGGTGTGTATTGTGTTGTGCGGTGCCGTGTCTACTCTCTGCTGCTCTCCCTCTCTCTCTTTATTTTTTTTCGTGTACGAATACGGTAATCGCAAAGTGTTCTTGTTGTGTCGTTTCGCAAAGCCCACGCCCCCCCTCCCGCTTGCGGTGCTTGACGTCGCGCCTGCGTTTGTGTATTTGATTTTGTCCTGCTGCGCCTGCTCTCTGCTGCTCTTTGGGTAAGTGTATGTGTTGTTGCTTGCCTAATGCAATTTGTTTTTGTCCTTACTGGGGTTGTATGTATGTATTTGGTTGTCATAGTTATACCCGTTACTCAAAGAGTAAAAAGAGTATGCTAAAGTCTTGCAAATGTAAGTAACAGGAAGCATCTCCGACCCTACGAAGTATATATATTCTTGATCAGCATCAATAGCCGAGTCGATATAGCCCCTGTTCGTCTGATCGCACAATCACTCACCTACCCGATTCGCCCAAAAGAGCTTTCCAACTCCTGCACTTAAGCAAGCAGAGAGTTAGACATAAGTAATAACAGGGCATGGGTCTTATGGCTATCAGGATGCGAGTGCACCACCATGATTTCTATGGTAGTTGCGGAAAAGAGGAGGCAATAGAAAGCTTTCAACAACTTCTTAGCGACTGCCCTGCAGACTTTTTGGGAAACTCACTCTGCATCTGGTTAAAGCATTCTTTAAAGAACTGGCCAATCTGGCAAAGATGGCCCAGGAAAACCCGATTCTTTTTGTCGATTCTTAAAAATGGTTTTAAAAGAAAGTTTGTAAAGTGCATGACCGACTTATACCCTCTTCTCCCCTCCCCTCATTCCCCATATTCCTCTTATTAGGCATCAGAATGGGTAAAAAGGTATTCTGGTTGATCTGGGCCTTTGTCTTTAACCTAACAGGCTTATATCATAAAACATTATTAGAGATATGCAACTAAACCTGTATTAACCGGTTCCACCTCGGTCCTAAGCCATTAAAACAGCTGGCTGCATGTTACCAACAAAGAAACAGACCAAAAGCTAAGTTCATTGCTTAAATGGTTTCTTAAATAGCGCTTTGAACCACTATTGAACCAGTTCAGTCTTATTGCTATTATTTTATATATGCGATTTGCTAAATATAGAGATAATTGTGATTGACTTAAGCCTAGTTCAAACTAAAAGTTCTATCCACAAGACCTTAAAATAGTTGGAAATGTACTTGGTTTATACCGTAATCCACAAAATAGGGTGAAAAAATGGTTAACATGTAAGAATTTTGTATTTATCTACTAAAAAGATTCATTGGGAGGATATGTCTTAAATATGCGTTTAATCATCCGACGGAGCTGAAAATCATCCAAACTATATGGAAAATGATCATCCTTTGCATGATTAAATCTATATTAAAGACAAATCCAGTCAAAATGAATCTTTCTTCTTTCTTTATGTTTCTATATTGTACCCTATCTTACGATTGACACAGCTAATACTTGACTCAGGATCATTAGGGCTTCTACTAACCAAAGTTCATACCAAAGATGCACAAAGAGAGAAGCGCTGAGTAAAAAAAAAGCTGTTCTTTCATTTGCATTCCCTAAATAGGGTCGAGTTTGCTTTCAACTTGATTTTCCTCTTTTGAAGCCATCAGAAATTCTGATTTTGAGTGCTCACATCTTTGCCTCAGTGCTCTTAAAATGGTTGACATCATTCACTCCGTTTCCACTCCCTCATCTCCAATATTGGCAACATAATAGAACTTCTATGAGAAAAAATCGCTGTGAACGTTTGGAAAAACGCATTTCCACGCCAGCCACTTCCTATGGAAGGTCTATACAAACAACCCAATCATTTAAATGAATTATATGGCCCGCCATTGAAAGCCATTTCCCAACTGCAAGGGTAAGGATGCCCCTGCCACCACCGTTGACTTGGACGTTGAGGACGTTGATAGGCGCACAAATTAGCGTGAAGCGTGCAGAAATCGTGGAAAAGGGGGCTGCAGTTTTGGTGTCGTTGCCATTATTTTTCAAACAAATCTAAAATGAAACATTTCTTGACACTTTTCGCCACTCGCTCGGCTCAGGGGCAGCTGCTTGCGCCAGGGATTCGTGCTTAGGGGAGGAGAACAGGACGTGTGCAGCTTGCTTAGCGCAAAGATGGATTATTTTTATGCTCATTTTGATCTGCTCGGTGGATGTTTGCTTTGGGCAGTTATAAACGCTTGGTGTGACCAAAAGTGGGTTCCTAGGGGTGGGCTTTTTGGCTTGGCAGCCATCATGGATTTGCGGAACGGAGGAGAGAAAGCGAGTAACCTGGATCGGCTCTGCTTATCCCCTGAGAAATTTTCCACACTCATCATCGTTATTAACTAGTCCGTAAAACGCTTTAGCCAATCTCTTCCGGATCTTGACCATTGATTACGGATAATTCGACAACCTGAAGCTGTTAATGCTGCATGACCAAACAGGTCGCCTGGACCTAGGCCTAGATTAGATTCGCATCTAAGATTGCGTGCTGCCTAAGCTGAAAATCCAATAAAGCCAATAAATATTGATCCTCCGCAAAAGGTGCCAGAAATTGTGGCAGCAAATCCGTTTTGCCACAACATGACATGACTTTTGGGCCATGTAGGCGTTTACCCGACTTAGCAACGGCTCGAATCGGCTCAGGATCAGTGTCTCTGTTGGCCTGCTGATGAATTCATCTCTCTTGAACTTTGCTGCGGTCTCGTTCTGTATATGTAACAAGTGCACCGGGATAATCCGCTGCACGCGCAACTCACGTACGCGTCGTCCTTTTCGTCCTGCCTCCTTTCGCACACACACACACAGACGCTTGGCCAAATAAATAAATTGTAATCTGCCTTTGTGTAGTTGATTTCAATCAAAATGCAGCAACGCCCACCTTGCCTCGATTCAGGTTCCCCTTTGCCTTCGTCCTCGGGCCCTTTTGGTCTTAAGCTTGGCCTGCGGCTGAGCCAAGTCAACGTTTGACAACATGCCGTTTTCTTGTCTGCCGCTGATCTATATAAGCGGATATACGTTTGGTCTGATTTCCAAAGAATTCCCAGGGCTTAAGAAGTTTGGAACAATATTTTGGTTGATTTTTGATTTTGTGACAATTTATGGATTAACTCGGGGCCGATCTGCTTGAGCTACTCACGAAAAAGGACTTCTAGACCTCATTGGATTAATCACAACAAGACCCGAAGGAAAGCACCAAACTCCTTTGCCAGATCAAGATCGTGGATCAGCGGAGCAGAGCACAAAATAGAAAATTGCCGTTAGACTTCACTTTGTAGTTGAGCCGACAAATGAGCGCAATACTCGCCCATTTATATTCATATCAGCAAGCCATCAACATCGCCCGTGATCGCCATCATCAGCAACAACAACACCCTGGGCCATCCACAGTGTCTATGAATCACTTACAACAACCAGACCGACAAAGATCAAGCCATCTCCGAAGAACAACAACAACAACATAAGTATTTATGAGCCAAAGTGTCTTAAGGCATTAACTTGATCCTCCTTCAAATTCTGCAGAGCTGTGGCAGCGCTGCTCTACATGTTGAGGCTTTAAAATGAACCCATCAACTAGCCAATTGAAGGCCAAAGGGTGCTCCGAGTCCATTTCGAGTACGGCTATCGATTTCTGCTTTCGCCAGCTAAACAAAAATTGAAAAAACCAACCAACTTGAAATGCCAATTGCATGCTGACTTTGTGCAGGCAACAACAGCCACAGCTTTTTGGCCAAAAGCAATTTTGGTACATCCTCCTCCATGGGTGGGTGGGGATTACACACACACAGAGAGAGAGATAGGACTAGGCTGAAAAGTCACTGCTGCTAATTGATGATATATGATTGCTGCTCTGTGGCAGAGGCCTAATGAAAGCGGGCAGAAGGGAAATTAAATTGTATTGTGCAACCACTAACGGACTTTGCCGGGGCCAGCAATCCTTGTTGCTTGCAGCCTACATTCAGTGGCAATATCCTGTAGTGCCTGATGCTCGCACTTCCTGTGTTTACCTTGTTTAATGTGGCCTTTTAGACTTAAACTGCAGCCTTACACTAGTTTTGGCTAGTTTACTAGACTTAAAGAGCTTGGGATCTACGCTTTAAAGGCAAGCTAAAGCTGTTTTTGCTGCTATCCTTGTTCAGTTTTCTCCTTCTTATGTTAAAGGCCCTAGCTTTCATAATAATACAGAGAATAAATTGTTTACAAAATCAGTTCGGGTGCTAAATCCGAGCTTTAATCGGTGCTTTTCGGCAGGCGATTACTCTTTGGGTACCAGTTTAATTTCCAGAACTAAAAAGAACAAACTCTGTTCGAAGAAGGAGTTTAGTTCATAGAATCATATTTCTTTAAGCGACAATCAGTTTATCGAAAAACCTATCTAGGCTAAGCTATTAGAAAGCTATTTGGCATTCACACTAGCCACAGCTTTGGAACGAACCAATATCGAAGTTGCAGTACCTTAATTAGTGTAACCATTTATTTCGGAGACTGTTACCTCGATAACTTATCGATCTGTCGGTTTAATGTGAACTCATGCAGCAGCTTCGACCACACCAAATCTTAAAAGAATCGCAGGACATATATTTGCCTATATTGTTACTCGTAGAAAAGCTGTAGCCTCTCGCTTGAACGTGCTGTTCTATAGGTACTTACCTTATCAGGTAAGCAGTCATAGTCATAGTACGAGCCATGATCGTGTATGTTGCTAAGTAGCCACACCCAGTCTTTGAGGCTGAGCTGATTTCAGGGTGGATCATCGGCCAAACATGACTAGACAGCGCAACGAATCGCCATTTTGGTGCTGTCCCTTGGTCGTTGGCTGTCACGCGATCGCTGGTTGGGTTCTATTTGTCTCTGGGTGTTTGCTATTTGCACAAAAATAAATTGCAATAAATAAAGTAAAAGGCTCAAATCTCTCGAAAATGACACTAAAACTGCCCCGTCCCTCTCGCTCTCGCTCTCTCTCTCCCTCGTTGATTGGATTTAACTTCACACAGCGCATTTGGCCAGGATTTTATTGTTTCCACAATTAGTTCCGATTGGGAGAGCCGAGACTGAGGGAGCATGATCCTTTGAGCATATGGACAATCATCAGCAGCAATTGCTTCATGTTGCTCATTTACAGCAGATTAGCGACGGCATTGGCGTTGCCACTAAGCCAGGATCGGAATAGACTCACATCTGCCGCTCGTGCGATTTGTTGCGCCTCACCGATATTGCCCCCTGTACTTGCCACAGTGGCACGGTGCATTGTTTTTGTCGTGCGTTGCTATTTATTTATGGGTTCCAGTGCCTAACCAGAAACAATTCTCTTTTTTTGGGGTTGAGTAAGGGCTATCGTTCCGAATACGCAAGAAATCGAATTGAAAGTAGAAAAAGAGAAGGTTAAAGTGGGGGAAATGGTTCAGTCTAAGCTTAAACTTGCTGTAATGGCTTATGGGAATGGCAGGATTCCATTGTCATCAAAGAATTTCGAAATATCAAGCCGGAACAGTAACTTCCAGGGGCTCAAGACCTTTGATTTTGATTCCATATCCGCAAAAATTTAGTTAATTGAAAACGTTTGTGGACCAGAAAGGGTCACGAAATCACAAAATACGTAGGGAAGTGGTAAGCCAGAGTTTTGACAATTTTAAATATCCAAATCTGCTTTGAAAATCCGAGAAAAACCTTCTAAAAACACGGAAAATTACGTATTTAGTGAATTCTTTTTCATATTTTGAATAAACCTCCCGAATCCACCCCCACGACCATCAAGGGTTGTTATGCCAAACGCCTCTAGCGCTCAAAAGTGCAGGCATATAGAAATTCATCTACTGCCCGCCTGGGGGCAGCACTGGTGGTCAAAAAGGACCTACCACACCTTTCGTGCAGAAAACAACTCCAAGTGGCATTCCCAAGTTCAACCAATTGGTCCAATGAAATATTTATGCAGCTTAATAGACATCAACACGTCCCAGCGAGCCAAATGTGGATATCTGGCCTCCTCGCTTTTGTTTTTGTTGCTGTTTTATTACCCACGGCTTCCAAAAGCCGCGGCGGCGTCGGCCTGCACTTCCAACAATATAATAATTTTATCTTGAATGTGCCCTGCAACGCCCATCGCCGACACGCCCCACCCCAGTGCCTCCAGGTCCAGCAGCAACAACAACAACAGCTACAAGAAATTTGTACGTGCTGTCATCGAAGGCAATCGTGGGATATGCCAGGAAGAGAGGAGCAGGCTCCAACTCGGTCAGGTGATAAAGCTGTGCCACAGTTGGTCAGTCTCCTCTTGACTACATGCCCTAATGTGATTACAGACTTTAGGTTTATAAACATCGACTGGCCACGATCATAATGATGATGATGATGATGAAGATGATGCTCCTGGTCGCAAGATCTGTGGGCCTCCTGTTGTTTTGCAATTACGGCGCGTGCAGAGGGTTCGTCGTCATGATGAATTCTTATTAGCTGTCGTGGCCGGTCGCGGCAAACTTCAACCGTTGTGGCTTCCTTATAAGTTTTTGCTCTATTTCTTCTCGTTCGGCCGAAAAAGGGGGATTGGGATCTCCCCTGAACTAAGCTGGTTTGCTGCCTCACTGTCTGCGTTGGTCAGCCCTGTATCATTCGGTTGGAATCAGCTTGCACAAAGGCACGCGCAAATCCTTAATGGAATTCGCCCTGAAGTTGAGTGTTGTGCGAGTGTGCACGAGGGCAGAGGGTAGAGTGCATTGTCTGGAGAGGATTCAATGATTGAGAAGACAAATGAGAAACTAAAAAAAAAGAAACTAAAAAAAACAGTATCGCACACCCAGCGATTTTAAATTCACTTAGATAAGAATCATAGTGGGGAGATGTCTCTGATTTCAAGAGGTTTTGAAAGCTGTAAGAGCCATCGCTTGTGTGCTCTGAAACCCACTACAAAGAACCGGTTCGGCTAGTTCGGCCGGACCAGGAACCGGAAATGTTTTAGGTTTATAACCTTCCAATCCTAAGACCTACCAGGACCCACCTTTATACGAAAAGAGGTTCGCTTCAAAGCTTCATTGGTAAATTCCGCTTTCAAGAAGAAAATAAGGCAAGAATTGAGAAATCGTTAAACAAATCAGTCACTTTTGGAGGCATGTATAGCAATTAGATTGAATGTAAACCATTGGAATACAGATTAATGATTTAAAGAGCTTGGCAAGCTGAATGTGATAGAATTTCGACTGAAAGTTGAGACAACCTTGACTCGAACCATTAGTATTGATGAGTAAAGGAAACAAACAACCGAAGACTTTACCAGGGGTTCAAAGTGTTACAGGGTGTGCAAACCTCCTTATCGAAGCATTAGCTTAATTTTACAGGTGTGCAGTCTTGGTTGAGAATGCTATAAGATACTGCTTAAATAAAGCTCACTTGCTTACTGCTTACTTTGTGCTCACTTACTGCTCAAGTATTGCTTATATAACACTACATAGCTCACTTACTGCTCATGTACTGCATGATTGCTGCTCACTGCTCACTTACTACTTAGCTATTGATCACTTACAGCTGATGTACAGCTTACTTTCTTTCTACTGCTCACTTTTTACTCACTTACTGCTTACCTGCTGCTCACAGATACTGAGCAAAGAGTCAAATGATACAGAATTATGACTAGGAAGAATTATGTGTGGTGGTGTCTGTGTTGGCTTGAAACAGTTTGTACTATATAACTTAACGGAAACACATAAAAAACGATCTTCATATACAATTGCAAGTAATACCTGACCTTGAGGAATCTTACTGGAGTAAAACTTTATTTCAAAGAGGTTCAGCTTGGATTTTCGTTTTGTTCTTAGGAAGCTTGACCTCTCACGATCGATTTTGGTGGGTTATATGGAAACTCTCTTTAGGATTTAGAAGGACCCGAGCAAAACCCTCTCATTTTTAAGACGTTTGGCTAGACAAGTATATTTCGCTGTTTTCTATATCCTGTTCAGTGGCTCGTGAACCAAAAAGCAGTGTGTTCTAGGCGTTGCCAAAGCTTTTGTATGTTTGTGTGTTTCGGGCTCTTAAAGAAGGGTTTATAAATGCTGGACCAAGTATTTGACCCATCACTTTGATGAGGTTTCTATAGAACAGTAACAATTTGTATTATTTTATTAACCATTTCATATACAGTATAGGATAAATAGACTTTTTGTTTGCAGTTAAGAAGCCAGCGTCTAGTAGATAGCACCTCAATTATGTGTACGCGTGTACCAAGCTCCTACTCATTGAGATCAACACCCTCCCCATTCACTTGGATGGTAATGTAGTCCCCATTGCCCTCAATTGCTGGTGCTGGTGGAGCCAGGCCAGCTGCTGCTCCCCCTCCCAACCCACCCGCGCCCGCACATCTGGGCAATGAACGTAAGGATATTTCATCGCTTTCGCGTCTCATAAAACGACGTCGCGTTCGCGCAAAGTCAAAGGTTTCGCGCTGCCTTTGTCGTGACTGGGCATAGGAGGAATCTGTTAATTGCTGCAAGGCCTGGGTGGAGCTGGTGCGACGCATTTGCTGGGTATCGGACTGGGGAGGTCCCAGCACAGAGCGTGTACGACCACCAAAGCAGCCGGTGGAATAGCGACCATCGGCTGAGCGAGAGCGACGATGGCGCGTGGATTCGCCAGAGCTTAGAAGTTGCTGCAGAAGAAAAGGAGTGAATCGGAAAGAAAGATACAATTCTCAGCTCTTACCTGTTGCATTTCATTCTTTCGTAAGCGTCTTAAGCCCTGCTGTTCCTCCAGCTTGTTGCTCATCAGGCTCATCCAATCTCGGGGCTGTCTCAGCGATAAAGAACTCTGCGAGCGTTCGGGCAAGCGATGGGGGAACAGCATTTCGCGTGCACCCACCACACTGCCACTGTCCAGGACGAAAACGCGTGGAAAATCTATCACAAAATCTCGGCTACGAATCAAATCAGTTAGGGCACTGGGAGCTGCTTCTGTGGTCGCTGTAACTGCCAGTGGACGTTCAGCCTCATATTCCAGTATGCTCTCCTCGCTGCCCAGAAACTAGAACAAAAGAGAGTGGTTGTTGTGGTCGTTGTTCTGGTGTGGTTGCTTGGTTCCTTAAGGGAATGTGGGAATGATACAAATACAAGCGCTGCAGACTACTGGGCCAAAAACAACAAAGCAAAGCTGTATCAATTTCATTTAAATTTATTAAGTTTAGGTTCTTAAATATGTATGTTTGAGTCCACATTTTTTTTTGGTTAGAGTTTAGCCAAAATCATAATTTCGAACTGTTCAACTAACTAAGGCTTTTTGTTTTGTTTATAATGGGTGGAGGGCAGTTGGGTGTGGGTGCAGGATGTGTTTGTGTTGGTAGTTGGCTTATATAGCATACTCTTCGGCGGAAAGGATAAGGAAAACTGCTTTAAATACAGCTGAGCTATAATTATTTTGTAGCATACTCTTTGGGTTGCGCTGCTTGACACTGCTTGCTCAGTGCTGTTGCTAGAAATAGCTAAAGAGAAGCAACAAAGGGGCTAAAAATTTGCCAAGAAAAACTAATACAAAGTATATTTCTTACACCAGAAATACCGTCAGAATATAGTGAAATTTATGGCTTTTCTATTAAAACTTAAAAAAAATGGTTGAACCAAGGTTTAAAGCAAAACTTTTGGCCAGAATCCTTAAGGCTTACATTTCCGTAGCTTTGCCTTAAGCAAGGTTATCTAAAATAGCCATGTTGAGCCTTCTTGCTAATAAATTCCAAAGAATTCCTCAGGGCATTCTCCAAACAATGTTTCCGTATGTAAATAAACTCAAGGCAAGCTATTGCTTTTCTAGTTTTGACTAATAAAGTCCTTATTTTTCCAGCAAGTCAGTGAAAATTCCATATTTTTGGCATAAAATAGACATAACCAAGCAAAATCATAACCGAAAGTGAATTTTTCCAGCTTCCAACAAGAAAAATTGAATTACTAGGAGAGTGCGTAACTTTTAAAAATACAAAACTGTTGCCTGATTTATTATTTATGGAATCCAAAAGACATCTAAATGCAATTTCGATTTCAAAATGGCAAAGACAAGCAACTAAGTAGCTAAAGATGCAGCACTGTCAAAGCATTGCATTTATGTTTCATAGTTTTTGGCAAATTTTACACAGATTGACTAAGCAGTTATTTATATATTAAATTAACTATTCAACGCTGTTCAAGCTGTTTCGGACATCCAAATAGGATGAGCTGGCCAGCCGGGCTGACAAAGAACAGCTGGTGCAGATTTTAAAAACCCCAACGGTTTGAAATAACCTCAAAAGCAAATTTCCGTAGCATGCTTTTTGGCTCAAGGTATGAAAATGAACAAACTAAACTGCTTGACCCCAATCCAATAACTGCTAAACCCAACAGCCCTCAAAAGTATGCTACAAAATTCGTTTAAAAAAATTAAAATCAGAATTTGCATTATCATTTTCAAATAAAATAACTAAAAAAATAAAAATTTATTCAATTTGAATAACTAAAAGCAAATACTTTGGCACCTTTGACATTAAATTTAAAACATTTAGGCATATGCGAAGTGTCTGTCTGTCTCTGTGTGTTTATGTGCGAGTGAGGGGGATGGGGGTGGAGGTGGATGTTGCCTTTGACTAGCCAAACGGCGCTGATTTTGCTACGAATTATTTGCATTTAACATTACAGCTACTACGGCTACATATCTTTATAGTTACATAAATTGTAGTTTATAGTTATTTTCGGTTTTTCCTTTTTCATTTATCGACAATTGGTACACTTATTTTTTACATTCATACGGATCGCTTATATCATACAACTTAGAACTCTACGCGCTTTAAGTATTCTCTAATCCGTTTTCAAGTTGAACTTCGAGCGGTTTATGTTTAACTGTGCGTTGGGGGCGGGGGGCGGTTATAAACTAAAATTGAAGTCTTCTCGTCTTCTCTTATCAGCACTTTTAAGTACAATTTAAAGTAGAATGCAGATCTAGGATAGCTTAGACATCAGTCACCTGCTGACTGGCAGTGGCAGTACAAATAACATGCGGCATGTTGGCCGGAGCCGAGTTGCGTCTGCCCCGTTGTGGCTGCTGCTGCTGTTGCTGCTGCTGTTGTTGTTGCTGTTGCTGTTGGTTGCTACTACTAGGACTACGACTACGCTGTTGATAATTACTAGCACTAAAACTACTGAGCGGCTGCTGATCCTGCGGCAGAGCCACTACAATCACGGGCACCTCCTCAGCAGGAGGAGGATTTGGCGGAGCAATGTGCTGTGGACTGGGCGTTTGATAGATTTGATCACCCACCACATAGCCATAGAACTTGAGCACATCCAGCTTGCACATGGGACAGGTGCGATGCTCGATTAGCCAAGGATCAATGCAGTTTTTGTGGAACTCGTGCCTGGAAATAATAGAGTTTTAATTTAAAGCACAGCTCGTAGGATTAGTTCACTCACTTGCAGGGCAATATGCGTATAATATCAGCCGGCTTGTAGGCCTCAATGCAAATGGCACAACAGTCGCTGTCCAAATCCTTCTCATCGCTAATCTTGCCCGTTTTGGTGGGTATCTTCATGATGGCCTTTTTCGTCACCGAGCACAGATTACGCTGGAAAATGTGGCAACAGTTATGATAAATTGGTAGATCCAATAAGCTAGGAACCTTACCGATTGTTGGTCCTTGGCCTGCATGTATCGGAATCTTTGTATGTAGTAGAAAATGAGCCAAACCAGCGAAATAATCATCAGTACTATGAAGGAGATGGACACAAATAGCACAGAGGTACTGCAAGTAGACAAAAGCAGAACAACAATTACTAAGCAGTTCACTTTCGGTAAAGCAGTGTACGCTGCTTTCACTCAAGTAGAGCATTTGACTCGCTGTGGCAATCGGGGACGTAGCTCAGTGGTAGAGCGCTCGCTTCGCATGTGAGAAGTCCCGGGTTCAAACCCCGGCGTCTCCACTCGATTGGTGAAACAATAATCTTTTTTTTTTGATTATTTAAAGAAATTATTACATTTTTTTCTATTTAGTCCAGGCCGGTTGTGGACTCTCTTACAAGTCATTGTACCTACCGATTCAAACTGCTGACAGTGCGTACACCGCGACGTCCCTCGATAATCGAAATGGTCACATTTTGTCCCTTGTCCAGATTCAAGGCCAGATTCTGTCCAATATGCTGATAGGTTATCACCGCCGCAATGTTGCCTGTTTCCGCAAAAAAGCAAACGATATCAATTTAGCCCCTCTGTACACAATTACCCCCGCACTTACGATTCTTGCCCTTGATCTGCATCTTTTCCAACTGCATCACCTGCTTGTCATTGTAAATGATCACTCCGGCTGCATTCTGCTGATACACATGCTTCACCTTGTCCTCGAAGGTGCAGCGACCGCGCCGCACCAAAGCAATCCAGGTAACCCCCTTCTCGGGCATGGGTGCGCCCAGAGTGCCCCGTATATACGGCGTACAGGCATAATCATCGTGTATATCCTCCAGCGTGCTGATGTGAACCAATCGACCGGTCACATTCAACACCCTGCCCTCTCCATAGCGGGCCTGCTCTTGCGGGTATTCCGTCTCGTAGACTACATTATCGTGATCCACATAGGACCAATTGAGGAACGCATAGTTGTAAACATCCATGGCGATGCGCTCCTCCATGCTGGCAAAGGTGTGGGTGGCGTTTGCGGGCCTAAAGTAACGCTCCAGGTCCTGATTGGCTATGGACATGGCCGCCACTAGGGTGGTGGTGGTGGTAGTGGATGTGAGATCCGGCAGGCCACCCAGGAGCAGCACCAGACAGGCCAGCAGAAGCATTTCGCGGAAGTGCATGGTTAGAGGTCTCTTCTCCTTTTTGCTTTTCCAATTCTCGTATCACAAATTGGCGATTGCCCCAGCTGGGTCGTCGAATTAAGACTGAAACGAATCACGCAAAGTAAGTTGTTCCATGAGAATCTGAAGCATTTGGTTTATCTGCCGATAGACGGCCATATTCAGAACTGTTCGAGCGTTTTATGAGTTTCCAGAGACTGCTCAAGCCTGATAAACTCTTATCAATAAGTGCGCAGTGCTCTTTGGCACACGGTTCCTAACTTGGAACATTCAAATGTGCGAAACTCGATAGTGATTGACTTTTAAGAGAGGGAGAGAGAGAGAGAGCGAGTAAGAGTGGGGGAACTCTAAGCAGTTGTTTCTAGGTCACATCCAAGGAGCACATTTGCCATTTGAGCCAGCGGCCGTATTCACTTTTCGCCTGTGTTTTTGTGCACTTAAACGCCAACGCCTGGCGAAGGCCAATGCCACAGGCAAAAAGGCGTCGTTGGCCATTAATAATATGCACGGGGGCCAAAAGAGAAATGCAATGCATTTAAATATTTTATTATGTGCCCGCACGGCGGGGTCCACAAGCGGCAATTGGGTGGCCAGGACAGGGAGAAACCGAGACCAAGATTCCGTGGGCTGTGGGCGTGTGTGCGTCTGACACTGAAATGTGGTTCCTAGCAGAGACAGCAACCAGTACCAGTTCTGGTTTTCGCCTTTGTTGTTGTTGTTGTTGTTGCTCTCTAGATTATTGTACAGATATGCATTTAGTTTCAACAAGAAGCCACCTAACGAGAGTGGCCCTTGAATACAAAATAAGCAAAACCTTATTTTGACGCCAAGCTTATTTTATTTGTGGGCGGTCAGCCAAACGAACGATCGACTACTCTGGCTAGGTGGGTGCTACTTCTTGAGAGTTTGAATAGCTTAATAAAGATATTTCATGTAGAAATGGAAAAGGTATGACTATTAGAAGGGTAGCAAAGTGTTTCCTTAGGGCGTCTTCCCGAAACTAGCAGAGTTGGTTCATGAAGATCGGTTCTAAAAAGGTTAAAAACGGTTCAAAACGGTTCAAAAGTGGTTCAGATGCCAATCCTAGTCGTTACTTAAGCCATGAACTTGAAATGTGGTCTGTAGTTAGCTAATATGAACCAGTTGGGAGTTTAAAGGTTAAATTTCAAAATAAACGTTCTGTTAAGAAACATACCCATATCATGGAAGGCACCTGAGCATCACCCGGAACTAGGGTGGTTCAAAACCAAAGATATTCGTTTGAAATCAACAGTTTGTCAGGCTTTTATAAATAAGATGTTAAATCTTCTTACAGAGTGCGTATATGTATGTAAAATCTTAGATTTCTAGCCTAAGTGGTTTGGGCTGTGGGCTAATGAGTCAGACTGGCTTAGGTAGTTATTTTGCAGACTGCCAACCTCTGATATTCAGCATTTTGGGGTTTCGAACTCATTGAAAAGCCTTAAATGCGTTTCTCGGAGCGGTTTATTTACATAACAAGCCTAAGCATGTGATTCGAAGCTGGGTTTATAGATTCTTTCATCTTTGAGACATTTTCTGGTAAAAAAGTAAGACATAAGTTAGTTGACAAGTTAGTGTCCATCTCATAAAGCTGTAAAAAATCAATAATCAATACCCCAAGGCACCTCATACGCTAAACTCCGGTACCATTCACCTTCTAATAAGAAACTACAGCTTAAGGGTGAATCAGAAACTCAAAATTTTAGCAGATCGATAAATTTAAACTTATTACTAAACATATCCACACGGTACCAACTACACAAGGCCACAAAATTCGAGTATACCTAAGATTTGGTGTTGATGCCAGATGATTTTCGTGTGCTAAATTCGAATCTGTTTTCAGAAATGGTTTATCTAGTATAGATTTATAGTAATTTGAGCTTAGAGTGGCCTAAAATGCCTATATTAACACGTTTTTAAAGGGGAAATTGGACAATTGCTATATTGTTGAAATTTTTGTAAAGTATTAGCTTTTAGCTTTAAAACAAACTATCCAAAACAATTTTGCGATTTTTTTAAGCGTAGATATACCATTTTGTATACTTGTCTACAGCCCAAAAGGATGGCATGCATATTCACCATGTTTGGCCAGAGATTTGTATCCAATCCTTATGAAAAATCTTCAATAATTTCCATTGCATACCTATGGGCGTTACAAAATTTGGTAATTTTGAACTTAACGTGGTATATCTTCGCTCAAAAAAATCTCCGAAATATTTGGGATAACTGATTTTAAAGTTAAGAAATTGTACTTTAAGATAATATCAAAGTAAGCCGTAACAATTGAAAATCAAGCCTAAAAAAGTTCAAAATATGCCCTTTAAGCAGCTCTAAGCCTAAGTTACCAAAAGTATAGACGTGATGCATCATTTCCGAAAACAGATTTGTGTTCAGCAAGGGAACATCATCTGGAATCGACCAACAAGTGCCTAGTGATATCTATCTATGAAGCTGAAGGAGATATGAACTCATCTTATTCCAAGCCGAAGAGGTCAGGTTCGGAAATTTAACAGCTAAGAAGGTACGTTTGCAGGCCTCTCTAGCAGCCTTGTAGGCCATTAAACCTTTGTGAATTCAAAGGTAACTTCAAAAAACCATCCATAATAAAGGATGTCACTACTTAAGATTGAATTTATACCCGATCATTATCTGTACAACTGTATGCATTCACACAATTTATATGCCGATTCGTCCATAATCACTTGCAATGTCGCTGCGATTGGGCCATTGCACATTTTGCATGCATCGTTGCAGTTTATTTGCACATTTGTGTTTGTTGTTGTTGTTGTTGTTACTTTATTTTTTTTGGCATGCGGCAGGGCGAGGCAAGGGCAGCAGCGGACCAGCGATAAAAAGTAAAACAAGCTGTGCCAAAAACCAAATACACCAGCAGCCCGTGTTGCCTGTTTAGGATAATGACCCTGACAGTTGTTGCCAAAAGTGTGTGCATATATGCACAAATACCCACACATATGTCTCTCTGTCTATATGTGAGAGAGCGAAAAAAAAAACAAAAGTGAAAAATGGCACGACGCATTACTTAAAAGTAGAGATGGCACTGTGACGTGAGTGAGTTATAAGAACATACGACGAAGATTCTGTACAAAAAGCTACTGAAATTTTGGAAAATAATATCCTGCTTTCCAAAGCATCAACTGAAAACGATTCATTTGCTGCAGCTGGTTGTCAGACGAAAGTCAAACCCGGCTTTTGGGCAATCCTTTTGATAAGCTTATGTTTTGTAAGAAAAAGAGGAAACTATTTTTAAGAAATTGAATCAATGTCTTTTTAAAATGAAGTGCGTGAGTCGTGCATAAACAGATGTTCATTTCGTGACATGAAACGGCTCACGCACCCACCTCTGCCTCTACCTTAAAACATTCATCTTTTGCAATTTGTTCGTTTTTTCCTTTCGACTGGATTATGCTCAACGGGTGTGGCTGTATGACATTTTTTTGGATGGGTTTGGAAATGTTGTTGTTTTTGAAAATTAAAAAACCAAGTTGAAGCAGAGGTTGAGGTTGATTTCTTAGATGCTTTGACATTTGCAGGAGAGCTTTTAATTTTGCGAAGCCTATCGGCAGTTAAACAGGTTTCTTTGAAATCCCTAAGATTCTTTCTTATTTCTTAATAAAGTTAAACAATTCATTTATTTATTTATTATTTATTTCCATCCCATCAACACGGAAATAGGAAATGATATGCATTCTCTTTCTCCCAGCCAAATGTTTAGTACCAAATGGTAAAAGTCATCGCCATTTGATTTCTTTCCTAATCCTCCGTAGATAACTTTACAAACTTTTTCGGTGACTTGCATGTGGGTCAACTTAAATTACCAATCTAATCCTTTGCTCTGCAGTCATGCAAGTTTTTTGTCTCTTTGCCAATTTGTACGCAGCTCTCTGCCAGCTGTCTGCTGGAAGCAAATTGAAATGCGTGGAGCTTCAGCATCGGTTTCCAAGTGCAACCAAATGGCGCAAGTTTAATTGAAATGCAAGTGGTCAGATAATTCCATTTGGGTTTCAGCATGGTAATTGCTGTTGTTGTTATTGTTGCTGTTGCTGTTGCATGGCTGGATTTTGTAATTGTACAATACCATTTTGTGTACGCAACACTAAATTCAACTCATAATCAGAGCACAATTTCCGCGCCGACTCCCGCATAGCGTTTGTTGTTTGCTAGTTTTTGTTGAAAGTTCAGCGAAATGCATTAAAAAGCTCAACAGAGCGCATTAAGCGCCTCAAAACCACTCGAATGTTAAAAAAAATAAAAAACCCGCGCTGAAGTGTCATGGAAATAAGTTTTGTTTTTCATTTAAAGAGAATTATTGAACCTCCTCTCAATTCCTTCTCATTGAAATGCCCCACCCAACGCCGACAATTTGTTAATTAATATTTAATTGCCTACGGGTCCTTTAAAGACTTTGGTCATAACTCTGCCAGAAGAAGGTTTCCGTCCATTCAGTTTGCCTCATTTGATATGCAAAGCGGCGCACAAAATTAAATATTTATTTATTTAGCAAAACATGTGAGGCAAATAGACAAACACAAGAATATTAAGCATAAATAAATTATTGCCAAATGATTATCAGGCGTAGCACGTTTCTGCAAAATCACGTTTCGCTATTCGAACAGCCGCGCGCGCGGCGCGCAAAGTGTTTATTCTAAAATATATTTTTAGTTTCTGTGTGCGGCTTTTCAGCGGAATTTTATTGACAGTCGCTGGCTGGCTGATGTTTTGCATGAAAAGGCTTAAAATAGAGCATTATCTTTTAGAGAACTTATTGTGCTCTCACCAAACAATGCGACTTGCCAAAAAAAAACACTATAAATAGATACACCTGTGGATCGAATGTTTGAATGAAAAGAGCTGAACAATTAAAATCCGTAAACAAAGGAATATTTCAAAATACCCTCAAAAATGTATATTTAGATGGGAAAATACTTGATTGGGTTGGCCTTTGGCCAAAATGCATAAAACGTTAACGGGAAAAAAACAAAACACACTCAAAATAAAACCGCAAGACGCAATGAACAATTTGTAAACAAATAAATATTTGATTCAACAATTAAACCATTTAGGTAAATGAATTAAAAGGTGATTCAACTGAAAATGCCAAATATTTCACAATGTGAACAAAGCTCTTAAATACATTGGCAAATAATTTTGGACAAACTTAATTTAATACTTAATTACTACATGGCGGTGTCTTTTCGTGGGACTGAAATACTTTAAAATTGTTTGTATACTACACACAAGAGTAAGTGGATCGGCTAGCATTTCCTCTAAGGTGAAAGACAAACATGCAAAAGCGTCAGCAAATACTCGAATTCCTCTTAGTATATGTGACCTCTGTCTGTCGTTTTTTGGTTCGTGAGTGCCTTAAGAGTGCCCCTCACTGCTGCAGACTTAAAACTTCCAGAATTGCTATCTTCATACTTAGAAAGCTTGAAGGAAATGGTTACATTCTTTTGTAACAGTCAGCTAACAATCTGTTCACTCTGAATTATGATCTTACAGTCACTCAACCTTCTTGTTTAGAGGCTTTTATTCAGTGACTTCTGCTTAAATGCGCTTATTCAAAGCCTCTTGTTTAGTCACTAAAACTCATTGACTCTTATTAAGTGACTTTTGGTCAGATCATTTTGTTTAGCTAGTCTTATTCAGTATCTCTTGTTTAAAGACTCCAATTCAAAGACTCTTGCTTGTTGGTGTTTGTTCAGTGAGACTAATTCAGTCACAATTGCTCAGTGACTCTTTTTTAGTGAATTTTGATCCATAAATTTTGTTCAAAAATCCATATTTAGTGACTCTTGCTCAGACACTCTTATTCAGTGTTGAGTGGCGTTTGTTCATTGACTCTTATTTAGAGGTTCTTGTTCAGTCACAATTGTTCAGTGACTCTTATTTAGTGGTTTTTAATCAGTAATTTAGTTCATATATAAATATTAAGTGGCTATTGTTCAGAGACTCTTATTCAGTGATTCTTGATTAGTTTGCCCTTGTTCAGTGACTCTAGTTTGGTCACAACTGTTCAGGGACTCTTATAAATTGACTTTTGATCGGTAACTTTCGTCTGTTAGACACATATTCAGTGACTCTTGTTCAGAGACCTTATTCGGTGATTCTTGTTTAGTTGTGCCTGTTCAGTGACTCTTGTTCGGTCACAGTTTCTCAGGGTCTCTTATTAAGTGACTTTTGATCAGTAAACTCTTGTTTAGTTATTTTTATTCAGGGACCATTCTACTTTGCAGAGTCATTCAATTTCATTAAGTCTTTTTAAATGACTCTTGATAATCTTTACTTGTTTAGTAAGTCTTGATTCAAGGACTTTTGTTAGATCAACTAAAAATTACCCTTGAACACCATTGCACAGCTGCGAAAGCTAAAAGCTTTTAAACAACTGTCTTATTCATTCGAAGCATTGTGACAAAAATAAAATTTATGTTATCTGAGAACAGGCCCCAAGCGACTATTACTCATTCTCTATTGCTTAGTTTTTTTGGTTTCCTCTTCATTCAGTCACACTTTAAAACCATTCATTGATATTGCTTTGATATTTGAAGCGCTGAGTTGATGTGAACTCTGCTATCTTTGCTATCCCTAAGCTATCTGTATAAAACTTTGCACAGTCGTCGGAACCGCCCGAATCGGATGACTATAGCAACTGCCATAGAAACTATGGTTCAAAAAACAAGTTATAGTGAGAACAAGAAAGAAAGTCGGTCAAGCCCGACTATAACATACTCTGTACCAAGAAAATTTGTCTTTTGATCATAACTCGAAAACCGTTCATCCGATCTTCTTCATTCCTTTGGCGGATCGATAAGTTATCCTAATAACTAAATATGTCCAGAAGGAACAAGCCATCTATCTTCAAAACTGTGGGAGATATGACGTTTTTTACATATTGCGGGGGCGGAAGGGGGCGTGGCCAAAATTGAAAATAAACTTGATCTGCCTGCAGACATAAGAAGCATATGTCCCATACATGTCAAACCTCTATCTCTTACCATCTCTGAGATCTGTGCGTTCATACTGACAGACAGACGGACGGACAGACGGACAGATGGACAGACGGACGGACGGACAGACGGACAGACGGACATGGCTATATCGACTCGGCTGTTGATGCTGATCAAGAATATATATACTTTATGGGGTCGGAGATGCTTCCTTCTGGATGTTACATACTTTTGCACAAACTTTGTACCTCTGTACTACGGTACAGAAAAACTGGTTTATTTTCCATTGAAACTTCTCTAACTTTGATATTTACTAGCTTTACATGCCTTTAGCTGATTCCAATAAGTATTGTTAAAATTGGACAAGTATTTAGTAGAAATGATAGGTTTGGAAAGTAGTGTTGGTAAGAAAAACTTCTGTGTCTACACCGGAAACTTCCTTAAATTTCACAAATACTTATTTAAAATAATTTTTGAAAGATTAACAAGCGTTTGACTAAAACAAATGTCGATAGGCCTACTGAAGACAAGAACGGAAGGTTTAAGAAACTGAACCAAATAGGCAAAGAGCTGATTATGTGAAAACAAAATACCGAATCAACAATGAGCAGAATGGTTCAAGTGTAATTTTGATGATCAAATCAAAGTAAGCCACAATTAATGAATAATTAACACGTTCTTAGTGTCTGAATGTAATGCTTTCAATGAATTTGTTGCTAGTCTTACACAGCAAGAAGTGTGAAGTGTTGCTACTTCTATTATGTAACTAAAATTGGTAGGACACACACACCCACACCCACAACCTTCCGCAGGCATTACATTTCACTCGCTTGCGGTTGGCATATTGTGGATGTTGAGAACAGACACCAAGCCACAAAGCAAGTGGTTATTAAGTAATCAGCACACACACACACACACACACACACACACAACTGCATAAACAACCATGTACAAAGTAATATGTATTTTTGTATGCAAATGTTTTCGAATATTTATCTATCAAGAAATTGTTTTCACAGCCTGCTTACTTAGTTTGCGTTGTTCTCCTGATATGAGGAACCAATGACAGGGCCAGCCAGTTTTGGGGGCGATGGGCTGGGCATGGACAGGGACAGTGACTCAGGCACGTTTCTCTGATATGCATAGAAATGATTCATTTTAACAAAGTGCAAGGCGAACTGCAGGCACTTTCTCCTGCACCAGAATGCCAGGCACCTTGTTTTTGCTGTTGCTGGCGGTTTGGTTGTTGGCGGTTGGTGACTGCTGTTCCGCTTGTTTGCATATTGCAACATCTGTGCAAGCGAAACCAATTTAAAACATACGCCGGCACATGCCGCACACACTCTCCCATATGTGTGTGTGTGTAGCAGTGGAAACGTATGTGCAGCCTCTTCATATTTCCTTCCCCTTGTCTTGGTTTGAATGCTAAAAATATCCAGGCCCAACATATTTTTCCTCACTTCTTGCTACAAACTAATTTCTGTATTCTTTGGCACTTTGGCTTGAACTTCAATATTATTTTGGGGAATTTCTCGAAACAATTTTAATGGCTGTTAATATTTAAGTGGCAGAGCAATTAGCGAACAGAATGGGCACTGCCACAGTTCCCGAGTTCAGGGAGAAATCAACTTAAAGCGAGCTCAGAGACTTGTTCACTTTTTCTAATATTTAATTTGACTCAGTCCACCCAACCAGTTTCACATGATGACCCCAATTTCACCCCCCATCAAGATCAAATGCAGTATTTCCAAATAATTCACAGGAAATGTGCATGGAAAACTCTTCAACTTGTTTGTTTTATTTTGACACAAATTGAAAGTGCCCCTCCATTTCCCGTCCCGTCTCAAACCCAACTGAAAACTACTGCTGGCAACTTCCTCTTAACTTTCTGCAGTTGCGGAAACCCGGCAAACACAACGAACCAACTTACTTGATGGGCATAAATCATTTTCAGAATTATAGACAAAAGTTCAAAGGGAAATTCTCACTGGATCAGACTTATTGGCCACACAGTGAAGCATAAGTGAGTTTCTAATTACCGGCAGCTGGTGTAAGACTTAAATATCTTTTTTACTCACTCTTGCTCTCGGCCAGCTTCCCCCTCCCCAGCCAGCTGCTTAACTCTCGTTTTTTCTTTGCCACCGCAACCGCTTGGCCCTGAGCCAAATGTAGCTTGGCTCGTTTTTTATTTGGCAAATGCATTTGGTTGTCACTTTTACTGCAAACTTGTCGTTGCAGCTATTCATCATGACTCAAATCTCTCTCTCCGTCTCCGTCTCTGTCTCTGCCAAGCAACATCATTGTCATTGTTTTTAAGTAGCAGCAGCCGTAAATGGTAAGAAATACTTTTCTCTAGGGAGGGGGAAAGAGGGACTTTTGAATAGGAAATGTTCGCTAAAAGCCCACTGTCAAGTCAGGGATTTTCAAGGACGTCTTAGCAATTGGAGAAGAAAGATTTATGGCTTAAATATAAATTAACTTTGTTTGAGGCATTGGGTGACCTTTGATTTAGTTGTTTCAGTAATTGTTTTGTACATTTCTTAAGCCGGCTGGAGGTCATGGATTGTGTCAGCTTTTGTTTAAACTTAAATAAAGTAAGCAAAGTTTACTCTGTGTGAATCGAAGTTGTTATACCCTTTGTAAGATCTGGGAAACGTCAAATTGTAGCTCTTTTTAAGTTCTCTCTCTCTCTCTCTCAGACCCTCTGAATCAGTTTGTTTCGGATATTTTCAAGACAAACCGTGAACCGAACCCTTAAAAGCTCTGACCTCACAAAATAGACTTTCTCTGTTATGGTAAAGGATATTTTCAAGAGGTCTTTCAAGGGAAATCGTGAACCGCAACTTTAAAAGCTCTGACCTCACATCGCAGACTCGCTTTAGGGCAAAGATTCAGTTTAGAAATATAGTTTTTTTATGCATGTCTTGATAGTTTACTAAATTCTGGATCGGTAGGCGCATTATCTATAGACTAGCTACGTTTCACTCCAGAAAACGAATATAGTTTAGATATTTTAAGACGAACTCAAACACTTTAAGAGGTTTGACAGCCTTTAAAAATGTGAAAATTATTTAGTTTGTTGCCCCGCAATCCCAAACAAATCAATCTACAAGAATAACTGCCTCAAATTATCCCTCCTGCCGGGCACTTGAAACCATTCTACCATTTTTTGGACTTCATCCAAAATTGTTTGCCATAATGCGGCTTATAAATATTTATGGCCACTTGTACCATAACCTTCAAGTTTATAACCCAAGACGGTAGAGGTTCCAAGTTGTCAAAACGAAACCAATAAAAGCCTTTGAGTTATATCAACGGGTTTTCTGTTTTTTCGTAAACTTTTTTATCACCTGAAGATAAATTAAGTTTTCCAGGTAGCCGCACAGACATGATCATAAAAATATTAACAACCAAAACACATGGAAATCACATTCACAATGGTCACGTTTCAGCGGGTGGGTACAAAAATAACTGCCGCACACTTTTGACTTATCTCCCCTGGCGCTGCATTTTGTTGCTGTTGTTTGGCCAAAGGAGGCGGCAAAGGCATAAAGGGGTGGGTGTGGAGGGGCCCAACATGTGTAAACCAGCGCCCAGTGCGATGTCATAAATCTTCACACACCTTCCGTGTGTTGTCCAACTAACCAGACCCCCCCTCCCTCCATCGACCTCATCTACCAAACAGTCGGAAGCAGACTTTGCTTGGTTGTTGGTCCGCTTCGTTGCATAGCCAGTCGAACGTCAGCATTGGTAAAAACGTGATTTCCGCTAGTTGCCCGCTATAATTGTTTACATTAGCCCACCCCCCAACCCCCCATCAGTCCCTCTGCACCGGCCAGCTGCCACCCAGTGGGGTTATTTTGGTTTCAGTTTCGATTTTGGCCTCTCAAAAAATGCTTTCTCCCAAGGCTCTTGGCATATGATATATTTCCCCAATGACGGCAAACTTTAGCGCTGACACCTGAAAGCCTTTCAAAAGATTGCAGCTGCTTGTGATAGGTTAAGCGAGTGCAAAAGATGGACAGTTGCGTGCACCAGGTGAACAAGGGAGTGCACTCAACCGGAGCTTTACTCTGGCTTTGATTTGAAAAAGGTAAATTGGGTGCAATTTTTGATGTTGTCAGGAATGACAAATTCAGGGCTGAGGTTTTTTGGTTTTTTTTTAGGTAAATAAAAAGTTAGAGGCGTCTTCAACCAACTTCGACCTACTTGAAAGACTAAGAAAAAAACGGGATATTATTTTTATTCATTTATGAAGAGTTGACTTAAGCTTACAAAGCTTAAACCAACAGTTTTGGAGCCATGGCGACTAAGGCCTTCGGCTAAGGGATATTATTATAATTGGATCAATGCTATCAAAGAAGTTCGATAAGAATGAAAACTCTTGTTCCAAGTAGGAAATTTTGATACCATCTTCTTCATTTAAGAGCTTCAATGCTTTAAACAAGCATGAAACCTACTCAATTTAAATGAAAGAATTCTGGAATCAAATTCCATTTGTATAGAAAGATCTAACGGTTCAAAATGTACCAGGAACTTGAAGCAGCAGTCAATTTATGCATTCTTTTTCACTTCCCGGAACCTGAACATAAGCTAATAGCTTCAAGAGATACTGTTATCGATATTTTTAAGCATATACGTCAGTTTATCGATAGCCGATTTAACGCTCGATTCGCTCTTATAGTAAAAGGAACAATATAGAAAATTCTTTAACCTTTATATTGCTATCTACAGTATTACACATCAAGTGAAATGATAAAATTCTCAGAATTGAAAGAATTTGAAAGTCTAGCTTAAAGACCTCGAAAAATTAGTAAGCAAAGACATAACTGCGGAAGTTAAAGGGTTTAACCATTACCTCAGCCTCATATTATTGCTTCAGTATTGCATCCAGTTTGCACTCTTGCTACACTTAATGACAAATAAGTGATTTTTTCCAAGTAACTCATTTAGCAATTTGCCTTTGTCAATTAGTAGCAGGGCCCACTATGCCTAACGAACCGTATGAAGGGTAACAGGGCCCTGCACCAGCTACAGCAGCAGTGGGACATTTATTGATTTTAAGCATTGACAACAACAATAACTCAGTTATATATGTAAAAATACACCTTCCTACATCCATTTTAGTTGTTGTTGTTATTGTACTGGTATCACAGCCAACAGCAAAGTCTGTCAACATCTTCCTGTTCCCCCTCCACCACAAACCCTTTTCATTTTCAACTGTATAGCAGAAATCAGCGCACTCCACAGGAATGAAAACTGCTAATGGCTGAACATTTTCTAACTGACTTTTCAGCTGCAGAAAATATAGAATGGAAAATAAACAAGTGACCTGAATATGTCTATGAACCTGAAGCTATGGGAAGCTGCAAGGTTGCGTTAAGGTTGTGCCGGACCGGGATGTAATTTGATTTTGTGTACTTTCAGATGACTTTTCTTTCTTTGAAAATAGTTGTCAACGCATTTGGAAATATCTTACAGCTTTTCTGAATGGACGGCTCATTTGTACTTGTGTCTTGTACCCATGTAATTCTATTAATACATTATTTATTTGGTGGGTCTCCTCCTAAAGCACTCACCTGCAAGTGACACCAAAGACAAGACACGTGGACTGCCACGCGCTTGTCTAGAGGCCATATTATCATTTACCTTTCCCTCTGTGGAGAATGCCTAATGGAACTTGGCTTCCATGGTTGTCGGAGGAGGGAGAACGTTTTTTTTTTGTTATTGCCAATGAAAATGGTCAGGGAAGTAATTATGTAGCCGTAGATGATTATTCAAATTGGTATGCAAAACAAGTGTTGGAAATATGTTGTAAGTTTATTGGGGACAGGGATTCCACCAACTTTAAAAGGTGAATCCACAAAAGAGGCTGACTACTTTCTAAGGATCATTCAATAAGAGAATGAATTTGAGCTTTGTTTTTTTTCGGATGTGGATCCACAGTTTTATATTTGTGTGCTCATTGCCTTGCTTTAAGTAGAACATTGATACTTTGTTCAGGCAAACCTAGATAACCTGCCAGTTTTGTTTTTAAAATATCTACGTATCATCCAACTAGAAGCTAAAAGCCGGCAACCAATAAAAAAGTCCGCGACTAAAACTGACATAACTTTTACGTGCATTTGCATATCACACACACACAATTAACCTACGTAGCCCCAGATAACTAACTCGGTAATAAAAGAGAAAACAACATTCTACACTTATCTCCTCGCTTTAAGCATTTTACAATTTTACCTTTTTTTGATAACAAAATACATGTTTTTTTTAAATTGTTGTTCGCAACCACAGGCAATGTTTATGGCTGCTCAGATAACTTTTGTTCCAGCGTAACAAAAAATATTCATATTCAGTTGTAAATACATCTCTTACCACAAATACAATTTCACTCAGTTGAGTGACAGAAAATGTGGCATTTGAATGATTTTCTCTCTCTTCGGGCAAAAACTGCAATTAGAGGAAAGTAAAATCAAAATATTTAAATAAAAGTTTACCAAGTAAATCAATAATACATTTTGTGATGAATATTTAACAACCAATCAAATTTGTGTGCCAAACTTCAATACAATTGACCTTGCACTTGGTTGGGGGGTAATGAGTACCTTCTCTCTAGTTATGATACAAGTGTCAGTTACATATCACGTTTCACATTTGATTTGTGTGTGGTGCAAAAACGTGATGGCAAACAAAAAAACCATCGGGGATACGCCCACCCGACATTAATACAGACATTAGAAGCGCGCGCGTCAAAATGTTTAGCACTTGGTAATTAGTGAGCAGTTCCTTTATAAGGCATCCCCACCCCCACTGCCAGCCCCACCTCTATCACCACAGCGTCGCCGCCTGGCAACGTGCTGGCGATTTGCGTGCCGAGATTGCTAAACACAATATTGATTTTCATACCAACGGCAGAAGCAGAAGGAGAAGGTATTTAATCATCGTCACAGCGAGAATTCGCATTTTGTATCCAATTAGTGGACGAGGCTTTATTTTTATTGAGTGACATTTTCTATAGAGATTCGATTCTACGCACATTCGTGATTTTACACTTCACATTCGCTATAATTAATGCACACACACACACACAAAGCAGAATTTGCAAATGCGGAAAAAAAGCAGTTTTGCTCTTTGTTTGTTAATTTGTTAATTTAATAAGCAAGGTGAGTTGGGTGCTGCCTGCGTGTGTGTGTGTGTGTGTGCGCTTCCTTATTCTCGGTGTCAATCTTTGTTTGCCAATCTCCAATGAGCAAATGTTTGCTCCCTGCGTGCGGGTGTCTGTGTGTGTGTGCGAGAGGTGTCATGTGATAATTTATTGAAACAAGTTGAGTGAAATCAGTCGATGCAAAATGAATTAGATAAATTATAGCCCAGCATTCTAATGCTGTTTAATGGTCTAGAAAGTTGTTGAAGTTAATTAAAACAAGAAAGAAAGTCGGTCAAGCCCGACTATAACATACTCTGTACCAAAAAATTTGTCTTTTGATCATAACTCGAAAACCGTTCAACCGATCTTCTTCACTTCTTTGGCGGATCGATAAGGTATCCTTATAACTAAATATGTCCAGAAGGAACAAGCCATCTATCTTCAAAACTGTGGGAGATATGACGTTTTTTCTAAATTGCAGGGGCGGGAGGGGGCGTGGCCAAATTTGAAAATAAACTTGATCTGCCTGCAGACATAAGAAGCATTTGTCCCATACATGTCACACCTCTATCTCTTACCTTCTCTGTGATCTGTGCGTTCATACGGACAGACAGACGGTCAGACGGACATGGCTATATCGACTCGGCTGTTGATGCTGATCAAGAATATATATACTTTATGGGGTCGGAGATGCTTCCTTCTGGATGTTACATACTTTTGCACAAACTTATAATACTCTATGTACCTCTGTACTACGGTACAGAGTATAACAATGCGGAGATTCTAGAAATCTAAGATTTGAACATTTATCACTGAATAATAGAGTCAACTGGCTTAAGACCTACCTGACCCGAAACAAATTGCTTCATAATTCCCTTAGCAGCCTATGGGAGTTATATTATCTGGGGCTTAAAAACATCGCTGAACTCAATCTGAATAAAAACAGGCCATGAACTGGTTTTCTCACTTGAGTATCACTTCAAGAACTCTTTTCTTGTTTTCTGAGAGATAGAGAGTCAAGATCAACATTATTCTATGCATTTTGTTAAGAATCTGATCGATCGATTGTAAGTACAAGTACTTCAGCGACGACCTACCCACCCCAACTGTCTTGGTTCATTATAGAAAGAATGAAAGTTTCAGTAGACCTTTCTCACTCAACGACGGCAACGTCTTAGCTCACTCCGCCCATGCACACATTTGTGGACGCATATGCAAGTGACAACTAATACTTCTCTGTGCTGTGGTAAATTAGTTTTGGAATACTTGTTCTCGAAATATATTTTGAGCAGGCATTTTCCCTCTGTGTATTCTCAAATCAATATGATTGAAAATTGAATTAAATCCTACATAAATCTATACCCTCATCAACTATGCTCCAATTACACACACACACACATTCAACCTCATTTCTGTCAAATTAAGCAATCGAATAGCGATTATCTCTGGCCAACCCTACCAACAGACAACAATTTGGGAACAGACTTTAACTATTCATGAAACTTTCGCTTTTGGCAAGTCCAATCGATAAACCACTACGCTCCCTCCTCTTTCTACTGTGACTGTTGTTGCTAATCGTTGGCAATTGTCGTGTGCTTAATTTTCTAACAAAAATACCAAAAGAACTGTGCTAACAATTATACCTTTCAGACACAAACTCATGAATTAATTTGAATTGACAGTTGTTAACTTTAATAACACAATTATAATTTGGGTTAATCAAATGATTTCCAAAATTAGAACTATTCAGTTCATAGCATAGCCAAGTACTTAAACGAGAGAGTAAGTAAAACTGCGATATACGCTTTGTTCAGTGGAATTAATGTTTAACATACCTTTTAAGTGTTGACTAACAGAGCATTAACATTAATGTAAATATATTAGCTTTATTTTAGCTGATAGCGCAGGCTGCTCTAAAAAGTATGCAACATTTATAAAGATTATATATAGTTCTGTCATTTATTAATCGATTGGAAATGGCATGTATACGATTAGTTCATTCACTTCAAGTATCCAAAGCTATGAGATAAGGAATTCTTCTTTAGTTCGCCGTAGTTCGACAATACCGAAGAAACGTAATGGCATTCTGTGTTTAAACTTGGTTTTAAGAAATCTGTAACGGCTTAAGTCAGGGGTGCCCGCGTTATATACGCTTCAGGCGCATTTGTTGTTGTTTTGTGCAAAGTGATTGTCGAGCGTATGGCATTTACGCATAATGAAACTGCAGCAACAACTTCGTAAGAGACTCACTACTCTTTCTCTCCTATGCCTCTTGCGGAAATGAAGGCAACAACAACTCGTATGAGCGTGGATTTTGTTATTGCCTGATGCATCAGACAGCTACCCACACACACGCTTGTGGTTGCTGTTGCTTCAGAGTTGCTTGGTTATACCCTTGCAAAGTGTATTATAATTTTGCCCAAAAGTTTGCAACGCATAGAAATATTCATTTCCGACCCTATAAACTATATTATCTTGATCAGGGTGACGAGCTGAGTCGATTGAGCTCTGTTTCTACGCGAACTAGTCTCTCAGTTTACAAGCTATCGAGCTGAAATTTTGCACAGAGTCTTCTTTTTGCTGCACACTACTAATATGTCGGAACCCACCAAATCGGATGACCATATCTTATAGCTCCCATAGGAACAATCGGTCGGAAAACTAGTTTTAGTATGAAAAACTTTTTTCTTTTCAATGGAAACTTCGCCAAACTTTGTAATCGTAGGTTTTCTATGTTTTTTTATAATTCTACTAAGTTTTATTAAAATCGGACATTTATGTGGTATAGCTGCCATACAAAAGATAGGTCTGAAAAACAGTCTTTGTTAGAAAAACTTTTTTGTTTTTAATGGTAGCATTCTGCAATTTTGTATTTGTTTGACTCACATGCTTTTACTTAATCCTACATATTTTGGTTCAAATCGGTTGACTATATCATATAGCTCCCATACGAACGATCGGTCGGAAAATGGGAAAAAGAGTATTTTTTGAAAATATTTAAGTATAAAAACTTCGGCACAGACGAAGTTAGCTTAGCTTTCTCGTTTTATTTGTATTAGTCACTGCGCTAGCATTGGGTGCTACTGGACACCCTTGCCTCCCCCTCACTTTAAACAACATTTCAAACTAATAATTCTACAATTTTTCACTAAAATCTTGATAGCGTTAAGCTGTCTATTTCATTGAGTAAAGTAAAAGGGGGTATAGAAAATCGCGTGCCAGGCTATTACATAGATAAGCAAGTACTTTTCAATTCAATTGTCGCTTTGATTCAAATCTCCGACAACGTACGTGTTTGAGGTCGTTATATTAAAATGTGTTGAATGGTTATTTAAGCGTATTTTAAATTTGTACCAAGAAATAAAAAGTGCAACTGTGAACTCGCTCTCTGGTGGGCAACTGGCTTAACGAGGATGCAGCACTTAATCTCTGGCCATTGGTGTTCGCACAATCAATACCAATTAACCTCCTTGATGCTCTCGGTCTTAATTATAACGCGTCGCAATTGGATGGGAAAAGAAAATCCAACAACAAGTTAAAATAAATATTTTCTTAAAGCCCCACCCCCCGCCGCCGCCGGCAGTACCAAGCAGCGATCATTTTCCACTTCAACACGCCGTTGCCTTGAAAATACAAAAGGAGAAAAATTAAAGATAACAACATCAGCAATTCTAGAGAAGGGAGAAGCTGTCCCCCAACCCAGCCCGTTTAGAGCCCCTTCCCCACATTTGTCGCTTTAATTAACACAACGTGGCGAAGTCCCCGGTCCCACCAAGATGAGTCAGAAGAACAATTTACAGTTTAGTTCTGAGCATGCAAATGCGTCTCCTGCAGCGCCGCGTCAAATTGTTAGTGGTTGGTCTTCTGTCCCTGAGACACTCTGTGTGGGCGTTCACATGAAGACGTGACTCATGCACAAATTAAACGAGCTTTAAATAGACCAAATCTATCAAAGACATGTGGTCTGTTTGGCGTGGCAACCGAAAACGAGTCAACTCTCACTAGTTGGTTAAGCTTAGTTTTTAGCTCGTCTAATCCACCTCAACAATTTCAAGGGGCCTTATTGACTGTTGAGAGAAATGACCTCTATCCAGCAATCAAATTTATTTATTCAGTTCAAGCCAGAGCAAACATTAATCATAGAAGGTAAATATACATATTTGCTTACTTTTAATTAATATTCCTGCTCTTTTTTTTTAACTATAAAATTGTGTTGACAGCTTCAAAATAAAGCACTTCATTCCCCATTCACTACTCGGAGACTTTGGCAATTAAACAAAGTCACCAAATGATGGAAATGCAAATTGCTTCATCTACTCAACACTTGGCACGTGACGGGGGGAAGAAAGCTGGGAAATGTGTTGCCATAGAACTCAACAAATACTTTCATATATCGTGTATTGGATTGGACATTTACTGTTTGAAACCAGAGCAAACTTAACAGCAGCTGCGCAAAGGCAATGCCAACTGGTTTCGGCCTAGACAATAGTCTGCTCTTCTGTTGGTGCTTTAACTGTTTTTTATTACATTTGGCCAGCTGATGAATTGCCTGACACGCGTTGCTAATTTGTCTGGGAGCGAATATCGTAAGTGTATGTGGCATATCGTAAGGCCTTTGCCATGGTGTTGCCGCTGCTGCTGCTGCTGCCGGGGTTTGTTAACTCGTCGTCATTGCTTCGAGGCTTTTGAACTTTTCTGCTCTCTGTCTAAAGTTCATTGTTAAATTGCTTTTTCCTTGCCCCCACCACCACCCTCACCATGCTAGATATGATTTTACTTTTAGTTGGTTATATTTGGGTGTGGATTTTTGGCTTCTTCTTTCTTCTGTGCAGTTTTGTGTGTTAGCTTTTATGAGTTGCTTGGTGGGAATGTTGTTTTACACGAATTGTTGCAAACAAAGCCACACAAAAATCGATTTGTCATGCGATTTGCCATTGCCCCCAGGGAGACACATTTGTATATACCACATCAGAGTCAGCAGCTTGTTGTTTTCATTTTGAGAAAATCTGTTTGCTGATTGCTAAACTATTTAAGCGCCACCTTCGAATACATTTGAAGCAAGTAAAGCAAGTTTTACTTACTGAGGATGAGTTTTAAATGCAATTAGAATGACTACTTTGACTTGTGAAGGGTAGAAAAGCAAATGTTCTGTTTAGATTTTGCCAGCAAAGCATTATTGGTAGCAAACTGGAGTCGACCCGCTTGCCTTTACACGCGGAAAGCAACTGAGTTTTTGTCAAGCAGCAAACTGCAGAAATCTGTGAGAAAGAAATGTGTCAGACAACAAAAAACTACCTCTTTGAGTGATTAACCAAAGACAAATGAACATGGGAAAGATATAACTTTGCTTTACAAAAGAAACATCAAGAGAAAATATCTTCACAACTCTGTAATGGGGTTTGAGGTCCCATCATCAGCACTAAATGTACACAGAGTATATTTTGTTTGTGCAAAAGTATGTAAAAGCCATAAGGAAGCATATTCTTGATCAGCATCCGAGTTGATCTATCCATATGAACACACAGCTCTCGGAAATGGTAAGTGAAAGAGGGACAAAAACTTCTTATACTTGAAGGCAGATCTCCCACATTTCTATAGATAGAAGGCTCGTACCTTCTGAACATATTTAGTTATCAGTATTACTTGAAGGTTGAAGATCGGATGAACGATGGTCAAGTTATAGAGCTTGGCTACACCGGCTGAAATAGCGTTGGGCAGCAGTCTACGCAACTTAACATTTTGTGTGTTTAATAAAGAGTATATTAAGGTCGGTCATGACCGTCTTACTTACTTGTTTTATAGTAAAAGTACACAGCTTCAATGGAAATGTTCTGATGTTCATACCCTTTGAAACTGAAATCTGTTGGTTGGGGGCCGGATCTTTTCCCTCCTCCTCGCTGTTTCAACTAAGCTTTTTCCAAGCCCTTGACAGTTTGTGTGCCACATTGACGCACTTAGCTTATTCCACACATTTCCTTAGAATCACATTTAATTCCATATTTTCACAACCCACTTCAACCTGCTGCTTACGTGTTTTCCGTTCAAAAAAATATTGTATGCAAATTGCAAAATCAAGTAAAAGTCACATTTTCAAGCAGCAATTAATACGCGTAATTGCAGTTTTCTGACGCCATTCGCTTGTCTATGGTTTTAGGTTTCCCCTTTTTCCGCGGTAAGTTTAATTAAATTGTTTCACCATTAGACTTGGCTTTCTCCCCCTATGATCGATTCTCGATATCTCATTCGATGACGCTTTTACTTTCATTTCACTTCACTTCGTTTGGTTTTTGCTGGTGTTGACTTAACGGTTATTTAATGAGTGGCTGCTGTGCGCAATTATGCCATAAATGCTTTTCAATTAACATAATTTACACTTTTCGCTTGAATCACCAGACATGTGGGTGCCCCCAGCCAACACACCACCAACCCTGACTCTGTGACTCACATTTCGGGTTGAGCTTTGTTCGAATATAAAATGAGTTTGCTATTTGTTTTATTGTAATTTGCCATTTGCCTGTCACATAATGAGCCGCCATCATCATCAACAACATAATTTTCATCATGATTGTTTTCAAAATAAGCTTGGTATACATTTTTGCTGGTCAGTTTGTGTATCGTGTCAAAGTTCCGTTAAGAAAGTTAACTGGGAGCCGAGGAGAGATTGAGAGCGGAGCTGGCGTTGGCGTTTAACGTTAAGTTGCTACGTGAATGCGAATAATGTTCGATAAGCATCATAGCCATTAACTGAAACATTTACCTGTTGGTCTAAAGTAGAGAAACCGAACGTTAAAAGGGGGCGGGCCCTATTTTTAGAAGCTTATCGCAATGATCTCTGAGGGGAAAAATAATTTGTATAGCTGCGACTAGGTCAAAGCGTTGGATATATAATACAATAATTGTATGTTGCTCAAACTAAATGTGATAAGCTATAAAAGAATCAATACTGAGGCGAGATGAGGTTTTAATGCCTAGCAAAAGTGAAATGTGTTATAGGCATAGAAAAGATACATCTAAAACCTCAATTCTAAATTCTAAAAATTCTATGCTACAGGTAACCAAAAGCTATAAACTTCAAAGTGTTTTATATATACTAATAAAACAGCAGCTACCAACGTACCAAAGTGAATGTCAGGGAAATTTGAAAGAAAATTTGTAATGTGGGCTTCCGATTTTACATATGTGTGCTGTGTGTGTGCACCTACCAACGTAAGAAAGTGAATATCAGGGAAATTAGCAATGTGTACCTTCGATTTTACATATGTGTGCTGTGTGTGTGCATCTACCAACGTAAAAAAGTGAATATCAGGGGAATTTTAAAGGAAATTTGTAATGTGGACCTTCAATTTTACATATGTGTGCTGTGTGTGTGCACCTATCAACGTAACAAAGTGAATATTAGGGAAATTTTTAATGGGGACCTTCGATTTTACGTATGTGTGCTGTGTGTGTGCATCTACCAACGTAAGAAAGTGAATATCAGGGGAATTTTAAAGGAAATTTGTAATGTGGACCTTCAATTTTACATATGTGTGCTGTGTGTGTGTGCACCTACCAACGTAACAAAGTGAATATTAGGGAAATTTGTAATGTGTACCTTCGATTTTACATATATGTGCTGTGTGTGTGCAGCTACCAACGTAACAAAGTAAATATCAGGGAAATTTGATAGAAAATTTTGCAATGTGGACCTTCGATTTTACATTTTTGTGCTGTCTGTGTGCAAAGCTTGTTCGGCAAAACTTCACAATCATGAGAAATCTAGGCTCAGATTCTTTGAAACTTTTTTAAATTCAAAAATGTGTTATACTTGCACATTTTCATGGAAGTTTTGATATCAGAACTCAAAATGTATTATAAGAAGTTCTTAAACACCAAATGACTAGTTCAAATCTGCTTTTAGAAGATATAACCTAAAGTTCTTAGATTTCAACACGCAAAACTCTCAAATAGACGTAGAGAATAAAGTTGTATTTCATATTTGGTTCTCTTTATCAAGGTTTTCTTTAATCAAAAATTCACATTTCCTCCCCAGCTGTAGGCCAATCCATAAGCCACAAAACTAGTTAAGATTGCTCTGGAGGTTACAACTAAGCTCAGTGCTGTGAACCGGTTATGAAATGCATGTTGTGTACATTATTGTAATATATCGTGTAGGGCAACCATAAACCACTTTAGCCTCATGAATATGCAAGCAACTCGATGACGTATTCGACTCTGCTCCTCCACCTCCTCCTTCTCTCGGAGTTGCTTAAACAAAACGACATCAGTTCCATCATTAATCAAGTAAAAACAATAATTAGAATTGAGCTTATCTCAAAAGCCATGACTGGTATCATCTGCCGAAAGGGCAATTAAATGTAAATTAGTGAGTGCCATTTGAAAAGTTCTCCAACTTTAAACTTGCAATTAAATTAGCAAACAAATAAACAAACAAAAGTTAATGGACTAATGCAATAAACAATTTATGTTCGTTAAGATTTTATTAGATGAAACCGGTTGCGGCTCGCTGAAGTTTCCACGCTGAGCGCCCTCAAACCCAACAATGAGAGCGGCACACCAAATGTATTGTTTAATAATTCATAAAACCAGAACGTGACGTTTTGCCGGCCATTTACAGGTTTCCCCCTACCAAGAGGAAGCATCGATCGATGATCAGGTGCGAGTGCTTGTTTGTGGCCTTTCTCTTGAATTGACAAAGTTTATATTTGGCAGGGCAGCTCTCCCTGGGTTCACCTTAATCTTTATAATTGCTGCAATTCGAATATCATTAACGATAATCTGTCCTTTATGCAGATAAATGCAGATTAAACGCCACATCTATCTGAAATATAAAGATGTTGCACCGACTTGACATGCAGGACTCCATCTCTGGCTGGGACACGGACAGGACAGCAACGTAATTACATTCGCAAGCTGCGCAACCCAGCGACAAGGCGATTAATGTAATTAAGTAAATATGTGCGATGTAATGTGGATTCGCCTTGGGCGCGAGATGGTGCAACTGCAACACAGCACTGCAGACCGCAAGCTCAACAAAAGGTTTCGCCCAGCGAGATAACACAAACATTTCAGGCGATTAAAAATTTAAAGCAGATTTTCCCTGACAGACTTGGACAGGCAACAGAGTTGAAAGCCAGAGAGCTGCAAAGCACTGAAGTTGACTTAGCGACATGGCCACACATTGCATGACCAACAAAGATAATGCAAGGCACAGCTGGCCAAGAGATAGATAGAGAGAGAGGGAGCTGGAGAGAGGAAGGGAAAGAATGCTGAGGAGAGCGGAGTGGGTGGGAAAGTAGGCAACTAATTGATTTTTGAGGGTAGATTACCACGTATGTACAATGGGCGCGCCTTTGCCAAAAGTTAGCACAAACTTTTATACTAGAGAAACTGAGGCATCAGAACAAAGTCAGATGTTCTGCCAAGAAATATTATTAAATGCATGTCCAAATCAAACTAAGAACCTGATTTTATTGCTGGAAAGCTAATCCTGTTTACTGAATTGGATTATCTTGATGCAAAGTCAATATTTTTGCCTAGATATGAATGAATAGATTTTGATTTATAAAAGGAACATGACACATCGAAGGTTTTGTTTTGTTTTTGAAAGTCGGTCAAGCCAGACTGTTATACGAAAGTGTATGCTCAGGTTGAATGTCAGATCTCTATCTGTAACCATCTCCGAGATCTGCTTGTTCATACTGACAGACTGTTGATGCTGATCAAGAATATATATCTCCTTAAGGGTCGAAGTTAATTCTTTGTGGTTTTGCACAGACTTAATATACTCTGTGTACCTTTGAAACCGAGTACTATTCAAAAATATGAAAGTTTGATGTTTGTTTTGCCAAGGAATCATCATTTGCATAGCGAAAGAACGTCGAACTGTTTGCCTTGACGCGCGGAAGTTATTTTTTTCAGGCAAGCAGTGAGTAAATTGTCATGGATGTTCTTGAGTATGTGTGGCGGAACTTGCTGAAAGCTAAAAAAATACTTAGGGCCAATTTCTTATCTTCCACATAGCTGCGATTTGTCAGATAAACTCACAATTTAGGCACGGTTTCACGGAAATTCATAAAATTAGGCAAACTGTCATATTAGCAGTTGTAAGTTGCTTCCTGTCAAAAGCATTGCCCGTTCACCGTAAGCAATTATTTTCAAAGAAATCGATCAACATTTCCTTATATTCTACTTAGGGTGAGAACAAATAGCTGATATGTGGTTGTCCAAGAAATCTCTAGAGATTTGTTGATAAACGGTTTCACTTCGAACTACATTTATATGACTTTGTATGTGAAATGGCTCCAAAATGCTAAGCTACTAGATTAGAGAGACTTCAAACCTACTGTTTAAGGCCAAGTATATGTATTGCGTCCCTAAAATCTGGTAGCCGACATTACTATTGTCAGTTTACATATAAAGTTACTGTAGCTTAGTTCAAAGTCCAAACGTTTAAACGAAAATCTAAAGAGATTTTCGGCAGCAACCCCTTATAAACTTTTTTTTGTCAGTTTATGTGACAGATAGCAGATGTGAAGTTGGCCCTTAGAGTGAATAGACTGCTAGATATTGCTAGGAGTTCTTTAATTTAGGTTTCTGCTCTTCTTAAAGTACTTTTATTTGGTTTCCAAATGAATTATCAGCGACCATTTCCGTTTACTTAACTTTATCTTGAACCAAATTGTTATTGCTATGTGTTTCCTCTTCAAAATTTTACTTAGAACAAGAGCCTAGCTTTTATATATAAAACTGAATATGAGGTAATGTTAAGAGTAGTAGCAAATACATGATTTTTGAAGGTCTGTTTTCATTCTCTTTGATGCAGGAGACATGACAATCTAGAAGACCTGCGTTTGGACTATGAAATTGACAAGCTATTCACATTTAAGACAAGCCATATGTTAATGTTTGGCTCAGTGTAGTTAGAAATATAGCAGAAATAAGCCAAAGCTTAAAGTATTTCAATAAAAGTGGGTCGCTTTGGTTAAATTTAAGTAATTTTTAGTTAGTTAAGTTAACTCTATATAAAAGTTCATTTAGTATTCATCATAATCCAGTTATCAGCTCAAAGCCTAAAACTTACTTAGTTATCAGCGGTTATCTAGAATAATCTGCCACATCTCTAAGAAGTCCTATCTCTTCCACAGTCCAATCTCTTAGGCAGACAGTGCAAATCATGCTGTAAAGACTACAAAACATCAGGTATATCTGGCCATTACCCTGGCCACCCCCAGCAGACTGCAGCTGATGATGATGATGATGATGATGTAGACTAAAATGTTGTTAAATGTGAGAAAATAAAAGTGGGAAAGTGCCTGGATAGGATACCTGCGCAAAGTAGTAGAAAAACTACATACACGAACCACATACATAGTTGGACCCTCTGGCACAATTTGCATGAACAAGCCGCTCCCTCTAACTCTCTTTCTCGCCCTCCCCCTTTCCATCCCTGCGAAACACGAGAACGATTAAATACATTTTGCACTTAATACCCTAGATGATTGCATTGAAACAGAGTTCAATGCACTCGGCGAGAGTGATAAACAGAATTACATTGAATAAACATGATATACAGAGAGATACTTTAATGGGCATTGGCTAATAAAGCAAAGTCAATGAGCCATGCCGTGTAAAATTACAGATTAATTGTCATTGCTGATGATTGAAGGGAAGAATCTGCCAAAGCCCCGGCCAGTGGATTTCGCACAATGCGGAAGGCAATGCCTTTTCACTTTTCTTTATTGTCTGAACGTAAATTCGTGTGCAACTTTACAAAAGCTTCGACCAGAGCCCTTTGCGGTTTGTTGATTTTCACTTGATGTGCAATTCATTGTGGATTTTTCCAACCCACAGACAAAGAGAGAGAGAGAGAGAGAGAGAGAGAGAGGAAGAGGGGTCAGAACGCTGTTAGCCAAGTGCCTAAGCAAGCGCCTCTTGCTATGATAAACACATCCGCTCTAGATATTAGCCAAGAATATTATTTCAATGTGACCCACTTGAGAGAAATGAATGGAAAAGGAGGAGAGCAAGAGAAATAGTTTTCAAACTAGCATTGATATGGAAGAGGAAGCGAGGGCTGAGTGGTTTCAAAGTGGAGGATGTTCGAGCAAGTGCCCTCCATTAATACGCGTAAGTTAAGGCTTGAGTTCTGGAGATTGCCAAACAGGTTTTAAGAAATATGCAATCAAATAAGCTGGGTCAAATGTAGCAAATCAAAAACAAAAACATATTTTAAATATTTTTTCTTTGAACTGTTTTGCAAGAGTTTTGAAAGTCTTCTCCTCAGTTTGTTCACTTTCCATGGGGAGGCTAACCCACCTAACTAAGTTAACAAACTCTGCCACAGTGTGTGCCTGTGTCTGTGCCTGTGTGTGTGTGCCAGGATAACAGGAACAACACGCATGTATGCCATAAGTGCACCAACTGCGGCAACAACAAACAAATGAAAGTCTACTGCTCGCTGGGAAAAATCAATATGAACGCACGCCACCAGCAGCGGCACTGCCCAAAAACAGGAACCATTCAGGATCCATCCGTTCAATTTACTGCTTCATTTGCTGCTTAATTTAGCAATTTGCCAACTCGATTTGGCCAATTAGTTGGTTGGTAGATGCAAAAGAAAAGTGTCCCTAAATTAATGAGCATCGTCTTGATCAAGTGCAGTTTTGCCGGCTAGAGGGACTGCATCCAACTCCCCCCCCCTCAAACGAAAAGGAAAATCAGCCACAAAAGTCTTGGCGAATTTGTGGCGCAGGCGCAAAGATCTCTCTCTCTGTCTCTCTCTCTGCTCCTCTCTTGGGTACGAGTGCTCCTTTCAACCAACAACAATTTTTTTTTTAAGGCTTCCTCTAGTTTATGTTGTTATTATTGTTGCTGTTGCCGCTGCTGCTGGTCCATTGTTGTTTGTCGTTTTATTTTTTTTCTTTTTTTGGGCAAAACGAAATTTGTGTCGCTTGTATGTATCTTTGGATTGCACTTGGCCCCGTCTTCCACCCTCCCAGCCTCTGCCAAACGAACAGCAATTGCAGCAAGACAAATGCTGGAAAATTCACAAAAAAAAAACTGATGTTAGTTTTTGTGCGAAAAACGAGTTTTAAGCTCACAAAAGAACAGCATAAGCGATTGCATGCTGCATACTGACAAGCCTCGCAGGGGCAAGGGGCGTGGCACACTTTAAACGGAATCGACAGTTGAGCAATTTTCGTTGCATTCGAGAGTGAAAGTTGATTGAAGTGAAGAGGAGTCGGCACTGCTGTGCTCGAAACTTTTGTACAAGTTTTTCAAAATTTTGTAAGAATTAGTTTGGAAAAATGGCATCCAAGGGGAATAAACTACAAATAGGGCTGTAGTTTATATATTATTTACCAAGTTTCTTACAAATTAAACAGAAATACAAGTCAATTTGAGTCGAAGAGGTGACTAAGTTGTGAGTGGTGTAGGTGTATTGTGGTGGCGGTTTTTGCCTTGATTCTCGCCAGTTACTTGATGAAAACTGTAATACTTATTCAATTTGTTGCTACAACTTATCAATTATGTTCAAATAGTTCATTTAAAGACATTTTGTGAATGGAATTTGGTTTCCATAAGAGGGGGAACTTAATTAAGTGTAAGGTTTGGCTTAAGAATCAATTAGAGTGAACCAAAAACAGTCGCGTTTGTCAGTATTTTTCTCAGGGGGGCTTATAAATATCAGTAATTCCTTGGTTCAGTGGTTCACACAGTTTCTGAACCGCCGGTTCGGTTCGTTAAATAGTTTTTGAAGCTAACTGAACTGCGTGTTCGGTTCGGTTAAGTGGTTCATAAGGCCACACCATGAAATATTATGATTTCTGTCGTAATGTGACTTTTCGAACACCTTGGAAATGGAATTATTATAAACCATGGTAATATCCTTAGAAGAATGTACAAAACTTAAGATGTTAGATTTGCCTGATACGTCTATATCTTCCTAGAAGAATGCTCTTTCGAAAGAAGAACTACCGAAAACTGAAAATATTGTAAACCAGAAGAAGACATATCATCTATTAACTTGCAACAAAAGAATGCAGATTGATGACAGATATATCAAGGGAAAAAGACAACTTTCAGGACTAAATGCTGTTAAATTTGTATCAAATCATCCTTAAAGGTTCTATCAAATAAATCATGGCTAAGAATGTAGACGGTCGATCGAAATGTCTTATAAAAATGATCTTACTGAAACGATTTAAGTTACCAAATTAATACATAATATACATAGGCTATAGGAAAGCGATTCAGGTCAAAGATCTAATCCGCACCAAACCGTTTTTCTTAGTGGTTTTTTTTTGAAAGGAAGTCGGTTCAGTTTGTGGTTAGGTTTAGAACCAGTTTGGATACTTGATGAATATTATGAGAATTATTTGTCGTTTCTTTCTAAGTCTAGTATTCATTTTAACTCCCCAAGAAGCCCCCTTTCCCCCTTGCGTAGGCCTTAAAACACCAGTAGCATCATGTTTTCTATACAATTTTCCGACTTTTAAGTTATCTAAGTGGTTCCGTTCCCAAGTAACTCGGCTGTCTCTCAACGAATGATTTCCAAAACTAAAGATAAGCTGTACTGCAGTATAATTATGCTGTAAAGACAGTTTAAAGTTAATAACACAAAAGTAGCAGATGTAATTGACATTAAAACTAAATGCTATAAGTAAGGGCGCTGTAGTAAAGTGCCCTGATTTCATAAAAACCCTAAACCCTTGGGTTAGGTAAGCTTAAATAGGCTAGAGATCACACAGCGGTCTTTTGGCCCTTTGTGAAGGCTAATAGAGGGAATATATTGAGTGGGGAGTGTGTAAGATACTTTTTTAACCATTTTCAATGGAAAATTTTGCATATTTTTATGATTTGTACGCTTTATACCTAAAAACATTGCTTATTACTAAGATTGTAGTGTTTCCAGCGGGTTCCGACCTCAAGGAACTCAGCAGTCTCTCCATATATTTTCTTCAAATTTCTCAAGGAGATTACCCAACTGATAATAGAAGCTTAAATGAAAGAGTACTTCAAATAAATACAATTAATAGCATTTCAAGTGTACAAATAACAGCTGTCGCCAGCCTCGAAGCTACTCTTTTGGCATCACTTTTGAACACATTCCACCATCCAATGCTTCTGCTGCAGCATTGCCGATTTACTTACACAATTCACATGCAAAAGGCATTTCGATATACAGTTTCTTAACCACAAATTCCGTTTCAATGAACTTCAAAACAAAACAATAAGCTTATTTCTCTGTCAGTCTTATCAATGTCTATTAATGTCTACACAATGTCTAGTACAGTGTGGCTTCCATTTGGCTTACCTTTGAATCAAAATGGGTTTGCGGTGCCAAAAATGAGATGTGTTTTTGTTGTCGTTTCGATATTTCTTTTGTTTAATACTCGTTGTTGTTGTTGTTGTTGTTGTTGTGGCACCAACAGCTGTTTTTATGCCACACACTTACACACACACACACAAACACACTCGCACAGCAGCAGCAGCAGCAAACATAAATAAACAGATATGTATGTACTACAAAATACTTTTTTTTTTGTATTCAATTTTCTTGGCGCATTTTCGTAATATTTTTGGTTATTTTTTATTGTGCACACGCGCTTGGAATTTTTGCGTAGCCGCTAGATACTTTCGTGACGCTTCGCAGTGAGTTTTAGCTACTTATTATGCACTCAGCCCGACTGCACGGCGATAATTGTTATTAAAGACAACTGAAAACGCTGCTATTTGCTGGGAGGCGGCAAAGCAGGCAGGCAGCAGCGCCGGTGGCCAGCCTTTAGTTATCCAACTCGTTGCAGATACGAAAAGCAACTGATTCGAGCAGCCACACAACACCAACTGAGCAGCCGTTCGGTTGAAATTGAAACTGAACCCACGCAGGCGCCGCGAGAGGCGAACGAGAGCTGGCCGAGAGAGAGAGCGAAGTGTTGAATGCGGTTGAACGTTTCGCTTTCAACTGCCGCAGCCAAAGATACCGTTGCACCTTAGGGCTTAGCATTATTTTTAGCCTAAGCCTGGGCGGTGCTGGTGCTGGTGCCGGTGCCGGTGGTGTTGTGTCTTGTGGTTCACGTGTCTGCGTATCCGCCGCCTGATTTGACAATGTGACCGAGAACCATCTTAAGGGGGCCGTCTGCTAATTGCCACAGCTTGGCTCAAAGGGAAAGTGCGGTGTCAGGCAGTGCCGACTGGTTATTTGTAATTAGTTCTGCTAATTAATAATGAAGCATGTCAAGTACAAATGCATCCACTTGATGTGGTGACTAAGGCGGGGGGGTGGGGGCTGAGATACACAGGTCAGCTAATTGAGTGATTGATATCAAATGCCAGGGTAGGTGACGGTACGGGTTAGTTGTGAAGAAGCATGGAAACAAGCTGGCCGGATGCTTGCCTTGACCTTACTTGGTACGGTAGAAACACACATTGAGGAAACGTTTCATTCGTTTTCGCGTTTCGCTGGCTGTAACTTGGTTTGAACTCGTCCAAACTTGTGCCGAATTAGCTCAATCCAAAGATGTATAAAGCGTCTAACGCTCTATAAACCTACAGACTCGTGCACCACTTTTGAAGCGGTTCAGCCGGTTGGTTCAAAGCTACTTCACTAATTTTTTAAGATATGAGCTGATATATTTTTCGAAATATGACTCTGAACCACTATTGAACCAGTTTCCGAACCAATGCTATATCCGACTTCATATTACCAATTTAGAAATCAAATTTTAAGTTCGTATCTTAAACAACTTCTGAGATATGTCCCTGAACCACTTTTGAGCCGGCTTTAGGTAAGAAATCCTTCAATTAATACCAGTACCCAAACTTGAAATGACTTGAGAACCGATAAAACGAACAGGAGCAATGACTATTTCCCTCAGAGAACCCGAGAATTGGTCAACATTTCCAGGGTGTCTGCAAAAAACCTCTACATATGGAATAGAGGGAACGAAAAGACTTTCACTTATGGTTCTCTGCCCTGCGATGATCTGTGTCAAAGAGTATTCTGTTCTGTATGTATGGATCTGTGTGTGCGCCTCAGTCCTCTGCATTTTTTGAGCGCTCAGCTAACTCTTAATGGTGTTTCTTTCAGACAAATCAATGATTCTTGCTTAATATCAGCAATTAACTCTTTTTGAACTAAAAAGAATGAAGAAGAAAGCTACACTGAAAAAAATGTATCTTCTAGTTTTTGGTAATTCACCCTAAAATAGTTGTTGTTATTTTTAATTTTAATAAAGTTAAAATGTACGAAAATGTATAAGAACCATTTTGTTTAAGAGAGAAGATTATGACGCGTCTTGGTTTATCCCTTTTACTTCTCTTTCTTTTCCTCTCTAATGCTTAGAAATTATTCTTTCTTATAGGCAACGGTTTTTTAATTTTAGATATTAGTTTTCTTAAATATATGAAGAATCGCCTATGAACCCTTTTTTTAAGGCGTATTTTTTCATTTTGGTTCGATTTCGCCTGCTTTTTTTGAGTGTATGGGTACGGAAATCCTTCCTTTTGCGCTTTTAATGAGATAATTTCATACGAAAAGCAACATTTGGCTTAATTTTAGTGTTGGTTGGGTATGACCTGCCAGGTGGCTTGGGAAACTTGGGGCTAGAGCTATCAGACGGAAGCATGTCTGATTTTTACTTCCGCAAGTAAATTTTGTCCGATAACTGTTTTAGGGACCTCATCATCAGTAGACTTTGCTGCCTATTCCCAGCCTTGTGCAAGCATTGCTTTCTCCACACTTCCCTCTTACGAAAATGCCGACGATTGTATAATTGAGAAAGCAGGAACCATATAATATTTCTCATTTTTATCAGTAGACTTCACTCACCCACTTGGTATGTGCAAATATGGCCCCCTTTTTTGGATTTCCCCATTCAGCAGCATCGCTTATCTCAATGCAAATGTGAAACCACTCGACAAACACACGCGCCCGGGAGACGTTTGCTAATTTCATTCAACCTTTTGGGCTGCACTCACAGGTGAAACAAAAAACAAATCGAGACGCGTGTAGATAATCATTGTGGACGGTATCATCAAACTCTGCTCAGACAGCGTCGCAGCATGACGCAATCCCGTCTAGCAGTGTACATCGTCCAAATCATTCGAATTCGAAACAAAGACCAACTGCAGCCGATGCTAGCTTCAGCTGGCTGGCGGCGCTACACTTAATGAGCCGTTGACGTCCACCGCCGCGTCGCAAGTTCATTGGCTGACATAGAACAACATTAACAGGAGGAGGTCGGGACGGGACGGAAAGCAGGGACAAACATTTGCATGCGAGAGTATTTTGAGATAAAGCTGAGGCAGACAACAGGAGAGGACGACCACCAAACTGGCAATAATCCGGCCGGCAGACATGAACGTGGACAAAGGTGATGATGCTGATGATGCGACATGGTCACTGACATTGTCTCCAGCTAAGGAATGATAATTAAGCCATTTTTGAAACAGTTCGATGAATCACTTGAGTATCTTATCAAAATGGGCAGGGAGAGAAGTGGAGCAGGTTATTCTAAGAAGCTGTAAACATTTTGTAGAAGTTTCATTTGGAGGACTCAACCCAAAATGAGTATGAAAGGATTGTCTTCAGAAATGTTACCCAATGTCCTTTTCTCATAAACTCAGCGGACATCAGTTTATTTGGAGCTAATTGCCAGGCAACAGAGCCATATTTTCCGATATTCATGCATAAGCATTTGGCTTACTGCTATCCCTTCGTCCATGTCGGTGTTGTCCATCGTCAGTTTTGGTGACAGTCCGTTGCATTCGTATTGACAATTTGTGCAATGGCTGATGATGACCATGTTATGGTGGGATATGCGGGGATATGGAAGGGTGTGTGTCGGAGGGTGGTAGGAGAGTGCGAGGAGGAGGTGTGCCAAAAGGCTGCTGCTGCTGCTGATGAATTACGAGTTCAATGCTCAAAAGCCATGAAACGATATGCCATGTTGTTGACAATCAACAAAAATGAGGAATGTGAGATATGAAATTGATGAACTTTGCATATGAATGGAGTAAGCAATTTAAGAGTCAAATGTGGGATGATTCTGCTCCACACACGACGCTGCATATAAATTGGGTTTAGATTAGAGTTTTCTTTGAACATAAACAACAACAGCATTTTCCCAAAATAACCAAAAGAGTCACAGGCGAATAGTCTACAAGTCGGCTAAATGTCGGATTCTGGTTCAAAAGATGTGAGTGAAAATTTAATAGGTTTAAAGTTAACTAAAAGCGTCATCTATCGTGCGGCATGGAGTCCAGTCAATTTTTAACAGCGCCATCTAACGGTCTAAGGCAGGAAAGGTATAGGAGCGCCACTTAGCTATAAAAAATATTATGGCAAAAGCTTTCTGCAAAGTAGCTTTTGAAATAAGTCGGTTTGGCAGTTAACCAGTATTTCAGTAAGCGGTTCGATTAGCGTAGAGTATGAACCGATAGCCGTAAAGCTTCGATAAGACATAAATTTAACCGTTAGCTATTTAAATTTACAACTTTGAGGCTATAACAGAAAATTGAATCTAATTTTGCCCAAAAGTTTGCAAATCATAAAAATAGTCATTTGCGACCCAATAAACTATATATATTCTTGATCAGGGTGACAAGCCGAGTCGATTGAGCTTAGCCTACGCAAACAAGTCCCTCAGTTTTAAAGCTATCGAGCTGAAAATTTTCACAGAGTCTTCTTTTTGCTGCACACTACTAATATGTCGGAACCGACCGGTTCAGATGACTATATCTCATAGCTCCCATAGGAACAATCGGTCGGAAAACTAGTTTTAGTATGGAAAACTTTTTTCTTTCCAATGAAAACGTCTCCAAACTTTGTAATCGTAGGTTTTCTATGTTTTTTTTATAATTCTACCTAGTTTTATCAAGATCGGACAATTATATGGTATAGCTGCCATACAAATAATAGGTCTGAAAAACAGTCTTAGTTAGAAAAACTTTTTTGTTTTTAATGGTAGCATACTGCAATTTTGTATTTGTTTGTTTCAAATGCTTTCAGATAATTTTACAAATTTTTGGCCAAATCGGTTGACTATATCATATAGCTGGCATACGAACAATCGATCGGAAAATGGTAAAAAGAGTATTTATTTGAAAATATTTAAGCAAGCATTTGCAAGGGTTTAAAAACTTCGGCTTTCTCGTTTTATTGTTCATAACTTTATGCCAGGGATGCACCCCTTCTGAAATTAAATTTTCCAATATTATGAATAAATGTGACTTAGTTTTAAAACCTCAACATTTGTACAGTTGCCTAAAAGTGACTTAAAATGTAACAAGCTAAAAGTGAACCAAAACCGCGGCTTAGTTAGCTCCAAAAACCATTTAATGAGTGAACCACTTTGTGAGCCGCTCAACCGAACCAGTTCTTATATCAATACAGTTTGCAGGCCTGTTTTATTCTTACCCATAGCAAGAGCGATGTTCTCAAGTTATTTGCAGACCTAAGTCGATTCTTAATGTCTACAATAATCTACACTCAAATAAAACCAATCCGAAACGGGATTAAAAACGGGGTGATCCCGGATATTCTTGAGCTGATTTCGGAAAAAGATTGATTTTACTTCCACTTTTTTTTTTTGATCCCGAAAAACAGCAAGCATGCCCCGGGATCACCCCGTTTTCAATCCCGAATTCGGATTTTTTTTTTCTGTGTAGTCTGTAATGTGTTGTAATGGATCCATGTGTAGTCCTCAGTTACAAAACGCCACCAAAAATCGCTCGGATTGCCTATAGAACCTTGTAAAACAATCAATCCGCAATTGAAGCACCCCTCTGGCGTATAGTTTCAAAATCAGTGTTCAAAATCATTAACTTGATCAATGTTGGTTAGCGGTTGTATGTTCTTGCCTGCTAAAAGTATTAGACCAGAGCTCTTTGCGATTGGCAGAGACTGGTAGTCTTGAGTGTTTCAAATGATTCCAAATTCGTGTCGTTTCGGTGGTGAAAGTACTGCTGGGTTTTTGAATTTGCTTACATAACCGTACTGCTTTTAAAAAAAACTATTCTAACTATGGCAACACTTCTTATTCAAAAGATAGCCGTTTCCGTAAGCTTAAAGGTAAGGAGAGGCGGCTTTGAGGCTAGATCCAAGTGGGTGACAGGAGATGCAAGCATAGCCTTTAGTTTTAGAGAACCTTTTTATCAAAATTGAAGTGGGGTTTGTTTGATTTGATCCAAAAATAAGACCCATTTCCCTGTATTATAGGGCTCACTCCATTAAAGATTCTAGTTTTGTAGATGAGAATCGCCCTCACGTGTAAAAGTCAAATCTTAATGAATAATCGCATTTAACGTTTTTATTTAATAACTTTTACTAATTTTATATTTATGCCATATATCATAATGTTGGTTTTTGTTTTGCCTTTTTCACTTACACACAAATTGTTGTTAATATTAATTAATATTAAAATATTTTTACGTTTTGTGCTTGTTGTTGTTGTTGAGCTTATAAATTATTAAAACTACGAGCGGGGATTGATGAGTCACCTGGTTTCATCTGCTTCTTCTTTACAAATTGAAGTAGTATAAAAATGGAGATAACTCCAGCCGGGAGCCAGGAATGAGGATGGGGATGAGGATGGGTTGGAGTGGGGATTGAATGAATGTGCACAACTATGTCTCCTGGTGTGTGTGTGTGTGGGGGTGGGGGGTGGGGTCTAGTGCTATACAAATACAAATTGCCTACTATCGATTACTTACGACTATCAACTATCAATTTTGGTACAGTCATCGTCGGTTACTACAACTACAACGCCCAATGCTGCTCAATTGGATTTGGTTATCTCTGCCTATGTACACACACTCCGTTTTTGATTATGTCCTTCGAGCATATTTCAAAAAAACCGTTTCCTTCATGTATTGCCTCAAATGCTTTGTAAGCTTTGTCAAATTCAATTAGCTTAAAACTAAAACGCGAAACTCAGAGATGGATGGGGATGGGGGATGGGGGATGAGGGATGTTGGATGTCGAATAGGAACTAAAAGCACCAAAAATACAAATACAAATAAAACTAAGCATAAATCGTTGCAACTCAGGGCCAGAGAGGATACAGACGGATATTGTCGGGATAAAAACTAAATAATATTGCATTTCAAATTTCACAGTTGGGTCGCCTAGGTCCTCAGCGGCGGCGCCGGTGGCGCCTGCATCTGCAGCTGGCGCTTCACCCGCTTCAGCTTGCGCCTGGCCATCAACAGGCTGGGATTGAAATTGAACTCACGACAGGCCAGCTCGTGCTCCTGCGTGTAAAACATTGGATTGGCAGCCCCTGTTGATGCCCAATCCCGCCACATGTTTCAATCCTGCCCAGCCCCGCCGCCATTCGCCTGCGTCAGCGGTGGGCCACTCTCGCCACGGGAGTGCGGCGGCAAGCCGGGCGGTGCCGCATAGTCATCGTCCAGCGAGGAGGATTGCTTGGAGCCCACCGACTTGCAGTCCTCATCCATGGTCATGCCCAGATGATGCATGGCAGCGGCCGCATGATGTCGTTCGGAGGGCGGCAACAGATTCAACATGCTCAGCGGTAGGCCAGGAAATCCACCCGAAAAGTCCGGATAGAAGCCTTGCGGATTGAAGGGATTGAACAGGGGATTGGGGCCTCCCAGCATATCGGGCTCGGAGCTGCCACTTCTGGGTCCTCCGGGTGGACCCAAGGGCAGTCCCAGCTCCAAGTCCAAGGGCCCCAAGGGGCCCAGCTCACTGGGATGTGGCATATGCGGGCCATTTCCCGATGAACCACCCGAGGCACCCGCATTATTAGAGCCACCCGAGCTATTATGGGAGCCACCACCACTTGAGCCCTTGTCCTTGTCCTTCTCCTTGCGCTCTTTGTTCTTCTCTCCCTTGCTGGAGCCGCTGCCACCACCACTGCCGTTCCCGCCACTAATGCCCATCTGCAGCATCTCTATGGGTGGTCCACTGTTATATAGAGAGAGGGGAGCAAAGGTTAGTCTCTAGCCTCAGCCTGGCCTTGACTCAAACTCACCTGATGCAATCCTTGCGCAACTGCTCCAGCTTCAGACTCTTGCCATATTTGCCCCGCACATACATCAGCAGCGAGTTGTAGGGAATGCCAAAGATGCGAGAGGCCTGCGATGTGGTCATCTTTTTGTTCCACACATGCTGCAGGGCCTCCGTTAGTTCGGTATTGGTCCAGGAGCGTGGCGGACCACCACGTGGCGCCGAATGCTGTCCCTTGGGGCGGGGCACTGCAAGTGGAGGGAAATAAATAAAAGGATGAGCAAGGCCTTGGATAAACCAAAAGGATCACACAAATCCCCCTAGCCCAGAGAGAGGACCATTTCAAGACATTGCAAACAACATGGGTTAAGACTTCACAGACAGACACAGCCCAAATCGATGGAGGTTATCTCATAGCCAGCATCTGCTAATGTTTCAATCTTCTGGCCCCATATGCTTCGTAGCTGGGGCTGCTGCCTAGACATTATTTTCGTTGAAAGTCGGCTATTGTCTGAGAAGTTGTGGCTGTTGTTGCTGTTGTTGTGCCTTTCAGCTCATACACACCCTGCACATTGCGATCAGTACCAAAACGCTGCGGTGGTTCCCATTGCATTTTGCCATCCCAGCCTCGGCCCAGCCCCAGCCCCGGTCCCGGCCTTCCTTCCATATGCAAATTACGAGTATGCATCGGCGTCACATGCGCCGCTAAAACTCAATTTAGATCCACAGATACGGACTCTGGGTGCCTGGCAGAAACAACAACAACAACAACAACAATGAGAGCGCCACATAAAGCCACAGGTTGCTCTGTGTGTTGACAATGGCAAGGGGCAGGCGGGAAGGCAACGAAAGCCCAGATGAAGCCACATTTGCGGCCCACAATCATTCACTGTTCCTGTTGCAGGAGTCTGACAGGAATGTTCATAGAAATGTTTGGAGAAATTATCAGAACCCTTGACTAAGCAGGGTCACAACGTGGGTCTGACCTTTTCTTCGACTGAATTGTTTTCACCTCCCCCCACCGCCCACCCTCGGTGACTCCAGACTTTCACATGGAGGAAATTTGAATTTGTTACAAATCGCAAATCACGTTTCACCAAAAACAAACGCCAAATGAACAAATGAATGTGAACAAATCAGTTAATCACACCCACACGAATGCAGGGGCCACGACCAAGTCGATTGAGCGCATCGAACCTGTGCGAGTGCTCCCAACTCCACCAGCACCAGCTCCAGCTCCTCCAGCCATAGCTCTAGATTCTTATCAGTAGTCCAACGGGTTTTGTTTTTTATTTTGTTCTATTTTGTGGGCAGATTTTGGGGCATAAAGAATATCGTGCTATACGCCAGATTTGCGCGTTCTATTTACTGATTCTATTTTGTAATTTGGTCAACATTTGCCATGGTAGCGAATCTGCTGTCTATTGGTATGTGATCACGTTTTTCGAGGGGGGAAGAAAATTAAGCTATTAGTGGATGCTGCTGCACTTGGAGAAAAGACAATGTACAAAAGGGACTAAGGGCCGATTTCACATCTTCTACATAGATTTTGCTTTGTTATTTGTAGGTTTATGTTAAAGATATATCCATGAAGGAGATTTCGAAAACGGCCCTCCGAAAAGAAATCCACATCTTGTTACGTAAAAAAGAATTAGTAAATTATATTCAAAGACGAAATGCTGATAAAAAATTGTAATAAAAATAGAGGAAAGTTTACTTATTCTCGGCCGAAGTTTGTATACACTTGCAGCACGGTTTTTCTAACTCAGACTACTTTTCGGAACTTACTTTTCTATGGGAGCTATGACATATAGATGTCCGATTTAGACCAAACTTAATGGAATCATGCAAAAGCCTAACAAACGAACTTGTAAGAAATTTGGCGTTGATTCCATGGAAAACAAAAAAGTTTTTCTCAATAGAACTACTTTTTCTATCGATCATTCGTACTGCAGCTTAATGCTATGGTCAGCCGATTTTGACAAAACTTTGTAGAAATATGTGAAAGCATACAAAATATTGAAATGCCAATTTTTAGGACATTTCCATGGAAAACAAAAATGTTTTTCTCACTAAAACTACTTTTCATACCCTACTTTTCTTTAACAACTATTCTATATAGATGTCCGACTTCGACCAAACTTGTTAAAATAATGTGAAATCATAGCAAACTAATAAGTACAAAGTTTGGAGGCGTTTTCGTGGAAGACAAAAAAGTTTTTCTCACTAAAACTAGTTTTTCGACTGATCCTTCCTATGACAGCTATAACCTATAGTCATCCGATTTTGACAAAACTTTGAAGAATCGTGTGAAAAGTTATAAAATTAATATATGCCAATTTTAAAGAGGTTGCCATTGCAAACAAAAAAGTTTTTCTTACTAAGACTATTCTTCTAACCCTACTTTTCTATGACAGCTATACTATATAGTTGTCCGATTTCGACCAAACTTGGTAAAATAATGGGAAAGCATAGCAAACTAAGAAATACAAAGTTTGGAAGAGTTTCCACATAAAACAAAAAAGTTTTTCTCACTAAAACTAGTTTTTCGACCTACCGTTCCTATGACAGCTATATGCTATAGTCATCCGATTTTGACAAAACTTTAAAGAATCGTGTGAAAGTTTATAAAATAAATACATGCCAATTTTAAAGAGGTTGCCATTGCAAAAAAAAAAGGTTTTGCTTACTAAGACTATTTTTCTAACCTTACTTTTCTATGACAGCTATACTATATAGATGTCCGATTTCGACCAAACTTGGTAAAATAATGGGAAAGCATAGCAAACTAAGAAATACAAAGTTTGGAAGCGTTTCCATAGAAAACAAAAAAGTTCTTCTCACTAAAACGTGTTTTTCGACCGATCGTTCCTATGACAGCTATACGCAATAGTCATCCGATCCCGCCGGTTCCGACAAATGTGCAGCGTAATTGTACTTAAAGACTTCGTGCAAAGTTTGGTGAAGATAGCTTTTCAGCTAACGGAGGAGATAGCATAGAAACAGAGGGTCATGGCTAAATCAACTCATCTCGTCATGCTGATCAAGAATATATATACTTTATGTGTTCGGAGATACTTCCTTATATAGCTGCAAGCACCTGGACAATTTTGAAATACTCTACCCTTGACAAATGCACTAAATTATAAGAAAGTCTGGTGGCATTAGGCAAAGCAACTAAACCAAACTAAGTATTAACTCAGTCAATAGTGCTTTGAGTACCAAAATACTTGATTTAAGTTCTATATACTTAAAATACTTGATTTAAGACGGGATAGATAAGGATAAGGGATAGATTAAGCTCACTTGGACAAATCTTAAAATCTTTTTAATTATACTTTTAGGTTTTAATGTTCTTAAATCAAGCCCGATTAACTCTCAACATAAATTGTTCTTAAGATGAGGTATCTGTATTGAAGGAAAGAAGGTTGTGAAAAGCCAAGGGTCACCAAGTAACAAGATGCTACTACTTCTTAAGAAAAGTGTTAAAACCAGTTGGGAATTTCAGGAAAATCTTTCATTTTCCGTTGTCTGCTTATTGAAGCTTGCAATGCAAGTCCATTCGTTGGCTTACTGTTAGCACGAAAACTTCTTAATTCAAGAGTTTTCTACTAATATCAATCCTCGTTATTGGACTGTCTGACAAGCAGGTTTAGTTTATAACAAGAAACAGTACTCTTATAAAGGGTGTGCCAAGTTGGAGGTAAGGTTTTAAACTCGCTTGCTTTCTTCGTTCAGTTACTTATACCCCATTTTCTCGGCTTTATAACCCATAAAAAGCAGGATTTCGAGTATAAAGTTCTTAAAACTTATTTCTTCTCGTTTTTTTCATACCAAATGGCAGAGAGTCAGATCAAAATGAGCATTTCAAATAAGAACAATAGTTTCTCTTAATAGCCACACAAACCTTTCTAATCCTCTTCCCACCTGCCTCACACACTTTTAAGCTTAAGCTGGCGCCTACATCATGCAGCAAGTAACCGCTTTTCCGCTCATATAAGCACTTAACCCATCAACGCCGGCAAACTGTCAAATAGCTCACATGCAGATCAGATTTGATATCTTTCTCCTGCTCACTTGCCGTCAATCAACTGGCAATCACTGAGCCAGCAGATAATTGATTTCTGAACCACTTTTAAATCAAAAAATATATACAACACAAAAAAAAAACTTCATTAACTCTCTGAGGTTTCCACTTGCAAAACACTACACAACTTCGATATTATTGGCTCGCCTATTTGTCAATCAAAAAACGTCGTTTACGTTTACGATATGCATAGGTGCACATGTTGTTGCTCCATGCCCATTCAAGAAAACCAATAAAGAAACAAACAAACAATTTTCTTGAACGAGCGAACGCACAGGAAAACCACAAAAACAAATTTGCCGCCTCACATGATCGCACGAGTGATCGCAGTGATCGCAGTGATCTCGCATCTGGAACGACAGAATGTGGCCTAAGGAGAGCAATGCAAAAAACAGCAACAAAACGAAAAGGAAATGATCAAAGATCGTGTTGGTGAGTGACCTTTTTGCGCCACTTCTTAGGCTAGTTATGATCACTTCTATTTGCTCTTCAATTACCCAATACGTGAGCAAAAGTTGGGCAAGTCGAACTCTTGCCTGAACCCGGGTACCAGCAACCCCAAAGAGATCAATCAGTCAGGTGTGAAGTACTGTAACCAGGCACGGAACGCTTGCTGCTACAAGCTTCACTGCCTCAACGTGATCGACGCCAATCAGGCTGAAATTCGATTTGGTACCTTTCTCGTCGGCGGAGGTTAATTAGTTGTTTGTATTTTGGCGAAAGTTCAACCGGGTCTGTTTCTAATTCGGCTACTTACTTTTCTTTTTGAGGAACGGCGGCGGTCCTCCCGGCATATCGCGTGGATCGCTCATTTCCATGAGTGGATTGTAGAGTTTGCCAGGATCGATGCCCGGCGGAAAGAGTCCCAGCGGTGAGTCCAGGCCAAACACTAGAATAAAGCAGTTGGGAATGGAGATTAGTGAGGAGAAGTGTAATTTGCACTTAAGCGCTTAATTTTCCAGCCCAGTGGGTAGCCCAAACAATGGCAACCGGCTCTGCCAACTCGCGGGATAGTAAACAATAGTACGTCATTATTCTATTAATATTTTACGCTTGGAGTGCACTTCTACACATGAGTGAAACAATTGGAGCGCTGATGACGGCGAAGGATACCCCGGGTTATGGGCGTGGGGGAGGCAACGCATAATATTGACATTCCCCGGGATACGATTTCATAAGCACTCGACGCGGATTCCTCAGCCAAACAAGACAATGCTCTGGCATGTGAATAAGCGAATGTATCTGCTGCATAATGACACAAATAACGAGCGCACATTGTTTGAGCTTTCGTACCCTCAAGTGCACGTAATATGTTTTCCTTTTGATGGCATGCAAAATTAGTGGATTTCTTTTCACAAAAAAACTCTGAAGGGGTCTGCCTCCAGTCCGCCACCCACACGTCACATGCTATTAGTTCAATGATTTTCACGCCGAAATGTTTCAGCCAAAGAAAGTGGAAAAAAAAATTGAAAATAAATCATATTCTTCATCTTTTTCTGTGGCTGTCTGCCCGGGATATGGCTGGCTGGTTTGGATGGGGCCGGGTGTACTTCACTATGGCGGGGTTGTATGGACTAGGAATAAGGCTTGAACTTGGGCAAATTCATACAAGCGGTAATGGAGACCCCAGCAGGACATCATGAGGGAAGTAGAATGGAAAACCCCGAACTAGGGCCGAACCACAATAGGATCTGTCACCCATAAGAACTTCCCTGAACTGTGTAGTTACACAGGAAAAAAAAGATCCAAAAGATCTTTTTTGGCTGCAAAATCATACAAATGATCATAAAATTATATAACCTTTGTATGATATTTAGCTGCTTTGGATGATTAAAAGGATATTTAAGACATATCCTTCCCAAATGAATATCGGAAATCATCCAATGGATATATTTTAATATACTCAAGAACAGAAGTAGAGCTATGATAGGACCAGAATATTTAACCTATCCTAACCTAATTATGGAGTCTTCTTGCTCTCTCTCTCCCTTTCTCTCTCTTGTAATTGTTGTTATCCTAGGAAATGAAAGAAAAAAAGAAAGGGAAACTTTAAGGTTTCCCTCATTAACAAAAGTGAACTTAAATGAATTGTCTAAGGTGATTTCAGTAAACTCCAGTGATTCATCTTAAACCCCATTCAGGTTATCCAAACTGTAGAGTCCACCCTAAAAACTAACCTAACAGAAGCAAGAAAACAGCCTCAAAATGAAATCTCTCAAATCAATATGAGTTTTGAAAGTCTGAGAGAACCTACCTTCAAGGGGAAGTTAAGTTTTTCCGACTATGATGGGGTTTACAAGTAAAACCCGTCTAACTCAGCAGTTGTGTGCTGTTTATTAGGCACCCTTTTGAGTCAACTGTAAAGTAAACTACTGTTTCTAAAGATATGTCATTCAATGTAACATCTTTAGGTAAGAGCTTTTCTTGATTTGAGCAGGGATCGGCAAAATGAGCAGAGAAGTTGCCACTGGCAGCTGAGAAAACGTAAAACCCGTCTAACTCAGCAGTTGAGTGCTGTTTATAAGGCACCCTTTTGAGTCGATTGAAAAGTAGTTGGCCTTAGCTAAAGGTATGTCATTCAATGTAACATCTATGGGTAAGAACTTCTTTTGATTTGAGCAGGGGTCGGCAAAGTGAGCAGAGAAATTGCCACTGGCAGCTGAAAAAACGTAAAACCCGTCCAAGTCAGCAGTTGAGTGCTGTTTATTATGCACCCTTTTGAGTCAATTGTCCAGTAAATTGATTTAAGCAGGGGTCGGCAAAGTATGCAGTGAAGTTGCCACTGGCAGCTGAGAAAATATGTGCAAACAGAAAACCTGCAGAGAGCCAACAAAAGCATTCAGCTTTACAGAGCATTCCCTTGTCTCCTTTGCCCCAGCTCGCACCAAGTTTCACAAGTTCTTCTGGTATCCTCGACTGGCATTCATTGCCTGCAGCCTGTTTATGCAGTAGTTAGCGATTTGCTCGCATACGTCGTTTGCAAACTCCCCCCATCACTCACCCTATCCTTGCCCCAATCCCTGATATGTTGGCTGAAATTTTTGTCGCATTAAAAGGTATTGCGCTTCCTGCATTTGCTGCCTTTCGGCTTCTTGGCATTTTCGTACAATTTTTCATATTTTTGTGTGCCTTAATTTATTTTATATCCTGTGTGCGCGCGTCTCGCCTGCACTGCTCCGCTCGCTCAGGTGCAGGTCTGCTGGGGTCTCCCCAAACGGATATTATTAATATGAATATCGCGCGACTTATATGCAGAAAGCCAAAAAGGAAGACTGCCGTCCTCCAGGCCAACCGCGAGACATGGTATTTTTATTTATGCCGCCCGACACTGCCAAAGTTGTTTGCCAAAAGGTTTAAGTTCTGTTCTGTTCTGTTCTGTTTGGCATACTTTAAATAGAAACACATGCGGCCAGGGGGGAGGTGTGGTGTGGTGTGGGGCGTGGCTGTTTGGCAACTTAAATGTCTGCTGACAGTTTTGAACTCGGTCTGGAAACTCACTCACATGTAGGGAAATAAAGACACAACATAAATTTCTTCAGGTTGCTGCACGCAATGTCAGAACCTCTTACCTCTGCCTCAACTTTGCACCTCGATTCCTGTGTGTGTGTGTGTGTGTGCGAGTGTGTGTGTGAGTGGGTTTGCCTCGGAGTGACACAAATAGGGAAAAAATCATAAAACCGCAATTGAATTTATTTCGACTGCCATGCAAAAGTTGCAACTTGCGACCGCAAAATGCATTTTCCAATTCCCAGTAAAGTTTCGACTACCCCCAGACAGGCAGCGAATGTGTGTGGAGAAGGGAAGTCGTTGGGGAGGGACAGGAAATAACTAAACTGTCAAATTATTAGGCGCACTTTGCCAACTTTGCCAGAGTTTTGCATTTCAATATTTCTTATGAGCTGTCAAACAGTGAACAACATTTTTATGACTTAATTAGTGATGAAAATGGTGATATTTGTTAGTTTGCTTCCTCTTTTTTGTTAGGACAGAAAGTGGTTGGCTTGCCACAGTGGAAGAGGGTGGAGAGAAGAGGGGTATTTGTTGGGTTGGATTCCAGTTGAGGTAAGGTAAATGGAGATACCTTTATCTCTTTCAGCTGAGAAGCAGTTAGCCCTGAAAGGTGTTTTAAAAACCGAGTATTCTACCTTAAACCAAAGTCCCCACTCTCTTTAGCAGGTCACGCCGGAACTGAGAGTTTATGTAAATCAACTTAAACCAGCTCTGACCTAGTTCAGTTGCTGACCAGCAACTAAGAAAACTGTTCGCTCTCTTGGCTCAAGCCTCGGAAAGCCTGCAAGGAAAGAAACCTCAAACCTTTGTGATTTGTGATTGTGATTGATGAGTGAAATAAGAAGTCAAGAAACTTCATCGCAAGTGAAGCTCAGAATGATACTGAAAAGCTGGCCAGCGTATCGGTAAGCAGCCGAAAAGTACAGGCGAGCAATCGACGGCAGCAAGTTGCTTAACTTTGCTTCCGAGTCTATAAGACAATTGTAACCGCAGCGCTTTGAAGAAGTGGAGTAGCTGGCCAGGTCAAGAGCTGCCAAAACGCCAAAGCATTCGAGCAATCGATGTCAGCAGACCCAATGAGCTGCCGAAAATGGAATTAAGACCAAACTGGTAGTAGTTCCACTATTAAAGCAGCCTTTTTTATAAGTTTTAAACACCTGACTTCAATAAGACTGACTTTGTCTTAATAGAAATTGCCGACTTTCGATTCGTTGTCGTTTTAAACGGACAACTATTATAAGTTCTGGAAGCAAAGTAAAGATGGCTCATCGTGAAAGAACTTAAAGTTCATTTTCATGATTTAAAACTTATGACTTTTTTAAATTCTTCAGACTTCCTCTTACAAAATTCATCTTTCATTGAACAGTGTCAACAAGTCAAACGAAAACCCCCACCACAGTCCAACCTACACAGAGCCTTAATACGTTTACGTTTAGGAGCTCTGCAGCAGCTTTTGACGGGGTTGAAACGAAGCAAGAAACACGCAAAAAAAAAAAAGTAAAACAAACTCTGAAATTATGGTGGAAAGGGCTGGTAAAGATGCTTGACACTTGGTGCCACTTTGATGTTGCATTCAGTGGCCACATGTTGCATTCCCTTTGCCATTGACAGCGCGACTAAGTAGCTAAAATGCCAGCAGTGATGGCATTTTAGCTTGTTTTTGTGTTGAAAAGTTGAACGAATTTTTTTGGTGCTTGCAGGAATCGGCATTCTCTGAGAATGGGACCAGAACATTATCCACGAATCCGTATGGAGTCAGCTACTTAGTTTACATATAAACTAGTGACTGGTGAAGATGAAGGCTGCTTAAAACTCATCTGTGAAGAATTTAAAGTAGAGGGAGGACTCAAAACTTTCAAACCAATCGCACCTAATCACATTTGGATGTATCTCAGAGAGGAGAAATTGATCTTGAACTAATCAAAGGGGCAACTCCCTACTTCTCCGGCATCTGTCGCTCTTTAAACTTGCATCGATGTCTGCAAGTCCTTAAACCACAAACAGATCACCTCCTTGCTTAAGCCATTTCTCTATGTTGACAACACTAAGAAAAAACAGGCAACTCCAGCCAAACTCTTGGCACGTACCAACAGTTTATCCGGCTTATTAAGGACTTCCGTTCGGCCGGTGCTTTGCTAACCCAGTAACCCAAGAATCAAGTCTCACTACTCACTGTGTGGCGGCGTTAGCGTCATCGCCGAGGACATACCGGGAAAGGGCAGCGGTGATGGCGGATGTGGTTGTCCATCCGGTGGCGGATTGAAGTGTCCGGGCAGACTCATTGGCGATGTTGGCCCGAATTCCTTGACAAACTCTTTGCTCAATCGATTCATGCTGTCCTCGAGGCGTTCATGGTGTGTGGGTCCACCGTTACCGCCTCCGGAACCATTGCCTCCCCCGCCATTGGGTCCCGGTCCCGGTCCAAAGGGTGGCATACCCATCGGTCCCAGCAGATTGTTGGCGTAAGCGTTGTGTTCCCTCTGGTCACGTGGGTCACGCATGACAGCTGCCGCTGCAGCCGCCGCCAGGGACATTTCCATCTGATGCTCCATATGATGGAAGGAATGCTCACCGGCTGCAGCCACAGCAGCGGCAGCAGCTGCATGCATTTGAGCCTCCAGAGCTTCCATGTGGCAGGTGGGCGGACTATCGGGCAGACCAGGCGGACGGCCCATGCCGGGTGGAGGGAAACCACCGCCTCCGGAGCAACTGGTGGGTGTGTGATGGTTGGGCGTAGAGGAGGCATTTGGCTTGGCATTCAACTGTCGTATGTCCTTCAGGGACAACATGATGCGCTGATTGTTGTCCTGGAGCTTACTGCTGTTGTTGTTGTTGTTGTTGTTGTTGCTCTCACTGTCCGAGGATTGGGTGTTGCCATCCTTGTCCTTCTTGGTGGTACACAGATCCTCGGGCCCATCGCTGGGACAGGGCGAGCAGGGGGAGGGCGACATGGCGGCCGCATTGGCTGCCGCCACTGCCGCCTGGCGCCTCAATTCGTTGGTGGTGTGTATAAGCTCTTCAATGTCCTGCTCCTCCTCGTCAGGATCCTCGTCAGCCTCTTCCTCCTCGTCGTCGTCGTCAAGCTCTTGTTGCGTATGTTGCGGCTGTTGGCCCACCTCTTCCTCGGGGCTGGCCTTCTCCGCCTCCTCCTGCTTGTCCTTCTTAGCCTGACCTTGTGGCTCCTCCTCCTCCTCCTCCTGGTGCGGCTCTTCCGTTTCTCTGTCCATGCGCTCCATTAGCTCATGCTTGATCACAGTCTGCAGCGTTTCCGTTTCGGGTTTGCTCAGGCCAAAGTCATGGGGGACCTCACCGGAACGTCTTCGGGGACGCGCCTGCTTGCGTCGCGGCATCGGTGAGCTGCCGCCCAACTCCTGATCGCTCTCCAGCTCACGCTCGCTGCACTCCTGCTCTCGTTTCCTACGCAAACTCAGGGCAGCCATGGCACTGGCTGGATTACCAAACAGTCTGGAGGGCATGATGAGCTTGCCACTGGCGGCTGGCCTCACCATGGAGGGAGACTCGTCCTCAAAGCTGGAGGACATAAGCGAAGCGTCGATTAGACCGAAATCGTCGGGCGAGGCCGCCGGTGTGGGAGTGTGCTCCGGCACGGAGCTCTCCACCAAGCCGCGCACTTGCAGCGACTCGCCGGCCTGTATCAGCGTCTGCAGACGCTGTTGTGGCACACTGATCTCCCCGCGGTACATGAAATCCACGATAGCCTGCACCACCCAGCCGCGAAAGTCCTTGAGCACAATAACGGGATGCTTGCACGGAGTCTCGGCGAAGACGCGCTGAAAGAAGGGCGAACAGGCGGACAGCACCATTTTGTGGGCGCGTATCGAGGTCTCGGCACACACCAGGGTGACGTCCACCAGGGTCTTGGTCTGCAGTAAAGCATCAAAAGCTCGTAGGATGTGATTCTGATGGTTGTTCCAACGCAGGCTGTAATGATCCTGCGGTGCTGCAGGCACGGCGGCTGCTGTGGGCGTGGCAGGTGGACTGTGCGTGTGCGTGCCGGAGGCCGTCATGTTCAAGGGCATGGGCGGCGGCGTGGGCGGTGTGGTGGGCGGTGTGGTATGCATGGAGGCGGCATGATCACTGACCGACGTCTTGGCCAGCAACGGCAACGGCAAGGGCAGCGACTGTGACGCCACCTGGTGGCCGTAGTCGTTCATCTGAAGCGACGTCAGTTTGCGGCGTTTAATCAACTCCTCCTCGACGTCCTTTAACATGCCCCGTTCGAACGAGTCACGAGTGTGTCAGCTGTAACGAAAAAGAGACAGAGATGGGGGTCGGGTGAGAAGGTGAGAAGCGTAAGAGCAGAGCTTAGGCATAAGCTTGGGTCTCAGGTATTCGTATTCATGACATATGCCAGCAGGCTCTCTGTGCTTGTGTGTGTGTGTGTGTGTGTGATAATATGTTAATGAGTCGCGGCATATATCATTTTTCTCAGCGTTCCCTTCTTCCCATTTTTTTGGGATTGACAAAAGCCCAAGTATAACAAAAGCCAAGCAGCTAGACACATGAACATGAAGCAATCACAGCAAGCTACGTGTCATGTCGCATATCCTTAAGGATATCACATGCAGATGTGTGATGTGTGATAATAAAAAGCACCCATTCTCAGCCATTCCCGCTGTTGTTGTGCCTCTGTGTTTATCTGCGCCCCAGTGGCAGGCACCGTGGAATTGCGGGGGCAATAAAGTACTCAAAATTACTATCAACAAATTTATATCATTCACTTGAGTTGTTATTTTGAGGCAGCAAATAACAAAGTGCCAACCGCAGACTGATTTCTTGTTAATTGGAAGAAAGACCCGAAAAGGTCTATGTAGTGGGATGAGTGTACCTTGAGGTTCCATAGAATTAAGGAGCGGTATAGGATCAACCATTACTAGAGTAAGGACCGACGATAGATTCATTTTAAGCATGATCAATTGAGCTAAAGAACTGAACCAATCCTATTTGTCTGGCGATTATCGTCTCGAATTTTTGGAAATTTAATCCAGAAGTGGGTGAACGAGCTGGGAAATGTTTATATGGAGTAAACTATTCAAAAGTTTGTGCCTTAAACTGTATTCAATGCATGGCTGCAAACCGGTTTTGAACCGAACCGGTTCGAACCCGGAATTCCGACTTTAAGATTACTGTGAACTGAACCTCGAACCGAACCTCTTAAGGTACTTTAGCTGAACCTGAACCTGTTCCGAACCTATAATTTCGGTTCGGTTCAACAAAAATTAAAGACATGAAAAAATTTGACCTATTTCGTACACAGAAAAAAAATTCAAGCCATCCGGGATTAAATCAATCCCAAACAATGTCAGAAGTCGGTCAATCCCGGATTTTCTCATTCCAAGTACGAATTGGATTGACTTTATCTCGAATATTTTGGCTCCAGAACGATCTTTGCTTGAAATTTCAATCCGAATGTCGAGATCAAATCATGTTTTTTTGGGATTGACTTTATCTCCCCATTTTTTTTTCTGTGTAGCAACTTTTTCTCTTTTCCTGATGGTTCTGGAAGACTGAGTCTTACTATCGGCAGGAAAGTTTAATGTAAACATCTATAAAAATGTTCAGAACTAACATTAGAATCCCTACACATATAAGCCTCTGTTTTTTAAGATCCTTTTCTGCAAAGCTTATCGATTTATTCACATAATAAGAGCTTTACATTACTGTTTAAACACTGTTGGTACGTAAATCGACACAATCGATTCCTTACAGTTTATTTCGTTTTTATTTCGATTACTATATAAGCTTGTATAAAGCATGGGCTGAACCAAGGTTCGAACCAAAACCGTTGACCAAAAACCTTGAACCTCAAAATTCTGAACCTGAACCATTTTTAAATTTTGGTTCAAACCCGCGAGCCAGAGCTCCCAAAATATTTTTGGGTTCGTAGCCCTGATTCAATGGACTTAAGACTTGGGTATTACCGCTTGACATGTGCCATACTGCAGTAAGTTTTAGATCCAAGCCAACAATTACTAGAATTTTTGGAAAACTTGGACTGACCTATGCAAACTGTTTTCCCTTTTGCTGTTCACACCTTAATTTGTATGCCCACATTTCCTCACATTTACCCACCGTACCCTGTGAGCCGTGCTTTTATTTATATATTTTCTTCTCTGTTTTTTTCTTTTCCTACATCTCAGTGCGTGGCATCTAATTAATTCAGCAACTGTCTGGCGAGGCCGTAGCTCTACTTATCTGCTGCTGCTGCTCATCCTGCCCGTCCCCTCCAACCAGATTGAGGCGGTGCTGCGTGTGTGTGAATTTGGAAAACAGTCGGCAGCTGCCTGGCTAGGCAGCTTCTTCAAGCAAAATTAAAAAACTTTACTAGCAACCGTTGGGTAAGTAAAATAAACATTTTTATTTGCCGTAGTTGCAGCTTCTTTTTCGCCATTCACTTGGGTTCGGTTAAGCGGTTGGAAGTTGACGCCAGAAACCGCATATTAACACATGCTCCCTGGGCCAGGAGCAGGGACGAGCGTCACCAGCACCCACGCTCGAATGCAACAATGTGCAATTAGCAGCGTACTCCTCTGGAGGCTTTGGCTTCTGCAACTCATTTGCGGTTCTTGGCAGCTGAGGCAACATTTTTATTTATTTATTTTACTTTTAAAAGGGCCACAGGTAGTAGGAAAGTTCCATTTTGAGACACATTTGGAGTTTTTTAATTAATTGCAAGAAGTAAGTCTGCCGATTAAGGCGGTCACTAAGATAAGGTGGGAGCGGTACAAATGGCATTTAAAGTTTGAGTTGAAGTTTGATTTAAATCTTGCTTGCTTGCTTTTTCGCAGTGTGTCAAACTTAATCATATTTAGCTACGATTTTAATACTTTTGTCAACAATTTTGGTGCGAAAAGGAGAGCTTATCTTGCCCCTCTACACCTCTTTCCTACAAACCATAGCTTTTCCAACAACTGAAGTTTGCTTCACCGTGTAAATACAGACTACTACCAAAGATTTATAGATATTATAGATGACGAATGTGAAACAAAAAACGTTTATTCCTGGTAGCTCACATTGGCTACCAATTTCCTATTTGTTCTTCAGGGGTCATCTATATAATCTATAAGTCTTTGGTATTACTTATCAAATTTGTTAGTGGATTCTTTAAATTTATGGCTACACAGTCTTAATACAAAATTGCATTATTTTTTGAAGCAAGATTGATGTTTTTCACACTATTATACAGATTGTTGTGACCAAGAGCCACGAGTTATAGTTAACAACAGTAGAAGGTACTGATTCAATATGATTTTCATGTGCGAAACACTGCTGTGTTTTGGCAGAGCCTGTACTACCTCACCTTACTTTAACTCGCGTAGTCACTAATACAAATGAAGACTACAATTCTAAAGCAATAACAACCACAAGTAAATTATACAAGACCCCGACTATCACCTCTAGCTCTGTGTGTGTGCTTGTGACTGTTGCTGATGCAAACGAAATCATTCGACGCACAACAACAAATTTTACTAAGACAAACGCTTGAAAGTTTGAAGTTAAGTAGTCGATTATGCGAGAGGCATAGAAGACAAAGAGAAGAGAGACACTTATGCCAGATGCCTTACAAAATTTCAACAAATACGGCCGATGCGTATAGCCTGCGGGCACCTCTGATTCTAAAAATAGAAATCTTGGTTAATTGAACAGAAGATGGGCTTTTGGTAGCTTAAACCACTTGAATGTATTGCATATTATACAAATGTATGTGAGAGTAACCTCCCACCCAACATTTGGAAGATAATTTTCACAAAAATCCGCATGATGAGTCCTTGTCGACCCCTTTTGATGTTGAAAAAAAAACGCCAATCTTGTGAGATTAAAAAAGAGACTCGAAAATTACTCATGAATATGCTCAAAATGTGATTTGGTGAAATACGCCTACAAATTGAGTCGCAGATGACTCGAAACTGATCAGAAGAAAGGATTAAAAAGAACTCTTCAATAAGAGTCGCCGATCGGGTACCATTTTCTTCCAACTAAAGTACCCACCCAACATTTGGAAGATCATTTTCATAAAAATCACCTTGATGGGTCGTTTCCAACGCTTTTTAATGATGCCTATCATGTGAGATTAAAAAAGAGACTCGAAAATGACTCATGAATTTGCTCAAAATGTGATTTAGTGAAATACGACTCGAAAAAGATTTCCAAATGACTCGAAATTAAGTCAAAACTGATCAGAAGAATGGGTTAAAAACGATCCTTCAAGCAGAATCGCGGCTTGGGTACCATTTTCTCCCGACTAAAGTATGATTAATGATCAGAATCCGATCGCATTTATGACTATTTTAATCAGCCTTAGGACTCGAAAAAGACTCGAATATGATCAAAAATTACATAAAATGTTTGCTGGGGTATTATATATGGTAAGAATATGAGCCCTAGGACTCGAAAAAGACTCGAATATAATGAGAAATTACATAAAAAGTTTTGCTGGGCTTGCTTGCATCCCAGCTTTCATTCTATGACACATTAGAGTCTTTTTCGAATCCTCAGTCTGTTTAAAATGGTCATAAATAGTATTTTTGTCTGGAGAAAATGCTACCCTAGTGCAACTCTTCTTGTTGCTGTTGCTCTTGCTGTTCTTGTTCTTCTTGTTGTTGTTGTTTTTAACCCGAACTTCTGATTACATTCGACTCATTTTCGAGTCATTTGCGAGCCTAACTTCATTAAATCACATTATGAGCATATGTGTGAGTCCTTTTCGAGTCTTTGTTTGATCTCACTTAATAGTAGTCCGCTTTTAATCATCAAAAGTGCTCGAAAAAGACTCATAAAAGTGGTGTTAGATGCAATATTCCACACAAGAGTAAGCGACCTTATCTTAATTGCAACAATGGGACTGTACAAGTCGTTGGCTATTTTCGAAACATTTGTGGTATGTCTCAAGGACATTTTCCAGGCATTGTCTTTAAATTCCCTTATGTTTTCTAGTTTTAGTTACATACCATTTGGAAATCGTTATGTTTTAAATTCGTTTCAAATATCCTTGATGAAATAGTTTTCTAATCGTTATTCAGTTCAATTCAAATCGTTGTATGTTTCGTTTTTACAAGCCATTGTCACAGTTCTCAAGGTTTCCAAGCTGGAAGCACAATTTGCATAACAATAAATTCAGTGATTCTGTGATTTTTGTTGGTTTCAAGAGGGTTAAAAAACTGATCACACACGTAAACGAAGCGCGTCCGTGTCGAGTGTTTGGCACTAACTGACTGAAATGCAAATAAATTGCGCCTCACATATGCCTCACCCTGAAACACCACCACCAACCACACCACACCACACCACATACATACATACACACACACAAGTACATGTGCCAGGATCTGTGTACTCTTCTCTGTGCTCTCGCTTACACACGCTCTGTGTTTCCCTCCTGCAGGTGCTAATCAGGTGCGTGATCATGTATGTTGACACACACAGATACATAAAATAAATAAACACTAACAGGCGACGGACTGAACAGGTAGAGGGTAGAGCCCAAGCAGCAGGACAGCAGCGGGTCCTCCTTTTCGTAAATGGCCGCTGACAGGTCAATTTGAGGCCCATTTACTGGGTGAGGTATGCTTATGCTGTTTGTGTGTTTTGGCAGTTTTCGCCGAAATGTTTATATTTTCATTTGAAATTCAACGTGTATATTATTTTATGATAGGCGCGACACTGCCCACATGAGGGCAATTTGCGGACTTAAGCAGGTTTTTGGGTTAGAAAATTGCTTGAAAAAATTGGTTGCATTTGGAATTTGGTTTGATTGAGGGAGATTAAGGGGGAAGTCGGCATTGAGCATTGCTGATACGACCCGTCAAGCTGATCATATAAATTTGGAACTCTATTTGGGATTGTATTAGTTTAATTTGTTACTTGTATAAATACTTGGCTATGCACACAGCACAAAAGGCCAAGCCAATCTCTTCTCATTTTTGCATAGCAGAAAGGGACCTACAGCTTAACGTCGAATGCAAATGCCAATGTTTGACAAGATTTTACATGACTAGTTACTTTAAAGTTGTGGCCAAAAGCTAGAGAAGGTGACCGGATGTGTAAGTTCTTAAAGAAAAAACTTGTTCATTGGATATCCCCAGGCGGAATGAAACCTACTACCTCTTGCACAGCAGGTACACTCACTACCTGCTGCACCACACTTGTAAAGTCTCATGTAATTGATCTTTTATGCCGAAATTTGAATTGATATATCGAACCGATTTTATCTATCTATGTCCCTCTCTCTACTACTACTCTACTACTCTCTCTACGCTACCCAACATATTATTACCTACTCTATAAAGGATATATATTCTTGCTTAGCATCCACAGCCTAGTCGATATAGCCAGCCTTCTTTTTGTATGAACGCGTCGATCTTAGAGACTATAAGAGATAGATTCATTTTAACTTATTGGAAGTAACTCGGAACAGCACCTTTTTCCTGAAAAGTATGTTTGATTAGGTCCTAAGGTCCAAAGATTACTGAACCACTTTGCAGTCTAAAACTGGATTTACACGGTGAAGCAAACGTCATGGACTTTCTTTTAATAGGCGAAAGAATCAGGTGAGATTCTAAACCATTCCTTTATAAAAAGAAATTCATTTTGCCTTAAATAGTACAAAGAGAACTTTAAGAAGTTTGCTTCACCGTGTAAATCTAGTCTTCAATATTACTAAATACTTGATTCAGTTTAACTATTATTTTGAAGCTGATTTGGTGAACAATTTTGAATTTCATGTTTTTAAACGAAACCGTTCCTTAGGGTTCCAGTATTTATATTAGCTCCTTAGGAATATCGTTTCGTGTTATCAAAATAGTGTTAAAAAAAGGCTCCATCGATGGGAAGCGTCAAAAAAAAAGAATTATTTCATAGGGAAACCGAAGCAGATGCACTTGTTATAAGCCAGTCCCTGAGAACCGGTTCGGGGTTTTTGGGTCCCTTAACCGGTACCTTAAGCCGAACCTTTTAAACGTATGACTTTCTAAACATGAATCCGAACCGAACCTTATCTGTTTTGCCATAGGTTCGACTCTAAATCTTGCTTAAATCACGTTTAGAAGAACCTGTATAATATTTATTTCAGTTGAGGGTTCAATGAATCAAACAGCTTGGTTTATTAAAAGTTGAGACTGGCAGAAAGGGAATATTTTGCTTAGAGATATTATTAAGATATTCTCCGACAAGTTGAGGAACTGGTACGTGAACCGAAACATAGACTTCACATAAGATTTTAAAAGATTTACAGCCTTGGTTATAGGGTAAAGAATTTTTGCAGCACCACTTTTATAGAAACAATTTAACAACTCTTTCTGCTAATTGCTAATTAAGATATGTGTGTGTTTGATTTTTGTTGAAAAACTAACTCTAGATCTGCTAAAGCTCAGGTTTCATCTACATTTAGATTCTCAAGAAATACACACACGAGGGAACTAAGTCAAAATAAGGTAAAATACTCAAAAAAGTCAAAGTGATTGAAGAACTTTATTAACAGCATTCGTTAATTTCTTGTTTTTGAAATGAACATCCGTTGGGTTGGTGGTTTGGTAGATAAACTTTCGTTATACTCCAAGAGTCCTTAAAACTTCACTTCACAGGTAGGAGACTTAAAAATCACCAAAACGAATTAAACAAAATACTGAAAACTTAAGAACTGTTACCAAAATCAGTTGGTTTTGTTGGAAAAGCTTTTTGAAATTCTAGAAATTTTCTTACACTTCAATTTAAAGCCCCCATATTCCACTGTCTTAACTTTCCAAACTGGTTGTGATCTCCGAAATTGTTTATAATTTTATTATTTCTGTTAGTTTTTAGTATTTTTCATCCTTTTTGTTGTCACACACTCACTTCATATGAAAAAGGGTTTTTTTCGGCTTCAAATTTCAATAATATTGCACTTCACTTTCGGCTTCCCAAGGAACGTCCTTTCGCATAGAGCACTCTCTGACAACTGTCTTTTGGTGTCTGTTCACGTTGGTTTCTTTTTTGTTGCCATTCACATGTGAAAAGAGTTATTTTTGCGTCGGCGTACGTATGCGTGTGTGTCCTGCCAACGGTGTCGCGTGTATGTATCGAACCGTTCAAACGTCACGAAGCGACTAATTCAAATGATGTCGGCGCCCGAAAAAACAGATATGCGAATTTGCGGCAGCGCGCAACGACGGCGACGCCGCTGCGTCCCCCCGCCCACTGGCTCCCCGCCTCCCCCAGCCAACATAACGCCTAAGCCACACCACGCCCCCTAAGCGCCAGACGCCCACGTGCGCGCACACGTATGAGCCAGGCAGCGGGCAGCGGGCACAAACAACAAACAGCAACACATGAGGATGCTCCTCCGCTCGCTGGTTCGGCAGCAGCGGCGCTGGCTGGCGACGTCGGCGTCCTTACTCCTTCGTCATATATACCATATAGCCAGCCAGCCAAGGATGTTTGTGTATATTTTCCCTTATCAGCAGCTCGCACGTCACGTACACCGAAAAAAATTTATTATGTATATGTATTTTGCATACACATGCGTAAAGCGGCACGAAGTCCTGCAGCAGCAGACGAAGCCCACACGAAGAGCACAAAAAAGAGCACACGAAAGAGCGACGCACCCACACACACACACATACATGGCATGTGGAGCTGGGCCCGTTCGTAAAGAGTAATAGCCACCCCCTGGAAGAACACCCACCCCGACCGTTTCCCTGGCTGTTGTTGTTGCTGTTGTTGGCTCACATGAAGTTTACACTCGTCGCAGTTGTCACACGTTGGCAGCGCTGCCGGCGTCGTGAGTGTAACATTTTTCATAAAAAAGGGGGCGCCCCCAAAACGACAACGAGGACGACGACGACAGCGTCGCAGTCGCTGCAGCCGTCGACGTCTACATATATCCCTTTTTGTATGCCAGCTTATGGAAATTTCAGAAAAGCTGCGAGTTGAGTTTTTCCAGCTGCAAGAGGGAGAGGCCGCTCCAGCCGAGTGCGAGAGCGACAGAGAGAGCGAGGCACACACCGTACGTGGAGGGGGTGTGTGTGTGTATGTGTGTGGGTCCGTGCACAACTCTTCTGCTGCAGCGCCGCTTTCCGAGCTTTTCCAGCTGCCAGCTGCTGCCGCTGGTGCTGGTGCTGCTCCCGCTGTTGCCATCTCTGTCGCATGTGCCCAGTTTGTTAATATGTTATCTATTTCGAGCCATGCATGCTACCCACCGCTTTACATAAGCACCGGGCGGTGCGGCGGTGCGGCGGCGTTGGCGCACATCGAGCAAAAAAAAGCGACATCGTCATATACACAACACATACACCGGGTACATGTGAGCGAAAGAGAAATGCAAAAAAAAGAAAACACACATATAAAACACATTGCCACATTGGGAAAAATCCACCCCTAACCTAGCTGGATTTTTATCAAAACGGAAAAACGCTTGTGGGAAAATCGACACACAGTGTGAGAGACAGAGCGAGAGAGAGAGAGCGAGAGAGAGAAAGAGCTGGAGGGTGCTGCGTATGTGTGTGGGATATGAGTTCGTTTTTGCAACATTTCGATTTGTTAAGGCAAATCTCGCACACACACGCATAGAAGGCAGGATGTACATATGAGCGTACGTGTGTGTATGTGCGGTTACATACGCCCACATGTGTGTACGAGAGAATTAGTCGGGGTCACCAGACGTCAGGCATTGGTCGATGCCGCTCCCAGTTCACCCTAGTCTGAGGGGGTTCCCATTTGTGAGTAGGGGTAACGGCCACATATGAGCCACTGCTGTGCAAAAAGTTAGTTTACGCTGGGGAAAGTTTCAAATCAATCAAATTTAAGGCTAATTATGCCCAAAATTTTAATTTTTAGTTCAAATCAAGGTCAAAGCAGAAGTGCTAAAGCTAAACCCCACAGTGTTGAAAATTTTGAAACCGGTCTTAGAGCCATGCCTTTCAAATGAAAAGAATATTAGAAGGAAGGGCGGGGATAAGGAAGGAAGAAGGGAAGACAGGACCACCTTTTTTCTAAGCTGTGATTGCTGCAACTTACATTTTTATTTCTTGACTTTACTTTGACTTAACCTCAGGTCCTCAAAGTCAGATTTCAAGGATGCCTGCATCTTAGCGCACACGACTATCAGGCCAGGGCGAAAGATGGCCACGCAATCCTACACAGAGAAAAAAAAGGATGATTTCCGGTATCCATTTGGATGGGATATGTCTTAAATATCCTTTAAATCATCCAACGGAGCTAAAAATCATCCGAAGGATATGAAAACTGATGATTATTTGGATGATTTTGCAGCTCCGCTGGATGAATAAAAAGGATATTTAAGACATATCCATTCCAAACAGATCTTTTTTTTTCTGTGTAGTGTTAGAATGTATCCTTAACCACTTAGCAGTCAAGCAGTCATCTAGCAAGAAGCTCTGGATGCCTGCATCTTCGCGCACACGACTATCAAGCGCCACCACACAATCCTAGAACAGAATGTATCCTTAATCACTTAGCAGTCAGGCAGTAATCTAGCAAGAAACTGTAGCCCAGGGAAACCATTATGATGCGGGTTAAAGGTCTCGTAGAAGCATTTTTTATATCTATTACAACTCACTGGATTTTTTTCTTCAATAACGATCAAATATGCAATGCTTACTTAAAACAATCCAAGTTAAGATGAATTCACGCTCACTTGTACTTAAATTTGAAAGCCTACAGTCAGGACCATATCATATTGGGGGCTGGAGAAATCTTCAGAAATTTTAATATAAAAGTTGGGATTTTGACGGGATTTTTGGTCTTGAGCGGTGTGTTGAAACAATTTCCATTTTGGTCACCTATTCTATAATGGTAACCTAGCATTTTCGAGGCACTTCGCATACAAATGCAAGTAGCTTAAGTTAGAAATGAATCCGTTTAAATGAAAAACTCTAGACATTTCTGGGACTCTTTTTTATTTAACTGATTTTCGCTATAAGTGGTGAGCATCTTCTATTCCCAATGTGGAATCGGAAGCCTGGTGTGTCCAACTGGTGCCAGCTCGCACAAGACAGAGGCGCGAACTTCAAGCGGTTATTATAGAAATATCAGGCCATAGAAGAAAATGAAACGAACTGCACAGCTATTTCGAGTTGTCACACAATGTGGATCATATAACAACAAAGTCGATAGATATAAGAATGCCAGCTGAGAGTTCTGATACTATGATCCTAAAGTGAAAGCTTCAATCGAACTGTCATGTACATTTCCATGTCCTAGGAAAAATGGAGTCAAATTTAGCTGAAATGTGAACAGGAAATGCTCTCGATCACTTATAACAGGTGCACAGTGATATGAAAAAATATCCATTGGATGTTTTACCGTATCCATTTGGTAAGGATATGTCTTAAATTTACTTTTAATCATCCAACGGAGCTAAAAATCATCCAAGGGATATGAAAAAGGATCATCCTCTGGTTAATTTTTCAGCTCCATTGGATGTTTAAAAGGTTATTTAAGACATATCCTGCCCAAATGGATCTTTTTTGGATCTGTGTTTTCTGTGTTGATCATTTTCCCTAACAAAGTGGTATTATGTAACTTAATTGTAGACATCACAACTTTCAGTTGGATTACTGACTATGCACTGGCTTATATAGCTTAAAAAGCTTAAGATCCATCGCTTTTCTTAGCAAAAGTAGGCTAAGTAGGAGCGCTGCTTCAACCATTCTTACTAGATCTAAGGCAAAAACTTGCAGAACTCTCGAATCAAAGATTTTGAAGCAGTGTCTGCCAAAACAAAAATGTGGGTCAACTGGGCCCACATAGGTTTTCGATCTCAATGGGTTTGCACATCTCTTGCTCCTTGGCTACTACTGAATACTCATTTGTAGCTCTTTTATAATTGTTTCCACATCTTCTCTGGGCTTTTGTTTGCCTGCATCTTTGCTACCTCTCACAGTTTGTTGCTGTTGTTTTTGTTAGTTCATTTGCATTTTATGATTTGTTTGCTTGCCTTTTGTTTTTCCCGTCTTTCGCCATAAATTTTAATTGTTTTTCTTCGATTTTTATTTTGCGCCATTCTTTCGGTGCCATTTGGTCTAGTGGGTGGGGGGAGTGAGAGAGAGAGAGGGGTGGGGTCAGCCCACTTCTCGCCTAGGCGCAGCCGGGTCGCACCTTTTGTTCGTGTCTCGACTGCTCCGCATTTTTATTATTATTTTTTTTGTTTTTTTTTTTGTGTGCAGAAACTGAACTTGCTCTTGAAGTCAAATAAAGCAAGTTTGCTTTTCTTTATTTTTGTCCGCCGTTTTCTGTGGCACAAAGTTTGTTCTAGGATTTAATAACTTGGATTTATACTTTTAAAATGACTTTCAATGAAATAAATCGAATTTTTTATGGTATAAATGCAATTTGGTCAGGAAATGCAATGGCTAAGGAAAGATTTATGTTTTGTGGGGCGGAGGGAAAACAGTTGGCACAAAGATTGGTTGGGGGTAATGCTTTCGGAATTGGAGCAAGTCATGAAATTCACAAGTAATCTGCTTTAAGGTTGAATAGTATTTGGTTAGATAAGATAACTAAGCCTGCTGTTTACTGTTTACTGCTGTTAAGCCTGTTTTTTACTTTCAACTTAGAAATAGAGAAAAAACCTAGTCTTGAGTCATCTAAAAGTTGAACAAAGTTGCTTCCGTTCTCTACAAGAACACTGCAATCTCCCCCAAGAGCAATCTCTTTTTGTGCCGCTTTTACGCTGCTCGAGACGATAGTGTCGTTCCACAACAAACACTCTCAACTGGTGGAAATTCACCCCGCAAACCCAGCTGTTTCCATATGTGACCTCATCACAAGGATTTCCCAATTAATCTGCGCTGGCAATCTGAAATAGAAATGAAAATGAAAATAAAAAAAAAACTGCACGCATGCGCACATCGATTATGCAAATATCACAGCATCCCAAAATTCGGAAAGTGTTGCGTTTCATATGCAGATGCTGAGACAAAGGCCAAATAAAGGATACGTTTACACATTTTTTACACCTCCGACAAAGGCATCGATGCGTTGGCTCAAGGGGTTGGCTGAATGGCTGCACTTCCTGCCATGTGTCCTACCTACTACCGACTACTGGAGGGTTTATGGACAAATTATGCAAATGAGAGCTGTGATGAACTATTTTCTGTTTTTTTTTAGTGCAGCGCGTGCCAGCGACCGCGGCTTGAAGGGGATCTGCTGGCGACAGCGGCTGCTGCGTATCTGTTTCGGTGGCTGGAAAAACGAATGGAAATTTACATTTTCATTGCTGGCACACGTGCGCATGTCTATGACCGGGCCCGGGACACAGCTCCATTTTTTTTCCACGCTCGCGAAAATGAGCGCGTCCTTTCTACCTCTCTCTGTCTGGCCGACATTTAACTCTTCGGTTAACTTCTGAGCACATAGCAAGGGTGGGGGTGGGGTGGTTTTGTTGGGGGTTTGGTCCTGTGCGGGAGGGTTGTAGGTGCTTGTGCTTGTGATAAAGGGGTTCTTGACTCGCCTGATAATTATGAAATGTATGAAATGTTCTTCTATGTATGTGTTATATACGAGAAACGGAGGACGAGTACTCTTTCTGGTCTGCTTGCTACACGAGCTGTCTATCGTGGCTGGAGTGGGTGGGGGGGTTGCACGCCGCCATAATGGCCAGCATTTACTAATTAAGAGCTCACTAGAGTTGCCCATGGCCCGGCTGAGCGTGTTGGAGTGCCACTATCTGCGTCTTTTGACTTCCACCCAGGCGGAGGCATCTTCATCTTCTTGGCCGACCACTCGAGGGGATTGGTTCGTTAGTAATGCATGTTAACGAGATATCAGGTGGCTATGTAAAGAGGATACGGCTTTGAATTTCGCTATTGAAGAGCCGGGTTGTTAGATTTGGATTAACCCTTTTTGCTGTGTGGTTTTTTCTTTTTTAATGAGTAAAATGTACAGGAGGGGGCATAGATGAAAGGGGAACCATGAATGAAGATTCCACAAAAACAAAGACTGAAAAAGTATCCAAAATGTTTTTCAACTCTGGCTGCAATTGTTAAAAGGGGGGAGGAAAAAGTGGCCAAGTTCAACCAGAGTTTCTTTTAAAAGGCTTAGAATAATTGGAATTAAACTTCACAATCAGGAAAACTGTTGGTCTCTATAGTTGTTTAAGAGCATTTTATTTCAAGTCCTAGTACTATTATAAAATAATTATTAAATCAGACCCCAGGACCCTAAGGTGAAGTCAGAAATGAATAATTGCATGGTATGCTAGATCGGAATAAAAATACCCAAAATAAAAGTATGCCCAGTTTAATTCCTGAAATAATTATCATTAGAAATTCAGAGTTGGCTTATCCAGCTTAATACAAGGTCTACAATTTGCATTCATCTCATAAGCACAGCATACTTTTTAGAGCATTTATCATGGCTTTTTATACCCTGGGTACAAAGGGTATTATAATTTTGTCCAGAAGTTTGCAAAGCATACAAATATTTTTTTCCGACCCCATAAACTATATATATTCTTGATCAGGTTGACGAGCTAAGTCGATTGAGCTTAGTCTACGCAAACAAGTTTCTCAGTTCTAAAGCTATCAAGCTGAAATTTTGCACAGAGTCTTCTTTTTGCTGCATGCTACTAATATGTCGTAACCAACCGGATCGGATGACTATATCTCTTAGCTTCCATACAAACAATCGGTCGAAAAACTAGTTTTAGTATGCAAAACTTTTTTCTTTTCAATGGGAACGTCTCCAAACTTTGTATTCATAGGTTTTTCAAGCTTTTCTATAATTCTGCCAAGTTTGATAAATATCGGACAACTATATGGTATAGCTGCCATACAAAAGATAGGTCTGAAAAGCCGTCTTAGTTAGAAAAACTTTTTTCTTTTTAATTTTAGCATTTTGAAATTTTGTATATGTTTGAGGCACATGCTTTTACCGTATTCTACAAATTTTTGTCCAAATCGGATGACTATATCATATAGCTGCCATACGAACGATCGGTCGTTGTGGTTTATTTATGAAAATATTTAAGCAAGCACTTGCAAGGGTATTAAATCTACGGCTCAGACAAAGTTAGCTTAGCTTAGCTCGTTTGTATATAAACGGGATATAAGTCTGAGAAATCTACATATATTATTGGACTATAAAACTGAGTTTCAGCCAAGCCGATCTTCTCTCAACCTCTTGGCTTGTCTGCTTTTATTCTACGCACAAGATAAAGGCACCTTTAGCTTCAAATCCGAGCGGCTAAGCTTGAAAAGCATTTTCATGGCTCGCTACTGCCATGAAGCTGGCACCAAAAGCTGTAGAATTAGAGGTCCCGAGGCGGATTCAAACGACCACTTGCACAGCAGGTCCACACACCACAAACTTGTTCTGCATGCTAACAATAAGAGTCTACATCCAAAGTGCGGTTGCTCTAGCTCTTAAAGTCTCTAAGATCTAGTTGTTCATATAGACATTCAGACTGACAGGGCTAAAACAACTCGGCAATAGGCGCTGATGAAGAATATGTATACCTTATGGCTGTTACATACTTTTGCACAAACTAAATCTACTCTGTGGTTTTATTTTCAACCAACCGCATAAATATTCAACTAAGAATGTTTAACAATCTTACTAAAAACTCATCCCGCTGGGTTGAACATGGGAGGGCAAAAACATTTTCATGAGTATATATGAAAAATACTTAGAAGGTGACTTAAAATTTTACGTAAATCTACACCCAAAGTTTGAAAATGTATCAAAAACTGTGGAATATAACTTTTTTCATATCTTCCGAACAGCTTCAAACTTAATGTCAAAGCTAATCTCTCTCTTAATCGATCACATTTAAGCAGCTGCAGCTGGAACAGCAAAGTATTCAGCGGAAAATGAAAGTATTCTACACAAATTTGTCTAAAATTCCCAACTAGTTCTGTACTTGCACGATGTTTCTGCTCGTACGTACTTGGCCTATGGTTTGGCTATGGAAGTTAAACCTTTTCAATCTTATTTGATTAAAGACAGTAATATTATTTTAGCAACAAATGAACCGGATATTATTTATAGCCTTTACAAGTTTCCTATCAAGCTGATATTGAGAGAGACTAAAACGTTCCTTGGACTTGAACAGAGTAGTTTTACATACATATTGTTAATTTTCAGTTTCGTATATTTACATATGCCCATCCAAAACATTTCTTAAAGCGGGGACCTGCATAATTTGCCTCACGACGAGTAGTTTTAGTTAAAGGAATATCGTAAGGCAAATGCGTTAAGTGACAGGACAAATCTGCATTTGAAATGCCTGGGCCAGTCAGCAAAGTTGACGTCAACCATTTCGTTGCGGTGTATACTGGTTGAAATACAAGATGTCAGGTGACAGGACCATATAATTGTCCTTATGGTGAGATAAGTATCACAGCTATCGAAAAACCGGTTTCAATTGATCTAAGTCATCAATTTACCTAATTCAGTTAAGGTTTGCCAGTTCTCTGACCTTGGCTTAAGCGTTTAATGGCTTTCCCCCAAACGCTTGTCCCTCCAAAACTGTCTACTTCAAGTCCAACAGTTAAAAATTAAGTTACAGCCAGGCCAGGCAAACCCACAAAAAAAAAGCACGCACTTTGGCAGACACTTTTTTTCAACCATCTTTCTCTCCACCATCCCCTTCCAACTCCCCTTCCCCACACCCACACAGCACCTGCCGGCCAACTCAAAAGTCTGACCAAAAGTTGACAAGCCGAAGACAACGTCCGCTAGAACAATGCGCATAAAAAAAAAGAACGGAAAAGAGAAAAGCCGAGAAACCCAGAAAATCAATGCCCAACAAGTGTAAATATAACTTGACCACCAGCCGAGAGACGCCACCACAATGGCCGGTCACGTCCAGCCGGGGAACAGGCGCCCAGAAAGTAGCAGCAGGTGGCTGCCAACTGCGCCAAGAAAAACTCAGCAAGAAAAGCAGCAGAAAAACGAGAAAAAAGAGCGAGCGCGAGAATGAAAACGCTGAAAAAATTAAATATGATTAAAAGAAAATAAAAAAAGAAACGAAAAAAGAAAAAGCAAAGCACAGAGAGCGGACAGCGCGAACGCAGCAAAAGAAAATTTAAATAAAGCGCAAAAAAAAAAGAAGAAAAGTTTGCCCAAGGAATACTCCGGGGACAACGGGGCTGGGCAGGGCAAATGGAAAGCAACAAGCGGAATGTGCGGGCTGGTGGGGGGCGGCTAGAGGGGTAGGTTCTGCAGTGGCAGGCTGATGCAACGCAGGCACGTAGAGTGGAGACCTACAGGAGGGAATACACTTTTTTCTCCATCAGAGCGGCGAGCAAACAAAAGGCAAGAAAAAGTTTTGGCCTAACGCTGGGAGTAGTAGGCGGTGGGCTGGATGGCGACCAGACATGGACATGCATAACAAACAACAACAACAACAGCAACAGCATTAACAGCCGTCAACGCCATTTTCATTTTGCAACTGTTGACAGGAGCCGGCCTCAGCCTCAGACCTGGCCAGGCGGCTGAAGGCGCCTGAAATTGAAAATGACGAAAACAGCAAAACGGGAAAATGTCCAACCGAGTCCAAGGGAACGTTAATTGTATAACGTGTAACAAGGGAAATGACAAACAAGGGGTTGGGTATAAAGGGGACAGCCTGCTGTTTATAAGTGGCCGGCCATAATGATATTACCACTGGCATAAATCGGCCAGCTGAGATACATATAAGCACTGTAAGAATCCGTAGGGTCCAGAGGATTGAAAGAAATTGATGTGAAATCAGAGTAGACTTAGCTACTCTCCATTCCGTACGGAAATTTCCCCATTTAAGTAACTACAAACCAGAACTCCACCTTGGCTTCAGTTTGTGTATAAAAAAAGAGAGCAACACTCAATCAGTGTGAAATCAGTGATTTACACTGAGAAAACTGGACAGCTAAGTACTACTTAAAGTAATAGAATCGAGTAGTTAAGACTTAACAATATGAAAACACTTGATTTCTAGTTGGGCCAGCTTAAATACTGCTGGTTTATAATAGTGGACCTAGTTAAATGTTTAAATTATTGAAATACCTGGCATAAACAGCAAAGAAGACCAAAAATTGGCAGTAAACGAACGTCGATGTGCTTGCCTTAAGACGCGGAATCATCACAAAACCAGGAAACCAAAACTTACTTTCTCTTCACTGAGAGAAATATAAAGATATTTCATACTTGGATCAAGATGGTCAGTTTCAATAGATCAGTTAGCCAGAAAGTTCTTGATTTAAGTAAGAAATTCTTGATACCTAAGTGTTAACTATTATTTCTAGATTGGCTTGGACTTGTTAAACGAGATTCTGGATTGTTTTCAGAACTTTTAGAGCTGAATATAAGTCTGTCTCAAACTAAATTAAGTTCTTTAAGCGCCAAGAACCAATTATTCTTAATTTGAGCCTCTGAAATACTTAAGTGAATCGATTTTCATTTCATATATCCATATATTCTCAAACCAATCTCTTTGTAGACTTAATATTGTCCTGCTGTGCTCTTAGATCAGTCCTGTTTTAAGCTTAAGTAAGACCCGGTATATTTCTGTAAGTATTTTTCAGTTTTGCTCTTAGTTTGATAGTTTTTTGGTCCTAATTTTAGAATTTGATATAAGTTTTAACATTCTTAACAGTAATTTTAGCATTTAAGAAAGTTTCGTACTCAAAATAGAAATAACCAATAGCGAACTCTGCTTACAAACAGGATAAACTAAGCAGGGTCTGGGCTATTTAAGATTAATTCACTTTTTTGCTGAGTTTTAACTGTTGCAATACAGAGTTAAGAGTTTAAATCGATCCTTCTAAAGTGGAAATGAGTTATACTTCAACATTTCTCTCTAATAAGCTCACAGAGTAACAAAAGTTAAGGCTGCGAGTCTTTTTCCTTTTGACTTTACTTACTCAAGTTGGTATACAGATCTGTAACTTAGAGTACTGAGATCATTACCACACCCCTTTTCCAAAGCTGGAAGACAGAGCTCTGCTCCGACTCCAACTTAAATGTGACAAAGTGCATTTTTTGCTAAAAAAAAAAAATCAAACTTCGACGACTTCAAAACAATATTTGTAATAAAAGAAGCAGTCCTCCCTTTACCATTACTCTTCGTCAGCATTTGCCTTACAGAACTGTGTAGTAGGTAATATCCTCTCCAGCTCAAGTCAAAATACTTGCCTCGACAGCTGGCATACCCGACATTTTCTTTCCTTGTTTTTTTTTTCTATGCATTTGGCTCTGGCTTTTTCCTGCTTTCTCTGTTTATTCATTAATATTGTGGCACAAAGCATTTTTCGTTCTTATCCCGTTGCCATGGCCATCACTTCTCCATTCCCGGAGAGCGGGAGTCTGTCATGTCCATTTGCCTTGTTTGTCTTAAGTTGAAATTTGAGCTCCAAAGACAATAGCCGAGAGTTCTTCGCCAGGGGTAAGCAATACTCGCACACAAATAACCAAATAGCATTGCCAGCTGGATGGAGCTGGCGGGTGAGATATGTGAGCAGTTTCTGGTCTGGATTTCTGCCCTTGTTTCAATTAATTTCTTTATGCTCAAGACATTCGACTTTGTACTTGCTGCTTATTAGCTTTTCTCAAGAAAGTCACCAAAAAAGAAAAAAACAGCGAATGAAAATGGAATCGCAGCATTTTTTATGGCAATTCTGAACTGTCGCTTTGTTGTCGCTCTCTCTCCCGTTCTGTCCATCTTCATTAATGAGTTCGTCTCGTCTACTTCACTTATTTTTGTTTCATTTGCTGAAACTGGCAGCAATTGCTGCTGCTGGGCCAGGATGTGGGGGAGTACAGTTTGCCTTTGATGTGGCAAGTTAAGTGTGGAGTGTACTGCTTAAAAATCGGACTCAAGAAAGCGTTCTCTCACGTCTGTCTCCCCGCAAAGCGGTTGCCTAATGAACTGCCTGGGGGAGCCTCACCTCACCATCCTGCGCGGCAACTCATTATACTTCGACAATGGACAAGCGAAAAGTGAAAGTCCTGGCCAGTGCCCACACACACACACACACACACTTCACAAAGGCACAAAGTTTTCGAGAGGAAGGAGTCGAGTCGCGCCACCCTTTCTCCTTTTCCCTAACTAAGACGCATTCCGCCAATACAATTGCCAAAGCACCACAAGTGTTTTTTCTGCTGGGAGACTGTGCGTGGCCATTTCCAGAGACTTGGTCGCTGCGCACTCTCCTACACACACACACACACACACACACACACCCAACTCCCCCGCCCGCTCTCCACCTCAACGTGGGCTCCCGGCGTCGTTGTCGTCGTCATCTATCTCGTTCGCGCGTGTGTGCTAAAGTTTTTCCACGAGTTGTGTTTTCTTTTTACTTTTTCGTCGTTTTTCCCACCCACACGAAAAGTTCGTCGTTGAGTTTTCCGTAGTTATGTACCAGTCGGTTATATACCATTCGCTGCTCATATAAGAGTTATGCGCGCATTCATACGTCCTCCTCCATCCTCCCAATGGGATATGGGGTGTTGTTGTTAAGCCCTTCCCCCATATCGTTGGGTCCCTACGAAATGAGTTTGGCTTGTCATTCGGTGTATGTGCTTAGCATTTTGCATACATATGTACGAGTATGTATGTACCTATAATTAAATGCCTGTTGGCATGCGGTTATGCGGGGCGTATACGTAATGCTCGTTAAAACGTTCAATGTGGTGTACATGTATTTGAGAGTCACCTTTGAATGACTTGGTGGACTGTGGATGAGAGCCGGCATATTGGCCAATATTTACTGATTTTTGTTTTTGGTCCGTGGCGCAGTGGTAGAGTGTGACGACTATGGTATGGAAGGATTGCTCTCGATTCCTCTTTTGGGTTCACCTCAACTTACCCCTTACTTAAGAACTTTGATCATAATATCTTAAAAACCATTTAAAATTTTCCCGAATCAAATTCGTCGAAATCCACTACGCAAGCAGAAAAACATGTCTTTGGAGAGAAATATCAGCAAGGACAGCTTGTCCCGCTGCATAAAACTTGACTTGAGACTCAGTGCATACAAGAGCTACAGCGGCCACTTGCTCACAACCAAACAAAATCGAAAGCATTGCGTCGCCAGTGCGAGAACAATGCCCACAGACGAATTCTGTTTACTGAGGACAAAATTTTCACCATGGAGGAAGCGTTTATAAGCGAAGATAAACTGTATCATCAATACAAGCGTCCCAACTCATTCCGAGAGTTCAGAGAGCTCATCAAGCGCCTTGCTGAAAGGTCGCCCATGATTGGGATCAACAAGCTCCATTTTTGAATAAAAAAGGAGTCAAAACTTCGGCAAAAGTGTCTTAGTTTGACGTTTTGGAAAAGTTTTTGAAGCCTCTCAAAACGATACGACAATTTGCAAACAAGCCGTGGTCTGCACTCCAGCTCACAAGGCACAAACGACTCAACCGTGGCTAAAAAATAAGTACCAAACTTCATTTTTACGTATGAAGCGCCTGCTGGTAGCCCAAACCTGCATCCACTGGACTACAAGTATATACAAGTCCATTCTATAAATAAATCAAATAAAAAGTGGAGAAAGGTTTGGAAAAATATTCATTCGTGTTTATTTGATGACCAAAAACTGTGTGCCAAAACAATTACAAGTCCTAGATATATCTCACCATTTCTGAGATCTGTTTGTTCAAATGAAGAGAAGGTCAGATATACAGACTAAATGAACTAGGCTGTTGCTGATCAAAAACATATATACCTTTTGGGGTAGGAGGTGTGTTCTCTTATCTGAAGTTTGGTACGTTAGATGGAGACAAGCAGGCAAAATTTCAGAATTTTTGGTTTTTTAAAAGTTTTTTTTTTAAACAAATTATTAAAAAAAAACTTAGAAAAAGGTTAAAAAAAGGTTTTTTTCCTTAATTTTCAACTACAAAACGCACTTCCATTTACAAAAAGAATAAGGTAAAGGCGTACAAGTCCCATTGAAAGGAGAAACTAGAAACCTTCTTAGTTGTAGCTTTACACACATTATCAAAAGGGGTTAAGGGTTTTTAATACAGGCCTATGTTAAGTTTGGGGAAGTGATTGAAAATTCTTGGATTCTTCCGAACATAACAAAAAAAAAACCCATTTTACCCACGCTGTCATCAGATCTTCCGATCTGTTTAAGGGTTGCTTTTTAAATTTCATTAAGTGCATTGTTTCAGCTTCCAAGAATTTCTCCTCTTATCATATATTGCCATTTTCTATTCACAAACAACTGTGAAATCTTCAGCACAAAACTCTGCATCTTCAAATATGAAAAGAAAACGGCGAATTAAGGCAACGCAACTTGAGATGTAATTAAAAACAATGAGTGACCATTGTCCAAAAAAACAAAACTAACTGTGTGCTCAGGTGGAAAGCAGAAACCCAGATAGGAGCCAGCCACACACACACATACACATAGTCACCTAACAGTAGCAGTTCCACCCCCCCATAGCAACTCGAAATTCGAGTCGCCGTGTGCAGCTCGAGGAGACACACCCGCCAGATAATATCTGGCTAAGGTGATTCCCAGCGCATATTATGACAAAGATAAACATCGCTTAAAGCAGACGAGAAGACCAAAACTTAAAGGCCGCCCAGCGAAATGTAAATTTGACCAGGCGAGCCAGAAAAAAAAAGTGCAAGAGAACAAGAAGAACAACTTTCGGACAATAAAGGTTAAGTTAAGGAAAGTGGCTGGTCGCGCCGCGCGAATCGATTTTTATCTTAAAGAACGTTTCTTTTTTTGTTGTTGTTGTTGTTTGGTGGGTGAGCAGGGGGCGGGGCAACTACGTGCGAAAGTTAATGAGGCAGCGCACAACTTTCTTAAAGAACAAATGAAGAAAATTTTGAGTTTGGTTTGGTGTGTATTTAAGGAAAATCTATGCTCATGTGGTGCAACCGAATAAAAAAAACGGAACGAAACTAACTGAAATTATAATTTAAGCGTGTGAAAAACGCATTGAATTGTGTGAACAAACGAAAAAACCTTTTTGGAAAATGTTGAATGAGTTCACATTTAGATAGAGCAGGCAGATGTGTGTGTCCAAGCGAGAGTGTGGGAGTATGGGCGTGTGTAGTTAGGGATGACTGTATGTATGTAATGATTGGTTGTAAAACTAGTGCCATCTAGTTTTAGGTTAATGTGTGGGAATGACCAAAGAAAGAGATTAAACAGTGGTTTGATGGCTGACCTAGATACTGCTTAAAGTACAGCAAGCTTTACATATTCCTCCAGAAGTATCAATCTACCACACTTCATCCACTCACTAAGTAAAAAGAACTAGCATCAAATCAAACTGCATTCCTGCAACAACTGTTCGATCCACTGCAATTTGCTGTTTCTACCTCCACAACTTCCACTCCCTTTTCTCATTAACTACAACCAGTCGATGCCTATCAAACCAAAACATTTCGAGTCTAGTTCAGTCAATCACGAATCCCTTGCCACAGACACGATATTTAATCACTGATCTTGCCTAATTTCGATGATTATCCGGCGCTTCCGAAACAGTGGCACTTCTTCCTCCGCCTCCGCCTCCTCCTCCGGCCACTGGTGCGCCCCGACTGACCTAATTTGCGTTGTGTAGAGGATTAACCGCCCCTGTCTTGTGGTCACTAATAGAGGCCAGACGATGTTAATCTTAACTTCTTGCTGCCATCACAATTTTTGCATACTCTCTAATGTTTATTTGATTTCGCTTTTGTCTGAGCCTGGTCTTCGGCCCTAATCCTGGCGCTAGGATAATCCGCCATTTAGACCTGGCTCAGTCACAAGTCTAGACAAAGGCCTTAATCCAACCGTACGTATTCCCGGTTTACTAGGTCAACCGAGCAAACAATGGACCACACCAGAGCCCAGAGAGATTGGGGGCTTCACTTAATAGAATTTAAGGCCTACGGCCATCTTCGATGTTTGGTTGGTTGCCGCAGCTGCTGCAAACAATCAAGCCATTTGGAGACTATAAATAAATGAATATAAATTATTTATGTTTTTTCTTTGTGCGCATCAATTGTCCAACTCCCTGATCCGACAACCATTGTTCTCACTCACATGTGTGTGCGCTGCTGATGTCTATTTGGTTGTGGGTGTGGCAGCTCTTGATATTGATAGTGGTTACCCTCACCTAGCCTTGGCATCAAAATGGCCAGCATTGAGCCGGCCTTTGGCCTTTTGCAAAATGTTATACATAAACACAGTGATTAGTTGGGTTATTCTTAGTTTTGATAGCTGAACTCATAATTATTACTTGGCATATTTTATTTTTTGTTATTTGGTCTCTGCCAGCACAAAACTTTGTTCCTCCAGGCTCCGACTTAAGTTTAATTGCATTTTCCTAATTACAAATATGAGTCAATTAAAAGTTTTCTGTCATATTTCCAATTAGTAGCTTAGCGAGCGACAAGAAAGTTGTACTGGAGAGTCCCATTTGATGTGTACATAAAAATAATAGGAAAAGTGAAAAATTTTATACAAGGGAGATGAAAGAGTTTTCTTCTTTTTTAAGGTATATTTGAGCGAAATGAAGGAGAATGTTGGGTACATAAATTATATGTCAACAAATCTGCATCGAAACGGGGACTGTTCTACTTCCTAACTAGAGCAAGGTTCCTCAAGAAGAAAGGCTCTCTGACACATGCTGATGCATTTCATCGGCTGTGAATTGCGGAGGGGTGTTCGACCACCAGAGGCTATGTCTGGGAAACCCTGATCTAGAGCCAGGCTATACCAAGGTTGCATTCAAATAACATTGTATAACATATATCTGCACATTTCTTAGGTTCTTTTGGAAGGAAATGATGTATTACATCAATTTTGAAGTTACTTAAGGGGTTCCAACCTCAAGTAACTAGGCAGTCTCTCGATGAAAGTTTCTTAAAATGAAGCATTAGTTGTCTCATATTAAAATATTGATGTAAACAAGGTATTAGTGTAAGTTAAAGATGTATTACATCAATTATTTAGTTTTTTAAAGGGTTCCATCCTCAAGTAACTGGGCAGTTTCTCGATGAATGTTTCTTAAAATGAAACATAAGTTGTCTCATACTGAAATATTGATGTATACAAGGTATGAATGTAAGTTTATGGTGTATTACATCAATTCTTAAGTTCCTTTGGGGGTACCAAACTCAAGTAACTCGGCAGTCTCTCAAGAAACGTTTCTTAAAATGAAGCATTAGTTGTCTCGTATTAAAATATTGATGTATACAAGGTATAAAAGTAAGTTAAAGATGTATTACATCAATTAAGAAGTTCCTTAGAAGGTTCCAACCTCACGTAACTAGGCAGTCTCTCGATGTATGTTTCTTAAAATGAAACATTAGTTGTCTCATACTGAAATATTGATGTATACAAGGTATAAAAGTAAGTTAATGATGTGTTACATCAATTATTAAGTTTTTTAGAAGGTTCCAGCCTCACGTACCTAGGCAGTCTCTCGAGGAATGTTTCTTAAAATGAAACATTAGTTGTCTCATATTAAAATATTGATGTGAACAAAGTATTAGTGTAAGTTAAAGATGTACTACATCAATTATTAGTTTCCTTAAGCGGTTCCAACCTCAAGTAACTAGGCAGTCTCTCAATGAAAGTTTTTTAAAATTAAGCATTAGTTGTCTCATATTAAAATATTAATGTATACAAGGTATTAATGTAAGTTAAGGATGTATTACATCAATTCTTAAGTTCCTTAGGGGGTTCCAACCTCAAATAACTAGGCAGTCTCTCGATGCATGTTTCTTAAAATGAAACTTTAGTTGTCTCGTATAAAAATATTGATGTATACAAGGTATTAAAGTAATACCTTTAAAATCAAAGCTGTGATAAAACAAAAATAAAAGCAGCGAGCTCTCAGCTTATTTTTAACTAATCTAAGCTTACCAGTTCACATTTGTTCATTTTTTTAGTGTCATTTCTGAAAATAATATTTCATTTCTGATAATATCAGGTAACTTGTTTTCGGAAATTCTTCAAAAATTGTTTGAGATCAAAAAGAGAATTTAAATTCACTTTGGACCTTCTAATTTAATCAAATCTGACCACAAATCCACTTGAAACTATTGTCCTTTTTGAGTGCTTTTACTGTGGCATAAATTTATGCACACCCCCCTATCATTTTTTTGGTGCAGCCAACACACACACACCAGAGTTTCGGGCAAGTGTCATCGCTCAGTGGCATCTCTGTGATGACGCCCGGCTACTGTTCCTACAAATTGCTCACAAGTGGACCACCAACTCACCACACAAAAAAACAACAAAAAACTAAAGCCAAACCCACTATCAACATGCTGTCACATCCTTTTGCAATATCCTTGGGCTACCAGAGAGCATGGCGAATGCCGGCGCTTTGGCTTTTATTGCTTCATTTCGTCTGTGCGATTTGTTTTGATTTCTGCAGTTTGATAACCTTTTGCTGTTGTTTTTGTTATTAGTAATTGTTGCCAATTCCCTGCGGATATGACGTTTTGGTATCCATGTCTCTGGCATTGTTCAACTTGCCACGTTCGCCAGAAAGCCAGAAAGCCAGCCAGCCAGCCGGCCAGCTGTTGCAGCTAGACGGGTGGCGAGACCGACTGCCCCCCTCTCTCCAAACTCTGTTCGAGTCGACCTTATTTCACTGACTTCAATCGACATTTGTTCCTTTCAATCCGGTTTTAGATTTTTGGCAAATGCAAAAACGTGTTAAAGATTGGAGTTGATGGAGAACTTAAGTTTCTTGATGGAAATCAACATTTTAGCAAAGAAATTCTGTGACAGTTGGTTTCTCTTCTTAGGACATTGTCAAGGCTTAGAGACCAGAAATATTACAAAAAACAGAATTATTCGAAAATGAAGAGTTTTAAATTGGATAAATGGATACAGCTTCATGTGCAAACGGTTTTAAGAACCCTGAAACCCATTTGTAGGATAGGATATGCTTAAATTAGACATCGTTTGTAGAAAATAGTTTACCTTGCAGTAATAATTTGGTACAAAACAAAAGAACCCTCGTAATCGGACACATCTATTAGAAATAGTAACACCCAAGCAACATGTGTATATTGTAAATGTTGCTAAGGCACTTCAAAATGTTGCAAACAAAAAGCCAAATAATTTTATTCATTCATTGAACCAGCTCCAAGATTGAGCTGTGCCTGGAACGAATCACTCACAAAATCCTTGTGTTTTAGGGGACTAGCTCTACTTTGTCTAGCAAAACGAGATAATTTGTGAATAAAATGTAGCCTTACTCATACTTACAAGCTATTAGAACGATTTGTACAAAGTGATTGTGTGTAAGATGCATTTCTTTGACTTCTATTATATCCTTGTGGAGGGATATTATTGTTTGTAAGAAGTTGTAACAAGTATTTGTCACCATAAATTATATGTATATAGAGCAGAGATGGGCATGCACACATATCGTCACACTCTTCAGCATACAAGCATGCATACAAGCAATGCTTATAGCGTACGTGTGATTTTGTGCAGTCGGTCGCGGCAGAGGCCCTATGCACACGAGGGAGCGCGTGCATAGGAACGTCGCGACGCGCCCATCTCTGATATAGACTGATCATGCTGTCTAGATATATAAAGATTATCCAATGCCCGCTCAGTATAAGTTTCTCTTTCCTATATAAAATGCTCATTTGAGGGAACCAACTCAATCCGAAAGTTAGATTAATAGTATTTCTAAGATATCTCATAGCTATGGGACAGATCGAACTGAAATATGTATATTTTTAGTATGTTGTTTAATGTATGTTCTCTTTTTTCCAGTATTGTGCTTTCAATTAAGCAAAGGAATCGTAAAAATATTAGTTTCGACTTAAAAAAGACTTCAAATCAAGACTGCAATTCTTAAAAATGTTGAAAAAGGTTTCGGTCCGGATGTTCGAAAGCGTCGTGAAGTAACAGGTTCGCTTCGCGGTCCGGTTCCTCAAGTTATCAAACCTGAGGTTTAGTTTCGGGGCTTGGCTCATAACATTTGAGTTCTTAGAAACAACGTTGATAGATATGACAAGTTTGTGTTGCCATGTTACGACTTGATTATTGAAATATTTCCCTTCTCATACATGTAATATTCCCAGATAAGACAGGACATACAAAACGGAACTGCATTAGATAATGCGCCAACTGATCCAGTACCAAAGAATGATTTCTTTTCTACCAAAATATGAAGAAACTTAAGAAAATTGCCTTAAAAGTCAACTTAATAAGTTGTCTGATTAAAATATGTTTAAAAACAGAATAGGGCCGGCTTGGGTTCAGGCTCGTGAGGTTTTAAATTTAAAAGGTTTATTTTCCGTTTCGATAGACCCAAAAGACACGAATCGATTGGGTTCTGCGGGGTTCGGTTTCGGACTGGCAAGGCTTCCTGACTTGCTACTAATTCCTTTCCAAAGAGTTAAGTTTTGTTTATCAGCTAGAATTCATAAAGCAATTTCTCGTTTTCTATATATAAGTGATTCTCAGACAAGCAAAAGTAAATTGTAAGTTAATCTGTGCCAAATTTTCCAAACTCCCTAAGTCTATATGACATAAAGCTCTAGGAAGAAGTTAACCGAGTTTATTTTGCAAGCTTTTGGTTGGCAGTTGCAAGAGGACACCGGTTCTATATGAAGCGAACATAAACTAGCAGAAATCTCTTGAAAGTACAGGCTAGAGGATTTTTAGACAAAGCCCTTGAGAAATAACTGATCACAGATAGCAGTTACTTTGCTTAGTCTGGTGTGTTAGAGATGGGCTTACCTCAGAACTGTTTAGTACTTCAGTAGCACAACTCAAACTCTAATTCCTATCACCCTCGATCAATAAGTATGCTACAGTTTATTGTCAGCAACTGTCTAACTGCTTGCTTATCAGTTGCCATTCTTGGGATCCTCCAACTGCTTAAAAGCTTGCAAGTCCCTGAGTCCATTTCATCTTAAATTACAACCCTGACACCTTCCAACCTTAATTAAAATTTTGCCATTTAAGTGAAATCCATCGTTGATATGTTAATTGTAAAGTGAATCCATGACAACATATTCAACCGATTTGCGTGTTGTGCATATTTTAAGACCAAGTTTACTGCCATGGCCAGAAGTTCCTAGCCTCTTTGAAGTCTGCACAACGAAACGAAACACTAATTGAACTTACCTTCAGTTGAAGAATCGGAGAACTGCTTGACTTGAACTTGCTGCCCATTGACTTTCCGCCATTCAAATTTAATTGAAAAATATTTGAAAAATTTAATTCTTCTCTATTATTTATTAGCCATGTGAATTTATGGAAATTGCCCGCAACGACACACAGGTTCACTTTTAATTACATTAAAAACTTATTAAATGATAAATGCAAAGTAAACAATGTTGGTGATTTGCATATTTTATTGAATCGAAAAAAAACTCCAATTTGCATTCGCGTGTGGATACTTTTTATGACTTGTTTACGAGCTGCTAATAGCTTAAAGTTGAACTTGAATTATGATTTATTTGTTTTGTGCTTATTTTTTGAAATTGTTTACCGTTGTGTAATGGCGACGGTTAAATGCTACGATAATCGCGTGAGCGCGCGCGCGCCCGATATTCTGTACGATATTCCCTCCAATTGGAACTGCAATGCGCCGGCGCGTCAGTTTCGGTTCGCGTTTGGCCAGCAACTGATTTGGCCACTTTGGCTACAACAAGTTCGGACAGCTTCAAGCCGGGCTTAAAGTTTTGAGTGGATTTGGTGTGCGCTGGTTGGCTGATGGGCCCAAAAGTAGAAACTGGTTTCGATTTGGTCACATGCATGTGTTCTCCCTCTCTCTCGCTCTCTCTCTCTGTCTGTCGGGCTGCTCCGCTTACACTTTGGCCCTCTCTAAAGAGAGATTTATGTGACTAATTGGTCAGCGATCTTCCCCGTTGGCTTTTGAGCAATTAGTTTTGATTCTAATTGGTCATTTGGCTTGGACACCAAACGGGTTTCTGATGGCTGCTCCGATTGGATTATTTAAACAACAGTTACATCACATCTAAGACGAATTGAGTTGTGTATGTTAATTAGGTTTTCGGATGAGCAATGATGTGGAAAGGTTATAGCCATAACTTGGCATAATTTGATTATATTTTTTTGTTGGCTGTTAAATTTGCTTAAACAAGGCTGGGATCTTGTTCGAGTTTTAATTAACAATTGAATTGTTAAAATGTGTGATCTTGTTCTAATGTTGAAGTTAATCAAGGGAAAACGAATTGCAATGGGAATAGTGCTGCTTTAGAGGTGGCTGAAAGCGAAAAAAAGTAGGGAATTGATCGATTTATAGAGGAGATCTCTGGGTGAACTGGTCGATCTCCCGAAGGAGAGTAACACAGCTGGGCTAAGGCTGCAGGGGACTCAACCTAGCAATGTTTTATGTCGCAGGATGTAACTGAAAAGCCACACTCACACTTATATGTGCATTGTACTTGCTTGACAAAGCTTATCACCTAACTAATTGAAAATATGTCATATCTCCCACAGTTTTAAAGATAGATTCTTACCTTCTAGACCCCAGGGATGCCCACATGCTATACGCATCGCCCGTTTTTGCAGCTGCTGCTTTATGCATAGCCATTCCAATATTGCAACAACAACTTCGAATGTGTTTCTGTTCTCTTTTCCTCTGCCTTTTGCAGAATTGAACACAACTACAACTTATCATGCGTTTGTATATGCAACTTTTGTTGTAGTGCTTCGAATGATTGCGTTTGCATCAGACCATATATGGATTACTCTTTCGTTTTCTTTTGGTAGTTGTTGCTTCAAAAATTGGCTTGCATATATACTGTTGACTTCGTCAGCATTAGGTGCTCTTGGGCAACGCAGCTCTAGACATCAGTAATCAGTAAACCATTAGTTCAACAATTCTTCAATTAGTTTCTTGCCTTTGGAAGTGTCTAGAAAGGAAAGAAAGTCAAGAATATTAAGTTTAAACAGTTCAATATGCCAGAAACATCTTGATTGAAGTACAAAAGTCATAAGTCAAGAACTTCTTGTAGAATTTTTTACTTTTCCGATTCCCTAGATATAGTTTAAAAGCTTTTAGAACGATGTGTCACCTAATCTGGCAAATAACAGAGTAAATTCTAAGTTTATCTGAGACATAGCAGCCATCTAGCAGTTGTGTAGTCGGTCCTTGGAGTTTAGAATAAGCCTGTATTTTACTAAAATAAGACCTTTATGTGATTGGTCTATGTTCGAATAAAGCCCTGGTTGGTTTAGTGTTTAAAGATACTCGTAAAAATGAAGAAGCTCCAGCTAAAACATGTACAAGCGAAGGGCCAACGAATTGGGGGGAAACCCCAAGTAGCGAAATTCGCAACTGAGATGCAAATACCATGTGCTGGATGATAGCCAGCTCGCACAATGCAAGGGCGGTGGTGGGTGTTATTGCAACGGAAGAGACCGACAAGCGGTTGTCATTGAATTATCGGGCTAAATAAGAAGAAAATTAAGAAGAAATCTCCTTGAAATGAAACTATTAACAAAAATTTCTTTAAAAATCCCTTAAATAAACCCCTTTTATACCTAATTCTTTTCTGTAGTGGTCTTAGACTAGTCCAGTTTTATGATAAACCCCTATCCTGACTTATAAACGAATCCCTCTCGAGCTGTTTTGCAATCTAGGAGTTACATTGTCACAGGAGATAAGCCCATATTTAGTTTGTAGAACGATTTCTGCTACAGTTAAGAATGTTTTTATCTCAAGGAAGAAAATATCCGAGTTGTATACATACTTGATATAGAAATGTTGAAAAAATCTTGGATTTATTTTCTATTTTAAGATGATTCGCTAGTAAAGTAAGAATACGGGATATGAAAGAAGCTATACGGATGATTCTAACTAACATTTCAATTCAACTAAAGTCCTTTCTAATACTAACGCTGCCTATAACCTTGTCTCATAACTCTAAATCAGCGATGTTCACCCATAGCCCCCAGGAGCCGAACACTTTCGGTAATTCACGCCGAATGCTTGCCGAAGTAATGCCTCAGTGAGTGTCGGAGAGAGACAGAAAGCGTCAGAGAGCCTCTCTTCTTGAACATCGCTGCTCTAAATAGTCGGTCAAGAGAGAAGCTCTTATCAATTAGGACCTGTCCTACTTCAAACAGATATAATATATCCCTTGCTACTCTTCAGAGATATATGACAATTGTTAAGGCACTTCGATTAGTGGTTAACGTGACTTTCAACATATGTTTTTTAACTGATTCCAGAATATCTTTTGCTTCAAAGGTTTAAGTATTCATTTAACTGCTTCCTACTTCATCAAAGCCTAAATCATTTCCAGTTTGTGGCCTCTTCTCAAAGTATGCAATTCATACGCCTTGAATCAGTCCAAAGAAAGGTACTTACAATTTCTAGCACTCTCTTTTTTGGGCTGGACGATTCAATTTCTCGTGTATAATTCGACCAAAGTAGTTCAACAAATTAAATCAGCAAATCATATAATTGTGATCACCCCAGAGACGTAGCAACAAACTGGCAGCCAGCAACAACTGCCGAGGCAAGCAGCAACAGTTGCAGTTGCTTCCGCGGCAGCAGCAGCAGCGGCAGCAGCAACAACACGCCGGGTATTTAGACACAAGCAAACAGCAAACAGCAACAATGCCCAGGCAAGCAAATAAATCGTGATCACCTGGTCAAGACGGGGCCCTCGCCGGGTGTAGGTGGAGCTGAGGCGGGCATCATGCAAGCTGGGGCAAGTCTGTGAGTCTGTGGAGTCTGCAACTTGGCAACTCAAACTCAACTCCTTTTTAACTCCTGCAGCAATAAATGTAGCGCTTGTCTAGCTGATAAAGCCACACAAAGAGCGAAGTGATCTACTAACAGCAACAACAGCAACAGCAACAACAACGAGATCATGTTTGTCGTGTCATACGAAAAGAAAAATGCCCCAGCCTGGTGGTGGGTAGTTGGAACCAACCGATCGCATACACAACACGCTCGCTCTTCCTCCTTCTTTTCGCTTCATCGTCGTGGTGGGGCATTCAAATTTGGCGCTTGAATTTGTTGCAAGTTCAGAGTTGAAGCTGCAGCTGGAACAGAAACAGCGGGGAGTCGTCGCCACAACAACAGCCACAATGCATGTCGCTGAAATCGAAATCAAGATCAGAACATAGAACGCTGCAGATCAAAATCAGCAACATCATCGGCCACGCCGCACGTATCAAATGGGAATGGGAATCCTCATGTGAGTTCGTGACGCACAATGTGGTCATGGGCCAACGAGATACGGGCTCGCTCTCTGCACCAATTTGATTCTAATTGTTGGCCGGGCTGAGCGGCTGCCGCTGCTGCTGCTGCTGTTGAGGATGATCATCATCATCATCATCATGCCCCAACCGATTTGTGTTCACAGTTCGTGGTCCGCAGGTCCGCTAGCCATTGTTTGCCATTTGGCTCTTTGGCGCTTCATTCGCCTATCAGTCTCGTCTAATCGGCGTATCAACAGTTGATTTGATGCGTTTGGCAAGGCCCGCACCAAAGTGAAATTCCGTTAAAGGCAAATCCATTGAGGTTAAGGAGTGTGAAGAAGGGCAAAAGACGGAAAGAAGGTGGAAAAGTATCTACAAAGTATGGAAATGGGGGACAATAAAAAGAGGGAAGCTATTGAATAGTTATAAATAGTGGAAAGAAGAAAGAAATGTGGAGTGCAATAACGCCCTTGGGCGTTATAGCAAAAATAACTAAGCTAGGAAATAAGGTAATAAGAGAGATGCTTTGTAGACCGACTTTTTGGACATATTGAGTAGTTCACTCCAAATTTCTTTCCCCCCCCCCTTTTCTCCGCTCACCTTTGCTGTAAAACTTAACAAAATGAAGTAACTGACACACATTTCGTGCCAATTTAATGCCCCATCAAACAAAACTCAACCTCCCAACTGCTCGGTGGACAGGCTAACAGTGAACTTTCGGGTATCTTTGCTTTTTGCCTGATTATCAACAGCAACAATAGCAACAACAGCAACGGCCAACAGCCAGCCACAACATCAAACATATGCGCTGATCAAAGCTTGAGCAGATCAAGATCAAGCAGAGATCAACCATCAGGCGAAAAGGCAAACAACAAACTGCCGGCCACGATCCGATCCACAACAACTGGAACCCTGGATGGGGGCCCCAGCATGTGAGCGCTTTCAAATTGTTTCAAGTGTGAAGATCAATTTCATGGCGCATTACCAGAGCAAAGGCTTCTTCTTCTAGCCCGGTCACCACTCTTCGAGTTGGCTATCCATGCCCATTTGCATGAATTTGAATACAATTGACGAATTGTACATTTGGTTATTTGTCTGTTTTTTGTGTGCGCCGTTTTTCGTTTGTCTGATCTATTATAATCTGTGGCCATTGTTTGCGGTGAGAAATTTTCAAGCTGAGAGTGTGAAAATGAACAAGATGTGCACCCTGGGCTGGCATATGAAATGGCGTGTCGGGAATTGATCCATCATTGGGGGCCCCGGCTGAACTTTAGCCGGTAATTAGATAAAATGCAAATGTCAACGGGAAAGTTCATTGGACCCACTCATAATCGCCGTCGATAATTTATTGGTTACGCGAACCATTTCGACAGCAGCCCCAGCCGCTGCAAGTCCAACTCCCCCAAACTAATCAGATTGACCCACTAAACTAGTCTGGAGTCCATGCAACCCGTCAACATTATTATTTGGCTTGTTAACTTGTCTGCACGAAATGACATTTTACAGCTAAATTTGCCGTCTGGACAAGATTTCCCAATGAGAGCGAGTCGAGAGCCGCGGCCTAACGACGCGACGCGACGCTGCAGTGCCGAAGATGTCCAACATTGATTTTGCAAGATCTGAGAGTCAGGCCCTGGCAGCTTCTGTCTGAACTCATTTAGTCTCCCTCTAACGAGCCCCAGCGAAGAGAAGTGAATGATTCTGTGTGAGCCTGTTGCCGTTTCGGTTTCGTTTTTGGCCAAATAAATCATAGTCGTCATTCGGTGCTTTTCAAGTGACAGGCACCAGCGATGAAGTCCTGCTTGGGTCGGTGGTGGGTGGGGAGGGGTGGTTGGGGGAAATATATGGACCACGACTCTGGGTTAAAATGGCAAGCAAATCAGTGTCTCATTAGTAAATTAACACTACCCAAAAAAGGGAATGCTGGGCTTAATGGTTAAAGGAAATACCCTTACTTTGGAGTTGGTATTTTGAGATTATTCTCAGACACTTTTAGCGAATTTCAGGATCGCCTCTAAAACAAGTACCATAGGACCGGAGAATTCTTCTAAGCGGTCTTTGAGCGACTCTTAAACATTTTCTATACCACTTTTAAGAGATTCCGACTTGCATCTTTGACGAATGGTAACTACCAAGGTTCTCTGCTAAAGCTTTTAAGTGGTTTCTTAACTAAATATAAGAAAATTACTAGTATTTCTTGAAGGATCTCTGACTAAATAAACATTTTCTAATCGATTTCTTAGCAACACCGTTTGCTGAGCGACCTACCGACTCTTTATGGGCTTTGTAGCTGCAAAGCTAACTATAACATTTTTAGGGAAACTGAACTTACTGGAGGGTTTTTGATTGATGAATTCTGTAATTTTCATGAATTTTGTTTTGAAACTGAAGCTTTTTTCGTACTAAATTTGGTTCTTATAGGCAAGAGGAAGAATAAGAAGTAACTGAGCTGAAAAAGTTGATTCAAAAACCAAGGCTTTAGTAACTGGGCATCAAAAGTTCATTCTTAGATCAAAGAATTCCCACTTTTTCTAAAACTTTCATTCGTGAAGTAGTTCTGACATTGAACATTCATGATCTAATTCTTGATCTAAGTAGAAAATTGACTATTTGTATACTCTGTTCCACAAGGGCTCAGAGTTGATTAAGTTTGTTCAAATGTATGTAATAACCAGAGGGAAGGAAACATCTCCGACCATTTAAAGTATTCTTCGTCTGCATTAAAAGTGCCTTTGTCTGTCTATCAGTTTGCCGACTCAGAGATGTAAAGAAATAGAGTTTAGAGTTTACTTAAAGGCAAGTCAAATTAATTTTCGTCATATCTCCCATAATCTAAAAGGTAAATAGCTCGAATCTTGTAGGCATTTATAGTTCTCAGCATAACTTATCGATCCGTCAAGGAAATGGTAAAGATCGGATGAAAGATGGTCGAGTTATAAGGCAAAGAGAGCATTATGCTGGGCAGCACCGGCCGTAACAGAGATGGGCAGCACTTCACACCCTTATCTTCTTAAACTCGGAAATGTGTAAAACATCCCTGCAGTTCTACGTTTCAGTACTGAATTTGTCAGGGCTGATTCAGGCCTGAACAGTAGGAATAGCTGAATTTCATGCCTGAATTAAGGCATGTTTCAGTACTTCTCATGAAACTCACCCATGAATTCAGCCCTGAAATCATGCCTAAAATCAGCAGAGGTCATGACGTAGTAGGACATGCCTGTGTTAAGTTCATGGCTGAAACTCATATAAGGGCAGGCCTGAATTCATGACCAGCCCTTCCATTTCAGGGCTGATTCAGCTATGATTCAGGTCTGAGCCGAACTGAAGGGATACTTTGGAAAGTACAGAGTATTCTATTGTTGTGCTAGACTGACTTTCTTAATTATTATTAATGAAATAAAGCTAAAAGTGTGACCATTCAAGATTCCTTAGGGTGATATTTACCTGATCTTGTGCAGGGCCACTTGAGTATCTTTGAAGCCGTAAAGTATGAAGTAACTATAGCTAGACACTTCTGAGCCCAAATGCACTATAAGAGATCGTTCCTCTAAAGCTGTATTTCCACTTGTCGAGATCTCATATGAGATGGTTGAAAAATACCACAGTTTACTGTGAGTTGGGTGGCAAAAAACTTACGAGAGAAATCCGATAGCCTACTTCTCATGCAGCCTTTGTCCAGATTGTCTATTTCACTGGGCCGATATCTCTTTTGAAATACTTTTGTAAGAAATCAGTTAGGTGAGGTCAGCATAAGGGGCGGAGATACTTCAGAGTGTCACCTAAGCCACACTGAACCGACTTTCAATCGACTTTGAAAGCCACTCTGCTGGTATGACTATTCATTTTTAAAGAGTTCTAAACTGCAAAAGATGGAAGGAGATGCTGTGCAGCTTTGGAAGCCTCTCGGGTTAGGTCTAGTTATTTGAAAGCGATTCCAAAATGACTTCAAGTTGCTCTGCGATCCATTTAAGTAACCCAGAGAGGGCCTAGAGCTAGTTGTAAGCGTTCCCGAAGAGATTCCGAGCAGATAAACGATTCTCTCAGCGACCCTAAAAAGGGCCCCCGACTTCAAGATTTTTACAAAAAGAACCTTACAAAATGGTAATGAATTCATTTTGTACACAACTTTATCAATAAAAAACCTCTAAAGTGATTTTTGAGAGATTTCGTGTAGATTTCTAAGAATTGTATGTAATCTGAGCGACTCTCAAGTTTCTTTGGCGGCTAAGTGACTAATACTTCGACTGAATGTCTTATGGCTCCTGATTTATTGATAGAGGATGTATCCTTAGCCGCATTAATTTGACTCCCAAGCGAATGAGTCAGCGTTTTCTAAGAGTCCAGAGCCTTTCCTTTATACTAATTCAAGTTTAAGCGAGTCCGAAGCTACTCTGAGCGGCTGAGCAGTTTATGCCAGACTGCGACTGACAAAGCAACTGATGAGTGGTTCTAAGCAAAACTACAGAACTAGTCCTTATTACTTAGAAACTCTGAGAAGCATCAGGATTTCTTTTGTGCGGCATGTAGTTAGCGAATTGTGAGCTACCTATAAACTATTTATGTATAGGTTGATCTTCTAAATGAATGTGGGGTTTCTAAGAGTCTTTTAGAAGCCCCCCGATTTTATTTCAATTTAGAGAGTGTCTACTGGCTTGAAAGCGACTTAGCCTCTTCAGAGCCACTTTTGCCTGAATTTATAGTTATTCTTCCCTATTCCAATTCACTTCTAGATGGCAAACACTTTAGTTTCATAGGGCATCAACTCTCCACTGAATGCCACACGAAGGCTCCAACTCCCAGCTAAGAAAAAAACACAAAAAAATCTCAAAAATATCGCCAAAGTCATAAATTAAATTTTTTGACCAAAAAAGCAAAAGGGTGAAGGCAACAAATTGTTCGGCCAGGGCATAGGAAAACACCTCAAACAAAATGCCTGGAAGCCAAACAACAGCACCAACAACAGGCAACAGGCAACAGGCAGCTGGCAAGAAATGTGGAAAAGCTCAGTTCAGTGTTGTTGGTGGACTGCAGCAGACGGCTAAATGATCAATCGTCGCGATCGACGGCACGTTTATGCCTGCTGTTGTTGTTGTTGCTGGCGACTATTACTCATTGTGATATGGGTTATTATGTAATGCGATTGATATTTGAAATTACCCACTGTTTAGTTGGCTAATTAACTACCAACATTATATATAATTAGCCCATCCATTATGGCCAACTAGTAAATGCCAACAAAGTTTTTGGCTAAGTTTAATCATTTAATTGAATTTTGGACAGTAAACACCTACACAAAACCTTTTCACTTTCAATTTTCGGCAAATTAATTTACCTAAAATGCCAAACTGATTGATTTGCATAGCGCAGAAGTTGTCCAATATCAATTAGGCTCCCCGGGAACTTGGGGTGCTCGGCTGATTTGTATGAAAAATCACAGTTAATCATTCACAGCCTAAAATGAACAACGTGGATGATAAGCATCCAGGTGGGGTAGGGGTAGTTTCCACGGGTAGCGGGTGCAGGTGTAATGGCCAGGAATAAATAACTGAAGAAGGGTTAATGCTTTTCATTAAAAGCTTCTTAACATCACGGCGTTTGTTTGCCTACAAAAGGATAAAAGGATTTGCTTCTGGGAATTTGGAAATGAAAATTGAATTCAGGGTCTAACTTTAAGTCCTGCTACACACACACACACACACACACACACCAATCAATAATTAGGGACTACAGCAATTGAGAGTGGTGGCAGGCTAAAGATCACAGGTTTTTAACCCTTTCACTATATGTCTCGATATGAATACATAAGCAGGCAGCAACAGCAGCCCCCTCCAAACTGGCTCAACACAAAAGTCACTCATACGCTCCGTCGGCTCTCTCACGACTGCGCTGTCTCTCGCTCCCGCACACCAAGGCAGCATTTTGAGTGCTTTTCCGCTCAGACAGAATGTCGTCAGTTGCCACTGGAAAGCCGCTGAGTGAGTAGGTTCTTTTCTTGTTCAAATTCTGGCTTTTCCGACGGCTGGCATATTTCGCCTCAGTGTTTAGGAGTTTGTTTCCTTTTCACAAATGCTTACTGATTTTTTTATTTTGGGTCTGGGGAAGGGGAAAGAGCCGCCTTAAGTTGGATTTTTAATTTATTTTCCTTGCTGCTTCCTGCTTGCTTGGACAGAAAAAGGGCTCGCCTTTTGTTTTTCCTTCGCTGGCTGTTTCTTTTGGCTCGTCTCCCTCTCCCGTTTGGCTGATGGTAACATTTCCGTTTTGTATTTGCTCAAATTTGCTTTCAGCCTATGTTTTTTTTTTCTATTTTAGGATTTGATATGCAGATTTTTCTAGCACTTTGCTTTGTTTTTAAATTGGGATTTGGGTGAGAGGGATAAACAAAATTTGTAAGCTGGGAATGTCCTTTATGAGTTAAGTTAGCAGTGTGATGGCGCATTTGCTTCTGAAAGTAAGATTTCGTTCCTTTTTTGTTCTTACTTTTTGCATTAGCATTAGAAAAACTGTTAGATATAAACTTTACCAAAGAAATTCTTTGAGAATTCCTGAGAATTTCATAAAATGTAAGAAATATTTTAATATCTCAGCTTCAAGACTTCTTGAACTTAATAAACAGGATCTAAGTATGAATTAATATCTATCCTGATATGGTATTGTACTCAGTCAGTTATAGGCAGTGGGTAGTCCTTGTTTTTCAAGCCGAACAGAATTCTGGAACTTTTGAAGAGAAATCGAAGTTCAAAGTTCATTACAAAATTGCATAAAATGTCATTAAAATGAAGACCAGACCAACTATCTTATCGATTGAATCAACAAAATGTCAGCAAAGGCTCACAAACACCCTACCTTATATGGGGAACTAGAGTGTTCCCATAATTTTCAGCTTGGAGCAATCCCAGAAAGTTTAGCAGAAGATAATTTATCAAAAAACTAAGAAAGAACAGCCATTTTGCGAAAAATACTAGCACTGTGCTATTACACCAAAAACTTCTAAGGGACTTCTTTAAGCCTTACTTCTTACCCAGTTTATGAAATTAACCCTAGGTTCACGCTGTACTGACACTTTTGTATCCGCAACACACAGCGACTTCATTTGAACTCATTTGGGAAGAGTTCAAGTTCCAGAAACTTCCTTTTAGTCATACAATTGCTTAAGATACAAGAAGGGGGTCAAAACCACATTGAATAGCTGTGTACTTTTATTAAAACTGATATTTATCTAGGCCTAGATGGCCTATTACATGTCCCTAGAAGATGGTACTCCACAGCCAAGGTACCGCGAAATGGAGATCCATTCTAAGATTCACTCATACTTAATACTTTAATACATCGAATGAAATTTAAAAAGTTTCACTTTACCAATGGCTAATTTTTCCATCATTTAAGTTCCAAGGTTTTCGGATGAAGATTCGCACCTTATTTCAGGATCATTTACTACAGATTTTGAAGAGAAATCCAATCAATTTATTAAATTTATAAGATCTTATTTGGAATTTCTTCATATTTTAAAAGTCTTAAGTGCGAGTTCACATTTTGGATATGAATTTATGCATCACATTCTACCGAAAGTTATATAAAAGGCATATTTAAGTTATGTAAAATAGTTGAGAGCTTTCTCATTGGTATTTACTTCACAGGTGGTGCCAAAAAGACTTTAAAGAAACCATTTTTTATTTGATATACCGTCCTATCGCACAGCAAAGTACACACACTACCCGCGGCACCACAACTCTTCATTTAACATACTCAAAAGGCCTTGAATTTCGGTTGATGGAGAAATATACTTCTAAATTTCGGTTCAGAACCGGTTCAAAACCGGCTTGGAGCCCTGTTAAGTGAGAACTCCTATATATACCAAATTTCAAAGAGCTGTGGTGGCACATTTTAATAACTAGGAAAACCTAGAGAATTATCATAAAAAAAAAACGCTCTAAAGGAACTCGAGCTTATAGAACAAACAGATATGTATATCAATCAAGTTTTTACCAACATTTTAAGTTTGTTAATAATCTTTAAGCCCACTTTTTTCAAGGACTGTAACCTATCAAGCGCCTAAAAGCAGACTACAAAGTGTACTTCGAGCCTTAAAGGGTACACTCTATTCTCCATTGATCAACTACTACATAAAATACTATAATATTTCGCTTTTGTTTTGTTTGGCATAAAGTCATCAAGCAGTTTTCCATTTTTATTCCCTAGAAGTTTTCCCTTTTCTGCATCCATTCAGAGGGCCTCAGCTTCGCTGTGTTTGCGAGGCGTTTTCTAGCAATTAAGTACATTTTATGCACATATACACATAAATTTAAATTCCCTGCCCCTCCCCAACTCTCATTAGGGTCCAGCTCCTCTGCTAAAAAAAAAAACATAGCACAAGTAAAAGTTTCCAACCAGTCCCCACTCCTCTTTCTCCTCATCCTGTCGCACAGGATACACAGATATATGCTTATACTTGTACATATGTATGTACTCATATACAATATCCCCATGTATGTACCAGGCACGAATACGAATCAGGCACCGGCAACGGCTCCATCTCCACGTATGAGTGGTGCAATGCGATTGCGAGTTGTACTCGTCATATACGTGACGTCGACAGCGACGCTGGCTGCTCAGTTGGCGTCAGCTTTTACTCAGCATTTATTCGTTTAGGTTGCTTTTTTTTTTCTTTTTTGGGCGCTCGCTTCCAGCTCCAAAACACTGAGCAGGCAAGAGAGAGAAAGAGAGAGAGTGCGGCTCACACATACACATACATGCGCATGTGTTGCTGCATACGAGTTGGCGTGTGTGTCTGTGTGTGTGTGTGTATGTTTTTTATTTCCTTTTGGCGCGTGTTGTTTTTTTTCTGGGTGTTGTTGTTGTTGTTGTTGTTTTGCTCCCCAGTTTTTAGACTCCGCCTTTTTTGTCGTCTGCATGTCTCTGGCGCTGTCTCTGTGCCCCCCCACCTCCCACAGCGCCCTCCCCCACAACGTTCGTACTTTTTACTGTTGTGGGATTTTTAAGCGTCGTCGTCGTTTGCCTGTGGAAGGGGGGTGGGGGAGAAAAGTGGGCGGCATTGGGCGGTGAAAGAGTGAATGCGAATGTGAGAGCTGGGGCTTCGTTTCGTTTCGTGTGATTTATTCTCTGTACTCGTTGCGTACTTATGCTTACTTGCTGTGTGTGTGTGTGTGTGTGTGTGTGTGGGGGGCTCATTCTCATCCATTCGTTTTTTAAGTTAATGTGTTGTTGGGGGCGCTGGAGTAGGAGGAGGAAAGGGGCCGCTCTCAACGAACGGACGAATGAAAAACGAATGAGTTTGTTGTTGCTGCATGTTTAGGTTTATTTAGTATGTATGTACATACGTCTGCTGCTGCTTTATGTATGTACCCACTCTTTTTCTTATCGCACACATACATACATGCCCATTTATGTGAGCTTGAGGCACTAATGGGTTCATATGAGAGGATAACGTATAGGCTATATTCTTGGGACCTGACAAGTTACGCATACGTCATGTGGCACCCTAAGTGATATAAATTTGCTGGGTAACTCTTTAAATCAACTCATATTGCACACAATATTTTAGTTAGTTTCAATAAATCGAGGGTAGATTGAACAGTAATTGAGTTGTCTTTAAAATGTTGTTAGGTTAAGGTCTGTAAGCAGTTGTAAAGGCATTACCTCTCTACTTTATATTTTATATGAATTAAGTTATTGTTGTAGCGCCTTTTCTTTAGTTTTTTTTGCCCACTGCTGCTTTAGCAGTATTTATACAGTGACAGATAACACTAATTTCTTTACAGTACTTCAGGGCTTATGACAAATTCATTTGAAAACTCGAGTTTTTTGCATATATCAAACATTTTTCTGAACATCTTTGTCAAACAAAAAGTTAAACAATTTAATTAAATAAAAAATAGTTTTCTTATTGACATAGACTACAACTGAAGAGCAGCAAACACTTGACTCCCTTTGGCCAAAGTCACAAAGAATATGAAAAACCCTTCACTGAACCACTTCTAAGGGTCCACAAAAGAGTTCTCTCTTTCACAAAGGTATCAAATAATATTTGTATAGACAGCGAGACAGAGGGATGGGATGGGAGGGAGGTAGGCAGGGCAGGAAACTGAACCACTTAGAGAAATATGACAAAAAAAAAGGAGTCAACAAAGTAAACTGCAGTCAGTTTCATAATAAGCTCAGCGACCAAGTCAACATCAAATATTTATTATTAAAGCAACAAGAAAAACGGTCAAGGAAATTTGTTAAATTAATTTTAGCCAAGGCCAAGCAGAAAGCATAAGAAAGGAAGGAAGTTGAGAACCAGGTCAGTTTAAGGTCATTCACACTCCTCCGTCGTTGACCTCGCGACGGCCACGGCGACGGCTACTTTATTACTTTAAGATTTCGCCTTGACTTTGAACAACAGTTTGCCTTCATTCTGCTGGCGTAAGTTTTTCTCAGCTTTTCTTTTCTGTTATTTTTTTTTTCTTCTTCTTCTTTCACATAATGGCCAAAAGCCACGTGAAGTTGTGGGGGTACAAAAACTTTAACTGGTGGGGAAGGGAGGCAGTTAGCTAGATGCCCAATTTCAATTTTCATTCAAACTCTTTGGACATTTTGTTTGACATCAAATCCATAAATTTCCTACAGTCACGTGTCAAGAGTTACTCTCTCCCTCTCTTTTGCTTTTGATAGAAGTGCAACCAATTTGATTTGCATATTTTTATTTTGGAAGCCTTGACACTCGAGTCCTATGTTTTGGGGGATGAGACCAATTTCCCTCGTTTTCATTTTTTTTTGTTGATTTTTACTGACTATTGTTATTACTTTTAAATTTTTGCTGGATTTTCGATTTGATTTGATTTTTTGGGACACGTGTGCCAAGTACTTCGAGCTAAGTAAGTGGCTAAGTGCTGGAGAAGGGAAATGGAGTCGGGTGTTTATCTATACAGAGGTGATATTCTTTCTGAGAGAAAAGTTGAGCGGTTTTTGGGGTCTTTCATATAAAGTCGCAGTAAAAGTAGAAGATGGTTTAAAAAACGAAACCCAGACCAAAACTCGCTAGCAAAGTTAAAGAAATTGACCCTGAATGACGCTAATTTAACGAGGCATCAGCAACTCAGCAGCAAAGGTTGTATAATTTAAACTTTACAACGAAGTTTAGCATTCATAAGTAACATTTAGAGGTATTTTGGTTCCGGTAAAGGAGCTGAGATGCTCTAATTTCCTAACAATCTGCCTTTCCATTGCGATCGGCCCTTAACTCTTCAAGCTGAAAGTGTTTCTTAGTGCTACAACCAGCTTCTGCCATTGGCTTCTGTTATTCAATCCCCCTAGTTATCTATTCAGCCTGTTTTGCCCTAATAGTTTTCCCCTCCTCTCCCATCAATTTATGCAAAATCCCAAATCATTTGCCATTCGCCTTCTTCAACTAGCACTAATATTGTATATTGAAAATGTTAATGGCAGCGCCATCTAGCGGCCCGAACTACGCCGGCTGTCGCTCAAATTCACAAATCCAATTGATTTCAACCAATTTCTCAAACTCCAACAACTCAGAGAAGACAAAAGAAGCAGCAAAAAAAAGAGGAGAATACGTGCCGCAGGCGGAAATAAAAAAGAGAAGACGAAAAATAGCATAAAATCAATTGAAAAACTTTTGCCACCGAAAGAAAATCTCACGCCCACACCCACTTCCACATCCACACCCGCTCTCCAGCAACCCCAAGTTCTATGTATGGCCGCATCGCATGAGTGACAAAGAAATGGGAAAAAATTGTGAACTAAATCCCCGCCGACGACGCCAGCTTGGAGTGTTCTCATTGGCCGTCGTCAAAACACATGGACATGGATTGTCAATGGAGTTGCGTATCCAAATGGGCAGCTCCGGGCGCTGTACATATGTACATATAGCGTGGGATGAGGCGGCTGCTGCCGCCGACGCTGTGCAGAACAATAAGCGCAAATGTAACAAATAAAATGCAAAAGATGCGAAATAAAAAATGACATTTCGTATACAAATCGAAGAGAGGCAAAATCGAGTCGAGCGTCGCAAAAGGCAGCAACTGAATTGAATATTTAATGGCAGCCAACTGCTCCGCGGAAAAGCGCGAATGGTGGGTGGGGGAGTGGGGTTTGGGGGGGTAGTGGAAGGGCACCGGGGTTTCTGTGTGGTTACGTTGGTGAAATGTGCGCCTTGACAATTTCATGTCGGCCGTCGCCTTTTGTCTTGTAAATGCTTTTTATTGAATTTCCCTTAACTGCGGTTAAGTCTGCGCCTATTTGTGGAAAGTGGATTTCGGTTTAGGAAATGAGCAAATAGATAAATGGAATCAGATATATATATTAGAAAAATATGGGAGATCTGTTTAGAAGATAGCAAAAACAAATTTAGACGAAATTGCTGGCCTGAGTGTCTTGCAGTTAGGCATGAAATGGAAGCGACATCGCCTGCATTCGCCTACTTATAAAAAAACGCTATATAAATAACAAATATTATTGAAAAGGAATAAGATAAACAAGTTCGAGCACCCAAAATGTGGAAAAACATTCAGTTTAAGCTAAAAATTATATCTTCTGCATCACCAGAGTTCAATTTGGCCCTGTTCGACTTTGATATACCCGTTACACAAGGAAAGATGTAAAGAAGGGCTAACAGAAAAGTGTACAAAAGCCATCCCTTATGTTAATTAACAGTTCATTAACATTAATGTTAACATAATAACATTATGTAAGCAAAAATCGCTTGCTGGTGACCAGATATGAGAGATATCCGTACTAAAATCAATCAGAAACGATGTCTGAAGTCGGTTAATCCCGGAATTTTTCTATACCGGATATCTTGGCTTGACTTGCCCAACTTTTCTTGGGAGGGCTTGATTTAGGCTTATTTGAACAACCCATGGTATCGATGTTACCTTGTTTCTCGAACTCCTGATCACTCTCTAGGCCTGATATTGATTTACTTAATTTTATCTGGAAATCAGCTAAGTGCAAGAATGCCCATGATAAATGTGAGCTCTATATTCGATTTAATTGGAAAAGTATTGCTTCAAAAAGGCCCAAGATTGACTTGTGCTCATTTGAAGTAATCCCAAAATAAGCTGAACATTTTCATCTCTAGATCATGAGTTACTATATTCTTCTACCCCCTGTTCTATCTTTAATAGACCTTGCCCATTGCCTACAAGTCATCAGCTGCCTTCTCATGTCAGCATGGCTTTGACTGTTTGGGAATTGCGGAGACACAAACAATCTAACGCCAAGCGATATGTGTGTGTGTGCCCATTTAGCCTTACTGTATTGGTAGGAGAAAGAGATAAAGGGGTTTTGTTCCACGTTTCTTTTCGCTCCTTAGCTTTGACATAGGAATTCATTACTTACTTCAACCTCGAGTCGGTAACATTTGATTTTTAAGTACGAATGAGAGCTTAAGATAAGCCTTTTTTAGATTGATATACGAATTTCTGGATTTTTGTTAAGCTTGATTGGTATTCCTATGCTCTAGCAACAGATTTGGGATACATAACTTAAGCCCCAGCAATATAAGTAAACCAAAAAGTTCTTCCCCGATGTTTTGTGTTTGTTAACCGCGTCCCCAATTTCTCCAACATACCTCTGCACTCAATCTTCTTAAACCACCCTCCTAGCCCAGACAACTAGATGTTGTACAAACTGCCTGCTTATTTCTAAAGAATTTGCATATCAAGCAATTTTCAATCTTCTTGGGTTAATTTCTCGCCTACAAAACAAATGCCCAGACGGAGAATCAAATGTGGCACAAAAAATGCCCAGGCAGTTCCATTTGAGCCAGAACGGGCTAAGGAAAGGGTCAACGTGTGCTTAGAGTAGCCTCTGCCAATTGTTTGGGTCTCAGTTACAATTTGCGGGAAACGTGCAACGGTCGTCTGTGGAGACGATTACAGTGTGTAATGCACTTATTGTCGAATAATGTGGCCTGATCTAAATATGCCGGGTAAATTGTGCGACTCCAAATGGAAAACACATGCCACAGTCCGACACTGACGACCGGATCACGGCTCCAGAGGGGTAATATGTGTGTGTGTGGCATGTGTCCGTGTCTGTAACTGGAACTCGTGGCACTCGCTACGATTTCTCGCTTAAATATGGCAATTGCCCTTGATTATGCCTTATGGGGGCAACAGGGCAACGAATTGATCAAAATTTTTAATAACTCGTGCAAAAAAACACAGAGGACGTGAGCCGAGAGAAGAATACAGATTGGAGAAACCAAAAACAAAAAAACAAAAAGCGAACTGAATACAAAAAACCCACCAAGTGTCATGTTGACATTTCACGCATTTGACAGTTTAGCAGTGTCAACCGCTAACAAGGGCAAAGCAAACAGCAGTAGAGCAGTTTTTCCAGCGGTTTTTCCAGGACATTGCCAAAATTTGCAAATCCCACGCGCACACACACACAGAGAAAAGAGCAGGGGGCTGGGGATGAGGGTGGCTGTGTGCAGATTTTGGTTGGTTGCACACGCTTTCGCACACTTTCACCAGAATGTCAACTAAGGACTCGCCCCTTGGCAAAATGTTTTTATTGGAATTTTATTTTATTTCATTGGATTTTGATGGTTTCATTGTCTGTGCCGCAGGGGGGTGGGGTGTTAGAGGGGAAGGGAAACGTGCTGTAATGGAGTCACTGCCAGGCGACGATGCAAGCGAAATGCGTATGCAAATTTGCCAGTGGAGAGAGGGGGGAATGTGTGTGTGTGAGTGTTGTGCGGGGGTGTATGGAAAAACAACACACGCACTCGCCTGGCATTATAAGAAGAAAGTTGACATTTAGGGCTAATGAAGTCAATTGCTGTCATTTATCTCTGTTGTTGTGGTTTTTGCTGTTTATCAGCGGGGCGGGGTTTAGGAGTAAGTGAACAAGTCAGCCTGTAATTATCTAGTTGCTCCTGCTTTGTTCAATGTTTCAGTTGCTCACTTTCAGTTGTTGCTTATTTGCTTGAGCTTTTTACCTACTGGCTCTTTCTTATTCAGTTGTTCAGTTAGCTACTCTCTTTTTCGTTTTTGTTCAGTTGTTCATTTGACTATTTTATCAAGCAATTCTTTACTTAGATGTTTAGTTCAGAGCTTACAGTTGTTCTGTTAGCTTATCTCACCTACTTGCTCTTTTTAATTCAGTTGTTCAGTTGACTTTTGAATCAAGTAACTCTTGGTTCAGTTGCTCAGTTTAGTGTATACAGTTGCTACAGTTGTCTACTCTCACTTACTCTTTGTTTTAGCTGTTGAGTTCTTTATCTGCCTGCTCTTACTTATTCAGTAGCTCAGCTAGCTTATCTCTTTTACTCACATGTTCAGTTGTGCAGTTGCTCAGTGCTCGGCTTTTATTCAGCTGGAGCTTTTTTCTAATGACTTTTTTGTGCAGTTTCTCACAGACAGAAAAAATCAAACAATAAAGTGAACAACTGAACAATAAAGTGTGGCAAAATAAGCAACTGAACAAAGCAAAATACTCTGATAACTCACCGAATAGAAACCCCCTGATTTTGTTCCCAAAAATGTCTGATTTTCCCAACACTTTTGTCCAAAAAATGACTCCAATTTGTTGGCTGATCGAATAATTTTCTCATTAATATCTCTTCTCACTTTTCAATATGAAATAATTTACTTAACTTCGCACGCCCCTACCATTATGGCTGAAATACTTTTAAGTAGCAAAAAAAAAAAATGCATAACAATTACCTTTCCCTTTGTGCACTTAAATCATTTAATCGAACCTCTGGCCACTAATTGCAGGAAATTCGCACTAAATGAGCAACTTAGCCTCATCAGCGGAGTGGGCGACTGAGTGGGCATCCCTTTCACCCACCCATTCAACTTTCACCAATCACATTTTGTGTCTATTCTAATGCAAATTCGATTGAAGCGTTTATCAAATATTTCCTGGTTGCCCAGAACAACAATGGGCGAATTTTCTCCCCCCTCCCATCCGTGCAAAAACTCACCCTCACCCCTCACTCACACAACGGGAGATAGAAAAAATTGGCAAACTCGGAAAATTGCAAGCCGAAAATCAGATTGTGTAAAGTCGAGTTAAGTATACTTTATGGGGTTCGTTGAGCATCGTGCAGGATATGGGCAACATGTTTGTCTAATACTCTTCAACTCCACCCCCGCAGCCCGGCAACCATCCGCCCCATTGTTGTTGCTGATTATGTAATGGCCCGGCACTTGATGATTGTTCTGCGGCGGCATGAAATTGATGTTTTTGCCAATTTTGCAATTGAATTGCAATCAAAGCGATGACATGAAATAGAAAACCCCACCCCAGCTCCGGCTAGGGGTTGCTCACTTTGTGGGGTGAAAGCATAAAATATGAAAGTGAAAGCCAAACTAAATTAGGGTAAAGCGGATTTTTTCGCAAACCCTGTTGTGGGGGAGGGCGGGGCACTGCTGCTGGATCTGGGTGGGGGGGGGGTTGGGTTTTGGTATACCGTTCACCGTTTAGTTTATTGGCCACTAGGCTGAGGGTGAGCATGTTTGTTTGTTTACGTTCAGCGGGTGTGCCAAGTTGCGTGTCATAAATTTTCCCAGCATAAATTTGCAAAGCCAAGAAGAAGATCCTTGGGGGGACGACGACGACGACGACAGCATGCGGCGCCTGTCAACGCAATTGGGCTCTTGGCAGGGCAATAGGCTCAGGAGTTATAAAGGGAATTGCACGTGTAGCTCCAGAGGTATTATTATCTGAATGGCATACTTACAAGGCGAAGCAGAGGACAAAGCTAAGCGCAGGCTCTGAGGAATGCTCTGTGCTGCTGGGCCTACAACTTAATCAAAATGTGGAGATTCGTTCGTCTTAGATAACTCCACAAAACATGGTTGAGTTGATGGAAAAGCAGGTTTTTTTTTTGAGAATTTTCAATGTCAACTATCTTAGCTTTTAGTTTGAGCAATGTTACGTCATGCATCACGCGTAATTAGTGGGTATATAATATGATTTTTAATAATACACATTCTGGTCTTGAGTTTAAACAATATTTGGCGTCACGCATCACGCGTAACTTTTATTGCTTATTCAGTTTTGAGCAGAAAATCAACAAAACAATGTTGATTTGGTGGTAAGGCTGATTTTTGAGGATTTCTTATGCCTTATATGTTGGCTTTTAGCAATGTTAAGCGTCATGCATCACGCATAACTATTGGATCTTAAACGGTTATTCTTTAATAATAATAAGAAAGCGTATTTTGAGGATTTTCAATGTCAAATTTTTTGGTTTTGAGTTTGAGCATTGTTACGGGTCATGCATCACGCGTAACTAGTGTACTTTTTAAGGTTTGTCAACGAAAAATATGTTGATTAATAGGAAAACAGTTTGTTTTGAAGGTTTTTGGTACTAAAATTAATGTATTTGAGCTTAAACAATTTTAAGCGTCACGCATCACACGTAACTAATAAATCTTGACCAGTTTGTTAACACTAAATAATCAAAGCTAAGTTGATTTGATGGAATAAGCTTTTAATAAATTTGTATATCAAATATCTTGACTTAGAGCAATGCTGAGCGTCACACATCACGCGTAACTAGTAAATCTTATTAAGTTTAGAGCCAATAACCATTATATGATGTGCGTATTACTTAGCTTACAACAATAAATGGTCTAGTTCAACATAAAGATTGATTCCTGTAATATCTTTAATGGTTTTTGTTGAACTCTAGTTGGCGCACACAAAATAACTTTATTCCGCTCATGCCGAATATTAGCCTTTATGGCACTTGCATACCAGAGTGAGCCCCTCCATCATCCACTGCTGCAATTTGAAACCGCAAACACACACAACCTTTGCCCACCTTCAGCACGCTCCACTCAAATTCATATTTGTACATATTTGTACACAAAACCAAAAAAAAACCAACTACAAAAAAAAAGAGATAAGCAAAAATATTACACGCTCCAGAACGTGACCAATGCAAATGCATATGAACTCAGCCGGGAATGAGAGGGAAGTCAACTCAATTGAACTCTGTAACCCAACGTGTTGCTTCTGCTTGGACCTGAAGTTTGGTGCCTGTACTTTAGCCTTCATGTAGATCATCTCGAACAATGAACACAACAGACACAGAACCGACTCCAGCTCGCGTGTGTATCGCGGTTTGTGCATCAGCTGCATCAGCTGCAGCAGCGGCAGCGGCAGCAGCAGGCCGGCGCTCCAGCCCCAATGTGGAATTATCGGTCACGTACTAAAACAAACATTTTTATAAGGAATACCAGAAAAAGCATTCATATATGAGCAACGCGCTCCGGCCCAGGGAAACGACTCATAATGGATGATAATCGTTTATTTCAACAGAACGGGCCTTGTAGCGCCACTTGATCCAGGTCCAGGTTGGAGTCCAGGTTTTATGGTTTCGGTGATCGTGTTGCTTCTCACAGTGTGGGAAGCGGCGTCTACACCAATTGCCTCAATTCCTGTCCCGTTGAGCACAAAAAGTTTGATTCGTTTTTGATGATGTTGGTGTTTTTTTTTTGTGGCCGATCATGTGGTTGAACTGCAGAACTGAAGCTGTGCAGTGCTTCGTGTGAGGAAGTAATTTGATATGTAAATTGCAAAATAATCAAAAATTAGACACGCTGTCAAATTAGCTGAAAGCTAAGCCAGAGAAATCGGCCAAGAAGAAGTACTTGCAGACCGATGGCATTGGCGGTGTTAGTTTGTCTTTTTGGTTTATAAGTTAGATTCGACTGTGTGACTTTTCGATTTTATGATGAGTAGAAACATGCCTAAAAGTAGGCCACAAAATTGGCAGAACTGTAATTAAATTTTAACTTTTAAGTGAGCCAAATATATCCAAATATGAAGAGCAAAACTTTTCTTTAGAAAAAACTACACAGAGAGCTCAATAAATTCTTTCCTTAGTCCATATTTTTTGGAATTTGAAACCGAATCGAAAGACTTTTACGAAACTGCAAATGGAAGTATGTGACTTCAGAAAATCACAGAAATTCGAAATATTACCAAACGCTTTGGCTATGCCTTGGATGATGAAGTTACACTAATAAGGCATCAAACAAGACATCGGCCATTAAATTCTATAGATAAACGTCGAAGTTATACCTATTGGAGCCTGCGAGCTTGTAAACAGGGATGGAAAGCTGGAAGAAGTAGATTTATGAGAAAGAAAAGAAAAATATGAAAATATGGAAAATAGAAGGCCACAAGAAGTAAAGGAGAAGGATATACTGGAAAAGGGAAGAGGTTAAGTGGAGCTATGGAGGACATAAAGAAGGAAAAAGGAAAGAATACGGATAGAAGAAACGGCTGAGAAGTACGGCAGAAGGAAAACATGAGAAAAAAAAGGAAAATGTGGAAATATTGAGAATAAAAGGACAGAAGAAGTAAAGGAGAAGGAAATACTGAAAAAGGGAAGAGGTTGGGAAGGAGATGTGGAGGACAAAAAAAAAGGAAAGAGGAAAGAATAAGGATAGAAGAAACTGCTGAGAAGTGCGGCAGAGGGAAAACATGAGAAAGAAATGGAAAATATGAAAATATGGAGAATAGAAGAACAGAAAAGTTAATATAATATATAATAAGGAAATACTGGAAATGGGAAGAGAATGCTAGGGAGATATGTTAACCATAAAGAAGGAAAGAGGAAAAAATAAGGATAGAAGAAACTGCCGAGAAGTACGGCGGAAGAAAAACCAACAAAATGGCGTGAGGAGAAGGCTAAGGAAAATAATAAGAAACAACGAAAAGAGAAAAGGTAAAGAAAGTAGTCGTAAAGGGGAAGAGGTAGGAAAGAAAGTGAGAATTAAATAAAGGGAGAACTCAAGGAGAAATAAAAAACTTGCCATGATCAAAGTTGTAGCAAAGAAGAAGAAAGCAAAGAACGATAAAGGAGGTAAAAGAAGAGGAAAAGGAGGAAGGAAGAGAAAATTACCAGAAATAAATATCGTAGGAAGGACAAATGTTGACGAAGTGTAGAAGATAGAAAGTATAAGTAATTTTTAAGTACTTAAGTACTTAATAATAAAAAGATAAGACAGAAAGGTAGAAAGTGTGATAGCTTTGTTTCTGTAGAAGAAATTGGCTTCCCAAAGCTTCATTTCCAGCCAAAGAATGAAAATTCCTAATATCAAATTCCCTTAACTAAGCCCACTCTTTGAAACCAGTTTCTCTCCCCCCCCTAACACTCCTTTTCGAGCGCCCATAATTAACGCTACAAATTACAACTTAATCAGAAATTAACCCACAACACGGAACCGGTAGGCAAACAAGGAGCAGGAACAGGCAGAATGGTGACAAGCAAAGCTCATTCAATGTCCATGACGACCGACTGACCGCACGAACAAATAAATGGACACGGGTCGGCGGCAAAGGTCAGTTTCAGTTTCATTTTCATAAATATACAAAAAAAAACACGGCGGTGTCGATGCTATTTAGGGGTGAGTACCGGGGACCATTCTTGTTGTTGCGGCTGCAAATCAATTAAAGCAGCTAAATATTATGAGTCTGCCGAGTGGTTGACCCAGGTCGCGTAAGGTAGCCAGAGAAATCTGATTGCCCATTAAATTCAGCAACCGGAAAGGCGAGCCAATTGCCGTTTTTTTTTTTGTTCTTTTTTGCGTAACAAACGGAAATGCTTACTTTAAAGAAGCAGCAGACGAAAATTGTACCCTTGGCGTTGTTCTGCAGGGTTGGCCAGCCATAAAAATATTTGGCAAAATATTTTTATTACATTTGGCTTTTGATTTTTGCTCCTTCGGAGGGCTAGAAATGGCAAAAGTGCGGCTAATAATAGAACTTGAAAGGAGATGCGCCGGCAACTTGTTGAGCAGGCGAAATGAGGCTACTTTTCTGCGATTTATTAAAGTTCCTTCATTTCTCCAACAAATGGCCAATTTTTCACATCAATTCCCAAACCTTCATGTGGGCGTTAAGCTGGCCAATCACACGGATTAATTGCCCACTGATAACACACCAAAGTTGCCAGACTGACTACCCATACTCCAAATGGGCGCGCGTGCTCAAATAAATCATTTTCCTGACTCCAAGTGTCCAATCCATGGGCGATCTCATTTCAAGTGCAAAAATGCCGCCAGTGGCCAAAGCCAAAACACAATTTGTGGGTGTAACAAAAGAATCGAAAACGACCAGCCAGCACACCAGACAACGGCTTCGACTTCGACTCTAACTGCTTGCAGATCGTATGTGTGTGTGTGGGTGGGTAAGAGAGAAAGACCTAGCCAAAGTGAAAGCCCAGGATTACAATTTAGACACCGGAAAACAATGAAATTGACAGCGCTTGAGCTTTGGGCGATCATCTGCTCAGCCATTTAGTGGATATTTGTTAAGAATTCCTGTCTGGGTTTATCTATTAAATGCGCTTAAATAATAACTAAGATTTGCTGTGGGGAGAGAACAGGGTTGTCAGGCTGCACAAAATGAGCAGAAAGAAAATTTATTTCGAAGAATTTTTAGTGCCTAGTTTTGGGGCTTTTCTTAGAGCACACAAAGTTAATGTCAACAAATAGGAAAGTCAGTCAAGCCTAACCATAATATCAATTTTGATATGGCAGTTGCAGCTGCCAGTGCAGCACTGCAGCAGCGAACTTTCTTTTGCTCATAACTTGACTAAGGTTCATCCAAACTTTACCAATCCTTCGGAGGATTGAGAAATAATTCTGATTGCCTGAACCTGAACCTTCTATCTATAAAACTGTAGGAGATATGATGTTTTTTCCAAATTGCGGGGGCGTGGCAAAATATGAAAATATACTTAATCTGTTTTCAAGTATAACAAGTATTTGTGCCATACATGTCGAATCTCTGTCTCTTACCATCTCTGAGATATGTTTGTTCATACGGACAAACTGATGGACGGACAGAGGGACATGGCTATATGAACTCGGAATGTATGCTGATCTAGAATATATATATTTTGAATAGGGTCTGAGGTGCTTCCTTCTGGCACAATCCTAATATACTCGGTGTACCTTTGATACATGGTATAAAAAGAATACAGACAGTTGTCTGTCGTGTGTAAAGAATTGGATATTAGTTTTTTATTGCATACTTATGGGCTCCTCAGTTTAATATGAAATTTTATAAATTTTAAATCCTTTGCTCAAAATGGTATATCTTCATTTAAGAAAATCGTAAAACTGCTTGGTAAAATGTATTTTAAAGCTAAGAAAATGTACCTTACAATGATTTCTTGGCAAGGAATGTAGATGCCTAACAATAGTCCGAACTCTGATATGATAGAGAATTCGTAAATTAAGCTTCCTGGTTTCCTGTTTTATAAGGTCCCTTTATATTACCATTTACTGTCTCTAAAATTTGGGTAACTATTTCATCTTTAAGTTAACGAGTTTCTAAATATTGAGGCAAGGAGCCAAATCAAGTACCCACACAGAAAATAAGAATCCAAAAAGGCTACATTTGGTCTTGATAGGTTTTTAAAAATCCTTTTAATTATCTAACAGTACTTATTATTATCTAAAGGATAAGCACTTATCATATCTTTTGAATGATTTGTATACGGGAAATTTAATATCCTTTATTTTTTGTGTACCTGAGAATAGCAAAGTATTCGTACATTTTAGAAGAGACTTTAATTTAGAGGATATGTCTTAAATATATCATTTTAATCTACCAGCGGAGCTGCAAAATCATCTCCTTCGGGTGATTTTTAGTTCCTTTAGGAAGATTAAACGGTTATTTAAGACATATCCCTTCCTAATGGATACCGAAAATCATCCAATGGATATTTTTTAATATTCATTTTTTTCCATTTGTAGGTATCACAAATACATACCTTTCTGGAGCACCCAATAAAGGCTGCAGCAGCTCAGCGGTAAGTCTAATCAGCATTGGCCATATATATTTTGTTACAATTCAATCTCTCCGAAATACCATATAACCCCTAAAGGCTTTAGTCTGGTATATTCGCATATTATGTTCCACATAATCCTAGACAAGGCAGCAGCAGCTCAGCGACAATTTAAGAAGCCTTTAAAGGTTTTAGTTTGTTAGTTTCGATATAAGAGGGTGCTTAGTTTGTTCTATACCCACCTCTTTGTAATACCCAAGCAAGGCAGCAGCAACTCAGCGGCAAGTGTAGACACCCCCAACGGCTTTAGCTTCGGAATAAAAGGTCTCGACATTGCCTATTTTGTTCAATACCCCAACAAGACAGCAGCAGCTCAGCAGCTTTGTTGAATTCCCATTCTTTTTCCTGGCACACCTGGCAACCCTACTCTACACTCAGGAAGCATGGCCATACCATGGCTAGCTGCCATCACAGAGAGTGGCAAAACAAGAATCACTTGAAAAGTGTTGCCGAAAAATGCCGCACGAACACCGTTGAATTGCATTTAAGAAGCCAAATGACCTCAGGGACTCCACTGGATGAAGCCGACCCTCACTTATTCACAACTCAATGCCTGCTTAGGCCTCCCCATGACCACGTCTAACAAGCCTTTCTGCAACTGCTGCCAACTGCCATGGCAGCATGGCCTGTCTTACACTCTCCACCAGCTCCACCTCCACCTCCACCTTCGTCCATAACGCATACAAATATTATATTTCGTGCCAGGCAGACTCTTTGATATGATCGGAGCTCGGTTGGAACGGCAACTGCGCACGCGCAGCCCACAACAGAAGAGACTAGAAATTACAGACAGGCTTTTACCATTGCGTAGCTTGGGCAAAGATTCGGTGATAAAATGTTAGCCAGGGAAGGAAGTTCCCTTACCCCACGCAGTCCGAAGTAATAGAAATCCATCTGCTGGCTGCAATAAAACTGAAGGTGAATGAAGAGGAATCGAAGTGCGTAGATGAAGATGAATTGCCGGGCACAGGAATATAAATTCACATTTATGCCACTGTGCCAAGGAATAGGATAAAATACGCGCAGCAACAGGAATTGAAAAATCCTTCACCTTCGTTTTATACAAATGACGCCCCGAGAGACTCGAAACACGCACCCAAGAACAACAACAACAACAACAACAAGGACAACACAATACACAGGACATGTACCAAGAAAGTAGCCAAGAAAAAAAATCATTTACATGTGGAGGGGATGATTATTAAATGGGTGGCATGTTTAACTATAAAACGCACGCGACGAGCACCAGGATCAGGGCACAAGGGTGGGTGCAAATGAAGGACAACAGAGGATTTGCATGGGGCAGCCAGCCATCAAGATGCTGCACAGGGGGAATGGGCACAGACAGGGGGGGCAAAAGTAAGCCTGTGGGCAGGGGGACACAAGTTATTGGTGTGACAAGCAGCTGCTGGAGCGGCCTTAAAGTGGGAAGCCTGGGCACTGAATTATGCAAAAGATTTACGCGCTCAAAGTTTCCTTCCTTCCTTCTTCTTTTTTTTGGGCGTTGCCGTCTTTCGCTTTCGCGGCGGACAGTCATACACTGGGAGGCCCAGGGACTGGCCAACAGTTGGCATAGACATTGAACGAATCGTCTGATGGGGAAAGGAGAGCAAATAAAAAAAAATATATATATATAAACAAAACGCAAATTTGTAGGCACAAAAGCCCTTAGGATTACCCAAGAAAGTGCTCAGCAGGCCTTTGGCCAAGTGACAGGAATATTTTGTCAGCATTTTGTGCCCTAAGATGAGGCAGTTAATCATTTGGGAAGAGTGTGCTGTAAGAGTAGGGAGAAGGAATATCATATTTTCCATATTCATTTACCCGCCGACCAAGATTAATAACTTCATTCCATAAATGCTACAAACGAGAATCGTTTCGTCTTAACCCAGCCAATCAGCAGATTTTCACGATCCTTTCCATGTATTTTGCGGTCAAATTCAACCGCTTTTCCCATATCAAGTGAGCTGGCTTGGCTCTTGCCCACCAAAATCCCATAATCACTCAATTTAAAAGCGATATGGCGCCAATAGCGGTCAAATGGCAATAAAAAATCAATATTGAACTCGGAAACCCCGGCAGAAGACTCGTGAATGCGCAAATGCATAGCAAATAAATCGCATGCGATAGAAATGAGCATTGGATTCTATTAAAGCAGAAGAGTGGTGCCTCAACATGGAAATCTCCACGAATATGCAAAAAGTCTTTGATCCCAGCCGCATATTCCAATCCAGAGACGGACACCCGATGGCAGGTAGAAGAAACCACAGGGCGAAAATCGTTGAAATATTTCAATTAACTTAAAGTGCGCCGCCGCCGCCGACGAGAACGATGTGCGGACTGGGTTTGGGTAGCCGACACCGGCCAGGCAACGGGTTCGGGCTCGGGTTCGGGACTTGGCGTCGACAATAAACAATGTTTTGACAAATCGCTGAAAATTGAGTGCGCAAAATTATTATTTTCAATTTAAGCAAAAATCAAAAGCAGACCGTAGAGCCACCAGACAACACAGCTGAGGATCCACAGCCAGCGAGTCGTGTGTAGCAGCGCTTAAAACGATATATGGATATTCAATTTGCCGCCTTGCCACGGCTCACAGCTCACGGCCGTGGTACAGTGGGCCCAAGATGATTCAATTGTTGAGGTATAGAAGCTTTTCTGCCTAAGTCTTGGACAGTTTCTACAAAAGTATTCAACTATTTAACTTGTATAGTAGAGAAAACCAACCTCAGCTCCTCTGAAGCTTAGCAGAAGTGACCACCAGATGGTGACCACCAGATGGTGACCACCAGATGGTGCCTTGCTATGATATTCATATACTCTTCCGATTTTCATTAGATAATATATAAAACTGGAAAGTTTGATGACTCAACCATTGATAACAAAACAGACTATGCTTAGTTTTCCTACCGACTATTCCAATGCCAGCTATACTCATTCGATAGTGTTCAAACTTTGCTACTCAGGTTCGATTTCCGATCTTCTACATACTTTTTGTCCTCCAGGGCTGCTTTTTCATGTACACTAGACTACTTCACGTAGACCCGTAAAAAATAGTTAAGGGGGTCAAATCACTTGTTCCTAGAGGCTGTGAGATTAACTTGCCTCTCAGTTGGTCCTCGCGTGTCGTATGGCATGTGGCACCGTCTTGTGGAAACCATATGTAATTAAAACTCTTACATTTTGGACAAACCAATCCAATCCTTTCAATCACTTCTTGCAGCAACTGTATTGTATATGGTTTCACATCAAGGTCCTTACCTAAAATCTTCCAGGTGGTCGACTAACACAAGTCGAATTGTTAAAACGCTGGTCAATCCAGCAGCAAAATTCTCATTGGAATGGTGGATTAATGAAAAATAAAGGGATACTAGGGAAAGTGCGAAGTTTGGGCACATTAGCTTGAATATCCTTTTGGTTTCGTCGATTATGAGGATCATAAAAAGGACGTAGCTTGCCAAACATATATTGATAATAAAATGTCATGCCTTCCAAGCGCTGTTCGTTGGTTATGTTTTTTTCATTGTGAATTGGCAAGCCTTACTGAGCATTTTTGTTATTGTCACATATTACGAGTCTCGCGTGGACCAAATAGCATAAAAATTACTATTTAGATGTCAGATTTTTATAAAACTTCATGTAGTTCCGGAAAACGAATAGAAAACTGATAAATACGCAGCTTGGAGAAGTTTCCACTTAAAACCAAAACTATTTCTTTATTTCTAAACTTTGTTTAGTTTTGGGAAAATATATCAAATAGACAAGTACAAATATTGAATACATTATTAAGATCTATCCTCCTATCTCAGGCAGCTATTCTAAATAGTTGTCCGATTTTGGTCAAACTGTGCGGAGTTATAAGGTAGCACAGAAATAATATAAGAACTATCTTTGTAGACGTTTTGATTGAAATCAAAAAAGGTTTTTCTCGCTAAGGGCCTATGTCACATCTGCTAAATTGATCTATCTTTCATATAAACTAACAAATAACAGTCTAAAATCTAAGGTTATCTGACACATATCAGCTATATAGAAGATAAGAAATCGGCCCTAAAACTAGTTTTTCGACCAATCATTTCTTTGAAGAGTATATGATATAGTCAACCGATCAGGATAGTTTCGAATAGTGAGCAGCACATTTGTATATCAAGACTTCCTGCAAAAGTTTGGTCAAGAGAGCTTAGCAACTGACGAAGTAAAGAGATAGAGATAGAAGGATATGGGCTTAATCCATTAAGTTGTCAGGTTAAACAAGTATAAATATACTTTGTGTATTCCTTTCAAACATTATTAACCCTTATAATAGAACCAAAGAGTATAAGTAGTTTGAGAACCAAAGCTCTTGGCACAAAATGATATTCAATCTTTCAATTTTCGTTCTTTAAATCGATCTAAGGTCTAGGGTTATATAAGTACAGAGTAGAAGGATAAGTAACAGAACGGATACAGAAATATTCTTCTGATGATGTTGTGAAAGTTCTTCCTAATAGGCTTGGCACACTCTGAGTACATTTTGGATGAACAGCTCGCATTTTATAATGATTTATTGAACATTTGCTCAGCTTTATGATTTTAAGAAATAATATAGGGGTTATTAAAAGGTCGCTGTGGTTGGTCCTATTCCAAAAAATAAGACCCTTTGAATCTTTAGCGACAGCTAAAGCTAGATGTTAAATGCTGCTTAGTGAAATCAGCCTATAATTAGCCCATAGCTTATATTATTATCAAATTTTACTCATACCTTAGATTCACTTTAAAAAGCCAACCAATTTGAACTTTTAAACAAGCTTGGGTCTTAGAATTTCAAAGTTGTAAAGCACAATTCGCAGTAATTGTAATTGATCGAAATTGGCCCACTTTCATTCCACTGTGCCTTGTTGGTTTGGCTTTGCTAATGATTGCAAATTAAGAATGTAATATCAAGCGGATCGCCTTACCATGTGTGGGTTGGCACCATGTGCTTATAAATTCGCCAAGAAATTGCCTTTGGTGTGTTGGCCAATTATACTAAATCAGCTGAAATGTTGCCTACCTACCACCACAAGAAATCGTTGCCTGGTTAACCATTAACAAGTATGAGCTGGATATTTTTTTTGTTTTTTTCGATATTTTTGATTTTGGGGGCCTGACCTTTGGAATAGTTTCACGCCTAGCAGCAGCTGAGCGGGACGCCCACTTCAATCAAATATTTTTGATTGGATTGTTTCGGAAGCAAGTCGTCATTAAATCAAATATCATAATTATCTATAAACAGCTTAGGTGCGGGAGAAAGGTCTTTCCAATGAAGTTACACGGTTACGCTTGAGCAACCTGAGCAATGATTTTGATTAAAATCGACTCCGGGCTGGAGGGCATTCTGTGCGGATGGGCCAAGACATTGCAGAATGTTCACACATTCACTGAGCCGTGGCCAGAGCCGAGCCCGGCTGGAGCAGGAGCAGCAAATCAGTGGGTAAACTGAACGTTAACGTTAACCTGATTATGGGTATTAGAGCCTATAAGAAAGATGGGCATACGCATTGAGCAGAATGGAGAGAGAGAATGGCCGAACCATGGCGTGAACTATTGAAGTGTAAGCGCAGAGTACACATTATGCTGATTATAATCAACCGTCGTTGAAACTCGAGTGCAGCTCATTAGCAGCTAACGGTAAAGAAGAAAACTGCAAGGCATCTTCATGGAAAAAAAAAAGAAAATCGATAAATTAAAGGAAGAAAAAATAGAAGCGAACTTGGACACAGCGCTCTCTGGCTCTGGCTCTCACCCTGTGTCGCACATGCTAATGAGTGGAATGAACTGAAGAAGACAGAAAAAAGCACCCAAAATTGAGAGAAAATCTATATAACTTGGAGGGTTGCAGTTGACTTGCAAGAAAAAGGCAAAATGTGTAAGTGAGAAAACAGTTCTTTTGTGTGGAAAATTAACGAGATATTTGTGGCCAAAGATTGTAAGTTGAAACCGTGTTAAGGGCATTCCTTTTTCATCAAAACTCCTGCCCAGTGTTACTAATGGCTCGATAATTTGTAAAGCAGTTTCCGTTTGCCATCAGAAACCCATTTGAGCCTTAACCATAAACCTCACGTAAAGCTCCTTGCATGTCCTGCCAGCCATATGACTGGCCAACATGCGTTTGTTTTTCATTAATTTCCAGCTATGCGTAATTTATGTAAATCAGAAAAACAGAAAACAAAAATTAATACAATACCTCCCCCCGAAACAAGGCAGGCCAAGTCGCATTTTGGGTAATTAGCAATCGTCAAATGCTCCTGGCCACCATGTATGACCACCAGCAAAGCACTTGACCACTTAGGCCCAAGCGACACGCGTCTCGTTGCCAGTTGGCTTTCGGTTTAAGCATGTGCACAGCCTTAATGACCGCTACGCACTTCCGGTCAAGAACTCAAGGACTCTCATGCGTAATTTTGGACTCTGATAAATATTCAAATTAGAATTGTAGCCCAGAGCAAAGTGTGTGGCGTATTAAAAAGTCATTTTCCAAGCAAAATGATTCAACATTTTCACAAAAAAAAAAAAAATAAAAAAAAAGAACACACACATGCTGTTCAACATGAGCTTACAAAGGAAGTGCCTGCCATACGTGCCGGAAATGCGTGATTTTAGTTCTTGTGACCGAATATTTAGGTTGATGGGTGAGCCCAGGAAGTACGAATTGTACAAGCTTTTGGGGGTAGAAGGAACTAGGACTTAACAGCAGAAAGGTATCAGTTGGAAACCACTCTTACTGTGATACATCCCGGTGATTCAGGATATGTTAAGCCGTATACAAGGATTGCCCAGATCTTGAGCAGTTCTATTCAAATATAGTACTGAAGTTTCATAAGTTAGTCAAACTTGTCATTGTACTTGAATTAAGTACAAAGAGTGTCAATAGTACGATAAATACGGAAATACTTGATTCAAGTACAAATTTCTTATATCAAGTACGATATTTTCAATTCAGTATTACTTGATTTTAGACTATTTTAAGATAAATGAAGTATAGTAAAGCATTGAAGGAAGCATCTTCGATCACATAAACTGTATATATTCTTGATCAGCTGAGTTGATTTAGCCTTGTCCGTCTGTCTGATTAAAAGCTATCGCGACCAAACTTTGCACGAAGTCTTTTGGTACATGTGTGCTGCACATTTGTTGGAACCGGCCGGATCGGATGCCTATAACACATAGCTGCCATAGGCATGATCTGTCGAAAAAATAGTTCTAGTGAGAAAAACTTTTTTATTTTGAATGCAAACGTCTCCAAACTCCGTATTTACTAGTTTTCTATGCTTCTTCATGATTCTGCCAAGTTTGGTCAAAATCGGACATCTATATAGTATAACTGTCATAGAAAAGTAAGGTTAGAAAAATAGTCTTAGTAAGAACAAATTTTTTGTTTTCAATCCAAACCTCTTTAAAATTGGTATGTATTTATTTTGTGATTTTTTACATAATTCTTTAAAGTTTTGTGAAAATCGGATGACTATAGGTTATAGCTGTCATAGGCATAATCGGTCAAAAAACTAGTTTTAGTGAGAGAAACTTTTTTGTTTTCATTGGAAACGTCACCAAACTTTGTAATTCTTAGTTTGCAATGCTTTCCCTTGATTCCATTAAGTTTGTTCGAATTCGGACATTTTTATAGTATAGCTTTCATAGAAAAGTAGTCATAATACTTTTAGATTAAAATGATTAGAATGATTATCTCTCAAAATAAATACAAAATGTTCAAAATGTTAGAACCAGTTGGGAATTTTAAGAACAGACTCGCTTACAAATAGCATTATAAGTTAATATTTTGTACTCAATCTTACATATTTTGTACTTGAACTAAGAACTCGCTTTTCTTGAATTTTTCTTACCACTGTAAGTACGAAATGTTCTTGATTCAATAACGTTTGTACTCATTTCATTAATATTAACAGTAATTTTTCGGTCTTAGATTATTTCGTATTCAATTTATGTGCAACCAAGAACGAATCATTCTTGAAATTTTAGGTACAAAACAGTTTAAATTCTATTCCGTTTGGTGTAGAACGCTGGTAGCCGTTTTTTGAAAGAGCTGAGCGTGTGTCGTGTTATTTTCAAGACACGAACATGCACGATTTAGTTCAAAGTGTTTATTATGCAAAGCTTTGTCGTAGTCGGAATCCCTCTTATACCCCTCAAGAACGCCTCGTAACGATCCAGCACAACCTAATCATTAAAAACTTGAGGAAACATAACAGAAAAAAACAATTTATGATAATCTTTGAACCTTTCTAAGTATACTATGTTAAAAACCATGAATCAGCTCTACATTTTTTTGCATTTGATATGAAAAATTCTGTAATACACCCAACAATTTACCTTAAAGTAGGCAATAACAATTTGCCATATTATTTCATACTTCTCCAGTAGTTCATCTAATCAAACTGCTTCAAAGAACTCATCCCCCCCTCTGAGCTTGTTTCAGTGCAAACCTTTCCCTGCTTTTAATTGTTTCTATGCAAATGAGTATGAGGGATATTTTCACTCTCTCTCTGTATCCACTCTCTCTTTCAGTGCGTATGTGCGTAATGAACAAACTTCAAGACAACAAAAAAAAAAATATCCTATATACACACAAAAAAGGACCTTACTTCCCTTATGCCACAGCCATTCGTGTGTATATGCGTTTTGTCTCCATAAAACAGCGAGGAACACACACACAAAAACGATGGAAGAATGAAAAAAAATTACGGGCTGTAATTATGCAAATTAGTTTCGAGTTTTGGGCGGCGAATGCGCGTTAGCTGGGAATCAGTTGCCTGATCTCTAGAAATATGTATGTACATTTTGCATACACTCATTAATTTTCATCAATAGGCAGCAAACGGAACTAAGCCACAGCTTAGAGGCGGCGAATGTGAATTTCTTTTTGCATATCCTGGCGCAGCCAATGACAGCAGGAACAGCAAACTCTCGAATGTGCCAAGCATCATTAATTTTTAGAGCTTAGCGCCAGATGACAAGCCAAACAAACACACACAAACACACACACACACACACAACAAGCTAGTGCCGCTTCACTGAAAAAAAGCAGCCGAGCAGAGAGAAGGACCACAACTACTGACAGGAAAAAAAATCATTAAAATCTACAGAGGAGGCAACTTCTTAAGCCGCTCCACATCAGACATCAACCCATCAAAAATAAGAGACAGTCAAAGCGAACGTTTTGGAATATTTATGATATTCAAGGATTTTCTAGTTGGAAATTTGAATGGTACAAACAAAAGAGAGAAAAGCCAGTGAAGGAGATCATTAATATTCATTGCATTTGATGTAACAGCAAATCCACAACGGAAAAGGAAACGGCTTTGGCATGTGGGCAAGGAAAATTATTTTGGAAATGCTTAAAAAAAAAAGTATAGCACGGTGGAATGGTTCAAGGCTTGGTTGGCTTCATTCATTCAAAATGTAGATGAATGAAAATTATCTTGGAATATCAAGTTTATGACAACTTTTCTCAATCAATTGATTGAAACATTGTAGCCACAGAATTTTGGAGTGCATTGTCATACAAATTATACAAAAATTTGCATTAAATTTCATTCGATTCGTTAGGGTCGTGTGTGCATTCTAAGGCGAACAATGGAAATCAACAGACAACGTCAACACCCCTCAAACAACAAGAAGAACAATGCACATTTTGGCAAACACACACACACACACACTTGTTGTTGGCTTCTCTCGCCCTTTTGGCAAAATTGCACCCTTGTCACAAAATGTGCAAGGCTCAATGAGCCGGCAATTGCGTAAGGATAATGCATAAGGATTTTATTAATGGTTGCATGTTTAGCCACAAAAAGGGGTTGCAGTTACCTAAATGCAGTGCGCAAAATTAGCCAAAGGAATATGCAAAGATGTGCCAGAATGTGTGAAGGGAGGATGCGTGGGAATTTTGGCCAAGAATTCCGTTAGATTAGCAGCTTATTGCGTATCTTAACTTAACCAAGACTTCTGCTAGGTTGAAAAAAGAAGAAGCATTTCAAGTTAACAAAGTCCTTGAGTACCCATGGGATTCATCTGAACCCAGTTCTTCTATATGTAAAATAGATTTATTTAAAAAAGTGAGAAATTTTCCATCAACTGATCCTTGCTTTTTTGAACTGCCTTCTCTCAAAAGCAAGTACACTTTTCCCGTACACAAATATCTCAGTCTCACCTCACACCCGGACAAGGCAACATCAAAATTTATTGTTCAGTAGTTTTCGTTGTATTTTTTTTTTCTTTTTTGTGGAATCTCAGGTAAGCAAAAATTATAGAAAAAAAAATGAAACATTGAGTTCTGAAGTTGGTTTTCCTCAAGAACTTAAACAAAATCCAACATGTGTTGTGGACCTTGTGGTGGTGGCTGCTATAGCTCTTGCTATTCATCCTGCTGCAGTCCTTGCTGCTCTCCCTGCTGCAGTCCTTGCTATAGCTCTTGCTGCTCGCCTTGCTGTGGACCCTGTTGGGGCGGATGCTACAGTAGCTGTGGTCCATCTTGCTGAAGGAGGAATATTATTCCAAGAAGATGCCATGCAGTAGCTGAGGTCCATCTTGCTGAAGAAAGAATGCTATTCGAAGAAGATGCTATGCTGTGGACACTTAAGGCGGAGGCTGCTATGGTCCATCTTGCTGAAGATCGAATGTTATTCAAAGAAGATGCAAGATGGCTTGCTGTGAACCCTGGGCGCAAGCTGCAGCAGCTGTGGTCCATCTTGCTGAAAGAGGAATGTTATTCTAAGAAGACGCAAGATGCCATGTAGTGGACACTGTTGGGGCAGAATCTGCAGTTGCCGTAGCAGAGGTCCATCTTGCTGATGGAGGAATGGTATTCCAAAAAGTTTTTGTGGACCCTGTTGTAGCGAAGCTGCACTAGCTGTGGTCCATCTTGCTGAAGGAGGAATGCTATTTAAAGAAGTTGCAATAGAAACGTCAATGAAGTACACCCAGTCCATGTATGGTTCATGAGATTTCAAGTCCTAGATCCAGCTGAAATATAAATGAAGTGAGACTGAGAAACTTGTGGTTTGAATAGAGTTCTAAAAGGGAAGAGTAGTTGAAGGCAACATCCTTTCCCTGCAGGCGTCGGATATTGATATTTGTAATCGGTTTTGGTTCGATAACTCTAGGCTTATATTTTTTTGCAGGGTGTTGCTTCCATTCATTGCTAAGGTAGGCTCTTTTCAACTACCCTTCACCTAAATACAGCAGCAAGATGCTTCTCACATCCATACAAGTGAATGGTAAGGTGAAATTTCTATGTGGACCTTCGATTTTATATGAATGTGCTGTGCATGTGCTTACATTTTATACAGCTTTCGATAGAAGTTATTAGCTGCACCAGGAAATTCAATGCGAAGTCGGTGCGATATACCGAAATGCACCTCGGAATTGGTATAGTAATTATTGTTTCAACTTCTATGACTTTATTATCGATATCTCCCTTTCTCGATTTCAAATATATCGGATTTGTAGCGCATTTTGTCTAGGCTCTAGGATGTTGCTTATGATACCTTGTATCAAGTTCTTTGTCTTCATCATCGATATCTTGTTGCCAAATATCGTACATATCGATTTCAAATATATCGAACATGTAGCGCATTTTATCTAGGCTCTTTAGGATGTTGCTCATGAGCTACAGGGTTGCGCAATGCGCAGCCTAATTCTCAGTCGGCGTTGGCTCGACGATTCTAGACTATTTATCGGTATATCGAACTGATATGTTCGCTTCCGATTGCCTAGTCCATCGAGTAATTGCTATCGAATGCTGTCAAAAACGTTAGCGACGATAGTTAAGCCCTGGTTTTTGCAAGTGTTTCAGCACTGGGGCTCAATAAGTTCTATCGGTTATCTTTATCGTACTGTGATCTTGCTGACAAGAAACCGTATCATCCAAGTAGTAGTTTTAAAATCGTCAGATATACAAGAACGCTTTTGATTGCTATCGATAACTGTTACCATGTTTATACGCACCAAATTTTTCGTGATTAATGCCCATCAAAGTATGCAAACTTTATTTCCTTAAGTTAATATGTATTAAAATTAAGCCATTGCAAGTCTGTCATAGATATTCGACATTGCAAATTCGCTCAGATTGTTTGGTATTCATCAAAATTTTGAGTTAAGTTAAATATAATATAGATACTTGCCCAAAAAACATGATTTTCAAATAACATAGCATACTTTAAAGGGCATTAAGCATGATATATTTTGTGTGTATAATCGTATGTGTGTGTTTTCTGCTTCCTTTTGAGGTATTTTCAGCCCTGGTGTTCGCTGTTTGTTATGTAAAATCCTGTTTTCAAAGTTTTATTATAGTCCTTGCCCCCTACCACATAAATCCCAGCAGTTAATCTCTCAATTACTCTAATACGCTAATTGTTTAACAACCTCTACTCCCTGCTCCTTCCTTAAAAACCTAAACAATGCTAATTTATGCACTGCCCAAAGCACAAAAGTCAAATCAAATAAAACTATAAAAACGAAACACACTCACACACTTCAAAAGTCAGCAGGCGTGGACTCAACTGACCACTCCTGCTGGTCACTTCCGGTTTTTGGCCTCCTCCCTCCTCTCTCGCTCTCCCTCGGTGGTCCCTCCTGTCGTGTGGTCAGCGTGAACAAGGGCATTAAAGATAGGACAAACAAGGGCGTTTGATTAGGGGAAAGGGGGACGAATAAACCCAGGCAAATCGCATTATCATTTAAAGTTTAACTAATGAGCAGGGGGGTGCCGAGTGTTTGACCACTGGTCATTAGAATTGCACTCTTTTGTTGACGAGGTGTGAAATCCATGGGGTGAGTTGATATCTTCTTGTTTTTTTTTTTGTGTGTGTGTAATGAGAAATTATCGCTGGACTCTCACACTCCATTCAGGAGTCGCGTCTGGCGGCGACAGGGGACACATTATTTTAATTTTACCCACAAAAATTTCCTTGCTTTTTACATCGAAACGACAACAAAAAAGTACCCCAAAAAAATAAACAACAAAAAGTGTACGCAAAATTCTTACGTTCGTTCGAAGGGTGGCTCATAAGAAAAGCAAAATAAAAATTGAAAATCGTAAAAAAAAAACAGCTTCAGCAGGGCAGCACATTAAATGAGTCTAAATAATTTATGCCAAATGGAAAGTGTGAGAGACATGACGGGGATAAGGAGGCGGATGTGGCCATGCCCAATGCGACATGTGCGTGTGCGTCAAATCTGCTCATTTCTAATTTCTTTTTATTTCGAGGCAGTTTTTTACCCAAAAAATTACAAAAAAATCCGTGTAGGAGTGGACCTGATGGATACCCAGTAAATAGTTCAAGGCAAATATTCAATCTCAGAAATTTCAAGCATAGGACTAGTTGACATTCGTTGCCTTCCTTCTGGGATGTTGTTTCTGACTCAAAATATACCAAAAATGATTTGATTTGTTTTACACTTCTTTCAAAAGTTTATGATAGTCTGACGGACAGTCTAAGAAAATAACTCCATTCCTTCTTTTCTGAGTATAGATTACAGTTTCTTCATTCCGAGGACTATTTTGAGAAAACTTTTGAAAATTCTTATCAAATTGTATCCTGTATGAATAGAACGTTCGACATTGCCCGCTTTTCTGACGGCTTAAAACTTCCTCCGCTTTTTGACATTATTACTGAGAATAACTGGAATAGCTTGTATGTTATTACAGTGCCGCTTACGACCTTGGCTCCTGTCTACCCATATTCTTTTTGTTTTGGGGGAATACTTGAGTTCCTAGAGATGGGCACTTTTTAGAGGCTAGATTCATCTGCTTAATGAACTTTGAGCTAGGAAATATTAGCCTTAATTCAGCAAAAGTCGTTATTCGTTGCACGTAGGCTTTCCTTATCGGGAAGAAGGTTAGCCCTGCCCTGAAGCAAAAAGAGGTGCCTGTCAGACGACCCTGTCCTGTGAATTCTTATCGCACTACACCATCGCACACGCTAGCTATTTCTGGTCTTAGATGGTATAAGTATGCTATGGTTGAGTGGAAATCAGTTGATCTACACTGTTTTTTAAGAAATTTCAAAAGAAATTTTAGAATCTAACTCAAGGTTAGGGGTTGCCCTAGAGTCAGCCTTGCCCGACTTCGATATACCCGTTACTCAGGGCAATTAGTGTTTGATAACCTTCCTTATGTTAGTTAACAGAGCATTAACATTGAGCATTTGAATATTTCAACATTATGTAAGCAAACAGCGAATGCGGCTCATATAAGTATGCAACGTTTTTTATAACTCTGCCATTTATTATCTGATCTTTATGAAAATTTGTGAGATTGTAGATATTAGCTAGTGTACAAAATCTGATCCCAATATAAACAACCAAAACGACAACGGCCAGGTAGACAGAAGCCCTTGTGTGTGGGTGTCCCCAATTGGTCTTCCTACATTGGTGAAAGAGATTTTCTTTATAAAACAGTGTCCAAAGTGATTGAGTTGATTTAAATGTAACTATTTTGGTTTAGTTTTGAACTATAACGCCTTGCCTATCGTTTGAGTGCAAATGTGACTGTTTATACGATCCTTCTGATATGTAAGCTATCAAATTTAGCCTTCGTCATATTATGCTTTCGCATAACTTTAAACAGAAACACAGCACCACAGAGGCAAATGAAAAGCTCTAATACTACTTTTCTGCAGATTCTGAGATACTGTAGCGCCATAACGACCAGATATAACAAAATCTTAAGGCAGTAGATTGTCTACAATTTTTGTTGCGTTGCACCGAAACTTTAAGTCTAAAAACGGGTTCAAATATGACTTGAAAGAGCTTGGAATGGTTGCTTAAGTGTTGGCTGTAGTTTTATAAGAATTTTTGTATTTAAAACGGAATTTACAGTTATTTAAAACCGGCAAATACACAGAGAAAACAAGAAAGAAAGTGGGTCAAGCCCGACTATAACATACTCTGTACCAAGAAATTTTGTCTTTTGATCATAACTCGAAAACCGTTCATCCGATCTTCTTCATTCCTTTGGCGGATCGATAAGTTATTCTAATAACTAAATATGTCCAGAAGGAACAAGCCATCTATCTTCAAAACTGTGGGAGATATGACGTTTTTTCTAAATTGCGGGGGCGGGAGGGGGCGTGGCCAAAATTGAAAATAAACTTGATCTGCCTGCAGACATAAGAAGCATATGTCCCATACACGTCAAACCTCTATCTCTTACCATCTCTGAGATCTGTGCGTTCATACGGACAGACGGACGGACGGACATGGCTATATCGACTCGGCTGTTGATGCTGATCAAGAATATATATACTTTATGGGGTCGGAGATGCTTCCTTCTGGATGTTACATACTTTTGCACAAACTTATATTATTCTATGTACCTACGGTACAGAGTATAAAAAGGATATAACAATAATAAACATTGAATGATCTTACATATTCCTTTAATCATCCAACATAGCTGAAAAACCATACAAAGGATATGAAAAAGGATCATTCTTTGAATGATTTTCAGCTCCTTTGTATGATCTAAAGAATATGTAAGACATATCCTTCCCAAATGAATCTTTATTGTGTGTAGATTTGTTGAATACTAAAGCTTCCTTCTTACTTAAAATAACTAACCAGCCTGATAGTTTCTCGTTGCTGTTGACTAGAGGGTATACTTGTAGCACCAACCCCTGCGGCAAGTGTAATTTTCGAGACTTCTATACCCCCCACCCGACCACATCCCATTACATTTTTCTACAGTTTTAAATATACTACGCACTTTATGTACGTTTGGAACTGTGAATGTAACTGTGAATGTGTGTGGTTCTTCGTATATGGCCAGACATTAATATTTGTTCTCTCTTTTGGCTCTTGGCAACGCGCCCTTAACGCATTTTTTAATGCGGTGTGTGCGTGAGTGTGTGTGTGTGTGTGTATTTGCTCATTAAGCAAAAACAAAGTTAAGGAAAAGTTTTTTAGCATCTTCAGACATTTTTTTGGGTTTCCGTTTTGTTTGCCTGCAATTTTTTTCCAAGGCTGTGAGGGTTTTCATTATTTTTTTTTCAACGTGGCCATTGTTTTCTGATGAACACATACAGGGTGGTCCGGCAGGTAAAGTTGACAGAAGAAAACTCTCTGATATGCTTACTTAACTTATCAAGGCTCTGTTTGAAAGATTTGTGCCATTTCTTGGCCTGTTGCTCCTTTCGCAGCACCCTGTATGTTGTCTACTGGCCACTGGAGTGAACCTTTGCTTACGCAAGTACTGTTCCCTCATTAATTTTTACTTATCTTGACGTTGTAAAAATTGTTGTACACTCCGCCAGTTGTTTATCTACGTGCTCACTTGCTCACGAGTATGTATGTATGTATGTATGTATGTGCGTTTATTGTCCTGGACCTGTGAATTTGTATTGGATATTGGTTTGAGTGTAGGAGGTACGTTGTGAAGGAGCTTTGCTGGAGACAAGTTTAAGGATATTTACACATCAGATTGTAGCCCGAGAAATTTAAGATTTTATTCAAATTTGGCTGCAAAACTTTAACTTCAACTAGCTCTCACCCCTTTCCGTCAACCAACAACACAACCACATCATAAGGCAGCTTTTACTCCCCGAGGATTTTCACAATTTTAATAATCCTAATAACCGTGGCCCGCCAGCAGCAACGCCATCTTGAAAATCAAAGTTAACGGTTAAAGTGGCAACAGCAACGTCGCTCACCACAACCGCGAAATAGCGGAGGGGGCTGGGGCTGGGGCTGGGCCGGTGACCACCATTTCATTCCCAAAGCCAAGTAATTACGCATTCAAGTAGAAAAAGTTTATCTCTTGTCGAAAAATTGAAAAATTTTCATTTCATAAAATGAGATTAAAAACGCGAGTTCCACCAGCGCCGGGCCAAGAAACCGCAAAAAGCTCCGGGGCCAACAGGCAACAACAGCAGCGGGGAAAGGGGTGGCCGGCCAGCGCGAGAAGGGCTTAAAATCTGAAAAGTTTACTACCAAAAATATTTTGAAGAAAATTACAAGAACGTCAAAGCAGGCGCAAACCAGGAGAGTGGGTGGCAGGCCAAGGAAAATAATAATGGCCGCCAATGCGGCGAAAAAGCTTTCAAGCAAAGGATTCGACGACGTTAAGTGAGATGCTGGGGCTAGCTGAGAGGTCCGCATCGTTGATAAGGTCTTTGACAACAGTCTGGCAACGCTGTCATAACGGGCTATTTGTCGGTGTGTGTGTGCGTGTGATTGTTGGGGTGGACACACGCACTTTTCAACCCTTTTTCGCGCTGGCGGGGAAAAATTGCGTAAAGTGCGAAATTCAGCTGTGTGTGTGTGTGTGTGTGCACTAACATATATACAATTTGCCACATTATGTACTCACCGCCACTGTGAAACTGTTTCACTTACATACATACGCCCCGAGGCTTCCCAAAAGGGTTGTGTTTCATTTTGGCAGTTATTGGATTTCAAAATGAAATCCATTTGATGGCAAAACGAAGCTTTGATATATGGGCTATACGTGGTTTTGGCTCGCGGTAGTTAAATAAATTAACAGCCCACGGGAAGGTTCGCAATAGAAGACTTTGCAAGCCCATCACCAGGGATTTGCTGTGCGTGCCTTAAATATGGATACGAATTTTAAATTAGAAAAGAGCTTTAAATGTAGTAAAAGTGTAATGGTAAGAGAAGTGATTGCTACATTATTAATTAATCTTTGTGAGGCAAACCCATACCTTGAATGGTACAAAATAGTAGAGGAAATAAGTGTTCTTAAGGAATTTACGGGAATTTCTGGTAGCAAAGGAGTTTTTATACTTCTTGTTACACTTAAAGGACCAATAAAAGTGCTAAAATCATTTTGAAGTACTTTAAATAGTGATTGAGTGCCCTGTACTGTGACACAGTTGAGTTAAATTGCGCTTATTTCAAGAACATTTGCAGAAAAGGCCACTTGTATTCTGAACAGTTTCCCTCTGTGTAGCGTTCTGTGAGAATTCAATGGGTTTGACAAATTTATAGCCTTTTATACCCGTTACTCGTAGAGTAAAAAGGGTATACTAAAGTCGTGCAAATGTATGTAACAGGCAGAAGGAAGCATCTCCGATATCATAAAGTATATATATTCTTCATCAGCATCAACAGCCGAGTCGATATAGCCATGTCCGTCTGTCCGTGCGTCCCTCTGTCTGTATGAACACCCAGATCTCAGAGACTAGAAGACTAGTACTGTCTGCAGGCAGATCAAGTTTGTTTCAAAATTTGGCCACGCCCCCGCAATAAAAAATGTTGAATGAACAAATCCTACAGTTTGTAAGCTATCGATCTCAGATTTTGCAGTATAGTGCATGTGGCCAATATGTACAATCTCACAAAATTTCATAAAGATCGGATAATAAATGGCAGAGTTAAAAAAACGTTGCATACTTATCTGAGCCGCATGAGGTTATTTAACACTAATTGCTTTGAGTTACGGTTATTTCTTTAACTTACGCTCTCGTTTTCTTTATATTGACTAAATCGTTCATGAAAACGCCAAAAAATGTTTCCAAATCGGTAAACGGCTGCTCAAATTCAGCCGAAAGTAAGTCTCCGTGCTACCTATATCCATACAGACGCTAAACCAGCAAATTGTAGGAGATAGCAGAGAAAGCAGCAGAGGTAAGGTAAGGTAAATCACCAGCGGATGCAGAATCTCTAAAAATATGTCCAAGACAAGAGACATACAACTCATGTTCTATCTGCTACCGCTTCAAAAAAGAGACTGTAGACTGCTCATTGGCACTGCGATAAAGCTAGGCATTACGACAGAGGACACCTGCAGGAAATGCTTGGAACCTGGAGTCGCAGCAACTTTGGAACACCTCATTTGCAGCTGCCCAGCAATTGCCAGAATAAGACTAAAACTTCTGCACAACCCACGGCTCTTCTTTGGAAAAAGCAGCCAAGAGGCATACGCCAAAACGTCAAAGATTCTCCTGGATTTCTAAGTCAAATGTACCTAAATAATGAACTCCCTGCCTCATTAAGTACCTTAAGGTCTTTGTGTGACCCCATCTGGGATCAGCCGGAACTACGTACCTAAGTCTCTGTGCTTTTAACTTCTAACTAGTGTCCGTTTTGTTTGGTTTTATCTCAATTTTAACATATCCAGCCATTTTGTTAAAGCTTCGTAGAGCCTATGAAAGCGTAACTTCATTTACCCGAATCTCTCAAAGTTTTCTATGCAAAGTCTATTGAAGTAAATCTAAAGTATCCTTTTGGTATTTGTGCCTCAACGGCAACGTCTAACAAGTTTACTTTTAAGCTTATAAATGGCTAGAATGTGTAGCGTAACGAGTCACCTTTGCTAGCTATTGAAGACAGCAGTGAGGAAGCTAGCATTAAAAAAGTCTCTCAAACATTGGTTTTAAACTCAAGGATCCTCTCTCTTGTGCTCAAATGAGAAGCACACATGAAAGGTGGTCTTTTAGAAACTTTCCATGGCTTCCAGGCTTAAAGACAAATGGAAATAACTATTGAAAATCTCTTTCCTAGCCAGATTCTTAAACATTTCGTACTAGATTTATTGAGAAAAAAAACAGTTTTATGTATTTTATAGTAGTCATTAAGGCATTCTATTGATAAACTCTTCTGATAGAACTGTTAAATTATTTAACTTTCTTTTAATGGTAAAAAACAGCTCAATTTTAAACATTTGTCATATAAGAATAGGAAGCGTAAATCAAAAGGAATTGCTCAAACTGTAAGAGGTTAGAAAGAATCAAACCTCAAACATTCTAACATTTACGTTAGGGGGTCGATTTTTTCGCACAAAGCGTATAACAAAATCGAAAACGATGGACAAATTTAAGAAACTTTCACCAAGTAACCGTGGGTCTAAAATGAATTCTTAGTCCGCGCACATCGACTTCAAATAGTTAAGTATCGAGCCGCCAATGAAATCAGTAAGATCGGATGAGAGATATTCGAGCTTTAAGGAAAACAAATATATATGCTCGGCAGTATCCGTTGAAAAGAGTTGGGCTCTCTATGGACACTCTATGGCCCATTTGCCACCATGTATGGCTTCTAAATATAATTGATCAGATATATAAAAATTTTGGGGTGAACAGAGTCTATTACTGTCGAGCTTGAAGGACTTTCTTACCAATTTTTTTTTCATAATTTACTTAACCATTTGAAGTCGATTTGCGCGGTCTAAGAATTCATTTTAGACCCATGGTTTCTTGTTGAATATTTCTTAGAATTGTCCTTCTTTTCACCTATACAAATTTCTCAAGCAGAAAGAACTGGTAAAACGTTAGAGAGACTGCTGCAAAGACTAGATAACTATCTCATTCAAAGTGAAGCGGCAGGAGAGCAATCGACGCCAACAACTTCCTGAGCACAGAGAAACAAAGAGACATGCTGTGGCTAAAAGAACGGCAGACACTCGTAGAACTTCTCTTTCAAGTCGGTTCACAACTGAACCAAGTTCTACTTGACATGTTTTACCATTTGAAGATGTTTTAAATAGATTGAAGACAATGTGGCTGTTACAAATTTAAATCTGCACAAAACGTAGAATGATATTTATACTGATAAACATTAACATAAGCAAACATTCTCAATATTATCTTGGTTCATTCGCCCAACTTCCGAGTTAATAGACTAGCTCCCGAATTTCTTTGCCCTTGACAATGCATAAATATTGAAAAATTGCGAGTTATAGAAACGCAAATCGATACAAAACACTAAGCCTTGTAACTAATCCTACATCCTAATCTTTATCAAAAGCACTTGCCAGACAGGTAGGCACTCAAATCAGTTTCATAAACTCTCTCAATTGGATCTCGTCCTTGCCGCAAACACTCGCCGACGGCAAAATCAACAATTCCGCTTGTTACCATTTCCACAACCCAAAACAGATCCCAAAACAGCTTCCCAATCATAAAAAAAACTTCTCCAGCCTCAACAGGAAAAAAATCCGAGGCAGCTGCAACAAAAAAAAAAACAGCGGGAGATAGATCTATAGGGGAAAATATCGAAAATTTGCATATATGAAACCAATTGCCGGGGCCAGGAGAAATGAGCCGAGTAAAAAGGATGCTGCTTCACATCATATGACAGGCGAACATGAAATGGAAATCATTTAGCGTACAACAGAAGAAAAAAAGCGAAAGGTGGCAAATATTAGGCAGGACTAGGGAAAAACCCAAATGAAACGCTTTCATATGCAAATTTCGAGTGCGAGAAGTGAGTTGAATGGAAATGTAATGAAAAGCTGATTTTGATTTGGCACGTAGAGCAGCACGCTGGTTGGCACTCCAGTTGGCAGTGGCCAGAAGTGGGGCTCTCGCAAGGACTCGCTCGCTCCTCTAATCCCAGCTAAATGAAACGCAGCAGGCCAAATTTTTAGTTGAATTTGAGAATTTGTTTTCAAAAATGGCGTCGAGCTACTCGAACTAATCCAATTTATTACAGCTCCATAACTTTTTACCATTTGCTTCGGACCAGGGGAGACTCGAGAGTCTGGCAGACGCTAAATGCGTCTTATTAGATGAGCTCTGAGTGTGCGTGTGTGTGTGTGTGTGTGTGCCATGTTTACCCTCCACACGCCACACTTTACAATGCAGCGAACAGAGCGAACTTTGACTCAAGCTTCTATCTTTTTTGCCTTTTATGATAAATTGCATTTAGCCACCACCACCACCACCGAGGGGAAACCAAACCATCCCCCAACTGCTGGCACCCACCCACCCTTTCCTAGACAAGCCAGGCGGGTGGTTATTGTTATTTTGGCTAGGATATGGCACATACTCGTCGTGTAAAGGATTTATCCTTGGCTTATCTAGAAAAATGGCTGACCAAAATGGCTAAGAAAAATATCCAATTTGAACCTAATCTGATCTGATCAGTGCTCCACCCCTTCGCTCCTTAGCTCCCCAATTATGAATACTTTTTCTGCCATATTGCGTACACTGCCATCAAATCTAATCTTCAGCTAAAACCGAACCACTGGCACATGTACAATTTTCAATTTTTCACTGTTACCCAGATAACTGTGATTCCGGCAGCAGCAGCAGCAGCAGGAGCAGCCTCAGCACCGGGCACGAGCTGTGGGCACACACATTTCTCTTCTAGTTAAGCTGAGCAGCAGCCGCAATCCAAATGATTATGTTTATACTATTAAAGTAATTTACTAAGAAACAAAAAACCAAAAGCTACAAAAACCTGACGCCCCACCGAAAACAAGATGATCCGCCAGCCCCAGCGCTGGTCAAAGTCAACCGCTTTAGCTGCGGGTTAAGTAGCCTGCTGTCTACTTAAGCATAATCAAAGTATTGCACAACGATCGGCTCAACGATGGATGGTTCGATCGCCTGGCTTTATCACAACAGTTTTTCTGATGGCGGCTGATGGATTAGCCAGCCTGGTGTGGTCAAGTGCACGAGCTGCCGCTGCTGCTGCTGCCGCGGATGCTGTGGCGGCTGCCAAGGTGCGAGATCTGCAAATAATGTGGCAAACGAGGCCTGCCCGATCCTGAACTTGGGGCCATGTGTGCCGCTTGACTGAGCGCTGTGGAGATCGTTAAACGAAATGGTTAGAGCCGGTGCTCCTCTGTGGCCCCTGGTATACAGCTCTATTAACCCCGCGCCGCTGATTTGGTGATAACGATCGTAATCGTAGCGGTACTCTCTCGCTCGCGCGCCCCCTCTCTCTGTCGATGGGTGCAACACATGTTGTACCTGGTGCTTAACTTCTATATTATTTTCTTTAATTTAGAAAATAGTTTCTGGGCAAAGTGCACATTTATCTCGTACGTTCGCCTTGTTAAGGTTGCAGGGAACGGAATAGAAAACCAAAAACAAAAAAATTGCAGCTGTCTGGGTAACATGTGTTTTGGCCCCTATATGGTTATGGCAGTAGATTGGCTAAAGGGGTTACTACGAAACGTTTCCGCATAGCTGAAGCTTTGGGCAGTTTTAAGGTAAACGAAATAAGAAGACTGAGGTAGAGTGTGACGACTATCAGTCAGCCTTACCAGCCCTTTCAGTTCAGTTCATAGCTGAAATGGAAGAGCCGGTACTGAATTCATGGCTTCCTTTGCATAAGTTTCAGCCAAGAACTTAACACAGACATGTTATACTTGCTATGACTTGATTTCAGTAGTACAAAGCCCATGAGTGGGTTTCATGGGAAGTACTGAAACAGGCCTGAATTTAGTTATGCCTACTGCTCAGGTCTGTATCAGACCTGAAAAACTGAGTACTAAACCGCAGGTTAGTCTTATTTCTTAACAAAAACTGCCTTAACCATCTAAGATTCTATTAACCCTTGGTTCGAACCAGTTCTGTTGATTTGATAAGTAAAGTAACCGATACCAAAACCGAATCTAAGGCTTGCCAACGATATTGAACCGTACTAAACCGCAGACCTAACCTTCTTCAGAATTTAAGGAGACTTTGATCTCCGTATTATAAGCTCTTTGAGAACATGCTTATACGATACCTTAATTACCTTAGAATTCTAGAGAAATTGTTAGTTCTCGAAAATATCGACAGATATATCGATATACATGTATATTTTTTAGATATCTGGCACATCTACTTTCATGATTAGTTTTTCTACAAATTTTCAAACACTTGTACAGTAATTTAACTAAGTTTCAGGAAGTAACAAATGATCGATAAACGATTTAAAGTGGACCTGAAGTAACAAAAACCTAATTTTTTATGGTGTGACCGTTTTGGTATATTGAAAGTTGGAACTTCCTTTCCAAAACCGAAAAATACATCGATATACTTAGATTTTTTCTTTAAATTATGCCCTTTTTGGTATCTTGAAACTTCTTTCAGACATCGAATGAAATAAATTGATTTACATGGATATTTTTAAATATATTTGGCAACCCTACTTTAAAGTGTAATTCTTTATAAATTCTTCAAGATTTGTACAGTAATTTAACAAAGTTTGAGGAAGTTACAAGCTATCGATAAAACGATTTAAGGTGCCCTTTTTGGTATACTGAAACTTTGAACTTCCTTTTCAAATACCGAAAAATACATCGATATACTTATATTTTTTCTTTAAATTATGCCCTTTTTGGTATCTTGAAACTTCTTTCAGACATCGAATGAAATAAATCGATTTACATGGATATTTTTAAATATATTTGGCAACCCTACATTAAAGTGTAATTCTTTATAAATTCTTCAAGATTTGTACAGTAATTTAACAAAGTTTGAGGAAGTTACAAGCTATCGATAAAACGATTTAAGGTGCCCTTTTTGGTATACTGAAACTTTGAACTTCCTTTTCAAATACCGAAAAATACATCGATATACTTATATTTTTTCTTTAAATTATGACCATTTTGGCATCTTGAAACTACTATTAAACATCGAATGAAATATATCGTTATACATAGCTATTTTTAAATATATCTGGCAACCCTTTTTTTAAGAGTACTTCTTTGAAAGTTCTTTTAGATTTTTATGGTATCTTCAGAAAGTTTAAAGAAGCTGCCAATTTACGATAAAAGGATTTAAAGTGGACTTGAAATATCGAAAACCAATTTTTTCTAATGGTATCTAAAGATACCTCTTTGGTATCTTGGAACTTCTTCTCAAATATCGAGAAATTTATCGATACACCTAAATTTGTTCTTTAAATTATGACCTTTTTGGTATCTTGAAACTGCTTTCAAATATCGAATAAAATATATCGATATACAAAGATATTTTTAAATATATCTGGCAACACTGCTTTTAAGATCATTTCCTGAAAAGTTATTTAAGATTTGTTCAGTAGTTTTAGAAAGTTTGAAGAAGCAACCAATTATTGATATAACAGTTTCAAGTATATCAGTTATCGATTATTTTGTTAAATGTGTGTCTATTTTGAAATTTTCAAAATAATTGACTACCCTAGAAAGAAATTTTATTGACTCTCCATGGAAAACAATAATTTGAAAGCTTTTCTCAGCCGTCATCTTCACGGGCTACTGGCATTAGTTGTAAAGAAAATACTATAAAAAGCTTATCAAGCCTTACAATAAATATAAAGCTCACAAGTCAAGGGAATAAGTGAAACTTCTACTACCCTATACACTTTCCGAATAGAGCAATTTGCGTCTGCTCTGTACGAGTTCAAAAGGTGAACTAAGTAAGTTTTAACCCTCTGTGAAAGGGGCTCAGGCTACAAAAGTGAGAATCGACCCTGCAGCTGTCGCCTATTGTGGGCACCCTTCCGATCGATCCCATCCCAGGCATTCATTTAAATATTTAATCAAACTAATTTACATATATCGCTTACCTGATCAATAGACAAAAGGCACATGGGAGCAGGGATGCTGTCTGCTGTCTGCTGTTTCCATCCCAAAAGGGTTGCGCTGCGTTTACAAATAAAAAATTTCACTCTATGTTAAATTTTGTTTATTTAGCAAATAAAAAATGCACGCAAAATTTGAATAAAACAGAGCCAGAGCGCCAAAACCACAAAAATTTCTGCATAATTTATTGAAATTTCGTGAGCGCGCGGACAAAGGAGTCGAGGAAAATTGCATGAAATGTGTTTCTATTTTGCGCTGCTCCTTGTGGCTGCATTATCCTTTTCCTTCTTTTTTTTGTGTGCATTTATTTTTCATTTGCATGAATTTTTCATTGTTTTCACAGACACGAAAGCAGGAACGACAAGGAACTCTGCTTGCACTTAACGCTCCACAGGATCAGGGACAAACACGCGATATTTGTCAGCGGGAAATCAGCTTGAAAAAATCAAGTTAAGACATCCCCGGGATGAGTCCAAGCAAATATTTTACTTTTATTTTTTTTCCCCATTTATTTTTTTTTTGTATATCTATAAGATGTTTCCAAAGGCTGCGGATAAAAATGTAAACAAATTTTGATGCAATTTGTTGTCACTTGCTTAAGTAAAGTGCAAGTGCGGATATCAGAGGAGTGAAGCAGAAGCTATATAATAGGATGGGAAAGTAAACAAAACTGGGAAATTGCCTAAGCTGAAAGGCAAAGTATGCAATGAGGGTCCTTACTGACCACAGAAATTCAAGGCATCAAGGCCAAGTTGCAATCTAGAAGAAATAGGAAAGAGTTAGGTGAGGTCTTGAGAGAGAGGGAGAGAGATCACGTTGCAGGACATTACACTCTCTGTCTGAAGTAAACTTATGCTTTGTTCAATGACCTCTTAACTTAATCACAAAATGTCTGGCATTAAGCACTGGGGAATATTGTTATTTAATTACTTTTGAACCCAAAAGTTAAGTAATTGCTTGCATTTCAAGCAACAAGGCAAGCACTTCGACGTCTGTCTGCTGCCATAAAACTGTAGAGGTCTTTAGTTTTGAACTTTCAATTCCTTGTAGAGCTCTCATGCACACATTGCATTACCTTCTTAACCAACTAAGCTTAGTATTCTTAATAAAACAGACCATAGTTGCCCTCAACCCATTCATTAATGGTTGTTGTGGTAATAACATTTCCAGTTAATACAGTAAGCCATTATCCAAAACATAAAAACAAAATGAAACCCAGTCAAATGTCAGACAAATAAATATCCAAAAATACAAAAAAAAAAATCGTTTATTAAATCCATACTCATAAATATGCATCGAAAGTCAATGGCGCTTCGTTGGACTAGGACCAAGGGCTCTTCTAATTACGCCACCAAAACCCGAGGGTTTGGCTACCCAAAATAAAAATCAAACAAGAACACAGCGAAACATAAGAATTAAGTGGCATAAATATGCATGAGAAAACCCCTTAATATTCTCAATTCCCAAATTTACCCTCAAAGTGGAGAAAGTTGCCGTGTTTAAGCAAATACGAAAGTTATTTAATGAAACCGGAAAACGGTTTACAATTAAATAAGCAGAAAAGAAGGAAGCAGAAAAAGAAGTAGCGTTGTCTGTCTGTATTTGCGCTTTGCGGTTCATTGATTAAAATCAGACAGCTTTTTTATTTTTGGGGGTAGCTAACAAGCACCCCCAACCCTTAGCCAGAGTGGCATACACGTAATGTCTGCGTGTGTTTGTTTAATTGAGTTTTTTTCTCGGTTATTTTTTTCGTTGTTTGGTTTGTCATTCTCATTAAAGCATAAATATCAAGTTGTACCTATCAATGGCCATACATCATCCTGCCATCCATCCATTTATTTATTTGTTTGGCCCGATTTCAATTTTAGATTAGCCGCTGAACAGTCCTCATATCCCGCAGGTATTGACAGGGCATGTCAACATGAGGTTTAATATTTGCCTTGCATGGTTCTGGTTACTTAATTTAAAAGACACCCAACGATTATTGGTTGGCAATTGCTTAGAACACGCGAATTTCAGTTCCTTTGTTTGCGTTTGCTGTTTTTTTTTGTATTTACCAAACGGTCGGGTAAATAGGTAGGCGTTGATCCAGTGAAACGTTTGGCATTTTATGGGGAAAAAAAGGGTCACCTCTCCTGGTATTCATATGTTGGGGCTTAACAAGCCTTTCAAACTGCTGCACCATTAATCTTCTCAACGCAAGACCCACCAGAAACTCTTTGGGCTACTTGTTGCGGCTACACCTTTTGCATCGTATCGCTTTACCTTTCTCAAGATGCGATTTGCATAGCGTTTAATATTAATATTTTTTTTTTTTGGACGCTGTCGCTATCCTTTCATGCCATGTTCAGTTTCCAGCCATTTGGCCGGCGGTAGCCTTCGGTAGCCAACTTTTTGGGTTTCGCTCACGTGACACGAAAATCGTTTTTTGTGCGCAACAAGTTTTTCGTAACAAATTCTACAGCTGATAAATGATATGGCCAACAGTTCTTGACGCGATATGGGGAGTCATTAATAATTGTTGTAAGTTGCCGAGGAGTTTGTATTGTAAAGGAGGATAGAAAGGAGCTGGTGGCATTGTTATCGCAGCTGAAAGAGAAGGGCTTTTGTGTGTGTGCATGGGAAACTTAATAGTCAGTGTAAGGTAGCGAATCAGTGTGAAATCAACGGCAAGTTGAAAGTTACAGTAGTTTTTTTGCAGAGATACGTTTTTTTGTTAGCAACTTTTCAATTCATATGTATAAGGATGGAAAAATATGGACAAAATATACTCACCGCCTACCGCGCCACTTGTAGAACTGTAATTAAATTCAACGGAAATACAAGGCCTGGAAATGATGGCTGGTATCTACAATGAAATTGTTTCTTTTAACAACTTTTCAATTCAAATGTACAAAAATGGACAAAATATACTGACCGCCTACCGCGCCACTTGTAGAACTGTAATCTAATTCAACGGAAATACAAGGCCTGTAAATGATGGCTGATATCTACAATGAAATAGTTTCTTTTAACAACTTTTCAATTCAAATGTACAAAAATGGACAAAATATACTGACCGCCTACCGCGCCACTTGTAGAACTGTAATCCAATTCAACGGAAATACAAGGCCAGCAAATGATGGCTGATATCTACAATGAAATAGTTTCTTTTAACATCTTTTCAAACCATTTGTACTAAAAGGAATCAATATCTGGACCGCCTACTGCGCCGCTTGTAGAACTGTCATTTAATTCAACGGAAATATAAGGCCTGGAAAGGATGGCTGATATCTACAATGAAATAGTATCTTTTAACAACTCTTCATTCCAAATGTACTTAAATGTATCCTGGTTTATTTAGCTAAACAAAAACTATAAAACAATATGCCGACCGCCTACTGCGCCTCTTGTAGAACTGTCATTTTATTCAACGCAAATACAAGGCCTGCAAATGATGGCTGGTATCTACAATGAAATAGTTTATTTTAACATCTTTTTAAACCATTTGTACTAAAAGGAATCAATATCTGGACCGCCTACTGCGCCACTTGTAAAACTGTCATTAAATTCGACGGAAATTCAAGGCCTGGAACTGATGGCCAATATCTACAATGAAGCGGTAATGCTTGTCTATGGACTATAATCCATATGCCAAGGCCAAGGCGACACACTAGAGATGTATTGAATCAGAAAATGGAACTCAAGCGATCTTACGACTAGTCTACTCTTGCAACCACAAGTAAAAACTTCCACACACTGCAGTTACGCTTCGAAGGAGCCTAAAATGGAATGTCTTTTAATACCAGACGGAGACGTGACGTCTTAGAACCACATAGATCCTCCATTGATCAGCAGAACGGGTGGAGTTTTGTCGCTATGCCATCTGATCCTAGCATTAGTAAACTTAGCTGTCGAATGGAGGAGTATCAAAAGCGAAACAGTTACGGGCAAAACTTTGTTGCTAAAACAATGAACTTAAGACAAAATATATAAATAAATTTCAATTCAATTCAGTCTGATTCACTGGCAGAATCTGTACTATAGCCTTTAGTCAAATAAGGCTTATTTTCATCTTCATCATCCTCCGAGTCGGTTTCCTCCGATTCGGAGTCCGTTGAAGTGGGTGAACTACTATCAGATGTGGCAATTGAAGATGGTGGTGAGCTAAGCTCTTCTTCTTCATTATCTGAGTTTATAGCTTCATAGCTATCATAGTCTGGTTCATCATATTCGCTCTCAGTTTCCTCTTCATCTGTCTGTTCATCGCAATCAGCTTCCATATCATATTTCTACATTTTTGTTGGGAAAAGTCTGCATTAGTTACCATAAGCAACTCCTGTGATTTAGATTTTGTATGTTTTAAGAACTTACCAAGGCCGTAATACGATTACGGGACAAAGTCTGTGCATCATGCAGTTCCCTCACCAAGGCATTTCGTTCCATGGAATGATAATCCCTTTGCTGCAGGCACTCGATCTGCAGTTGTCGATTCTCTTTGCGCAGCTGAAACATTTCGCTTAATATCTGATGTTGTTTTTCCACTATGGTGGTCACCAGTTGCTCCAGATTCTCAATGGTCACCTCATATTCCAGCAATTTCTTCTTTAATAGCCAGTTTTCAGCACGACAATCTGCTATTTCGGAGGCAGAGACTGCAGACTTGGTTTCATTAGCTTCACCTTCAGCACTGCTAAATATTAAGGGTTTAGCTGGGTGTCCAGCAATCTTAAGTGAAATACTCACGGCTGCTTCTCGGTAGCCACCTCCTCCAGAGGAAATGCCACTAGTTCTTTCGTGCTATCCAGCGTAGGTGTATAATATTGACAAATGCAAGACATTTTTGTATTGTTTTTTATGCTTTGACAAATGGCATTGCCGTAAAGGGGAGACTAGATGCCTTCAAACTGACATCATTTCTCAAGTAGACGATTAAATTTAAACTCTTCACCCCAACCGAGATAAGGCTATCATCTCAGCAACAACAACAACAACAACTGCAATGAAACTACTCTGCACTTTACAGACTGGCCTGGCCCCTTCCATACGTCGCGTCGCCTACTCCTACAGTCCTGGGAACACTTTACGACTTGACATTTTCACACTTTGTTGGCAACGTTTTGAATGGTTCATCTACCTACCCATTCACTGACTGACTTCTGTCTTGTCTCCCAGTCAGTGCACAGTGGTGGAATTGGCCAAAAATGTTTCCTCTAATAATGCGGAGTAACAGTTGCAACCAATTTTTAAGAGTTACGCCCACTGTGCCAGTGTCTGGCCCTTCTGGCTGGTATCTGGGATGTGCAAATGTGTGGCTCCAGCTGGGAACTTGTGTGCGTCGGTGGATTGAAGTGCAAAATTGGTTTAAGTGTTTGCTAAATTGGCAGCAAAATGGCTTTTTCAATTTCGAACCCAGCCCAGCCATAAAAACTAAACAGTTTCTGTCGCTTTTTTTTTGGGGGGCCAACAAGTGGCGCCTGAGTAAATAACAGTGTTCTTTTTTCTTGTCATTCTACAGAAATAAAACGTTGGTAACATAAATAAATGCCAGCCACGCCCCTTGCTTATTTCACACGCTTATGACCGACACTAAATGGTCTCCGTCGAGTTCAATCCGCCTCACACATATCATTTATAGCCGCGATAATCATGGCTTACACCCATGCATCCGCTCACATACACACACACACACACAACATATACTATTTTATGGCCTTAGTTCAAGTCCAAGTGGAAACTTAATCGTGATGCCTAAACAACGCCAAATTACATACCAGAGGGCGCTACGCAGTCCATGTTAACATAAATTTCTTGCGCCTCCTGAGTTGGTTGGTTTGGAGTGTAGGTGCGGAGAGAGGGTGGGGGGGAGGACGCACCTACCTCTAAACGTTCAACTTTAAACTAGACAACGTACAGAACAACAACACATGCAAGCGCACATTTAAAAAGGCATAAGTCATACGTGGCTAATAAATTGATTTGCCAAAGTGGATTAGAGTTCATTGCTATAGAGCTGGTTAAATACAGGGTGCTTGAAGCGAAACTATTGTAAGAGTGTTCTTTATACAATTGTTAATGTTTGTTAAGATTTTCACACATTTCTGGTAACTAGTAAGTTCAAAGGAACCAATTATTCAAACGATCCTTCCTATGGCAGCTATATGCTATGGTCATTCGATTTGGAGAAAAATTTGTACAGTTGTGTAAAAATAAGTACTTAACCTACATAAATGCAAAAATTCAAGTTGCTACCATTGAAAACAAAAAAGTTTTGCCTACCAAGACTTATTTTTTACCTTTTTTTCATATGGCAGCTATACTATATAGTTGTCCGATATGGACCAAACATGGTGGCATCATGCAAGGCCTAACAAACGAACATTTAAGAAATTTAGAGTCGATTCCATTTAAAACAAAAAAGTTTTTCTCACTAAAACTTACTTTTCGACCGATCTTTCGTACTACAGCATTATGATATGGTCATCCGATTTGGACCAAACCTTGTAGAATTGTGTGAAAGCATAACAAATAAGTAAATGTCAATTTTAAGGACATTTCCTTGGAAAACAAAAAAGTTTTGCTCACTAAGACTACTTTTCAGACTCTACTTTTCTATGGCAGCTATACCATATAGATGTCTGATTTCGACCAAACTTGGTAGAGTCATGGAAAAGCATAGCAAACTAAGAAAAATAAAGTTTGGAGGCGTTTCCTTTGAAAACAAAAAAGTTTTGCTCACTAAGACCACTTTTCAGACTAACTTTCTATGACAGCTATACTATATAGATGTCCGATTGCGACCAAACTTGGCAGAATGATGGAGAAGCTTAGAAAACTATTAAATACTTAGTTGGGAAACGTTTCCATCAAAAACAAAAAAAGTTTTTCTCACTAGAACTAGTTTTTCGACCCATAGTTCCTATGACAGCTATATGCTATAGTCATCCGATTCGGCCAGTTCCTACAAATGTGCAGCGTTTAAGTATTTAAAAACTTCATGCAAAGTTTGGTGAAGATAGCTCTAAAACTGAGAAAGAACATAGCCTAGAAACCGAAGGACATGGCTAAATCAAATGAGTTCGTCATGTTGATCAAGAAGATATATACTTTATGTGGTGGGAGATGCTGCCTCATTGCATTAATAACATTTGTATACCCTCTGGAAGGGTATAAAAGTGTAGATGACATAGAAACAGATTAAATACGAATTCTGGAGCAGAAATAAAATAAATAAAATCTAAATAAAATATATGTCTAAGTGGTGGCCTTATCATGTTTCAGATGAGCTAGCAATTTAAAGGACTCATTCTAGTCTTGCAAAATCACTTACTCGGGTACTTAAAGCCTATCTTAGGGAACTCTTAGACTTAGCTATTGCCCCACCTACCACCAGCTCCTCCTAACCCAACACCCTGTAACTTCCAACCGCAACTATTTTTGCACACATTCAGTTAGAAACATGAGAATACTCACACCGGTGTTCGGTGTTCAATGTTGAGTATCGACTGGCATACCCCCTAAAAGCGCTTAGCACACTCCTTAAAGGCTAACTCACACTCCAGCGGAGAGAAGAGAAAAAAAAAATAGAAACGCTTAAAATGCCAGTTTGAAGTCTATTATTTGCTGGACACGAGCATATATTGATTGCATCGCAGCCAGAGATTTGGTGTCCAGGCGGGAGAAAAGCAAATTGCTTTAACAAATACGAGTAAGAGTGGCAGAGGGGGTGAGCGGTACAAGAAGTGGGCAAATCACATGGTAATGGTAACATAAACCGCCAAACCGTAGCCCAGTCAGTCAGTTAGTGGGGAAACTCGTTTGGGTTTCTTCTTTGGTTTTTTCTTGTGTTTGCAACAGGCGCAAAGTGCAGGTCCAGTCTCCACCGAAGGAGGCTTCGTGTAGAGCAGCATTTAGCGTCTTGATCGGTTTATCACCGATTAATTAGAGTTTGATAAATACGCGCACGGCGTGAGTAAATAAATCATGAGCCAAGCAAAGCCACAAAATAAAAGCAAAAGGCAGCGAGCGCGAGGTGTAGGAGTCGAGTAGGTTAAAAATTTACATATAAAAACTCATCCAAAGGGTGGCGGGCACAGGTTGCATTTGGTTCGTTCTATTTTTTGGAGGCACATTTGGTTTTTGGGGGAGTTTTTTGGGAAAGTGGTGCAAAAAATATCTTTGAACCTGATGAATGGGTTACCAAAAAAATCCTTTGAGTTTGCGATGCGCAGCAGCAGCTAATTTGGTATTTTTTTCGGGCTTTGATGAATGAGAATGCAATTCTTGTTGTTCAATTTTCTACACTTTAGATTAAAGATGCCCGTTTTTCTTTTTTTTTCGTTCTTTCTTTCAAGAATGCTTGACTTTGCTCACTCAAAAAATTATATGAAGTAAGAAAGTCGGGCAGGCACAACTTTTGTATACCCTGTAAGTGGCAGAGTTGATATTAACTTGTGGAGTAAACTTTTTTTACATTAAACAAATCGAAATTCTTTTATGTTGGAGCGATTTTAGGAAATCTGTCAAACGGACAAAAGGACAAACTGACAAACTGACAAACTGACAAACTAACAAACTAACTAACTAACTGGCAAACTCCATAAATAAAATAATGAGACACTTACGAACTGGCAAACTTACAAACTAACAAACTAACAAACTGACAAACTGGCAAAATGACAAAATCAGAACTTGTCAAAGTGGCAAACTGAGAAACATACAAACTGACTGGAAAACTGATAAAATGACAAACTTACAAGCTGACAAACTGATAAAATGGCAAACTTACAAGCTGACAAACTTAAAAAATGGCAAACTGGCCATTAGACAAGCTGGGAAACTGACAGCTGGTCAAAATGGCATACAGATAAACTAGCAAACTGACTAACTGGCTATCCGATAAAGTTTTAACTGAGGAAATGGCAAACTAACAAACAGACAAACTAACAAACTGACAAACTAACAAACTTTCATCAGACAAACTTGCAAACTAACAAGCTGCTAACTGAGAATATGATACGCTTACAAACTGCCAAACTGACTAACTGGCAAACTGGCAAACTGACAAACTCATAAACTGACAAACTGTCAAACTAATAATCTTCGAAACTGGCCAACAGTCAATCTGTTAGCCTACCGGCTGTAAATTTATGCTAGCCTTACTTTAAAGAAATTTCCCTATGCCTCCGACATACCCTCGTCCAGTTCCCACAGGGTATTTCAAATGAAGAAAAATATGTGCTGCTCTTTTTAATTTGCCTTTTCAGTGCACGGCTAAAATGTCTTTTGGTTTTATTACAGCCACAACACAAGCACAACCAGGGCAAACTGGGATGAGGTTATGACGACTACTTCAAACTATGATTGCTACCTTTTATGCTTGCCCAGAGCAGTGGCAAAAATGTTGACCACTTTCTGCTTGGCCGGACGTTTTCACTCCGCTCTGGCTCAGCTGCTGACCATTTCTACTTCTGTCGCTCTAAAAAATTATGCTCAAGATATCTTCGTTGCGACGACGACGACGACGAGGAGGACTTGAAAAGTATTTGCGGTTTTTTTCACATCCTTTTGCACAATTATCCTGATTTCAATATTACACTGCATCGTCATAAACAAAAGCTTAGAGCGACATTTCTTAAGGACCTTCTCGTGGGCAGGGCTGGGGTGTACCTATTATTATTTTGTGGCTGCTGGAATTTAGTTCGTTAGCTCCAGCTGACCACTAGGATTGTAAATCAAGAATAGGAAATTATTTTCCCTCGCATAGTTGGCATTTCTTTTTGTTATTTATGAATTTCGATTGGGGAATGCAGTTTGTGCCTCCAGTGCCAGCCTGTTCAACTTAAAGTGGTTATCCTGCGAGCCCCAGGGCCAGACTTAAATAATCAGCACACAAAACGTGACATTCGCACAATGCAAACATAAAATAAATTTGAAATAACAGACGTCACAATGCATTAGGAATATAGAAAAACCACCCGCAAGTCAGTGTATTTGCATATGAAAAAAGCTCTCCAGGTTGTTGGCATACAAAAAGTGATTGAATGACTGACAAATAGACAAAAGCGACAGTGGAGCCGAGGGAAAAGCGTTTAAATCACTGGCAAAAACGTGTTAAGTGTTTATCTATGGCCAAAGTTGGAGGACAAAAAATGTAGTAGTGGCGTGAGAGAGGGGGGAGAGTGTGGGGGGAGTGTGTGTGCTTGTGTATGCTGGGGCAATTTATCAAGCCGCAAACTTTTTAGCACAAATGAGTCGTCGTGGCAAGGTGCTGCTGGCTTCCCTTTTGCCGCCGCCAGGATTAATGAGTCTAGTGTGTGTGTGTGTTTTGCTTTTGGGTACACATCCTCAATGCTGGCCCGGCAACACGTACCCATAATCCATCATTCACGCTTACAAGTGGCAAATTTGCCGCTTTTGGGTGTTGCTCCAGAGATCGCTTATCGATGAAAAATATGTGTTGTGTTGTATGTGGGTGCTGCGATAAACCTGGCTGGGTTGTGCTGAGAACCTTGAAAGATCAATGTTTTACTGGGTTAAAGAGCTGGGATTTTGGAGGGCAAAGTGTTTTTGTTTCGAATCAGTCACATAACAATTCAAGCAGCTCGAGCTCGGCTTAGGGATAGAAGGTGTTCTATTATAGCGTCTTTAAGCAAGAATTTTTAGTTTCAAAAGTCAGAAAATTCTTGATTTAAGTTTGTCGGGACTTTCACGCTGAAGCAGACTTCATAAAGTGTTCTCAGTAGGCGAGAGAATCAGGTGCGAATCTTTTTCTCTTGTTCATAAGTTCCATCAATTTAGACTTGAAGTTTGCTTCATCGTATAAGTCCCGACTAAGATACTCTTGATTGAACGCCTTTCTTATTATGTCCCAAAGTTTTTGTTAAAAGAAGCTTTTGGTTTTGTAAAGCACCTTTCGGGACTTCTTTTCAACTTTTAGTGCTCTATATAAGCCTACCTTAGATTATATGCTAAGGTCTTGAATATAGAACTTTGATCTGAAAGAAAGTACCAAAAATGCTTCATTTAAGTTCAACATTTAGTCGTTTTTGATCTGAAACTAGTACCAAGATGTTCCTCAATACCCTTATAGCACTTAATGCCATTCTTTTAGTGCTCTATATAAGCCTGGCTTAGATTATATGCTTAGTTCTTGAATATGGAACTTTTATCTTAAATAAAGGACCAAGCATGCTACGTTTTAGTGCAACTTTTAGTCCTTGCTGATCTGAAACTAATACCAATATGTTCCTCAGTGCCTTTTTGCACTTAATTCCTATCTGCTTTGCTCTCAAATGAGTTCCTTGAGCTGTTCTTGAATCTAGTTATAACTATATTCTCTGAGAAAATACAGTATTAAAGATTTGCACTAAAAGTAAGAGCTTATAGAAGGATCTCTGACACCCCAAGGAGCCGGATTTGGGGTAGCAGGATCTGGAATGAAGATGTCTGAGTCATTGGGCGACCTCTCCACCATATTTCAAGCCGAAATATGTGCTATTTTCCGCTTCGTCGACCTTAATATGGTGAAAAACTACCATAATAGAGAAATTTCAATCCTCACAGTTAGTCCAGCAGCGCTAGAGCGTTCACCTCTAAGCTCGTCCTTGAAACAAAGAACAAATTGGACCAATTAGGCTGCAGGAACAACCTGTCCCTAAGCTGGATACCGGTAACGGAAGACAAGGGTTCGGCCACCGCAATGTTAGGACCAGAACCCCATTGTGGCATAGGCCAACATATCATTAGGGAACTCCTTAGAAAGGAAGAGAATATGCTTAGAACGGCCTCCTGGTTAATGGCCTTGGTCTTGAGACAAGCAAAAGTATTAAGTGTGAACCACAAACCAAAAAGGTTCCAGAAATTGTTTCAACAAGGAAAGAATGCCCTCAGGATCCTGACAGGCCACTGTAGACTGCGGGGTCACCTGTAAAAGTTGGGTATAGCAAACGTCCAACTATGCAGATGCTGTAAAGAGAAGGAGGCGCAGTTTCAACAGATTTGGGGAACACAGCCTACACTCCAGCAAGATTAGTTGCCTAGAACCCACAAAAATCCTGATTTTCGTGCAGGAATTAGGACTGCTAGGAGAGTTGTAACACAGTAGGGGGCACAATAGATCAAGACTGGTCGCGGTGAGCTTAATTCCCAACAGCAAGTAATAATAAGAGCTTATATTTGCATTAAGAACAAAATTATCTTAATAGAAAACTAGTTTTTCTATAGCTTCATGGTTCTCCAGCAAAACGATAAGTCATAGAACAAGTTCAAGTGGTTCTTTAAACAAATGCTAAGTAAATTTGCAAAATTAAATGTTAAATCGATTCATATTTATAACTTCAACAGAACATTTCCAAATTATTAAGAAAATCTACCCATATCAACCCCAAAAGTAGGCAACAGAAGTTAATTCTCTCCTCTGCTCTCTTGCTGCTTATGAAATTTGCATTAAATTGGCTTAATTTGCCAAAAGTGACGCCTCTAAATCAAACACACACCCACACAAAATAGCCCACAGACATTGTTCCAAACCAAGTCACACCCACTCCACTCACACCACAACCCCACCACAAGACTTTACACTCAAGCACACGCGTTGACATTTTTCTCACACAAACAAACAAAAAATGTTTAACTGTCATTTATTGCATTGCAGCAAGGCAAAAAAAAAAAAAAACAGGGCAATTGAACATTCATAAGCCTCGCAACTTCGCCTTCTTCTCCATTAACCGAAAACCTGCAAAAGTACACAAACAACCTTTTGGAAAATTGGCAAATGTGTTGTGTACCACCACCACCCCTGCCCACCCTTAGCCCCAGCCACTTTGCGAAAAGTGAAAATCTCTTGATACGTCTGGTGAAATTTTCCAGAACAGCCAGGACACGTGACAATTGTTCTGGTTTTTCCTGCTATTTTTTTTTATTTGGCGTGTGCGAAAAGTTAGCAATTTCCCTGGCCTGCGGGGGCGGGGGCGCTTTTGATTTGATGAACGCGCGTGCAACACTCGCAGTCAAGTGCGTAATTTGCGGTAATGTTATGTCAAGGGGGAGGGGAGAGAGATTTTGATCAAACCATTTCAATTTATTTTGCTTAATTGCAAATGCTAAAATCCTTAGCCATTTCTCATATCCTGCACATATATTTGCCTTCAAAAATAAAAAGGAAATTGCACAAAAAACTTCAAGAAGTGCCCAAAAATAAAAGCCTGGCATCAAATTATGAAATAAGTAAAAGCTTACTCCATGCATTAAAAACCTTTTAATTTGCTAAATCGCCTTGCCAGACATCGTTTGTCGGATTCACATCTGGGATACGCGAGCGGAAACGGATGCAAGGAGTCCGTGTGCGCCTAAAGGAAGGAGCGTAGCGGGCGTAGGCGCTCGCTCTCCCACATAGACACTGGGCAAAGTTGAACAGGCAATGCAAACACACTTGAAGTACAATAATTTTCACTTTTTCGGCCGGGGTGCAGGGAAATCAAGAAAAGGGAGCATTGCCGCCGCCATCGTCATCATCATCGTCGTCGTCTGGCTTAACTCCTACTTAGTCATATTTTTGTGTTGCTTTTTTATTATTTTTAGCGACTGCCAAATTTCTTCTCGCTTTTTTTTTTGGGCTATCCAGACGCTTTTGAAAGTACGCAGTGAAGCACAAGAAATTAAAATGAATTTGGAGAATTTGTAATGCATTTGTTGGGCTCTGGAAATGAGGCCTCCGAAAGTGTTTATTAAAGTTTAGGTAATTTTATGCGAACTGAGAACCAAAAAGCATATGAAACATAGATAGGCATCCTCACTTATAAATAAACGTCTTAGCTTATACCATAAAGGGTGGACGGTCCGATTATTAAAAAATAAAGAAAAAAAGAACCAAAAACGAACCATTTGGGAAGTATATGTCTTAAATATGAAATGATCATCATTATACTCTGTACCGTAGGTACACAGAGTATTATAAGTTTGTGCAAAAGTATGTAACATCGAGAAGGAATCATCTCCGACCCTATAAAGTATATATATTCTTGATCAGCATCAACAGCCGAGTCGATATAGCCATGTCCGTCTGTCCGTCTGTCCGTCTGTCCGTCCGTCCGTCCGTCCGTCCGTCCGTCTGTCCGTCCGTCCGTCCGTCCGTCCGTCTGTCTGTCCGTATGAACGCACAGATCTTAGAGATGGTAAGAGATAGAGGTTTGACGTGTATGGGACATATGCTTCTTATGTCTGCAGGCAGATCAAGTTTATTTTCAATTTTGGCCACGCCCTTTCCCGCCCCCGCAATTTAGAAAAAACGTCATATCTCCCACAGTTTTAAAGATAGATGGTTCGTGCCTTCTGGACATATTTAGTTATTAGGATAACTTATCGATCCGCCAAAGAAATGAAGAAGATCGGATGAACGGTTTTCGAGTTATGCTCAAAAGACAATTTTTTTGGTACAGAGTATGTTATAGTCGGGCTTGACCGACTTTCTTTCTTGTTTTTCATATGCTTTGGTTGATTTTTAGCTTCGTTGGTTGATTTAAAGTATATATAAGACAAATCCCTTCCAAAAGGATACCGGAAATCAACCAACGCACAACTCACAAGGCACACTGCCTTGAGACCTCATTTGCTGTTTCTGAATAGGTGTGTGTAAACAAGTTGGCAGTCCAAATCATCTTTTAACATATGTAGAATACAGACGGATGTGAGTTAGAATTAGAGTGTTACTTTCAAGGCTTTGAAGTTTGATAGATTGACTATGAGTCCAGATTTTAATATACATTCTTGCTAAGAAAACCTGGAGATATATATTTAAGATTTCTCAAGATTTCTAAAATAAGAAAAGTCTGTGCTAGTACTGTGCCTTTCCATTCTTACTTCTTTCCCTTTTCAAATTAAGTATTTCAGCTACTTAAATTAAGAACTGTTGAAGAACTTAAAGCTGAAATGGCTTAATTTTTGTTTGTAGCTTAAATTATTTCATTATAATGCCCTCCCCCTCACCATAACAACTGCATTTCTATCTCAATTTCCATGCACATATTCAGATTCCATTTGGCAATCTCTCTTTCTCTCTTTGGCTCTGGCACAGTCACGTCCCATATGATGGCAATCACAGCAGCCAGAAAACCAATCAATCCCCCCAGCACACTGGTGAAGGGTATTCCAATGCTGCCGTACACAATCTATGCTATCACGTATGTAATTCCCATGAAAAATTCTTATTGCAAACGGGAGCCAAATTGTTGTAGGTGAAATTATAATTTCGTGTAACAACAACAACAACAGCAACAACAACTGCTGCTGCTGCGGGAGTCACATGTTCTGTTCTGATTTCGCGGCCGCGTTGCCAATCGATTCGTCAAACGCAATGCACATGATTGGAGGAGTAAGTAGTGCACTAGATTTGAGCGCATCCATAACCATAACTGGTACTGCTAGGTTGAATTTGTGGCAAAAAGCAAATGAAATGCTATCGGCACGATCTGGCCAATTGATCGTCCATCGATCGCAACGCACGTTGGCAGCGCAACCGCCAAGCTCCAATTTTAAACATTTCGTCAGCTACTTGTTACGGGGTCAGGCCGAAGAGCGAGACCGAAACGAAGTTGCAGACGGGGGGGACCGCCTCATCATCAATTCCCTTCGACAGCCTCCCCATAATCTCATGTTTGTTTGCTTTGGCCAACGCAGACAGGCTGCAATTATGTCGTTGGAAGCGGAGCTTCAAGTTGGTTTGTTTGGGGTGAAGCAGGCGAACCAGCTAGCTGGGTTCACAAGTCACTGTGGTTTTTTATACGGATACCCTTACCCAAGGTTTGGGGGCTAGATGACACAAGATGTACCAACCAAGTTTTAGTATTCAAATGTCAAAGCTTTGCATCTGACACAAATTTGCATTGAAGATGCCGTTTTAGATTACTCACCCAAAGAGTATACCTTCTTCGTTCAGGTCCCACACCCAATGTGTTAGCTGACTGCATCATTTTGGCTTTTTTGATTGCTGCAGACTTTGTGGCGCATATGAATTATGGGCTCAGTTCTTTTTGCTTAGTTTTCGGTAGTCAAGTCACATTCTTCGGTTGTGCACTTTGGCTTTGTTTTGTGCATCGGGTGCGATTGCATTGTCGGTTAGTGGACCATGGGAAACTTGGGCAGCAGGGGCAATGGCGCGTTTTAAAACGCGTGCAAAACGCGTCAAGGCAGTCAACGAACCCCGCACGCCTGGTTGCCTCAGCAGACATGCGTTTCTTTTTTTTGCACATTTCTCAAAATTAACACTTGGCCACACACACACACACACACACACCCCAGCCCCTTTCCCTCACATAAATGTGCATAAATTATGCCAAAAACACAAGCCAACCCTCTGGTTGGGTTTTTGCGGTTTTTTTCTTGCTTTCTTTTAATGAGTGAAAAATCATGTTAAACATTTAATGCACATGTCTCGTGTCTGTATTACATTTTCAGTTTGGTTTTCTTTTTCATTATTTTTTTTTGGTTTGTTGTTGGCACTTTTCATTATTTATTTTTGAAGTGCGTCTTTTTTTATCGCCGCCTGCGGTCGCGTGTCGCCTGCTGCCTGTTCTAAGTATTTCTCCACGTTTTTGGTAATTGAATTGTGTGTAATTTTTTGGCCATTTATTTGCTTCTGCTTTGCATAAAATTAGCCGCATTTTCATATTTTATGTTTGAGTGCATTTTGGAGTTGCTGTTTAAAGACCTAATTGGATCGTATGCAGTTTTTTTCCAATAAATTTCGTCTCATGTTTAATCAAAAACTGATTACTATCGATTTGCGAATTACTTTTTTCGTTTGTCAACTCATCCAGAAGTCTAGAGGCAACCAAATCTCCATGGAGACAATTTAAATTGCTGGCAATTCCCAGCGACTGACAGGCACAGAAGTATAAACCACAGGCACAGGACCAAGATGGTTAAAACAAACTTTGGCTGCTGCTGCATTTTGGGACCAAATGTACAGAAATGCTTTTGCCTGACTGATTTTGTGATTTCGCATTTTCGCAAATCGAATTTAAATCAAGTAAGAGAAAAACTTTTCGTTTTTCACGCGGCAAATGAGTTGGCAATTTATTTCAGGGTAAATAATTTGTAATGAATTGACAAAATCTGCGCCATCTCCTCTCACCTCTATGTAGTATATACACATATATAATACGCTTTTAATGAGTGCATGGCAGTCAGGTGGGTGCGCTTCCTTCCTTGAGGCTGTCAATTAAATTAAATGTTCGAGAGTTGTGCTTAATTTCGAGGGATTTTGTGTGGAGTCATGCAATGACATTACTTGATTACCATGGACACGCCAGAATGGTAAAGGTATAGGGAAATCAAATTTAATTACGTTCTTACATGCAGGCAGCTAGCTGGAGGAGAGATGGGCAGAAAACTGTTGCCTGCTTTTAGGCGTCTTTAAGTGAAAGCAGCATTTTGTCACTGATTTAATGAAAAAATCAAAAGTTCTCTTTTACATCTTCAAGGCGGAGCTTAGATAGCAGCAAATTCTGTAAACCAAAACTGAAAATGGTCTCCTTTGTAGGTTGAACCGAACCGAACCAAACTGTCACCTAACTGATATATCCTTTCATAAGCCCATACACCAGCCGAACCTGCGTCTTTTTGAATATGCTAAACCGAACCAAAAACCACTTATCAAGTCAGTTCGGTTCAGTCTCATAGTTTCTATGATAATTTATATTTTTAGCTATTCCACACAGAAAAAACAAACGAGAAAGCTAAGCTATGGAGTCGGGCGTTAAACTATTACCCCATCTGGGGTCAGCCGGAACTACCTACCTACCTATGGGCAGAAGATCAGTCATCATGCTTGTTCTGTACTTGTAAGTTGGTCTGCTAAGCGCAATTAGGCCTGCCAATTCGTTTTAATATGAGAAAACCATTGCTATGTGCACTAAAAAGTGTGGACATTCACGGCAGAGGTCTTTAAAGCTATCAATAGGCTTACTTACCAAGTTCCAAGGGTAAAGCAACTGTAGAACTAACATTTATGAAGCTGCCAATTCGTTTTAAAATCACTAGGTAAATAAGAAGCTTATAAGTAGGGCTACCACCTCTAACTTAGACAGCAAGCCTTATATAATTCTTGCTCTGGGTTTGTATATTAAAATATCATTATTTTGTTTGCCTGCCAACACACAAAAAAAGAGATCCATTTGGACTGGATATGTCTTTAATTTGCTGTGAATCTTTCAAAAGAGCTGAAATGCTAACAAAAGGGGATCTTTTTCGTATACTTTGTATGATTTTCAGCTGCGTTGGATGTTTATAGGGATATTTAAGACATATACAGTTCAAATGGATACGGATAATCATCCAAGAGATATATTTTAATATCCTTTTTGGCTGTGTGTAGCTAATTGCATTGTACTTTAGGTAGGTATGCTCTTAACAGCTAAGATTAATACAGAGATATTTAGGCTTGTCGCTCCAGTTCTAGCAACTATTATATTTTGGTACTGCCAACTTGTTGCATTGTTGGTAAAAGGTCGCTCTATGTGCTTTGGACAGTTTTTAGAAAAATCTAATACTGCTACCCAATTCTTAGTAAGACGTCAGCTTTGAGGCTTACAGTTTTGGGACTGCCAACTCGCTTTAATGTTAGTTTCTTCACTCTCTAGACAATAAAAGCTATGTTTTAGCAGAAAGTTGGCTTGTTTTCCAAATGCAAGTGGTATGTACTTCAATTTGGGGCTGTCAACTCGTTTTAATCATCAGTATCCGCTATGTCAAACTGACATAATTGCTTCGATCTATTGGTACAGCGCTTCACTCCTATCAAAGCCTGTCTAAATTGTAAGCTACAAAGCAGTGGACCTGGTTTTTGCATGTTTTCAGCCCTGGGGTTCAATAATATCTCAAGGGAGACGCTTTTAAAGTCCAGTTTGTACAGAAAATCTGTCATCTGGCTTATCTTATACTCAAAATTGCCCATTTCAATTGAATGGCTGCTTTTGGAAACCTTAAACACCAACTTGGTGGTCAATTTATTTGCTTGTAGTGTCAAAGGAAGCTACAAGCCACTGGATTAATGACATCCTTGAAAAACTATTGAGTTCGTTGCTGTGTCTAAGATCCAAGTGAGAACATCCCAACATATTAATAGCCGCACATTAAGCTCGATGACCACGGCCCAAGTTAACAAGCCACAGAGGCGCAGGCGCCCCCAGTGCGGACATGACCCGACAGGCGGCACAACAGGTGGTAACAACACACAGAATCCTACACAGTGCGGGGCCAGCAGCCCACATGTAGGCGCATTATGGCAAATCTCGGAACATGTCAGCTCCAGCTCTCTTTTTGCGAGGGGATGCTCCTATAGGAGAAGGCAAATGATTGTACAATTCCCGAACACTCGTCAATGTCGCAGAAAGGGTCAATGCGGGCATTCACCAAAGGAGCGAACCTCTGTTAATAGAGTCGTGATCCACGGCCACGAAATCTGCGGTCGGTCGGCCCAGCACATGAGCCAGAATTGGCTGGCAGAACTGCTGACCACCTACAAGTATTTGTTTTGGGGGCCCGCTTCTCCCGCTGCTGCTGCTGCTGCTCCTCCTCGTTGCTGTTGTTGTTGCTGTTCAATTAAACTTTATGCCAATAAATTGTATGCAGTAAGTCGTTTAATCTAAATTAAGCGCCAGTCCCAGTGGGCCTGGCTGGATGGTCGATGATTGTCGAGAGAGGCCACGGATTGAACGGCAATCTGCATCAGCTGCATCATGTGTCATAAACAAGTTGCAAGGCGCCGACAAATGTACAAGGGAACTTGGAGATGGCAGCGTTGCCTGCTGCACTTCACCAAGCAGCTCACGCTGCCATCCCTACCTGTGAATGCAGATTCAAAATTTCCATAAACGACACCAACACTGGGACGCTCCAGCCCAATGGCAAGTGCGCGCTTCCTGGTCCCGCAGACTGAGCCTATGAAGCGTAAGCAATTTTTATGCTCATGTTGCTCGTAATCACCGCAAGCCGCAGGTGGTAAAAGGCGCTGAGAAATACGGAGAGACCAGACCCATCCTCTCCCCAGAGCTGTTGCACTGATTGAATTGCACTAATTGCGTATTAAAGCTCAGCATTTGCAAGGACAACAAATTGAATCACGGAATCTATGCAAAGGGGGTTGCTGGCTGCTAATGAACGCTTCCTAGTCGTCCCAATGCGCCGCCGACTTGTTTAGCTTTTATTTCGCTTAATTAATTGGCAGCGCCAAAAACGAGAATGCAGGGGTTGACTCCAAACGGCAACAAGAAGCTGAAAGTCAAGTGTCCTTGGAGGATATATGCAGCAGCTTGCATATTGCAATTCTTTCATATTTTTTTTTGGCAATTCTCGAAAAATAAAACAGCAGAAACTAGGTTTCTGTTCAGCAGGCCCAAGGAGGGTTAATTATGGCACACACACACACACCCACACACTCCCTAGATGATGTAAAGTTCTAAGTCCTCTGAAATAACAACAACAGAAAAAACAAAACTTGCTCGTGTAACAACATTTTTGCTTAATTAACACAACAAAGCAATGCCAAAAAATACGAAACGAAATCAACAGTATCCTCCGCTATGTAGAGAAATTCCCCTAGCACACACACCCACAGCACTCGAGCCTGGCATCTTGCATTACCACCTGATTGCGGGAGCGGGAGCCGGTTCGTAGGGTAGGGGAAATATCATAAAAAAGCACTCACAATGCACGAGCTGGCAGACAAAAAGATTTATGTTTTCTTTTCATTTTTGGTGGTGAGGCGGGGAGGGGGCGAGGGAGGCCAGCTCAAAAACAAATGAACAACAAAATTGTATAAAAATCTCTATAGTATACTCGTTGCATACTTAAAGGGCAAATGAAAACCAACAAGAAATGAAAATATGTTCAAGCAGGGAAAAAGGCAAAGACAACGGCGAGCAAAACAAATAAGCATAAAAGGCCTGAAGAGGGGCGTCGAATGGGTCTTTAAAAGTGTACGAAGAACTCCGAGAGAGCGAGGAGGCTTATTAGCGATTTTGGGTTTTCTTAAAGCACAATCCAAGGCTTAATTTCCCAGCCACACACGAGAAAACCATTACAATAACTATCAAAAGTTTTCATTTGAGCAGTTAGACTGGCGCCAAGATAAACACACAGACGTGGCTGCACACTTTTGTTTTTAAAAGGGGGGGCCGCTAACTGCAATCAAATGATTGAGCTAGTGCTGCATCGGTCCTTCGAGCCGGATGACTTTTGTATAGCTTAGACTTAGGCTAAGAATTGGCTTGTGATGGCTTGTCTTTCTTCAACCAACTTTAACTGAAACCTGAAACAGCTCAAACTAGATTGGAGACGGTTGCTGTATGACTTCTGAGCTGTTAGGGACTTCAGTCTCGGGTTTCTCCACTTCACAGAGTTGGTACTCTACTCTACTCAGGCATATAAAAAACCCTTTCAACTTGCAATACCAAACTATGCCGGGGATGCCATTCGAATGGACTTATTAAACATATCCGGGGGTGTCCCAGAAATCTTTAGAGATTTTTGTATAAACGTTTTCATTTCGAGCTATAATTACTTGCCTTTACATGTGAAATGTCTCCAAAATGCTGGGCCACTAGATTAGATGGCAAAAGTCGATAGATTTGAAACCGACTGTTCAAGGCCAAGTAGATTTGATGCGTACGGTTTCGCTTCTCTTTAATCTAGCAACCTGCAGCGTTGCTGTCACTTTACATCTAAATTTCTCCAAATTCAGTTAAAAATTCAATCGTTTATACGAAAATCTCTAGAGATTTTCATACTGTTTGGCTGAACAATAAAGACTTTCCGCTCTAACGGACCACATTAACCTCAGGAATATGCCAACTTTAGAGCTGTTCCTTATTTCCGTTTAGTATTGCTTTATCTCATAAATCTAGTATATTTCTTGAGGTCTTCTGTCTTACCTTTCCTTCTGCGAAATATTGAAAATTAAAGTGTCTTCTGTTTCAGAGACTATGGGCCGACTTCTAATCTTCTACCTAGAGCTATCTGTCACATAAACCTACTAATAGCAGAGCAAATTCTATGTTTATCTGAAACAAAGCAGCTTTGTAGAAGATGTGAAATCGGCCCCTAATCGGTAAGAAGCAGCCATTGGCATTTGAAAAGTATGTCCGAAACATCAGACAAGAGAAGCCTATTTGAGTACCGAGACTATTCAGCGATCCTTCGGTCCGGATGGCATTTCAAAGGGTTACTTAACACCGGTAACAACTACTTTTTAGGCTGAGACACAACGCCGCTTTCTATCTGTTTTTAGACAAGGTAAACTTTCTACTGGAATGTGAGAAAAACTTTATATCTGCAGAGCAGAGTTGGTAGATTTCTTGAGGTCCGTTTGCTTTCTTAAGTCTTCTTCAATAACTTGACAAGTCAAGTGACTTCAATGTTCGGGTCTAAGTCTGGAAGCAAACTTCATGGAGTTAGACAGGATTTACACGGTGAATGATCTCATCAATCTCACCTGATTCTATCGCCTACTAAGAGAACTCCATGAAGTTTGCTTTACCATTGTAATCCAGTCTTAGTAGGCAAGAGAATCAGGTGAGATTCTAAGCCTTTCCTTTATAAAACGTATTCATTTTGCCTTGAATATTCCACCTACTAAGAGAGCTTCATAAAGTTTTCTTCACCGTGTAAATCTAGTCTAAGTCGGCATTAAGGGCTAATGGGTAATTTGAATAGGCCACTTTAAGTTGGTTCCCTTGTCTTCCTTAACTGTAGCAGAAAACCTCGACTAGGTAGGCTTTATCTTACAAATTTGATGGATTTCTTGATGGTATCTTTTCTCCGCTTCAGCAACATCTTGGGCAAGTGAATTCTCTGCAATTGCCGTGACTAAATGGTCATTAAGTGGTCGCTGGTCCTTCGAGCCGGACTACATTTGTTGACTTCAACCCGTTTCTAGACATTTTTAGTTCAGATTCTAAACCAGTTGGCTTGTCGATTCGCAATCAGCCGTTGTCTGAGCTCACCAAGCAGGGGATTGCATATGTGGGTTACTTAACTTCCTTTTGGTTGTTGGTTTGCTAGAGGTTCGCTCTATAAGTTCTTCTTCTCCAAAATCTTGACAAGTAAAGCGTCTTCAATTTCCAAGTCTACAGCGGTAAGAAGCCTTCGAATGTCACTTGAAAGGACTACTACAACTCGGGCAGCTACCTATATAGTTATAGGCTAAGATTTGAAGTCTTTTACCTTGTCTTTCTTTAATAAAATGGACTTGGAAATGGAAAATGGAATGGTCTTATGACTAGAAAGCACATTGGGGTTTCCAATTCGAGCTACTTGACTCCACAACTTGATAAATTTAGTGACATTTGCATCCTAGTAATTTCTACTCATACTTCCCTTAACTTAACCTCTCCCAAGTCAATCCCTTCACCATCTCCACCTCTGTTCGCATCATGCATGCAAAACGTTAACTGCCCAGCTAACCAGCCACAACATAAAACCAAATACAATTTTCCAATTTTCACATGCGAATTATCTGGCTTCCATCCATGTTCATGTCCAGTATCCAAGACCAGGCAATCCATATCCCTGGTGGTATACGGGCTTTGAGTGATTGATAGCATGTTATGAGTTAACATGCTATTATTAGACCGCAAGATGCTACCAACAACAATGAAAATCGAGCCTAACCAAATGTTTGCTCACGACTTTTGGCTCTTTCCTTGCCAAAAAATTGTGCAAGAGAAATTGATTTCACATGATTTACTTGCAAGTTTTCCCAAACTCTGGCTGCCGTTCGGGGTGGCCTCGCAAATCAATTTTGACCAGAGCCAAGATAATCATATGGTAGAGATGACAGCTTGTTAGCCGGCCGAAGTCTGGCTAAACGTAACTGGGACTTTTCCTACTGCCAAAACGAAGAGTCACGTGTCACGTTCAATATGCAAACAGCGGCAAATGGCAAAGTCAATGTCAGCCCAGCATTTCAGCATTAATCGCAGATTGCATAATCAATATTTTAGTTAATTTTAAGTCTAGCTTAATTTATGCATAACTGTTTATCTACTGTTATCCAGTGTTAACTTGTTGACATTTTGCCCCCAAATTGGAACTGATCATTTGGCAAACCTGTTTGGGGTTAGCACTTGAGTAAATGGAATGGAATATAACTGCGGGGCTGGAAAGTGATCTACATTTGAGTAGAAGTACCGACTCATAAAAAAGACAACAGCAACACTTCAAAATAAATAATCACTTTGGTAACGGGGCACCCATTAAACGCCGGCCATAAACAACACTTCATCTACTTCAACGGCAACTGCCGATGGGTGCAATAGCCCAGCGACTGACCATTTGGGCTGACAAGTTAATTAAAAATTTATCAATTTTAGAGCCAAAAGCGGCTTGCCGCCAGTGAAAAGTGAGAGCAAAGATGTTAAGAGAGAGAAATTATAACAGAGTTGTGCGAATGGATTAACAAGTGTGTGCATACCAAATACTGGTTTTTTGCTCTCGGGTTCATCAATTCAACAGAGATTAGCTAGCCGAAGCTGGTACGCTCTTCTGGGGAAGATTCTGGATTAGTAATATCTTAAGTAGATGAAAAGTTAAAGGTTTAGAACTTATCCCTGTAATCGAACTCAAAAGTGAAAGACTTAAATGAAATGTAGAGGGTAAGTTAAGAGGAGACAGGAGCGAAACAGTAAGGCCTGTGCTTGATTTTTAGATACCATTAAGCCTTTTTTCTCATCATTACCTCGAAGACTTAACTCACGTACGTCAGCATCTTAGTGCACAAGACTATCAAGCACTCGCAAGAGCTAGCGACCAAATGTAATTTAGGCAAACTGTAGCCCAGTGGGAAGCCTATTGCATTAGAATATAACGACTTCAAGCCAACTGTCGAGGTCAAATCGTTCTGAATTACCAACCCGGCACGAACAAATCACGCTTTTTTCTCTATTTTGTGAAAATTTTGGCAAATAATGCTCAAACCAAGAGAGCTATTAGTTGAAAAGTTATCACTATGACACTGGCACTTTCAAAATGTTTGAAAAACTGTGCGCTTTGTTGATGTAGCTGCTTATTATTGTCTGTTTCTGGGTCACTTTGTTTGTAAAAGCCGCGAAACTGTACAAACGACTTATTCTAGGGTCTGTATAAGACCACCTACACATTCTTAATCTGAATTTATCTAAATAAAAGTCGAGTCGAGCTCCTCTCAGTGAGTATTTCTCATTTTTGCACAAAAGAAAGGCACCTACAGTTCATAATTGCAATATTTGAGTAGCTTTTTAATGGCTAAATACTTCCAAGCTGTCGCCAATAGCTGGTGAAGGTGACCGGGTGTGTAAGTTTTTAAAGAAATATTGCTTTCTTTAGATGTTCCTAGATGGGATCGAACTCTAGACCTCTTGCCCAATAGGCACACACACCAACCGGCTGTACCACAACCGCCCACAATCTCAGCTTTATTCACTCTATTAAGAATGTCATTCTCGAGTTCAGAACCAACCCAAAAATCAGCCACAAGCCCATATCTACTTCTTATTCTTTTCTCCACAAAGTCTAAAACGTCTACTAGTATGTTTGATTGAAAGTTTTAAGCAATCTGCAGCTTATGCTAAATAAGCTACCCATTAAGTCAGCTTGTCGACTGATCAACTCTACCAACTCAGCAGAGTATTCAAGCCAAATACTGTCACCTCAAAGAGTGGAGAGACAAGACATCGATCCCCGTCGTTGTTAACGTCTTTGGGGCTTGTCTGCGTCTGCTTCTGCGTCGTCTGCTCTAGCTTTGGCTCAGTCTCTGGGCACTTAGCATGCGCATGCGCTACCGTTTGCTTTTGGTCAGTTCAGTTATATTTTAGCCATTAGCACGTACGGAGCTGCGCCCGCGTCTCGAGTCCGCGTCCAAGTGTGAACCAGCCACATACTTGCATACATACCTACATATGTGAATCAACCAGCCGTCACTGCGTTATATAGAAACTAAGAGTAAATTGAAGTTGGTTTTTCGGTTAACACACACACACACTTGGTGGTATTTTTGCGCGAAAGCGAAAGTTGCGTGACCCAGTGGAGTTTAAGTAAAACCCTCTTTGCCCGATGTTAATGGCACACATTAAAAACTAAATACAAAAACACAACACATATTCGAAACCCATCCACGAGCGACCTTCCGACCGACAGTTCAAGATGCCAGCGGCCAGTTCCCATCCACGTCTGTTCTTCTATTTGCTGTGCGCCGCCTCGCTTCTGGCCGTGTCGAAGTCGGATACCGGTAGTACAAAGAGCTCCTATTTCCTATCATACTTTTATTATTTAGTTATTAATTTTATCAATCCCTTTGCTATGCCCATATTCTATCGCTTTGTAAATGTTTGCCTAAAGTAATGTAAACCGAAGGGCCTAGTTTAAACGAATTTTAGTGGACGAATTTTGTGTAAATATTTTGCTCTGTATAGCTCTTAAGTTATGGGAGGAGAGTTTTATGTTATTCTTTTTTAGCAACTCTTTGTGATAATCATAATGATGCGGCACTGTGTTATTTTAGTTATACAATAAACAAAAATCTATACATGTTATAATACTTTTGTTTTGTGTGTGTGTGTGTTGGTTTGTGTATGAATAGTTCTTTTGTATATATATGCATAAATTCTTAGAATAAGTTAATATGTAAGGCAAGCTTTTGAAAGCCGTTTGGCTGTGTGTTATAACTGTGCATTGTTGGAAAGAATTGTATACATGGGTAGAAGGTGGAGAATATAGAGTTTTAGTTTTGACAAATAACACTTAAGTTGAAGCTTACTGTTCTTTTAAGTTTGGCGTCACGTCACGAGTAACAGTTGCTTGTTTTCTCACTTTCAGTTATCAAAAGTTAAACGTTACGCTTAACTCATGGCAAAACTATAGTTCTGTCATATAAAAGTAGCTAAAATAGTTAAATTATGCTGTGATTGTATAACGTCACGCGTAACTAAGTCTTTATCTAGCTCATTCTCAGTGCAGAAATCGCTAAGTAAGTAGCTTATAAGCTAAAAATTCTTATTTAACAACTACATACACATGCAGCGTCACGTCACGTGTAACTTATGCTAGATAAGCTGCAACTAAAACACAAGAAAACGATTTAAGATAAAGGTTTTGGCTTAGGTCTTAGCAGACTGTATTCAGAAAACTTAGTCATTACTTTCAACTCTTGTGCTTAGTAATGGTGGCCTCACCTTGTGGTCATTTTACCCTGACCAGAAACTATCGAAGCGGCATTTTAATAGGTTTAGATATAAACAGTTATCACTATCTCAACATTCGAATGTCAACTACTTCATAAACCAAAAACCAAAGCCAATTAACGATTGTACAATTGTTTATCGCTGAGGGAACGTGCCGGCTGTAACCAATGTCATATCTACAAAAGCCCACGCATTCGTATGTCAAGCCAAGCCCTTAACGTTTGTGTACTTGGCCACAGTTTCTCATGATTAGCATATAATTATATGGATATCTTACACACTGGCTCTCCCAGCTTTGAATACCAGTTTTCTCTCTCTCTCTCTCTCTCTCTCTGTCTCTCTGTTGGTTTCGGCCCTGATCTTGACCAAAGTCACTTGGCTGGGCAGGTTTCATTGACATCAAAAATTGCTCAAACTTCAACGCTAGCTGTTTTTTTTCGGTTTTTGTTTTTGTTGTATCTGAGTTTGTGGGCTGCTGCAGTCAAGGTTAATAGTTGAATATCTCAGTTGCCGGCTACGTCAGTTGTTTTGAGGCGGAACTGTTTCAAATGCGGAAGTTCGACACGAGATGATTAAGCAAAAAGTGTGTTTAGTTTGTTTATTTTTGATTTGTTGTAGTTTTTTCATCTTAATTTTTGCTTAAAAGAACTTGAGCTACTGAGCTCAATTCAAGAAGGAAGCTTTAAGCTAAGACCTAGAAGTTTTAGCCAGTTTGATTTATACTTAAATTCAAACGAATGCCAAATGTATTTCCGTGGTCTTCGATTAGGAATTTTGCTTTGTTTCTTTGAACTATTCCGACTGCGACTGGATTTATGGTAAACCTGTCATGTCTGTTGAATTAGAATATAAAAACAAGAAGGAAAGTCGGTCAAGCCCGACTATAACATACTCTGTACCAAGAAAATTTGTCTTTTGATCATAACTCGAAAACCGTTCATCCGATCTTCTTCATTTCTTTGGCGGATCGATAAGTTATCCTAATAACTAAATATGTCCAGAAGGAACAAGCCATCTATCTTCAAAACTGTGGGAGATATGAAGTTTTTTCTAAATTGCGGGGGCGGGAGGGGGCGTGGCCAAAATTGAAAATAAACTTGATCTGCCTGCAGACATAAGAAGCATATGTCCCGTACATGTCAAACCTCTATCTCTTACCATCTCTGAGATCTGTGCGTTCATACGGACAGACTGACAGACAGACGGACAGACGGACGGACGGACAGACGGACAGACAGACGGACATGGCTATATCGACTCGGCTGTTGATGCTGATCAAGAATATATATACTTTATGGGGTCGGAGATGCTTACTTCTGGATGTTACATACTTTTGCACAAACTTATAATACTCTAAGTACCTTCGGTACAGAGTATAAAAACGGTACAAAAGAGAACTTAAGTCAACATTATTTTTGTTTTTTAAGTCAAAATGGGGTCGGCAATGTGAGCAGAAAAGTTGCCACTGGCAACAGAGAATGCAGGGAGCTTTCAAAAGCTTCTGTGCTTTGATTGTTTTTACACGGTGGAGCAAACTTCATGAAGTTTCTCAAACAGCTCAGGCTTCCTACAAACGGAAGCTTTTCCAGAAACTTCACGACGTTAACTTCACCGTGTAAATCCAGTCTTAGTAAGAAAAGCTTTGGAAGTTCAATGCTCAACACATTACCAACTTACTTTTTAATACCTAAACTAAATCTATTTCAATGATCACTAAAAAAATAGGAAATTGTCTGTGTATGTCGCATTAGCTAGTGCCGATACCCAAATGGTTTACAGCTCTGGTCTAGTAGTAGTCCTCCACCTAAGCGAGCTTATCTCACCCTCCATCTCATCACACACCTCATACCCATCCATCCATTTCCCCCTAGTGCCTCTGCAAGCACCAGCCGAAGATCTAGCCTATGATGCTGCCCTGCAATTGGGTTTGCTTAACTATCGCCTCAATCTGTTGGCCCAAGAGGAGGAAGCGCGACAACTGAATCTGGCCAATATAACCATTAACAATCTGGTAAATCGTATACCCTGCAACTGTGATACGGGTCTCTGCAAGTGCTGTGCGGGTAGGTTTATCTACCTATTTACTAGAAATTTCCCTCAGCAACACAATTCCCGACTTCTTTACAGGTTTCCTGTCAGTCATCGGCATGAACAGCTGTACAGAGGTGGCCTATCGCCCCGAGGAGTTCTCATTTGAGCTGCGCATGAGAGTGAATAATAACATTTGGTTTCGTCGTAAGGTATCGGGACAGAATCCTCCACCTTTCTGCTTTAGACCGCCACGTTTTAACTTTGCCCGAGCCTGCATACAGTTTCATGATATTTGGTTTGTGGGCCGAAATATGCATGTGTGCATGTACATGTCTGGAGAGTTTCAGGGATTCGAGCTGTTTGAAAGGTGAGGTTAATCAATGTGAATTGCTCTTTATGGTTCAGTTGCTATCTTGTTTGTACTTCAAAATAGTGAAAAGTGAGCAACTAGAGGGCAAATGATATACTAAGCATGAAAGTCGACTCCAAATTACGCTGTGCTCTTGATTTTTAAGCAATTTCGGTAGTTTTTATTGGATCTTATGTGAACCTTTCAGAATGGATAGATGAAGTATGCGTTATAGGTTCAGAACTGTTTGCTTGAGTCATTTCTATTGCGTACAGGTTATAAAAACTTCAAGTGAACAACTGAATATTTGAGCAACTAAAGCAACCTTATAAACTTTCCCCTTGAAAACTTCATCATTGTCTTATTTCCAACTCAATCGCTTGGTTAACTCACCAAGGAGCAACCGAATTATGTACTAATTTCTTAACTTTCCCAAACAGAAACTTTGATTGCCTTTTATTTGGTGATCATGGCGTTAAGATTGTACCCCCCGAGCAGGGTTATCCCAACAGACCGAACGGTGCGGATATCGATGATGCTGAGGATGAGATCGAAGACTATGATGAGAATGTGGTGCGCAGTTTGGCCGAAAGAATGATACTGAGCTAATCTAGTATTTAGTTTAGATTTTTAATTAAATTATTTATCTATTTATTTATGCATCAAAACACAAACACAAAAAATCACTGCCAACCTGTTGCTTTTTCAAGTGTGTGTGTGAAAACTGCAGAAAAGACGTGTGCATCCTGCTGTGTCCTGCTGGGGCTTATTCAAGTGCTAAATGTGTGCAAACACACAAAGCAACATACGAATTCTAAAGGATAATGCAACCACTGGCTGCATGTGCAGCAACAAAGAAGGGCGTCTGCCTGCAAATGCATATTAAAAAAAAAGGAAAACACTTTGACTGACGCTGCGGCTGCTGCACTTGGTTTGACTCGCAGTTGACTGTGATAAAGGACTATTTAGAATGCAAGGATGCAGGGGCCAAAGTATTTTTCGCACTTGAGGGCTTTTTTGCAGTCAAGTGGTGTGCGGCTGCAGCTGGGATGCAGCAGGTGTTTATGGAAAAAATGCAAAATATGCCTGCCAAAAGGATATAGACACACATCATGTGCATTGCAAGTCGAGCACTTGTCGAGCGAGAACAGAGAATTGGCTTCATTCTGTTGATGAAAAGAGCTGGCTGTTGCTTTGCATTTGAAAACAAAAAAAAACAACACCAAAGTTAAAAAGGTGTTGAGGGTAAAACTTGATAAAGGATCAAGTGCTTGTCTAAATTAGCTACTTTTGAGAGAGCAAATCAGGTAGATAGGGAGGAGTGAATTGGGAATGGCTGTCTTTTAGTGGAAACTTGCTGAGTGCTCTCTACCTCAAAAGTTGTAGGTTGAGGTATAAGAAGTTAGCTTAAGACGTATACTCATATGAGTTTGGCAGTCAAAAACTTGATCTGACTACCCTAGAACTGCTAACACCCTTAATATATAAGATTGCTACGCATAAACCAACACAGGGAGAAACAAAATATATAAAAAAATATGCATTGCATGATTTTGGGAAGAATATGTCTTAAATATCCGTTTAATCATCCAAAGGAGCTGAAAATTAACCAAAACATAGGAAAAACAATCAAACTGGAGATGATTTTTAGTATATTTCAGGGATGCAAACCGGTTCTGAACCGAACCGGTTTTAACCGAACCGAACCGAACCGGCATCCTTACAGAATTGCTGAACCGAACCAAAAACCACAAATAAAACCGGTTCGGTTCAGTCCCTTTCCTCTAGCAAATGATATTTATTAATTTGGGAATTTGAAAATGTAAAACTGTAAGTCTTCTGCAATTGCCCGCCGATTTTCTAATATACAGGGTTGCCCATATTCGACGGACCCATGTTTTTTTTTAAAAATCAAAGAAAAAAAGAAAAATTTGGCGGTTGGCAATCTTAATCATTTAATTTGTTCCAAGTAGATTTATTTACATCAGTTTTTGAATATGATATCTCTCAAATGGCCGCCTCTGGCGTTGATGGCGTATTGTGCCCTTTTTGCAGCATTTTCCATCGTTTTCGCCAACATTTCGGCCGGAATAGCGGCTATTTCTTCACGAATGTTGTCCTTGAGCTCTTCTACGGTCCTTGGCTTGTTAACGTAAACCTTTGACTTCAAATATCCCCACAAGAAGAAGTCAGGCGGCTTCAAATCGGGCGAACGCGGTGGCCAGTCCAAATCACCACTTTTCGACATCAAACGGCCCGGAAACAATTTCTTCAGAAAATCGATTGTTATGCGACTTGTGTGCGGTGGAGCGCCGTCTTGTTGAAACCAGAACTGCCTCATACGCTTTCGACGAATAATTGGCATCACAAAATTGGTCATCATGTCGCGATAACGCTCCTGGTTGATGGTAACAGCATGGCCATTTTCATTTTGGAAGAAAAACGGCCCAATGACCGTTTTCGCACTAACGCCGCACCAAACTGTGACTTTTTCGTCATGAAGAGGCACTTCTTGAATCTCCTGAGGATTTTCAGTGGCGTAAATACGGCAATTTTGCTTATTTACGGTCCCATTCAATGTGAAATTTTAATTTTTTAAAAGCACGTTGAGTTTTCACAATTGACTTGTTCTGTTGAATGTAAATTTCAACTATTTCAGAGCGCTTGCGTGGCGTGTATTGTTCCATGGTAAAAATCTGCTTGGACTGACGCTTTAAACGCGGTATGTCATTAAGCGATCTGACATCTCTGTCAAAAGTTATGGCGTTGCCAGATAGGTCCGTCGAATATGGACAACCCTGTACCTGCCATCAATCTGTATTTTTCCTCTAGTAGACAATATTTTCAATGTTTTCTGTAGAACTTCTTTACCTTAATTCAATCTTAGACGTGACAGATTTTACTCATATAATCCCTGCAGTTCTACGTTTCGGTATTCAATTTTTCAGTGCTGATTCAGGCCTGAACAGTAGGAATAACTGAATTTAATGCTCGAATTCAAGCATATTTTAGCACATCCCATTAAACTCATCCATGAGTTCAGTACTGAAATCATGCCTAAAATCAACTAAGCTCATGACGTAGTAGGACATGTCAGTGTAAAAGTCCATGGCTGAAACTCATTAAAAGGATGCCATGAATTCAGGACCAGCCCTTCCATTTCAGGTCTGATTCAGCTATGATTCAGGTTTAAGCCTAACTTAAGGGATATGATATACAGGGTAATTAAGATGCATGGAACGTATTCTGTTCTAGCCGACATTCTCACTTTTTGAAGGGCATTCCTCTAGGTACTTATAGACGAATCCTGGATATCCGACAGAATAAACTTTGGACATTCTTCTAAAGATTTTATAGATATTAAAATGGTGTATAAGAATTAAATTTCAAAAGTGTTCGAAAAGTCACAATACTACAGAAATCATACTATTTCATAATGTGCCTTTGTGAACCACTGAACCGAACCGAAACTGCGGTTCAGTAAGCTCCAAAAACCATGTAATGAACCGAACCGGCGGTTCAGAAACTGTGTGAACCACTGAACCGAACCAGTACTTATTTTCGAGTGGTTTGCATCCCTGGTATATTTAAGGTATATCTGTACCAAATGGATCTTTTTCTTTGTTCTGTGTAGGGAAAATAGTATTATAGCCAAACATGAACAATTGCCCAAACCACATTCTACCATAATTAATGAAAATGTTTCCAATTTTTCCCCTTCTACCATCAGTCTGCAGTTCTTCTCCCTCACTTTTCCACCAAAAATGTTAAAATTTAAAAGAAATTATACCCCAAGGACAATGTCTCTGTCTCTGCTTCTGCTTCATGTATTTTTCTATATTCTGCTTTGATTAACATTCGCCAAAGCAAAAAGGGAGCCAAGACGAAGTAGTCGTCGAAGATGGAGTAGGGGAAGCAGCTTGTCTTTTAATTACTTTTGGGGGTAGTTTTTCGTACCAAAAATGTGCTTTCACTTTTTGTATTGCGAGAAAGTCGCTTCAATTGAACTTTAAGTAAGCAAAAAATTGCTTATATCAATATAATTCGGTGTGCTTGACCACGCCTGGAAGCGTGTCCTATTCAATTACATTTTCCCATCTATCTGGAGTTGTGTAATCGAGGCAGCAACAGAACAACAACAACAACAAAAAATACAAATAAATACAATCCGGTTTTATGTGTGGCATATTCCCTGGGGCCAATTTTGCGACGGATCTAACCACTTGACCATGATATTTCAATTTTGTTGTGTTTTTTTTTTGCATTGCTCTTCCTTGCTTGACCACATGAAACCGGAAATAACCTAATTGACCTCGGGGAATGGACAGTCCATAAAAAAAAGGTATCATTTCAAATCGCATCAGCAACTGGCCGAGGCCTTAAGTGATTTGTAGCCTCAACTGTTGCTCGGGGTAACAACACACC